>OZ023216.1:7866134-8096209 GCA_963995525.1 Escarpia spicata
ATTTGTTCTACTATTTAGAGCAATATATAAATAAATGTTAATTAATGAGGAACGGTTTAACAACTGGTTTATTAAACGCAATTTGTGGCATACTAGTACTTAACAATTTCGCACAGAAAGCTGCATATAAACTAAAAGAATGTATGTACATGCATTGGCGTCGTGTTCAGTACATGCATCCATACATGCCTACACACATACACGCACACGCGCAAAAGAACACACACACACATGCACATACGAACACGTCTACATACACACACACCCATGCAAACACACCTACACATACACATATACAAATATACACCCATACAATATGCAATCACACACACTCATGCGCACAGGCTCACGCACGTATAAACACACGCTCGTGCACATACAACTGATAAACAAACACACACACACACACACACACACACACACACACACACACACACACACACACACACACACACACACACACACACACACACACACACACACACACACACACACACACACACACACACACACACACACACACACACACACACACACACAAACACACACACACACACACAAACACACACACAAACACACACACACACAAACACACTCACACACACACACACACACACACACACACACACACACACACATACACACACATACACAAACACACACACAAACACACTCACACACACACCCACACACATACACACACACACACACACAAACAAACACACAAACAAACACACACAAACACACAAACACACAAACTCACTCACACACACACACACACACACACACACACACACACACACACACACACACACACACACACACACACACACACACACACACACACACACACACACACACACATATAGACACATACACACACACAAACACACACACACACATACACACACACACACACACACACACACACACACACACACACACACACACACACACACACACACACACACACACACACACACACACACACACATATAGACACATACACACACACAAACACACACACACACATACACACACACACACACATATATATATATATATATATAAATATTCACGTAATAACTAATACATAATGTTTCATTGTTACGTTTTTATTTTTCTCACCTGCTAATTTATTTTCTTTATATATGTAGCCTACTTGCGAACTACATAGTTTTACAATAATACTAATACGTTACGTAGTTACTTAAGCCTAAATCAGTTAGACTACCTTATTATTTTTATTATATTGTAATAAGATGGCTCTTGAGATAGCGGTGTCTTCATGCCTTAAAGACAGTCTCCTTCTACTCCTCTCTTCTAAATAAACACGTGTTGTCTGTGTCAGACGGCGACAATGTGGTTCGACGACATGTCTGCGTACGTGGACATGCTCGTTAACATGCAGAGTGGCGTATGGGAGGAGTTGACCCACACGGTGAACGAGGCGAAGCGTGCCATGTCGTTCTCCCTTGCGGTCAACGTCACCATCACGACGGGTGTCTTCGTATTGTGGGGCCTCGTCATCTTGTTCTTCTTATGTAACGAGATGGACTGCTACAACCACTCCGTCTCCACCGTCGAGAAAACACGAAATGTACGTGGCGACTCGATTGTTTGTATATCTATATAGACTGGCTTGCACGAACAATTAGTTGTTTCATTAGTTGGCCAACTTGGTGTTGCCCAACTAGTCCAACTAGTCCAACAACCGTGACATGGCTCGACACTGCAAACAACAACGATCTTGACATAGAGTTAAAAACGTACGATGTTGAGATAATTATGTAAACCGCAAAAATCTACCGAACGAAGGACTTCTACCAACGAAAATGCGACATTATCTGTAAAATGGCATGCAAACACGTACACACAAGTAGTCTTTGTTTCCGCAAAACGATGTTGTTTTGGAGACAACAGTCATATATATATGTGTGTGTGTGTGTGTGTGTGTGTGTGTGTGTGTGTGTGTGTGTGTGTGTGTGTGTGTGTGTGTGTGTGTGTGTGTGTGTGTGTGTGTGTGTGTGTGTGTGTGTGTGTACATATATATATATATATACATATATATATATACATATATGTTTATATATGTATATATATATATTATATGTCCGTGCTGCTATTACGTGTAGGTTGCTCTGGGCCGGCGAAAGGAGGTCGCCTATCTGTCCGCCTGCTTACCCCGCCATCTGTCGGCAAAGATGAATGCGCGCAAACCCCCGCCCCGGCCCACCTACGTGCCGATGATGACGACAGCAGTGTTGGAGGCGTTCGAACTGAACCGATTGGCAGCCACGCTGACTCAGAGGGAATCGATTGGTCTGCTCGATGAATTCTTGAAACTGGTGGAGAAGACAGCGGATGAGCAGCAGGTGTTCATCGCAGCCCAGGAGAACAGCACGTTCCTCATCAATGCAGGTCAGTTCTCTTGAACAATCTACCGGCAGCATCAGATAAATTGACTGCTGCGGTAAGTTGGTGTAATTGTTTTATTAATACGCTTATTTGGGATTATTGTAAGTGCATCTCCTCCGAGATGGCGATGTCCACTTGCCTTCTTCTGTGTGCATTCGTTTCTTTGGGCCGTTGCCCTTTAACCTACCAATTGGCGATGTATTTCGGAAAATACAACGATAGTTATTTATGTGTGTTTATTCGCATCTTTTGATACGTTGTTTTTATAGAGGGCCTTTCTCCCTGCACGAGAGTACTGAGTGTTGAGGACGACATAGTGGGAACGAGTATTAAAACATCAAAAAACTGTAAATGTTGGTAACTCTCACCCTTGGTTTGTTGCACAATCAGTAGATGTTTACTGGATGTAATCTAGTTGTTTATAAAGCTTGGAAACTCTCACCCTTGGTTTGTTGCACCACCAGTGGATGTTTACTGGACGTAATCTAGTTGTTTGTAACACTTGGTAACTCTCACCCTTGGTTTGTTGCACCATCAGTGGATGTTTACTGGATGTCATTTAGTTGTTTGTAAAGCTTGGTAATTCTCACCCTTGGTTTGTTGAACCATCAGTGGATGTTTACTGGATGTAATCTAGTTGCTGGCTTGGTTCAACGGTTCTTAACCGTTTTGCATCCCTGTAAGCCAGCGGTGTTTACTACGTACAATACCCATGACAGATCTCCAAAGCATTGTATGGAAGTCAGCTGAATCAAATTCATAATTGACTTGGCCGTACCAAGTTTTGATTTTTGTGAATCTCAACAGAACTGAAAACTTGGGTGTACCTCTACTCTCTGACACATTACCAGCCAAGCCAATGCGGAGTGTCTTAACAACCAGTTTGGGTCAATCTTCACACGCGATGATGGACAACACACACTTCATACAACCTGGACTTCAGACTCTATTGAAGAATATCAACCAAACGAAAGCTGCTGAAGTGCTGGCCCTGATGAACTCCAGGCAAGAATTTTGAAGGAGACTGCAAAGGAAATTGCTGGTGTCCTCACCGTCATCTTCTAACAGTCCTACTTCGAAGGCACTATCCCATCCAATTGGTCCACAGCACGCATATCGGCGATTAATAAGAAAGGTGACAAGGTGAAACCATCTAATTATAGCTAGGTTTCACTCACACGCAAAATAATGGAACGCAAAGTATGTTGCTAGATCGGTCGCCATCTAGATTGCAACATCATATTGCATCCGAGTCAACGTGGCTTCCGTACATGAATTGGCTTATTCCATCAACCAAAAGAAGCAAACAGATGTCGTTTTCATGGACTTTAGTAATGCGTTCAACAAATGTCACAAACGTCTCAAGAAAATCCAATACTACGGGATCAGTGGAAAACCAAATCCCTGGATCAGAGCATTTCTCTGTTTTCGCAGTCAACAAATTATCGTCAATGGACAGACACCGCGGTCAGTTGACGTCCTCTCTGGAGTCCCACTAGGAACAGTGTTGGGGCAAATGTTGTTTCTGCTGTACATTAACGACATCGCAGAAGGAGTTGACTCACAAATGCGCATGTTTGCTGATGACAGTATTGTTTATCGTCAAATACACACTCCAGCTGACCACTTGACAGATGAATCCGACCTGAACAAACTTGTCTACTGGGTAAATACCTGGCAGACGGACTTTAATGTATCAACATGCGCCATTCTCTCAGTTACCATCAAAAGGATGCCATTGATATGTGATTACTACATTGAAAACCAACATATCCCACGGACGGACAACAAAGACTACCTGGGTGTTACCATTGACACGAAGTTATCGTGGCAGCCACACGTCCACAAAGTTCAGAACAAAGCCAGAAAGACAATTGGCTTAGTCAAAAGAACACTGCATGCGCTGCCACCTCAAGGGCACCCCACACCAAGATTGGTGTTCACACGATAGAGCTAGTATAGCGTGCCTCAGCTCGCTCTGTCACTGGCGAGTACTTACCGCAGCACCTGAAGACAACATGAATATGGTAATCATATTGGAGTTCCATTAGAACGGAGCATGTATATTAGCACAATGTGATCGCGTAATTTATGTCCTGCATTATTATGCAAATATGTTTTCCAACCAATGATTTTGGTAATTTTTGATCTGCTATTTGGGGCCTGTTTACCGCACAACGTGTTTCAGTTGCACCGCAGATTGACTAATCTGTTGGTATATGCTTACGTGTTGGTGCTGCTCATATCTATTCAGAGGAAAAAGGACACACTCCGCAACAACAGGCCAAGAGTATTGTGAACTTCGCCACCGAATTGCTTGCTGCATTGAGCAAGCACACTGTGACGTCAGCACGTAATGTCACTCTGAAGGCACGGATTGGCATTCAAACTGGTACGTATAAAAGCCGGGATACGCCTGCTTCAAGTATGACAAAATCGGTGCCGGTCGGTATAGTCTGATGTTATCTGACGTGGTTTGGTCTAGTCTGCGCTGGTCAGGTCAGGCGAAAAGTGCCAATGTACCCCGGGCTTAATGCACCAAACTAGAACGGTGTGGTGTGCATTTCGTGTAGAGCCGCTGTGTATAAACTTGCAATGCCGGAATTTCATATTTTTGATACTGCCGTAAAGATAATAATATTATATACAAATAAGCCGAAGGATGTATGTATTTATATTTAGTTTCTTGCGTATTGGCCGTTTGAACATCTCAAATTAATCCCGCAATACAATATACGCGGCTGTTTTATCGCTGCGTAGCAAACAGCCGTGGATATAATTTAGTCACGTTGTTCAAACGGCAATAACTAAAAAACTAAACTAAATTGCTTGGTATGTCCAGTGACATATACACTATTATTGTATATATAGTGACATCAACAAAATTACTATTAATTCCAAGAATGTAATTCAAGGTACAGCCTGAAACAGCAATCCGCACTGCCGCGCACAATACTAAAGCCCTGCGCGCGCTCAACGACGTCTCCTTCCGTGACGTCAGCAAAACCTAAGAAGCTGTTGCTTTGTGACATGCAAATTACCATGTTTGAGCAGGCTTAGTGACATGAGTTTGCAATCAACAAACTTCAAATTTGGCACAATACTTGACAAGACCAGTAAGTTTACATATGAAAAGTTTCAAAGAAATTAACAATTTCATTTTACGTAGTATTTAGACTAAAAATCTTTTCAAAATATAAACAGCCGCCGCTGTATCAATGGGGGCATTGTTCCAGTGCCACACTAGCGAAAGAGTCCCCGTGGTACTTCCTGGCGCTGATAATTTTCAGTACACCAAATCACTGTGAAGGAGCGAAATTGCTCTTAAGGCGCAAAATCGGGCTTATGAGGTCATCAAATGTTAGTGAAATAGTCCCCAGATCCCATACCAATTTCACTCAGTTTCCATCAAAGGTTTTTCTTCACATTTATCAAAATTGTGACTTAATTACAATTTTATAGGTACGACCATGACCTGGATCTCGGGCCTGGGCGAGCGCGGACGGCTTAGCTACCGTATACTTGGAGCGCCTGTCACCGTCGCACGCAAACTCGCGAGAACAGCCAAAGGTACGTGTCACGATGTCATCATTATTGACCAGGGCTGTGCTGAAATACTTTTACTTAAGTACTTTTGTACTTAAGTACATTTTGAGTACTTGTACGTAAGTAAATTTGCAAAATACCAAAAGTATTTGTACTTGTATTTAAGTACTTTTTAAAAGTACTTGCTTTATACTTAAGTACTTTCCTAAAACCATGATGTACTATAACTATAGTACAGCTTTCTGTCAGAGAAAACCAGGTCGATTGTTCAGATCGTGATATAGCCTCACGTTTGCTTAACATGTGTTATGACATGTGATAAATAATAGGTGGACCCGACCACATTTCCCTATCATTCATGGGAGCATACCATTTTGCAATCCCAAAACATATTTGTTCCAGCATATCTCCAATTTAAGTTAACACTTTTCAGACCAATTGAAGTATTCAGTACATCATAATCGCATTTTTTCCTACGTCACAATCGCATTTTTGCGCGTGACCTCCGTCAAGCTTTGCCTTTGCCAACAATGTTGATAACGGTTATGTATATGACTTACTTTACTATTGCCACATGATACCTCATAAATCAAACATTCCTGAATACAGTTGTTACTTTAACAACTTTGCTTTATGTTTTTGTCATAAAGAAACACTTTTGTGAACAGAATTTCAGTCAAATATACGACGGAATGTCCGAACCCACCACGTGTTTTCTGATGGCTTGACAGTGGTTTTGCTAGCCAGGTCACACTTTTGATATGTTAATTGGTGTATCCAGTACGTCGCGGTTTGCGTACGTCACAATCAGAAATTTGCGCGTGACCTCCGTCAAACTTTGCCTTTGCCAACAATGTTGATAAAGGTTTTATACGTGAATTAACCTATCCATCACGTGATCTGTTGCCTGACAAAAAACTCCGTCAAGCCACCAGGTGGGTTCGGACACTCCGTTGTATATTTTGCTGAAATTCTTTTCACAAAAGTGTTTCTTAGTAAAAATAAACATAAGGAGACGCTTTTAAAGTGACAACTGTATGCGGGAATATTTGATTGATGACATGTCATGCAACAATAGTAATGTAATCCACGTATATAACCGTTATCAGCATTGTTGGCAAAGGCAAAGCTTGACGTCAATGTTAAGGAGAATGAGTAAACTATTTATAGTGACGAGGTGCACGTATGAACGAATCCTGCACAGACGTGAGCATGGCAGGATTCACAACACAATCTAACGCGCTATCACCCTATAATTTAAACAAAGAAAGTCTCGTTTAAGTATAATTGAATGAAAATGTTTATTTTTTAAACTCTGCGAATCTGGAAGTCGACGTGTAAAGTCATGATCTTTTCGATACGTCACTTATATATGAATATATCCTATATTTACAGCCAACACCATTCGCGTTGGCTCAGCCTTGGTGGAACTGATGGATGCTGACCGAGTTTACCAGATTGAAGAAGCAAAGCCTGTCTCGGTGCGCATACGAAAGGTAATTACTCATTTCATTATAACTAAACTGGGTCCCGGTGTTACAGCAGCACTTCGTCGGTTGATATAATCCACCTATTGCCATTTCGAAAGTTGGCCAGTATGATACTGTTTCAAAAACTGAGTAAGCGCAATGAGCGCCATCTCTCGGCGGACATCTGCGCAATTCTCGACCACAGATGCAAGTGATGATAAAAACCACGTAATTATTATAATCCAGCGTATATATGTTTACTAATACAGTCGCAAACATCGCTAGATATTTTCATTTTCTCCTCTGCACATTTTTCGTGACCATAGTCTTCAAGTGTTGTAAATCAAATGTTTACAAATGTTGTGGTAATAATAACATTTATATTTTCGCACATTGAATAGTGCAATGGCCCACTCTTTAAAATACAGTAATGTATGAATGTTGTGAACCTTTGCTTCAAGAAAACCACTGATACCAGTATGCTCATTTTTTTCAGATGTCAAAGAAGTATGATACCTTCTGGATCTGCAGGCGAACGGATTAAACAAGATCCGGTCTGTGAATATGAGTACGGATTCGGCTAAGAAAGGAAATTGGAAAATGAGGAAGATGAATTATAAGTATGTATATGTACCCGCCACAACGAACTGGGTATTAAGTCGCTCGGGTTTATTTTTGACTCGCTCCACAAATAATTGTCTATGTCATATTCCATAAAATGCCTACCTTACAATTTCTTCTTTCAATGTGCAGTTTATTTTCCTCGACAAACAATCCTAAACTAATCAAATACATGCGTTTAGGAACCTTTGATTAAAACAAACAGTAGACAACATGAGCTAAAAATGACCTCGTTTCTCAAGACATGGCGTTTTAAAAGTTTGCTTCAAGTGTTTTTGAAATAAATAAAAAAGTATTGAATATATTTCAACAAAGAGGTATGGTTTGAAAGGTGATTAACTGTGGAATCCAAATACGTACACAACTCGATTTTACAATATTGCGACTGAATGCCCACTTAGCTGTGACATGTAACATAAAGGGACAAACTGATGTCGTCAATGTTTATGTCAGTACCGCAACGAACTCAACAGAGCCCCATCGACACCAACGGGAGAACGTCGCGGGACGGACGTTACGAGACTTACGCGATTTTACAAACAGCGTCCTCTTTATCAATAATGCCTAGTCTTTCAGGCAGCATCATCCAGCAGATGTGTAAAGGACATCCAAAAGAACATAACATTATCGTAATTCATCTAATTACTATTGTAACATCAACAATCCACGGCACTGACATTGCATTAATGTACATGCTTATCCTACTTAGCCAAATGTTGAGTAATTTTGGAGAAACAACAAAAACATTATGGAATGAATTCGCCCTCGTGTTTGGTTCGTCTTTGGTGGACGGTAATTACATGAGAGGTTTCTTGTAACTCGCTGCAATATCCCTAGATGGAGCTCTGATTGTATCAGTTGACTGATCAGTTTATGTGTATAAATGTTGCCATTCAGTCCAACTGCAAAATAGCTGTCGACAATCATTATTATCATCATTGTGCAGCCGTAGTGTTCAGTAGTTGGGCGAAGGCCTCAGCATTTCGTTTCTAAATATGCCTGTCTTGCGCTATCCTTTGCCAGATGGAGCCCTTCCAGTACTCGTCTAGTTCGTCTCTCCAACGTCTCGCTGGTTTTCCTCTAGATAGTTTTTCTTCGTAAGAGCTCCCGGTTGTGATACGCGATATCCATCGGTTATCTCGTTGTCTGCTGATGTGCCCTGCGCAGGCCCACTTCTGCCTTCTGATTTGTTCTATCACGTCTATGACCGCATTCTGTCTTACCCAGATGTTTGTTTTTCTCTCCCGATATGTGATGCTTAACATACTTAATTCCGTCTTTATTTGTGCGGTTGCTAGCTTGTTCTTTACCTGGATGGGGAGTGCCCATGTTTCCGCGCCGTATGTCATCACCGGAAGTACGCATGAGTTCTATAGACTTGTCTCTTTAAGCAGGTTCCATAGTTACCCTTTTCGCAGTTTTTTTGCGAGTGCTGTCCAGCCGGCGATGATTTATCTTTGAATCTCCTTGACTTGGTCTTTGTCTCTGATACTGTATCGCTGTCCCAGATAGACATAGCTTTCAACGTTCTGTCTGCGTGGTGTTGATACATATTGGTGTGTCATTTTCTAGCATCACTTTTGTCTTCGAAATGTTCATTTTCAGACTTTGTTTTTCACTTTCACCAGCTAGCTCCTGCAGCATTTGTGTAGTTCTTGCGGTGTAGTAGCGCATATGAGTATGTCGTCGGCGAAGCGAAGATGACTGAGATGTTCTCCGTCTATCCTCAAGCCTCTGCTTTCCCAGATCAGTCTACGGAATATGCTTTCGAGTGTTGCTGTAAACAGCTTGGGCGATATGGTGTCACCTTGTCGTACTCCTCTCTTGATGTTGATCTTGTTGCTCGTTTTGTGTAGGTAGACTATCACCGAGCTGTTGGTGTAGATGTCTTTCGATGTACACGTCTTCTAGCCCCTGTTCTTGAAGGGATGTCAGTATTGCTTGAGTTTGCACCGAGTCGAAAGCCTTCGCGTAGTCAACGAAAACGATGCAAAGCGGGATATAACTGTGTCAAATACCTGAGAACAACGTTGTTCTCCTTTCTGAATGCGTAGTGGGCATGTAACTAACACCATAACGATAAAGTTCACACGCAATATAAGCATTGATAAGTGGCCGTTTTAGTGCCAATTGACAATATAATTGAGAAAAAAAACCCATATATTTATTTATGTGGGACAGTGTTCCCTGTTAGTGTAGTGGTGTTACTGACTCAGAATCGTAGCTAGTTTGCTGTAAATAACAAGGCGGATGTAAGTTTGTACCAGAGCTTTGTATTAAGCCAAACATTAAACCATACAATACAATATATACACGAAGTGCCTTAGCCTATATAATTCTAATAAATAAATTACAGCAAAGGTGAGGGGAACCAACCACACACAGGTGGTGGAACTCACCCATGAATTGCCAAACTATAACCCTATGCAGAAGGGGAAAGCGTCAAAGCGCCCCAAAACCCCTTCGCTACTTCATGTAAGGAGATGAATAACAGAAAACGCCCGTGAGGTCAGTTGGAATTGACCAATGTAAACCTTATAACTACAAACATAATTGAAAAAAAAAACATATATTTATTTAGAGTTGTTTTACTTATTTCTTTTACCAATCAATCCCTTTGGTGGTGCCACTAGGATTATGTTAAAATTGTTTTATCTTGCATGAAATGCTATAATTGGCGACAGCGGAAATATATATAACCGTCATGAGGGCGAGTTTGGAGTCAGAATATTGTAGTGGTGCAATTGGTTTGTTGTTCAAAGTGTGTGTCTATCTAATTACATGTAGTACTAGTGAATAATAATTTTAATCACACAAATATAAAAACAGTTGATGTTAAGCAAATTGTTGATGCGTTTGAATTGTATTTGGTGACGTAGTTAGGATGATTTGATCCTGGTCGTGACATAAGGGATACTAAACGGAAGGCACGCGGAAATAAGTTCTCGTCTTTTTTGCACTTTTATCTTAGATTTGCATATTATGTGGAACGAAGTTTATATGGTGCTGAGGAAGGTGATCAATAATGAACGCGGCGGGCTGATTCACTGGAAATTTGTATTTAAAAGATTGACTCTCGCGGACTGCAACTTTAAAACTACAAATCTATGTATTGCAATATAATATATCAGTATGATTAGGACGTATATATGTAGACATAATCAGACTGAATGTACTTTAGTTTATGTATTGTGTAATTCCGTGCGCGCGTGCGTGAATTCGTTACTGGGACAACCCTCTGTGTAAGCGACTACGTAACGTTGACACATGGTGACGCATTGGACGAACTTTCGGACAACGAAAAAAATTACATCATGTAGGTAATGCTGAAATCACAAAGCGTTACGAAACCGAGCGAATGCATGCGTGCATTTGTAGGTATGTGTTATTTAATTGCGTATGCGCGTGTGAATGCGTTCTCGTAACTATGTGAGTGAATACCGAATGATAAAAACAAGTTGTGTTTTGTACATTTCATAAAGACGCTCGTTTGATTTCAGAAATTCGGCAACAATTGATTTACATGTATTTCATATCATCGTAACGTTTGACTAGTATAATGAAAATAACTGCTTGTTACGAACAATTGTACAATGCCAGAATGCTGTCAACTACAGCACACCTGTTCTCATGCATTAAGATGTAGCAGTACTTGCGCTGTGGTAGTAAGGTGTTTCTCGACAAATAACTTAAACTTCGGCTACTTGAAATAATTGTTATTTGGTGTGCGTGCGTGCCCGCGCACTCGCATGTGTCCATGTGTTGATGTTAGAGAAAATCGCAAATGTATGATGTTGGTGCTATCTGTAAGTAAGACGTTGTGAACTACAGATGTGATATCCATGTGGCGCAGATTGTTCAATATTAGCTGAACGCAAGAAATATGTAACTCTCCACAGGGAACCGGATATTACGTCGCAATGATTTATTCTGGACACGAACAAAAATAGCTGCCTCGGTCCTGTTCCAAAATTTTTTTGATTTGGGCAGAAAAGCATACCTTATGATCTCTTCTTTCATTATTTAATTTCCTTGACAAACAATCCAAAATTAATAAAATATATGCATCTACAAAAACACATATTAAAAAATGACATCGTTTCTCAACACGTTGTTTTTATCGTATGCTTCAATTTTAGCAATACATCAAAAACTACTGATGATATATCAACCAACGATGTATCATCTGTGGATTCAATGAAGGTACAAAACTCAAGTGTCACAATTTTGCGACTTAATACCCGCTTTGCTGTGGCCCGTCACATGTTAATAATTGGGTCAGAAATAATGTAGGCGTTAAGAAAGAACAAGGTTTGGTATGACACATAATCGAAAACACCTGGCAAAATTCTGTCATTGGAACAGATTATATAACAGGATGGTAGTTAGTTGCTTAGCATGAGAACTACCAGAAAAAAAAGAGTTAGAAGAAACATGGGATGGGTTGACAAACATCAAAACTTCCACAGTTGGTGGACTCGGTGTGGCTAGTGAGATTGCAAACAGCCCCAGCGATGCTATACTTACATATTTGACTTGTCAGTGGTTTCACAGCTAATTTTCGGCCACTCAGTTGTCTTTTAAAAAATACCAACATACAACAGCCAAAGTAAATTATTTTAACAATTTAAAACTACATATTTCGTTGAAAGAACCGGATTCGCTATTGGTTAAACCCGTTGAGGAAGCAGTTTTAACTGCATAAGGATGCATGTATATTTTTATGTCTCTGTGTTGGAGAAGATATGTATATCTCAATATGATGGATTCAATGTAGACTGTGTAATATTGCATGTGAATAAACATAGTAAAATGGCCGTTCGACTCGTAGTTTTTTTAATAAATATTGTAAATAACGTCCAATAATAGTCTATTGTTTTGTTCACACGTTAAAAAGATCCTGCGTTTCTTGACTTGTCTAGTAACGTTGCTACAATAATTCATTGACTGATGTAATATGAAATTGCCTGTTGGTAGCGGATCGTTTGAGTAAGAATTTGCATAACGTGGACACTGTCTTATTTAACAAATTTCCTACGGAATTATCTTCTCCATGTGTGTCAAAATGGGTGCATTTGAAACATAGTATTACTTAAATTGTTATATCTATTGTGTGCCTCAAAACACCACCCGACTGTGCTTGTAAATTATGCCACTTCACGTCGTTATTCATTGACCCATCATACACTTGTGTCCTGTAAATCATGTAGCGCCTACGTCCAATGCTGCCCACATTTTACTCGATCTTCCGTTTCCTTCGCATTCACCTGTCCCACGACGGAGGCTGCTGTTAGGGTAATACATCAGTCTAGGACATTTCTTCGAATACGAGCAAAGAACAACACAGTTTGCCTGTCATTTAGTATTTATTGTTCTTAATAACAAAATCTGAAGTACAAAATTATGCTTATACAATTTCACAAAAAGACTGACAAAACAGCAATACTATGTCAGAATTTGTAGTACACGTACACCTAGCTGTGTGCATATGAGTGAACATTAATATAATCAAAATGAAAGGCGACATTGGCAGAAAACATGCATACACACACGCACGCATGCACGCGCGCGTGTGTGCGAGCGTGCGTGCATGCGTGTGTCTGTGTATATATATATACAGTATATACATATACTGGTTTCGTGCGTATAGGTCACAAATGTGATCGTAACAAATTGTGACATTAGCTGAAAAGTGTGTTTTAAGCACAGCAGATTGAAGATAGTATAATTAAGGCAACTGGCAGACCAACTATGTCCACTAATTATTTCTGTCCAACTTGTCTGCTGGAAACTTCATCAGGAACCATCATTTACGGCCGCATGGCGCGCACACTTTGCAAAGTCGTTGCATGTCGCGTGTTTACGAATTCTTGTTTGGCAGTTTAATGATCACCTGGACAAAGGAAAGAACAAAAACGCGTTAGTTTGGGGTTATAAGTGACACTAGAAGAAACATGTTACATCCTTAGACACTCATCAAATTACCTAAATTTAGAAACAGTAATTTGCTCTCCGTTTCTTTTTAATCTAACGCATTTTAAGTACATCTGTGAGAGGTGATATCGTACAGTCATGGCACATATTATTAACATGCGTGTGCGTGTGTTTAATTGTGTGCGCACGTGCAGGTGTGTATATGCGTTTGTGCGTGTAACAAATATGTACGTGTGTAAGTACGTGCGTTCATGCGTACGTATATGCGTACCTACATACACAAGTACGTGCATACATGCATACATATACACACATACATACATACACACGCACGCATGCACTCACACACATACACACTACGCACGTATGTACTCATGTACATACATGTATATATCGTCGTATGCAGATATGTAATCGTGTACGTATGCATACAAACATATATGCAGGCACGTGCATTCATTTCATTTACAGGACCGTAAAAATGTGGTTCCTTTCGCATACAATACGCGATATTCGCCCGAAAACACACACACAATCAATCTGATAGAGTAGATAAAGTGTCTACCATAAATTTATGATAACAAATAATAATACTTTGCACCCTTCGTTATTGGCAATATTTAAATCAAATCGTTCGATCATCTATACTGTGAATTTTACTACCAAACACAAGACCATGTCGTTTGGCAATCAAACAACTTCTCAAGGTGATGGACAGTGCAAACTATGTCAGTCTCGCTTATTCGACTCTCGCTCGCCTTGGTGAACTCGCCAAGAAGATAATCTGGCCCAGAACCTGGAAAACCACTTGGAAAACCCTACCAGTGATGCTACATGACGGCAAAGTTCCAATAATTATTAATTATTATTATGAAAGTTTTTTTAACGAAATTAAGTTACAAAATAACATTATGCAAAAAACGTCCATAAGGTAAAAGAACGGGTGATATAGTAGAAATCATTACACTGCACACTTTTAATTTTTGTATATTTTAGTGTGTTACTTGATCTCTACCTCGATTCGTGGTAAAATAAAGATTACTGTGCCGCCATCTCACGGCGTCTAGGTGCCCCAGGCTAACATCGTCACTTTCTATACAGACATGGACCTCAAAATAATCAATTAATACTCTGCTGCCATGAATTCTACTTACACTTTTTGTTTCGAAGTACTCTCGAAAACCGTCCATTCCCCTGTAACGGGAATATATAAATGATTAGACACCGTCTTCTTACACCCTAACCGTTGCATCGCTGACAATTTCGCCGTTGTAACATACAGCAAGAACAAATCAGATTCACGTATTTTACCAACATACAATAAAAATTAAATATATTAATGCAGGGTTTACGGTCAGGGAGACTTGTGTCAATGCATGATTTATGTCACTAACATAAAATGCACCCTGTTGGTTATTGATAATGTCATTATAGTATAATATAATAACACATTAATTAATACAATTATTATCACAACAGTACTAACATTAATTAGTTTGACCAGCATGTTGCCGCGGTCGTGTTACTTACAGTTCCCGTCCGTTGCCTGACATCTTGTAGCCACCGAACGGAGTCTGCACTCCAACAGTGAAGTAATTGTTGACCCTAAAACACAAAAAGCGGAGATCATATTAACCGAGTTACTCTGAAAGAACTTCAATAAATATTGCGTCAGCATAACTGTTTTTATTTGTTCAGAGTTAGCGTGTCGTTTTAACAAGATTTAACAAGATTGCCATCCAGAAAATTACTCTGGATGGCAGGTGGACAAGGAAGCCTTTTGGCTTATCGAGAGTCCAATACTTTTTATCTACATGTATCCCGCCTTTTTAAGGTGTGTGTCGATTTTATTTTTAAACATATTCACGCTACTAGCACCAACACAATCAGGAGATAATCTGTTCCATTCGTTTACAGTCCTTTGTTTTGCTGGATACAAAAAATTGACAAAGATTTGCACAACATATACATTTCTAGAACAATAACACTTTTTTTTAAATAACTTTATATATTTTATTAATAGTAGTTCTGGACAATGATATATATATATATATATATATATATTTATGACGTATTATACTTTCAGAAATCTTAATCGCAGCTTCGTACACAGGCAGAAAGTCGAAACTAACATTGAATTACGGGTGTAAGCCTAATAATACATCGACCTATTGAAGCATCAGATAATCGATGCGACGATGTAACACTATCGATAATAAATAATGTGCCTATCGATAGTAATCGTCGGCTGTACATTGAACTATAGGCAGCAACGACCGTCTAAATAAACAAATCAGCAAGGCTACGTGCTACACAGTTATTATTGGTAACCACGCGTTTACAACATTATTTTTGGTTTCAATTATTTTTGACCTGCATCTACAATCATAGATCAGAGCGGCGCCATTCGCCGGTTCACCTGTTCAAATGGACTGCCTTCAGTGGAACGCGATGGTATCATACATAACGGTTGGAGACCGCTATCCAAGCTATTCGCTATACCATGATACAATCGCAATAATGTTGCAACAGAACGCACTGGCTTCAGACCACACCGAAGAACCACTAAGCAAATCTTTAACATGAGACTTCTTCTGATCGAGAATCCCATCGATCACCGACAAGACCTTTATCACAATTCCATGACTTTTAGAAATCGTTTGCCCGTGATTGGCAAGATGGGCTTTGTCAAGTTTTAAGACGACATCATATATACGAAGATCATATCAACGTAACCGAGAGACTGTATTATGTAGACTATGTTGGGAATACTGTGAAACTGAAGGAGCAGAGTAGTGGCAACAAGACCGAGGAAAGGAGACTGAGAGGAGGGAAGGGGATCGGAGGGGAAGAAAGTGGAGGATCGACGGCAGGAAATGTGACAGGTGTGAAGGTGGCAGGAGAGAAAGTGACCGTAGAGAAAGAGGTAGGAGGGAAAAAGAGACGGGAGAGGAGAGAAGGAAATGCAATGGGAGGAAAGATGACGGGAAGAAAGGAAGTGAGAGTACATGTGACAGAAGAGAAGTCGGGAGGGACGATGACAGGAAGAAAGGTGACAAGAGAAACAGCGTCAGGAAAGAATGGAACGGACGAGATTGTGACGGGAGAGCAGAAGACAGGGGAACAAGATTACAACCAGACAGATGCAAACCGTAGAAAGAGCTACACTGAGGCAGTGATTGAGGGGGCAATGAGGAAAGAGAGGGTGTTTATGGGCGATTCGATTATGAGAAAGACAGATAAGACTCTAAGCGAGGGGGAGGACGTCGTTGTTTGTCTACCGGGGGCTAGGATAGAACATGTAACTGAAAGGGTAGAGAAGGTACTGGGGCATGGCAAGGGAGGGTCTATACTAGTACATGTAGGGAAAAATAACGCAGAGAGGGAGGGAACAACTGGGATAGTTCAGAAGTACAGACAGTTAGTGAAGAAGTTAAAGAAGACAAGAGTAGAACAGATTATACTCTCAGGAATTTTGCCAGTAATGGGAGGAAGGGGGCCGACATATAGAAACTGCAAGAGGATGGCGATCAACGCACTAGTTGAGCAGATGTGTAAAGAAGAGGGGGTGGGATTCGTAGATTTATGGGGATACTTTGTTGGGAGGGAAGATATGTACACGAGAGATGGCCTACATCTAAGTGGAAAGGGGGCAGCAGTTTTCTCAGAGAACTTGCTGCAATCTGTTGACAGTGGGATAGGCTGCATCTATTTAAACTAGATTCGCAGGGGGGATTCACAGAGAAGCCTGAAACTGGAGGCATAGATAAAGACAGCAGAAATAAATCGGTAAAGAACAGCCTGGAAAACTGTTCTGAATCAGGATATAAATGCATTTGTTTAAATGCAAGGAGCATAGTAAACAAAAGAAGTTAACTAAACATTATGGTAGAAGATATTGACCCTCACATAATAGGTATAACCGAATCGTGGGCCACCACTGATATATCAGATGCCGAATTGGGACTAACAGGATATGTAATGTTTAGGAAAGATAGAATAGGAAGAAAGGGAGGTGGAGGTGGAGAATCTATCCAGGCTTATGAAATAAAATTAGAAAGAGAAGCAGATTGCGAAGAAGCTGTTTGGTGTAACATAGTTACAGGAAACTCAACGTTAACAGTTGGGTTAGTTTATCGAAGTCCAAACATAAGCATAGAAGAGAATGAAAAAATACAAAACGCTATAAGGGAAGTAAGCAAACGGAACTGTATTATTATGGGGGACTTTAACCATGGGCATATACAATGGAAATCTCTACAGAGTATGGGGAGTGAGGACCACAAGTTTTTAGTTTTAGTACAGGATAGTTTCCTTTCTCAACATGTGCTAGAACCAACCAGGGGAGAGAATGTGTTAGACTTAGTTTTGTCCTCACAGAAAGAATTAGTTGACAATGTCAAGATATGTGAGCCACTGGGGAGTAGTGATCACAACCAGATACATTTTACCATCAAAGTAAAATCAGAAAGGAATAGTAAAAAGCAGTATAGGAGAAATTTCCACAAAGGAAGGTATAAGGACATGAGGATATATTTAGCAAAGATAGACTGGAATAACACACTGAAGAATAAGACAGCAACCGAATGCTGGAATATCTTAAATAGTTAAATTAAGTGCATAGTCGATAAATTTGTACCTTTCAAAAAACAAGGGAAACGGTCTAAAAAGAAACACTTATCGAAAGAAGCCATTAGAAAAATTAAGTATAAATAAATGATGTGGAAGTCATATAGATGTACTGGAAATGATGAAGACTACAACATTTATAAAGAAGCACTTAATCAAGCTACAGCTGAAATTAGAAATTCAAAGAGAAGCTATGAAAAAAAATTAGCTAGTAATATAAAACATGACAGTAAGAGTTTTTATGCGTATATTCGAAGCAAACAGAAAGTTCAGGATAAGGTCGGTCCTCTAGAAGATAGTGCTGGAAATACAATATCAGAGGGATTCTTAATGGCAGAAGACCTGAATGAGTATTTTAGTTCAGTGTTTACCAGGGAAGATATTAGTTCACTGCCAGTACCAGAGGCTAAGTTCAAGGGGGCAGATTCAGACTATTTAGGACAGTTAGTTATAACCTCGGAAATGGTAGCTAAGAAAATAAGGGCTATGAAGGATAATAAATCACCTGGAGTGGACGGGATTCCGCCCAAACTACTATTGGAAATTGTAGAACAAATTAGCGCACCGCTTGCAACAGTTTTCAATTTGTCATTAGAAGAGGGAGTGGTTCCTTTAGAATGGAAAGAGGCAAACATTATACCGTTATTTAAAAAAGGTTCGAGAAACAAGTCAGAGAACTATAGACCAGTGAGTTTAACATCAGTGATTTGCAAATTATTAGAAAGAGTAATTAAAGATCACATGGTGGATTTTCTTGTTAAACATAACTTGATAAACCCATCTCAACATGGGTTTTTAAAAGCGAGGTCATGCTTAACAAATATGTTATGTTTTTTGGAAGACATCACTAGGTGGGTAGATGAGGGATCACCAGTAGATATCATCTATTTAGATTTTCAAAAAGCTTTCGACAAAGTACCACATCAAAGATTACTCCTTAAGCTAAAGGCCCATGGCATAGGAAATGGTATAATAAACTGGATAGAAAAATGGCTGAATGACAGAAGACAACGTGTAGTAGTTGATGGGGAGGCTTCAAACTGGAAATCGGTATTGAGTGGGGTACCACAGGGATCAGTACTAGGACCTATATTATTCTTAATATATATCAACGATTTGGACGATGATATAACAAGCAAGGTGTTAAAATTTGCGGATGATACAAAAGTGTTTAGAAGGATTAAAAGTGATGGAGACAGACAGCATTTACAAGATGATCTTGATAGGTTGATCAAATGGTCTGAAAAGTGGCAAATGCTGTTCAATTTTGGGAAATGTAAATGCCTCCACACAGGTCATGGGAATGAAGAGGTAAAATATAAAATGGGGGGTACTGTTCTAAGTACTACTGTAAAAGAAAAGGACTTAGGGTTAACCATTAGTGCTGATATGAAGGTTTCAGAGCAGTGCGGAATTGCAGCGTCAAAGGGAAATCAAATCCTTGGATTAATTAGGCGAAATATAGCGTATAAGAAAAAAGAATTAATAGTACCGCTGTACAAAACAATAGTGAGGCCTCATTTAGAATATTGTATACAAGCATGGAGGCCATATCGCAAGAAGGACATAGATATGCTAGAAAGAGTACAGAGGAGAGCGACTAAAATGATACCAAATCTGAGGGATCTTAGTTACGAAATACGCCTAAAAGAATGTGGTTTAACAACACTAGAGACCAGGAGATTGAGAGGAGATCACATAGAAGTGTTTAAAATATTGAATGGTTATGAAAATATTGATAGAAACATTTTTTTCTCAGTTAAGAAAGATAGAAGGACCAGAGGACATGAAGCTACATTAGTAAAGGAGCAGTGTAGATTAGATATAAGAAAGTTCTCATTCTCACAAAGGACTGTAAATGAATGGAACAGATTATCTCCTGATTGTGTTGGTGCTAGTAGCGTGAATATGTTTAAAAATAAAATCGACACACACCTTAAAAAGGCGGGATACATGTAGATAAAAAGTATTGGACTCTCGATAAGCCAAAAGGCTTCCTTGTCCAACTGCCATCCAGAGTAATTTTCTGGATGGCAATCTTGTTAAATCTTGTTAAATCTATTGTTGTGCACCGTTGTGTCCAGCGTTGTTTGACATACGATGCTGGTCAAAGCAGTGTTGGTCGCCAGAACCGGATATGCGCACCTTGGTCCTTTGTCCACTTCCGGTCCCGCCGATAGACAAGGCGACCGAGCAAAAAAAGGCCCCTTTCGTGCGGCTTGCAAAGACCATGTCATTGACAGTGATGCAAGTGTGGGAGGAACAACCATCAAAACCAACTATCCAGTAGTGGTTTAACAATTTCTTGGAGACATGCAGTGTATCACACACATGTAACAAGCATCCCGCATCGCACTCCGGTATCTCATGACATCAACCTCATCCTTCGAGTACACACTGTGACCTAACATACAGTTGAGGTACCACGAGCTACATTCACACGAGGTTGATCTTCTTTCTGTGAACCAGACGATCGCGTGCCAACATCAAAGAGGCATTCATGGAAATGCGCCCGAATAGTCGTTCCATTCAAACTAACTATTAAAACATATTATAACATGTGTCCTTCGTTAAAATTGTTGTCTTCAACAAATGACATTACATGACGTTTCGGAACATGACCCTGTGTATGGCGTTGTCGTAACTGTTTTGAAGACTAACCGGTGGCATTTCCTGAAATGCCTCTGATGTTGTGCACGCGATCGTCTGGTTCATAGAAACAAGATCAACCATGCGTGAATGTGACACGTGCTACGAATAGTTCAGCCATAATATTGTGTAGCATGATATATGCACTGGCCTCAATTGTAATTAATTAATCAATCAATCAATCAATCAATCAATCAATCGAAATACCACGGGTAGTCTAATCAAGTGTCACCACTGAATGACTGAATGAGACATCGGCTCGAGCGAGCACACATGCAGTCGCACGTTTACAGGGGTGGATCCAGAAAGGGTTGTCTAGGGGGGCCAAAAACATCCAATTGCACCACTTCAGGCTCGCCAAAAACCTCCTGGCGGCGGAACCAAATTCATATTTGGTGGACTGAGCCGAGCTTCATGAGAACTGTCGCATTGTCAGATCATTACATCGGAAGGCGAGGGGTGCTGTTGAAAATATTTCGTCGCCGCGCCGCGTTAACTTCAGCTTCTTCTAATCTAAGCGGGGGCACATTCTAAACGTGTAAGGGGACACGTAACGGGAGCACATTAAAAAGGTATATGGGCCACCCAAATTACAACGGTCTAGGGGGCACGTTTCCTAGTCCGGATATGGTATAGCGCACAAGTTCGTTTCAACTCAAGACAAACACCTGCAGCAACAGGCGTAGAGGTGGATTACAATCATTATAGAACCTCCACTAACGCTATCCTCGCAAGCCACAGGCGGTGGTGAAATCAGCGTCGCCCCCTGGCGCACGAGGATGGCTAAACGCGCATTCTGGTTTGACTTCTTCTATGATCTCAATTTAGACCACAGGTTGTCGCTTATTATAGAAGCATAGAATGTCCTGTTTATAGCCTAAGGCCGCGTCATGGAAAGAGTAGTTGGCTTAAGTCTGGCCTTAAAACCAGACATGAAAAATAAAGTAGACAAATGCCGTTCGCAAGTGCGGGTTTGGGAATATAACTGTCCATTGGGCTATTTTTTACGATCTTTTCATAACTAATTTAATTATTTGTTCCGTGATTACACAAATCATAAACGGTTAAGTTGTAATACCGAAACCGGGCCATGAATGATATCATAGAATGCTAGTTCGCACGTACCGTGTTATAACACAATTTATGTGGGACAGTGTTCCCTGTTAGTGTAGTGGTGTTACTGACTCAGAATCGTAGCTAGTTTGCTGTAAATAACAAGGCAGATGTAAGTTTGTACCAGAGCTTTGTATTAAGCCAAACATTAAACCATACAATACAATATATACATGAAGTGCCTTAGCCTATATAATTATAATAAATAAATTACAGCAAAGGTGAGGGGAACCAACCACACACAGGTGGTGGAACTCACCCATGAATTGCCGAACTATAACCCTATGCAGAAGGGGAAAGCGTCAAAGCGCCCCAAAACCCCTTCGCTACTTCATGTAGGGAGATGAATAACAGAAAACGCCCGTGAGGTCAGTTGGAATTGACCAATGTAAACCTTATAACTACAAACATTCTATACAAATATCCAACATGCATATACAATGTGACATGTAAAAACGCCAAACAGAATTCTACTAAAAACATGCAATTGTAAACATGACATGTTAAAGGAAAACAAAAGGGAACGTTGTGGTGTTTAGCACCTAAACTATTTAGCACAAACTAACCATTTGCATCTACAATCAAAATTTTCAGTTCAGTGGTTTACTCGGAATGTAGTCTTAAAGTGGAAGATTCTAACGAAATCTGCGATAACATGTAGACTGCCATCTTACTGATGACGTGTTCATTTGGCCGAAAGCAACCAATAAACGAGCAGCATTAGTTTTGCTGTGTACGACACACTGTCTTGTGTAGTTCGAGTAGTTGGTTCATGTTCATGGGATGCGGTTCGTTATATTAGTATAAGTTGAGCTTACAGTGAAAACGTGACTTGCAATATGCCACACTGCTCTACATACGGTTGTAACAATAGTACAGCGAAGGATAAGGAGCTGTCTTTTTTGTTTCCCTTTGAAACGAGGCAGAAGTGAAATAGTGGATTCACAACTGTGGACCGGCTGGTTGGAAGCCTTCGAAATACAACGCACTATGTTCAGATCATTTTGAAGAAACGTGCTTCGAAGGAAATCAATATCGTCAGTTAATGACACAAGATCCGACAAAACGTCGCCAACGTCGATGTTTGAAGCCAGGTGCAGTGCCTACGACATTTAGTCACGGACCTCGGCCGTCGAAGCGACACATATTTTCGGTCAAACGCGCCGCCGCCGCCGCTGCCGCCGCCGCGAAATCGATCGTAAGAAGGTTAGTACCGAGTTACTTGGTATCCAATTAAAATTTGTTGACATTTGAGATGCAAGATATGCTGGAGCCAAGCCAAAACAGTACCAGAATGTACTATATTGCACCACAAAGAGTTTAGACTTTAGTCTTTAGAAGATAGCCGAATAGCAAAAGTTAACGGCAATCAAGTCGCGTGAGCGATATTACAATTTACACTTACAGTAACGGATTAACATGGGCTGGAATGATTGTCGTTTATAATAACGTTTATAGCAAAACTTACTGTATTTTGTGTTAAATGAACAAAAATACGTTATGCATTCAATAATATTGCATTAGACATTGTGACTGTCATATATCGAAATGTTTGGCCTATTATTTATGTCATGATGTTATATAATTGGACTTCGTATATAATTGTGTGACTACTGTTTATGTGACGAAGAATATCACTATATACTCTATTGTAAAACGTTTCAAATGGCTTCATTTGTATTTAGTAAAATTCCATAATGTTACTCAATTTTAGTTAAGGGGATACAACCCAGGTAAAAGTGTTTTTTTTAGAAAAAAATACAAACTTGTTTGTTTTATGCCAGATTATGATAGCTTATTATGTTTACTGTGAATATATATAATTTTATAACAATTATATACCTTTAAACCACTCTTATCCATGGAATAAGGGTGTCAATATCAAGTAATTTTTATCCATTATGCCACATTTGATGGCCATTTTCTATTAAAAAAAACATTTAAATTCTGCATTTGGAAGGATATCTCTGGGAGTAATTATGTGATCCGAATATAGTTATCAATGACCTCACCAGATATACCATGTTTGTATTATAAAAATACTGGCATCACTCAATAATCATATATTGTTGAAATATTTTTAATAATATACCATGTGCACACATCTTCACTAACTAGTTTTTTTTGCACACTAACAGCAAAAACAGGTAACAGCTGTTGTGAAAATATCTTGAATTTGGATCAAAAATATAAATAATTGTAATTTGCATTTCAGCTCGATCACCAACAAGATGTGGCACATGGGGAAAGGCATCAACCGCAAGTTTACTGTGAAGGTCTAAGGCAAGGGATGCGAGGACCTCTTTCATTGGATACAGAATGTATCAAACCATCTGTGGTGGTGTTGTGCAACATGCAACGGTGACGCACAGTTGCTGAAGTAAGTAGCAAACTCGATATGTATTCATTTTATACCTGAGGCATGTCCAAAGCAACAAGTAACCTTTAGATTTGAAATCAGTAGATGATGAGTAGGGACCACGACCCAAGTAGTGTAAGGTGAATTCCAGTCACCGACTTGAATCCCAAATACACTAAATTAGCTCCTATGCATAACTAACATTATAATAAGTTTTCGAAATTACTGCATTTCATAGGCATCCAGCTCGTTTTTTCAGGATGGCTACTCAAAAGTACCAGCCAGCATGACTACTACCTTATCAGTAAATGTGTTTATTCAGACTTCCAAAACTGATAATGTAAATGCTGTTTACATGTTATAGTCAAAGTTCCTGATGACCAACTTTTCAGTAGTTTAGTTACTCAGATGTGAGGGGGCGAATACTCCACAGATGGATAGTGTCCATTCTGTATCACCCTACCTATTCCTTGTAATCAATTGCTGTGTACATTTATGAGTAAAGTTACTTGAGTGTAATAAATTACATCTCCGTGTAATAATTACATTCCAGAATGCAATTGTCTGTAATGAAATAAATAAGAGCACTTGTGTCATTATCACCAATTTTATTATTAAAGAAATATAAAATCAAAACATGATATCAAAATACAGTGACTGTATATACAGAAGATACAGAAATTAAGAAGAAAAAACAAGTTATAATAAATTATGTGAAGGAATGTGATGATGGAATGCCTTATTTGTAAGGATCAGTATTGGTTTACTAATGTACCAGTATGGTTACCATGATTGGCCATTGTATTGTTACTAAAAACAACCAACACTTTAAGACAGGAAAAGCACTTTAAAGTTCACTGAATGCTACAGTCATAAGGTAAATAACAGCTGCTTACTAACAACATATAGACTGGTTTGTTACACCAGTTGTTTGCAGACATTTTATTAGAATACTGCATGCACTATTCTTCACTGTAGGAATGAAAGCTAGATTGATGCTGTCTGCTCTGGCATGGAACTACCGACCACGTCCCAGCCCAGACAAACCTGTTGAGACTGGTGTCATGTGGTCCAAAAACGCAAGCAATGGGTGCTGCATAACCGACCACAGCAGGTGAACCCACGTACCCACCTACAGATGCTCACGGATAGAGTGACAGACGTGTTTATAAAGAAATATCACAATGCATGAGATCACAGTCACTGGGGCAGATGTCCCAAAACCAGAGGAGGATCTGCTGGCAGCAAGAGTCAGTCAATTTGTAAAGAAACAGTAAATACTGCCACCACCAACCTACACCTTCATAGCTCACAAGACTCACATATACATTGCCTAGTTTAGTTTTCAAGTCCAGCGTGGTATCCCTCGTGTTGTCCCCCATCGGGGGCAGGGAACCTTGATATTATTCCATGGCTGGCACATGCTGATAGAACTCTCTGTACCCTCCGTCCCAGCTTGCCATGGATCCACCAGGTAAACTGTCTGTATGCAGCCCACCTGAGAGACCTGAAATAAATTAGGCTCAAATAAACATCTGACATTGTAAATAAATGACATATAAAAATCGGTTCTATAATGACACCATTCCTTTATATAAATTGTTTACCATTAAACGTGTGTTCTTCTGGAATAAGGCAAATATTGATAATTTTGCACTACAGAACAAATTATGACGGTGCAATAAACATTGTATCTATACGTTATGATAACTTAAGTGGAACCATTATAATTTGTTCTGTAGTGAGAGAGTATCACTTTATTCTTACAGTAGAACACAATAGTGTGAAACGATAACCCAAGTACATGTGTGAATACAGTAAATAACTATGTATAGTAGTATATTGTAGCAGGCTTAGGTAAATAATGACCAACGGTTAAGGTAAGTCATATTGAAAATTAACACATTTATGTAGGATTACTTGCTGTTGAGGGGAATTTTATTTTGCAATTATTGTCATATTAGGGTGATGGTCATCATATTTAAATTAGTCTTGGGTCAAACCAGTGTGGTTCGTCTTTACATTTAGAAAGGGTGAATGGCGTTAGCAGGGCTAGTTTAGACAAGCATACGATTGAATTAGTTGTTTTGTTGGTGGTTTTATTCCAAGAGATTTAAAGGAGGTTGTCAGTCTTAGATTTGTTGAGTTCAGATACATAGCCTCTGCAACCTATTTCAATGCATGTTAATTCTGATTTTATTCCGTTATTGTTTACATCATGGATTAGTGCGACATACTTGTTAGTTTTGAATACATGATCTTTCTTGATGTTAGGTTCAAATGGTAGTCAGTTCAATGATGTGAATTTGCTTAGCATGTGGATGGTAGATGACGTATGGTAAGTCCACTAAGTAATTTCCCTGGAAGATTGTTAATAATTTGGGCATCAGGCATGAGATTGCTGATAACATTATCTATATATATTTGTATTGCTAGTGCTACTATGATGTTGTATTGTGTTCATTATTAATACATTTCAATAAATATTTAACAACACATTTCACTGGTCTTGTAACAATGCATGCACATATATACGTACTTGTTTGTTGGACGGCGTAATTCCCATTCTGCAGCATCACCTGCTCCAAACAAAGAATTCTAAATCCCCTGCTCTTTGTAATGCACAGCAATCCATCTGTAACAAAGAATTAAGCTTTTAAATAATAGTTTTACACGAATGTTAAGCAAACATGGATTATTATTCTGAAATTTTTTTCACAAAGAATGCATCACGATCCTCTAACTGTATTCATCCCAGTATTATACCTGGGTCCATAGAAATATCATGCAGATTAAGGAAGGCCGTTTTGAAATGTGTCAATATTTGCACACAAAACGGTGGTCATTTTCTTTGTCACCAAAACAAATGGGGGCTCTGGCTGAAAAATGTTCAAGGTATATTTTATTCATAAGAGCCAATGTAAATTTTGGGCAGAAAAATTGCAGTATGCATAAAGTTAAAAATAATCTACCTGCCATGTGTTTAAAAAGTAGTACTGCCACATATTATATTATATTGTTCATTCCTGCTTATTTTCTATCATAGCTCTGACCTGTACAATTTTGATTCACATGAATCATGGAACCATTCAACTACATTTGTTTTAAAGTGAAGGTACAGCCATGGGTGGTATTCGAAAATGGACATGTCAAAGTTCAAACACTGAGTCCAGTGGCACTGAGAGTGAGATCTAACTAAGTTAAACGTCAACCAATCCCAAATGTTCTTCATTTCAGCCTTGACGTCCAGTTTGATGTTGCTCATTGCCATTATGTGGTCATTTCCAATGTTGACTTGGTTGATAACAGTCAGTGACCATGTCTGGCTTGTTTGTCAGGATGTAGTCAATTTCGTTCTTCGTTTCTCCATTTGGGCTTTTCCATGTCCAACTCCTCCCTGCTTTCTTCGGGAGCATGGTATTCATGATTTCGTACTTTCTTGTTGTTGCCCATTCTACCAAGGTGTCGCCTCTTTCATTTATAAAATTTGCCTGTTGCCCTTTCCGAAATGTTTGTTTGTTTCCCTACTTGCGCATTAAAGTCTCCCATCACTATCGTGTAGTGGGTTGGCTTTTCTAAGGTCTCATCCACGTCGTTGTAGAAGTTGTATGTGTCTTCTTCTGGGTATGATGTTGTTGGTGCATATACTTGTACTATCTTCAGTTTGTAACGTTTTGTTATGCATAGAACAAGTTCTGCTGCTCTGGGGCTGATGCTGTTAACCCTCACTATATTGTCTTTGCATCTCTTGTTTATGAAAAAGCCTACTCCTGCTTGGCCGTTGTTCGCTGTGGAATGGTTAAGTAGATGGCCGCTTTGTAAAGTAGTGAAGCATTCCTCTCTTCTTCGGACTTCTCCGATTCCAATCATATCCCATACCAACTTGGTTTCCCTAAGTTCTTCCTCCAGTTATTGTATCTGTTCATCTCTTAGTAGTGTTCTTACGTTATATGTTGCTATCGTCAGTCTACTTACCTTCTCTCGGCGGCTTTTCTTGACCCAGATATTCTTGGCACCCCCTGCACGTAGCCCTATACTTGACCCGAACCGCCTCCTTGGTGATAGACTCTTTCGGTGCTGCTGGGGACTGGGGGCCTTGGTTTCATTGTACTTTGCTTGCTGGTGTTGTTGGCCTACCCTTCCACGCTGGCCGGTGCGGGTTGGAAGGGGGGCGACATGGGGTGAACGAAATTGCCCAAGTTTCGACACGGCAGCCGAACCAGTACCGGACCACCACCCAGCCGGCGCCGGGATTCGAACATCGGTCCCTCCAGTCGAGAGTCCGGTACTCTAACCACTCAGGCTATATATACAATAGTTTAATTGTTGTGAAATCGTAGAACAAATAATTAAATTATTTATGAAAATAATCCGTTAAAAATCCGTCGAAAAAGTAGTCCGCCGGACCGTTATATTCTCAAACTCGACACTTGCTGACGTCTGTTATCTTCTTTCTATTTAATGTCCACATTTAAGACCATACATAGGAGTACTGATCGTTCCAGGACACGGCCTGATAAACAGGACACACTATGCTTATGATAAGCGGTGACATGTGGTCTTAATTTGGGATGTAGAAGAATACAAAACAGAATGCTACCCAGCTGCGTATATATATATATATATAATATACATATATAGTATATATATATATGTGTGTGTGTGTGCGCGCGCGTGTGTGTGTATTATTATGAATATATGTATATATATATATATACACACACACATATATATATATATAAGTTTTTTAAGATATTTAATGGTTATAAGGATTTTGATAGAAACATTTTCTTCAAACTGAAAGAAGGCAGTAAAACCAGAGGGCACATTGCAGCATTAGTAAAGGAACCGTGTAGGTTGGATATGAGAAAGTACTCATTCTCTCAGAGGACAATAAATGACTGGAACAAATTATCTGATAATTGTGATAATGTTAGCAGTGTGGATATGTTCAACAATAAAAATGACAGTTATCTGGCGAGGGCGGGTTATACATAGATGGAAAATTTTTGGACTCTCGATAAGCCAAAGGCTTCATTGTCCGCAACGAAAAAGGCTGACTAGTTGAATGAGACCTCATAAGACCATAACATTGTAATCACAATATAATAATACAGTCTAGTTAGACTTGCGTGAATGCGGACATGGCCCGCATTTCCCTACATTTCACAAAAATAAACCCGCTTGGTGGCGACACTGGTATTGAGAAACATGGCGGCACCGTGTGTTTTGGTTGCAAGTTGTGACGATTGTACTTCTCCCTCCTCGATAGTTAAAAGTAAGTAAGAACACAAAACAGTTTGATATTAGAGTGAACGTCAAGGACGGTGGCTCGGTTGGTTTGGTGCTCGCCTTGTTATAAGGAAATACTAGCTTCGAACCCTAATCGACGATACTGATTGACTCGCTAACAGACTCACTGAGTCACTCGGTCACTCGCCGACGCTGTGGGTTTCCTCGCTGTCAGTGAGTGAGTGACCGCAGAGTTCGGTCCTCCCATCCCGGGTGCTGGTAAATTCGGCTCACTTTATAATAGTGAGCACTTGTGTAGAATCCGGACCCACCTCGAACTGGTGGTATTATATTTTTGCTTCTAAATGAAATGTGGTACCTCTAGGCTCTACTCTCTAGTTCTAGTTGTTTCCAGCACACGGCAACGTTCTATTAACTGACTAGTCTGTATATTTTGTGGTTACAATGTTATGATCTTATGAGGTCTCATTCAACTAGTCAGCCTTTTTCAGAACATTATCGCCAAGCCGACCTTTCTATGCTGGCACTGAAGGTGGTCACTGTCAGGGTGCTTGTCGTCCTCGGTGGTTCTTTTACGTCCCAAATTGAGTTGGGACCGACATTAACGTGATCTCCGAGTCACGAGGGATATGCAGTCCCAATGTTGAGAGCCAAATATACCATACCTGCCCGGTCCGGGTATTGAACTCGGGGCACCGGCATGTCAGACGGATGTGCTAACCACTACACTATCGCGCGCCCCCTCAGGCTCCGTGTGTTAATTCAGTCATTCCACATCACCCCAATGTTTTTTAATTTGTAAAATATTGCATCTTAGCACACCTTTGATGTTTTAGGCTTAAAAGACTGTCCAGTTGGCATCAACACATGCTGTTTAAATCACTCATTTCAAGTGTGCAGCACAATAATGTGTGGCTGCAGCGGAACAGACTGTCACATACTGGAGAGCTATTTAGGCCTTAAAAGGCACTAAGATGCAATATTTTTACAAGATAAATATGCCTGGGATGATGTGGAATGATTGAATTAATCCATTGAGGTGTCAAATGTATGCAAAAATGTAATTATAATAGCAACATCCAGGTGGGTCTGGATTCTACACAAATGCCTAATAGTGTCATATTTTGTCTTGATTTGATTGTGTTCCATGGCTGTGTGAATTTTATCTGATTCTTATGTCAAGTGAAGCACAATACTGGGCAAAAAAAGGAGGACATAGACACCAAAAACAAAAGTGCAAAAACAAAAAGTGCTTAAAATAAATGAAAAACTGTCTTAGATGGTAGCCAAGATACATGTACACCTAAAATTAAAGATGAAGGTAAGATTTCTTTACTCACTGTTATGTGGCGCAATGCCAAGTGAAGTTCATGATGTAAGTTACATGGTGTCTTTTAACTAAAATATGACAATGTGAAACCCTTCAAAAATCAAAATTTGCTTGACTTATGTATGCTAGTACCTCATCAGAATCCACCCAAAAGACTTTTAAAATGTTAAGAATGATCCTGAAGAGCACCCTGGACCTGAAATGGTGGACACTGTAACTTACGTTATCAACCACAATTTTTTTCAAACAATGATAAACAGGCAGGATGTGTTTTTTGTGTCTTCTTTCTTCATGGGCCTAAGATACAGCACAAATGTTATCAACAGGAACTGTCCACAAAGAAGCTGGTTATGGAGTAAATATATCAAAAGTTACAGGGCACAAATTTGGCCCAGCATTGTGTGACTCCACACGTGGGTTAACATTTACATATTAAACTTAGAACTCAAGGGGGAGTGAAACACTCTAACAGCCACAACAAACGTAAGAACATACCATTTACAGTACATACATATCACCATCACATCATGATTGATTTGATGAACACGGCGCCACGGTATATTTTCAAATAATTTTTTCAAATCTGGCCATTATCACTGTCAGCACTGGACAGTGCCATTACTATCCAGCGGCGAGTGTTTTGAGTCGCGAAATGCCAGACATCGCTGCACTCAATAAATCAATAGGCAACGCAGCATAGCTGCCAGAAAAATCGACAAAATGCGTAAAAAAAACAATAAACAAATTGATTACACTGCATGGCTAACATAAGTGCTACAAAATAACTTTTCACATATTTCCAAGGAAGGATTCCCTGACAAAAAAACCAGATTATATCAATTTGATTTGATTCAAGATTGCAAGATTAAATACAAATGTGTCATGACTGTGGAAAGATGGTGAATGTCAAAACACAATTTTTTGTTAAATACGCAGGTCCCTCTTTGGTAGATTTTTCTGCATATGACTATAGTATAGTCATATGCAGAAATTCATATAGTCACTATACATCAGTGAAGTAATGTTAGGCGAACCTGGTATCTTTAATCACCCATTCTGAGTGTGTCTGTGCTCAGGCACACTCAGTCTATGCCGTTTCTCGTTGTTTGCATCTCGCATGTTCGAGAACTGCATATAGTTTCCTAAATTTGTGTTGGCTAAATCATAGTCAGTTTTTTCTTTTTTAATTTCGAACACAAAAACAACTTTTGTTGACCTGTAGAAGGAGTTACTGCCATGTATAATAAGGCTCAATGTTTTTGTCCACAAATGTCTATGTGAAATAAATTGAACAAAATCGAAAATCTCCATTGATTAGATAGGCGCAACTCAAACCATTCGCTTGGAATTTGCATTGAAAAAAGATGGCAATACACAGCGCTCTAATTTGCTGATTTAGGCATCGAACAGAATAATTTTTTTCAGTTTGTCTTTTAAATGAGTAGGTTTCTGTCATCATTAACGCATACTTATATATATAATATAGTAAAAAATAGATAACCGAGTTAAAAAAACTACAACTGTGCCCGTTCCAGTGTCTTAGACACTGCGAACGATGATGGTTCGTCGACACTGTTTGAACACAAATCTACCGATTGAGGCACCACTATCTGTTTTCATGGTATAAGCTCCACCCACTTTCAAACAGCTGCTAAAATGACATACCTGAAGTAAGCGTGACGTCACAATCACGTATATCAACCAACCAACCAATGTAAAAAATGTTGACCCGCTGGTTGGCATACGTTATTGTGACGTCACCTCGACGTAGAGATATATCAGTACTGCCACCTCATTTTCTGTTGGGAAACTGGATTTCATGCATATTTTTAATACAACCTGTCAGCACTGGTGCACAATTGACCAATGTAGATATTACTAGAAAAAGTGCGACAGTGCTCCAAAGTGCACTTATTTGGAAAACAAGTTCAGTTTCTTTTTATCAGCAGTCTTTTACTTAACTAACTAAAGGAAAGATAAGTTCTTATATAGGGTGGCATCCAGGCCTTAGGACTGCTGAAAGCATTTTGCAATTTGCTGAGTTACTCTGTGACAGACCTGTTCAATCGAACACCATCTCAACTTTTCTGGGAAGCATTTGAGGTGATTAACTGCACCTGCCTACTACATACTCCCCATGGGTGAGAGTGATGGCTTGGGTTATTGACAGTGTGAAGACAACTAATTTATGTCATTTAAGTAAAGGTTATCTTTTATTAGAGTCAGACCCGGGCTCAATTCGTAATTGAATTGATCAAAAATATGCATGAATTAGAATTTATTAAAATCAAAACAGATTGAATTAGAAATGAATTGGAATTGAATCCTGCAAATTGTTCGAAGCAGAAAATATATTTACAGTGTTTTTCTGTATAAATTAAGACGTATAAACTACTAAATATATATTAAACGGTATCATTTTTGGATGTGTGTTTTTGGTCAAAGACAAAACATGGACTGCAATTGTTTGTCTAGCAGTTATCTGCTCTCTCAGTCCCTATGTACCCTAGTTTTACCAGCAGCACAGAACAGAACTGCTAAAGTGCTAATTGACCACCAGAGACCCAAATTACTGTTTGCTGAGCAGTGAATTAGCATTTGCCAGTGTCCAGAATTCACCATCCCCTTTGTTCTTTAGCCAGGCAGCAAAGTAGTACCATACTATACTGGTGCAAGTTGTCTGACTTGAGTCAACATAACATTGAAGTGCTTATTGCAGTCTCTTGAGAATAAAGCAGGCGTTTTATTATGGACTAGCTGGTGCTTAATTAAACAAACTAAAGGGTTACTGTTTGCTAATATTGCAGATTTGAATTAGAATTGAATTGGAAATGAATAAAAATGAATTGGATTGAATTCAAATTGATTTTTTTTTGGAAACTGTTTTTAAAATCTTGTGATTTCAGGAATTTTAGGTGTTTCCCAGTTATCTGATGGACAAGAGATATCGGATGGCATCCTTGCGTTCCCCTTGCACATCGACACCAAGTACTACACAGCAGAGGTGTGCTTGTGTACATGTCAGGCCAGGACCATAGGGGATGAGGTGTTTGCTGAATCCATCCAGGCAGTAGTCCTATTCTTCAATACACAACAGGTGAGGCACAGCCACAACTACGTGAAAAGTAAAAAAGTAAGTGTAAATTCTAAAATTGCACTGTGTACAGTCGTTAAGACTGCTCAAACCACTTTACACTTTCAATACGTCCTGGCAGACATGTTCAAGTGAACACCGTCTTGACTTTTCTGGGAAGCATTCAGCCATGCTGTAATTAATGTGCGAAGATTTTGTACACAAATATCGACCACTGTCTATAGCCAGGTACTCTTACAGCTGAGTGAGCTGAAGCAATGTAGAGTGATCGAACTTGCCCAATGTTCCACAAGGCAGCACAGGATTCAAATCCACGTTCTCTCGATTGAAAGTCTGATACTCTTGCCACTGAGCCACTGCACTCCACGAGTATAGATCTAAGTTCAAGAAGTCCAAGAAACAAGTTTCATATTGATTCAAACCGCCACCAAGCGCCACACTGACACCTATGTGGCTTTGCACTCAAGAATTTGGATGATCTGAACGTTATGTATACTGGGAACTGGTAGTTGCTAGAATATATACTGCTAGAATAAGGTAGTAAGTAGGTGGATTTTATTTATTGCAAAAATAAAAAAAAATTAGAAAAGCTAACAATTTAATTGAAGAGGCACCTTTAACAGGATTACTGCTTTATGGAGATTCAGTAACAACACGACACATGGAATAGCTTATAGAGAATCGAAGTGATGATGTCACGCCGCTTAGCGACCAGCATCTGTTAACATGGTGTTACATTTGGTTCTATACTGTAATCAATATTCTGAAAGTCATATATGTAGTTCTTTATGGTTCCCATAACTTGAAAGTGAGAAGCAAACTTGGGTGAAACAAATTTGATATTTTTGATATTCTGGAACAAGAAAATAATTTGGTAATGCAGGCTATTTTATCGCATTGACAATATCGGTTGCGGTGCAACACAGTTTTCGCTATTTTCAACACAAAATGCGAAATGAGAACCTGTCATTACTATTTAATTCATGTACGAAATTGCCAATATCGAAGGATTTGATAATATTGTGAAATAAGGAGCAAAATAAGTTTCAGGCTGAGAAGTTAGGGAGCGGTTATTATATAAGTTGGAATTTTTTGGTCACCATCAAGGAGGATGCAGTCGGAGGGTTTTGGGGAACCTTATGAGGGGGTACAGTTGGGGATTTTAGTGAGCCTCAAGAGGGGTGCAGTTGGATTTTTTGGTGAGCCTGCAGTTGGAGGGTTTTGATGATATATTCATCACGTTCTGATGTCTAAAATGTCAAAAAAAAATTACTTTTAATCCATTCTTTAAATGTAAATATTCTGTTAGCAAAATTATTAACTATACAAAGTTAATTAACACATTATGCAGTTAATTAACAGTAACATTACCGGTAATCATATGTATTGCATATAATAATTAACTCCACAAATGTCTATGAACATATAACTGTGAGTCTTGCTACCACGAAAACTGGTTATTGTCTTGGATTTGGACCATTTTCTTGTAGTTTTCATAGCATATTTTCAACCTTAACGCTATTATTTCTCCTCCAGGCTCCATACTAGCACGCATTGGACCTCGAAGAACTCTTGGAAAATGAGTGAAACTATTAACATGATCAGATCTGACATGATTTTCTCCCCTTTTAAGCAGTTTGGGCTCATCAGAGAAGTAAGCAGCAAGTGTAGAGACAGGGGTCTACTGACACCATTAGCCAAATTCGAACAAAACTTAGCGATGCTAGTGGTTTGTTTTCAATGGGTAAATCAAGAAGTGATTCCCGGGGAGTATGAAAGGTTTTCTCAACAAAATATTATTTAGAATATCTGATTACCTATAGTTGCATTCTTCTTGCAGCTTTTAGAAATCGATAAACCTGTAAGTATATCACAAAATTATGATTACAATCGTGGACAAAACAACTCAAAACCATATTTAAACGAGCAACTTTCACCTCCGCTTGAGGCTCATCTAAAACGCCAACTTAATTACTGCTCCCTGACTTCTCAGCCTGAAATAAATGTTGTTCCATATTTCAAGATATTAAAAAATCCTTTGATTTTAACAATTTCTTACAATAATTGTACGATGTTAACAGGTTATCCAACCGCATTTTATGATGAAAGCAGCATGATTCACAACAAATCATGTGTTGCACCGCAATCAATTTTGTCAGTGCGATCAAGTAGCTTGCATTAAAATATAATTTTTACGTTCCAGAATACATAAAATAACTAATTGTTTCACCTATATATATATGTTTTTTACTTTTAACTTATGGGAATCATAGAGAACTACATGTATGACTTTCAGAATAATGATTACAGATTGGAACAAAACAACACCGTGCTAACAGATACTACGGGAGACATTTGTTGGAACCAGCGTTGCACCGTGACATCACACTTCGGTGCTCTATTGAAAGTGTTCTTGAATGAGTGTAGCCAATGGTTCTTCAGGTTGGTGCATTGGATGGAGTTAAAGCATGGTTGCCATATCTGGAACAACTTCAGCCAACCGTCCGACTTCTCGCATGTAATCAGTGCTCCACTACCGATGGTTTGTAGACGATTTGAATTCTAGTGATTTCAGTTGTGAATTTAATCATTATTAACGTTTAGCATTACAAGTAATATTTAAAGGGATAAATTTGCAAAGTCCAAGAAGTTATGCATTTAGTACATGGTGTGGGATTAACCAAAATTGCTATTTGCATTAAAAATTTAAAAGATGTTTCAGTTGCTAGGTGGAACTACTGTAGCAATATTTGTTACGCGATGTGTAGTGACGATCAAATGACCCCATACAGAATTCTTAAATTTGTTGGGGATTTTCCAAATTTATGTGAACCCACTTAAATCTGCATAACTTCGCAAAATGATTATGGTAGGGAGACTAAATTATTTCTTTCTTTATTTTGAATTATTTTATACCAATTGTGATTTTAGTCATGTTGCAGACAATTCACACTCAGTAATTCTATTGGTTGTGTAATTGCATTTGTTCATTTGTTATGTAACAACTACTAGGACACAACATTGGTGGACAATTCAAAGGTAATTTTGTATTCAAGACTATTACAGCTGCATATATCTTTAATACATCTGTGACATTAAAATACAAGATTTTAGAAATTAGATTAATACAATTTCAATAAAAAATTGGCATTTTACTGTGTTTTTTGTGTCTGTGCAGCTTTGTCAAGAGACTCATGCCTGCACTGGTGCCTTGAGAACGATTTTGAGTTAGTAGAGTTGGACCCAGAGCCAGAGAACACAGACAGTGACGGTGAGTGGATGAGACTCATATTAATGCCTAACTTAGGAGTTTAAGTTCAAAATACTGAAAAAGTGACAATTACTCAGTCACATAGTAATAACTAATTTATCTAACATCCACCCGTGCAGCAACAAACCAGGGGACGCTGTTCTCGCCATGACACTATTTTGAACTTAAACCTGTTTCCATTACAATTTAATTTCCGCTGTCACCATTTGTGGCATGCAGCAGATAGTACTTTTAACATACGTCTAAAAAATGTTTGTCTTGTACTTACTGGGTACTTACAATAATAACCACAGATGAGTTGATTGCATCATAAAAGTAATCCAGTGCACTCACTGTCAAAACATACTGATGTAATTGATTATTAATTACTTTTGCATGTAGTAATGATTACACTAATGGTTACAGGAACGGCTTAGCCATTGTCTGTCATTGTTTACATTCTTTTTACATTTGTCTGTATTTTAAAAGGAACTTACCTATGTGCGACACCTTACATTATAGTTGACTTGGGCAACATAATTTTTTTGGCAACACAAATTTATATGCAAGACAGTTTTACTTATGATTAAGCATTATTATGATTACTTGTTTGGGCAATGTAATTGAGTATGATTACGTTGCCTTTTTGACACAGTTTTCAGATTTAACATGGACTAAGCATAGGAGACATTTTGGTTTCCCAACAAATGTCAGTGTTTATGCTAAAGCTAGTGATAAAGAAATAGAGAAAGCTAGTATTAGTGCTAATTATATTACAAGAATGTTCAATGTAGTTTTGATGTACATTAACTTTACAGTCCAAATGCAGCTTCATAGCTAAATCTTCTGTATGGTTTTATTTTTTAATCTGTTTCTGTGGACAGATGATTTTCCGGAAACTGTCGGCGTTGAGCGAATCATCGAGGCATTAGAAGCCCACTTGTGGCCAAATATGGTCATGAAAGGTATGTTGCAAGTAAAAATGGCAAACACGGTAGACACATAACATTATTGTAGGAATAATAAATGTTATTAAATTAATAAATTTGCAATAACATTATGCAGATTTAGGGGTGGTCGCAGAAGTCCACAAAGTCCCAAAATAAGCATTAAGTATGAGGGGTGGAAACATTGGAGAAATATATTGCTCCACCACCCAGCAAGTGAAGCATGCTAATGCAAATTAATGCTAATAACAATTATGGATCATAAAAATCTGAAGTCCTACACCATGGACTGATGGGAGGGGGCAGTGCTAAACAAATGTTTTTTTTCTACTTTGTGAGCGTATGAGACCATCCCTTATGTAGGCAAGTGTAGTGAACTATGCTTAACAGAATCACTTCGGTCTAGAACAGTGTAGCACATACATTGCTGAATTTGGATGTTTTGTACATTCTTGATCAAACTGTGAAACAACAATTTTGATTGGGTTTTTTTCAGATAAAATTTGTGATATAAAATTTTTTGCAGTTAAACGTAATTGTTAACATTACTCGAATCACTTATTTTATTTATATTCTCTGTGTACGTGCGTGCGTGCCTGCATGCGTGTATGTACTTGCAGTTGTACAGTGAACGTTTGCAACAAAGAATATGTTGGAACGTAGTAAAACTGTTCCTTAAATATCAGATGCTTCCTATATCAATGGGTGCATAATTAAAACAGTTTAGGCCAAAATGGGGAGTTCTTACACTGAGCATCCACTGTGTGTACATTTATATCAGAGCTATCAAGTCTCATGCTTTTGGCATGAGAGATATATTTAGCATCCCTCTCCCGCGGCTACCTGTAAATCTTATGCATATTGGCCATTTAAAGAAAATATTGATACAAATGTGCCTATATCTGTGCACATGTTGATATATTTAGTCTGTAAATCTTTGTGTTTTATTGTGTTTCTGCTTGTTGGCATCATGTACATGGCTGCATTTCTTGGCCGATCCGAACAACATTTTTCACCATTATCCAGGGGGACATGATCACGATTATAGGCTGGTTGGACATAGAGTATAGTACTTTTTGTATAATTACCATTTATATAGATTTGTTGCAAAGCAGTGCATAATAACGTCACTTGGAACAGTCATAGAACACATGTGTAACATATGTCCTAATAAACAGTATGAATGAAAAGTTACCATGTGAACCGATTGTGTCAGTGTTTACATGCTACGCCATAATTGTGATGTGGTTAACATGTGAACTGTCGATTGTGTCAGTGTTTACATGCTACGCCATAACTGTGACGTGGTTATCATGTGAACCGTCAATTGTGTCAGTGTTCACATGCTACGCCATAACTGTGATGTGGTTACCATGTGAGCCGTCGATTGTGTCAGTGTTTACATGCTATGCCATAACTGTGACGTGGTTACCATGTGAGCCGTCGATTGTGTGTGTGTACATGCTACGCCATAACTGTGACGTGGTTACCATGTGAGCCGTCGATTGTGTGTGTGTACATGCTACGCCATAACTGTGACGTGGTTACCATGTGAGCCGTCGATTGTGTGTGTGTACATGCTACGCCATAACTGTGACGTGGTTACCATGTGAACCGTCGATTGTGTGTGTGTACATGCTACGCCATAACTGTGACGTGGTTACCATGTGAGCCGTCGATTGTGTGTGTGTACATGCTACGCCATAACTGTGACGTGGTTACCATGTGAGCCGTCGATTGTGTGTGTGTACATGCTACGCCATAACTGTGACGTGGTTACCATGTGAACCGTCGATTGTGTCAGTGTTTACATGCTATGCCATAATTTATGTGGTTACCATGTGAACCGTCGATTGTGTCAGTGTTTACATGCTACGCCATAACTGTGACGTGGTTACCATGTGAACCGTCGATTGTGTCAGTGTTTACATGCTATGCCATAACTGATGTGGTTACCATGGGAGCCGTCGATTGTGTCAGTGTTTACATGCTACGCCATAACTGATGTGGTTACCATGTGAGCCGTCGATTGTGTCAGTGTTTACATGCTACACCATAACTGATGTGGTTACCATGTGAGCCGTCGATTGTGTCAGTGTTTACATGCTACGCCATAACTGATGTGGTTACCATGCATAAGTAACGCTGTGAAAACTGGTGTACGCAATCAGGAAAATTATTAATTTTGATGCATGATATATTGTTGTTTTTGATGATGGTGAGATGGGGAGGGTGAGATGGGGAGGGTGAAATGGGGAGGGTGAGATCGATGTGTATATAAGATTGTCCTAAACAGTTTTGTGACCGCAGGGGGGCTTGCACAAGACATGGAATACGGTCGGATGAGGAGTTTTTGTTATCAATATTTATAAAGCAAATTAACTAAACTGTAAGCATATTTCATGCGATGTCCTGCAATGTCTGATCTTCACAACAGATTTTTAGTTTATACATAATTATCCTTGCACGGATAGCGCAAAACATGTGAGGTTGTTTTTTTACCATCATCAATGACATGTATAAATTGTTGTCTTTGCGGAACTTTGAATGACTAAAGATGCTGCCCCCTGGGGTCCCATTGGGAAACTAGTGCTGCCAAACGGATATCACACATATTTCACAACAGAACTTGGCAGTGCTGTTATACTCATGTGTCTACGTAAAAATGCTGTGTGGGTTTTGACAGTTATCTTGTTTCAGACCAACCTCCCTGTCGGAGCTCATACATGCAGGAGATGATGCAGGGGCATCCTGACCCTGTGGACGACTCCCCTCCTCACTCGCTGCCTGAAGGGAAGGGTGATGTTGTTTGCAGTGAATTGTCAAATGATATGACACAAAATGACAGTCAGCAATGTGGTGACGCGTCATCAATCGATGGTCAGTTACTACGGGCATCGCCAACAAGAATGGGTGACATGTCGGAGGATAATTCTAACCAATCAAAGGTGTTGCCGAATGTCACAGGGGACAATGAAGCATGCTGGGATACCACAACGAGCACCCAGCATCCGTCGAATGAGATGGAAGAACAGTTAGTAAATGTCATGTGTCAATGTGGTTCACACTGTGGTGACATGTCACTAGTTGGTGACACAGTGACATGTAACAGTTGTGCTCGGTCAGGAGACTGTCAGAGGAAGACAGCGTCTTGTAGCAAGAATCCAAAGACTACACTAGCCGAGAAACAAACGTTAGGTATAGAAACCATTGCTACACAAATTAAACATGGGCAGTATTTAGTTCCTAATAATGTAAGACAATATCTTAGCCTTGTCTACAAACTGTAGAAACAATACATACCTTTGCACGATTTTGTTAGGGCTGCCCACTGCCCATAGAGTTACATTGACAGGCTGCAAACAATTGCTAGATTGTATGATAGAGACAACTAGTTGGATACATCAATGACCGACAATTAAGGACACCATATTTAATCCTGCCTGACAAAAAATCAGATTTGTGAAACCATTTGGGTATGTTTTCGCAGTCCTGTGCTTATATCAACAATGCCAAAAACCCTACTTTGCAAAAACCCACAATACAGTGTATTGTGCTACTTCAATGATATTATATAACGGTTTGTGTGCAGGGCAAAATATCCCATACAGAGTTTATTGCATAACTTATTACACAGTGTAATAAGAAGTTACATAATAGTAATTGGCCTATTACTTTACTATATGTGACTGTGCTGATGATGATTTAAATGACCGATTTAAATGCGTGTTTCACTGAAATTGAATTGACGAGTTTGAAGCATGCTCACTGCCACCTTGAAAACATACATAATTCTGTTGAAGAATGTTCAAGACTCATAACACCATTCAACATTCATACCATATTACCATTTCTTTTTACCATTGTCATTGGTATAGTGTTCACTGAGAATATAATGGTAATAGAAAGAAAACTATGTCATAGATTTAAATTGTAGTGTAACTGATCCAAGATTACATTATAATGCAATTGACGCCAGGCCTACTTGTTACCCTCTTGTTTCACCCTGTGGCTGGCTTTGATGGTGGTCCTCAATTTTGTTTTCCTATGCCTGCTCCTGCACTTTCATCCCCACCCTTCTTTCTCATCTCCCAATCCCTCCAAATCTCTACTCAGTCCTCCCACCTCAGTCATGGTCTTCCTTTTCTTTTACCCTCCAAGTTGAGGGCCTGTTCCCCATTCGTCATTCGCCTACTACTCACTCTGCATGTGATCCTACAAATGACACAGGCTACTCGTGGAAATATCCAACTTTATTGTTACATCTTAAAAACTACTCGTATCTGGGTAACATTTTCAATGTATTACATCTATATGAAAAGAAAGTCGCACATGAAATAATAATAAGCATTTTGTATGATTGTAACCATGGTAATCAGATAATCAAGAACTGCTGCCGCAAAAGCTGACTGCAACAACAATGACAAACACTGATTTTAAATCAAACCTTAAGACTTACTTGTTTTCCCGAACAATCTGTACGGCGCCGTGAGCAACGATTGTTGGAACGGCGCAATATAAATGTCACGATTTGATTTGAATCATTGAAAAAATTGTTCTATATATAATTTAATTTGTATACAGTGTATTTCAATTTATTAAATTCCAACAAACATTATATTAACAGTACAGGGAAGTAGTTAGGTTGCATTAAGATCAATATAATTATACATTTGACAAAAATGAATCTAATATAATTTACATACCCCCCCCCGGTATATCGTTTATTTATAAACAAATATTAATTAGTTGTGCCAAAAGTATTCTATATTTTGCCAAACTACTTCATTGCACAACTTAAAATTATGTTTGTTCGAATTTAAGAAATATTAAACAGTATTTGTTAGAATTAATACAAAAACGGAAATTTAATATTAATATGAATTCAATTTTATGTGGGACATTCCATAAAAGCATACTTGCAAGTTTTTCTAAGACAGTCTTGTTGCTATGTGAACATTATATGTTGACATACATTACACGTTGTTATAAAAACTGCCATTCTTGTAATTTGTGTTTGACTTGACATGTTACAGAGACGACAGGTGTGGAGAATATGAGGTTGTTTGAGGCGCTAGCCAGTGAGGATGTTGAAGACGACTCGTATGAAAAACTATTTGAGAGCCTCAGGTTGATGAAAGGTACAGCATTTTGTTGGGGAGCTAGTAATGCATGTCTATAAATGTGTGTAAATAAATGAAGCATTGCGTACTGCTAAAGTTGCATGTCTTCTAGTATAATTCTCTCTATTGTGTCCAGAAATATGACAAGATTAATAGCATTCTTGGATAATTGTTACAGTGATATTTTTGTGTATAACAAAATACGGGATAATAAATTCTAAAAACGTCACAAGCAATGATGGCCAATGGTGATCCTCTAACTTGAAGTATTTGCAAATTACCAAATCTAACCTTAAGAAATTTTTTTTTTTACATAGCTAGTCTTTAGTAAATTTGTAATAGCATACCAGGTACACAAGCAACACAAATTGAATTCATAATTACGTGTTCAACTTGTGTGTATCTCCAGCAATGGAGGATTATCCAATAGGAACTATTAGGAACATACCTAGGGCCCACGAAGGCCAGGGCCCCACAAAAGTGCCTGACAATATTTGTTGTGGACTGAATATTCCCGAAACCCGGCGGCTAGCAAGACATGATGACTTCTGCATGGATTTTGTTAGTACTTCATTGGTCCAATGCGATTTGCACACCGGGAATAATCCCGATGTAGGCCCTATGTGAATATTTAACAAACTTTATAAAGACGTTATTACATAATGTACTATAAAGGAGAAAAAGCTTCAACAACACAAACGTCGGCAAAATGTTCAGCATCGCCCCTCACTGTCTGCAGATGTCCTGATCCGACAGTGGAGTCGTGCCGAAGATCTGGCTCAGCCCATCCAATATTAATTTCGTTCCTGTGCCAATTTAGGGATTTTGGCAAGCTTCAAGTGGGATGCAATTGGAGGTTTCTGGGGCCCACGAAAGTGCCGGGTGCCTAGGGGCCACTAATGTCTTAATCCACTACTGATCTCCAGTATATCTTTATAGTGTTAGGTTCAAAGCAACCTTGCCTATTCCATTACGTGGATTTCCCTCACGCTGGAGGTTGTAATAGTACAAACGGGAAATTCGCTGAATCAGTTGTACCTTAACCCACTTAATAACATGAATGTTTTGTTTATAATATATTTGTTTTTGTACATTCAGATTGGTGAACATATGTCATGCATATTAAATGCAATTTGTTGGGCAGCATTCCTTCAAAAAAATGTATTCTAGTTTTACAACACTATATTACAAATTGTGGGAAATCCTGTTTTATTTCTGATGCACTGACTTTTTTTAGAGAAAGCAGACAACCTGCCAGATACTCAGAGGAAGGCTTATGCAGAACAGGTACTGTATACAGGTAGCATTTCTGACATCCAAATAAACCTTCATCTGTTTAAAGACTGAATAATAAAAACTGTTTTTCATATATTTCATGGTACATTTCAGTCAATATCTTGGTACTTAGAATTTTAGAAAAATCACCCATTAACCTTGAAGAAGTGGTTAGGTAATATGTAATAAATGAGTTTGTTTGTCTGTTGATAGGTGGCACTGTCATTCTTGAAGGCGATTGGTGGCAATGACAACATTGACGGCCAGTGTGACAGCGACTGATCACTCCCTGGTCTGGGGGGGGGGGGGAGTCCTACAGCAGGTGTCACATGTGACGCCTACCATTTAGGATATACATATATAAACTGTTTCCCATCCTTATGTTACAGGGAAAACTTGAAAGGTACAATGTCTTTCCTATGAAAGTAAAATCTGATACACGCTCTGTACCATTCTGTTTTGATTAGCGCAGCTATTTCTGGGAAGGTGTTGCTAAAGAGACAGGGGTTGTGTCAGGGCCTCTCAATTAAAATAATTATTTCTATGAAATTGATGGTTCGTACATATTCAGCTTGACATTTTTAATTGCATTATTGCACACTAAATTTGCTGCCGCAATCAGAAAAAGCTAGTCTTATTAAATAAATGTTTAATACACATGAATTGAACTGGAATTTATTAGTGATTTTAACCCAGGTCTCTTTTATAGTATTAAGAATGATATATAAATAAATGGCAATAATTCGAGGGACAGATATAGCATCTTTATTGGTCAATAACTATTGGTGCTTATTCCAGAGTTTCTGGGTGAATTTCTGAGGCAGATGTGAGGCGAATGTTCATTTCTCCAGACATCAAGAAACTTGAATGCCCTCGTCATTGCCTCATAAGTTTGTAGTAAAAAAAGATGCGCTTAACATTGGTTCAACCCCTCCTACTAATAAGTGGTGTAGGACTTGCAATTTGTGCGACTCAGTATTGTTATCCGCACAAATATTTGCATTAACGTTTTCACTCACTACGTGGCACCACTAACAATTTACTTTCTTCATGATGTGCGGTGATGGCTAAATCCCTCTATGTAACGCGTAACATATTTGGGACTTTACAAACTTATGCATTCGCCCCTAACATAATTTATGATTAAAAACGCTTTGTTTTGTATCAATAAATCATCCATAATTATAACTCGGTAAGCAATTACTTTGTATCTTTAAACCAGTATCTGTGTATCCATAAGTAAAAATTTGATAGGTAATAATGTTCAGTCTGTATAATTGTATCATGTATACAATAAAGTTGATGCAAACAATATTCATGGTTTTTCAACATTCGTGGTCCATTAATTTTTTTTTTTTTTAAATCGCCAACAAATTTCTAATACACATGTAATCAAGAACATAAATATATTAAAAAACAACATAACTCTGTTTTGTAATTAGGTAGCTGTAGTCAAAAGGTGTAAAATAATTCAAAAACATTCCAACCTGTCCTTTCCAACAACATAATTATAAAACAAATAATGGGAATTGTATGCTTATACTAGAGTTCAAATTCCATTATTTCAAAGCTTTCACATTATCAATTGTGGTTGATGTTTACATTATTGCATTACCATTTACTATCTTAATACATGTAGTAGCAAACATTGTGAATGCATTCTTTTTTGTTTGGGAAGCCGTGAAAGCACCATAACATCTTCAACAGAAGTACCAACTCAACTGTCATCTTTAATAGCTGAAGTATCAACTCCAACTGTTATCTTTAGCAATAGAAGTATCAACACAACTGTCATCATCAGCAACTGAAGTCAACTGTCATCTTTAGCAACTGAAGCATCAACTCAACTATCATCTTTTGTATGTAAAGATGAAGTAGTCAGTCAAACGTTGTCTTTTGGAGCTGAAATATCAACACAAATGTCATTTTTTGCAGTAGTATTTTTAGAAGTATTGACACAATAGTCATCTTTGGTAACTGAAATATCACTGCAGTCATCATCATCATGATCGCTTTCAAATGCATCCAGAATTTCCTTCTCGTTCTGCATGGTGGCGTCATCTGGTGTGCATTTATTTATGGTTTTATCGCTGGTATTCTTGGTAACTGTGTGGGTCTCGTCTGACATCACTTCATCTTTGCCTGCCGCCTGAGCATCAGCGTCACATGAATCTGACTTGCACGTGTTTGCCTCGATGTTTGTTGTTATAGCAACAACTGACACCTGATGACATGGTGGTGTTGCCGCTGTAACTGTTGGTGTGTCACTGTTATCGACGTCACACATCGTCTCTGACAAAGCATCACTTGTAACTTTCGAGGACGGCTTTGGAGAAGCTGCAATGGAAAGACGTCAACATGTGTAACTTTTGTAGCTGTCAGACATTGCTAATTAAATGGATATCACAATACATTAACATCTGATACTACCTTGGTTTCGTTGCGGGGTTAGCAAACATTTCATTTATCATTGTATACCAATGTACTTTTCAATGTTTTTAAAGACAATTAAAAATATGTAAAAAATCACCTCAAAATGGCATTTCATTTCATTTTGAGAAATACCCAGACAAAAAAATGTGCGTGTTTGTATTATTGCCATTCGTATGGGTTTGTTTTGTGAACAAATGCATATTAAACGTGCTACATGTCACAACAATGTTGAAAGACAGCCAAAACTTGAAGTGTATTTTTGGCACAACCGTTTCACCGATTGTAAAACACTCCCATGCAATTTGGTGCACATGTAAAGCCAGCTTGCATACCAAGTTGTAGCTTCATAACTATCGCAGTTTAAAAAAATTTACATTAAGTAATGCTACCTGGTTGTCATTGATAACAGACATGTCACCAGGTAGGTGGGTTTTGCATAAAATGTGACGTTTTTTCATTGGCAAGCAGTTTATTTTTAATACAAATTGATGGAGACATCTGTTTGGAGATACCCCGTGTTTTCATGCCAATTAGGCCCTGCAATCTGTATTTGTAATGACTAAATGTCAAACGACCTCATGTTTATGACTGGCCTACGGCCCCACATGCTAGTCTGTGTTTTGGCGGCACTTAATTGGTCAGGGGTCAACCCCGGGTTACTAACAAATGGCAGCGTTGTCGAATAAGGAACTGCGTTCCGCCCAAAACAAGAAGACTACCGCCAGCATGGGTTATTTAACATTGTGATGCAATTATGTAATCTTCATAAAACAGGATACTAGTATCAGAATAACTACCGGTAGACTATATGATATGTGTTCACGGCGAGCGAATTTTCACTCGCGGACATCTGCGCTGGCGTAAAACTGACGTCATCGTTTCTACGGAAAAGTCGTTATAGTTTCCAAGAATTTTAAGGGGAATTTCATTGAGACACACAAAGTAGTAGTTTTTAAAGGACGGACTGGTGACATATGGCATTAATGCCATGTTTTCTTTAGTATTACAAATGTTCATACCAACACCTACTAATGTCCTATGAAGAAAAAAATTAAGAAACCAATTGACACGATAACAGCTGCTCAAACCTTAAATACTTGTAAAAAAAAATTGTTTCCACCAGTGCATGTATGAAATATTATGTGATGCATGTTTTTTTAATGAATTTTAGTAGACACTGTTATTACGGACAATTCAGTGTGTAAATCAAGGATAATTTTTGTTTTTAATGGAATGTTTTAAACAAACATTGAAGTTTTTAAATCATGGATATATGATACACTGAATATATTGAACTGCTTTGCCAAATCTTGACGTATTCGAAGTTTGAAACCTTTTCTACTTTGTAAAGTTGGACATCCGACTAAAAAGTTGGCTGTCTAGATAATTAACATAATTATAAAAACCAGTGTTTGAAACTTGGGCTGAAAAGTTGAACCTTTAACTTAATATACCAGTAGTTTTCAGGGCATTTCCCGGATTAGTTGTGAAACTCCTGATCTCCCGGAAAAGATGAAAATCACCTGGATTTTAGGCTTTTAGATGCAGTTATAGGTTTTGGGTGAGCTTCAAATGGTGTTCATCTAGAGGTTTTTAGTGAGCCTGAAATTCACCGGGATTTCAAAACTTTTAAAGGTGGTTGGTATAAAACTACATGCGACAAGTCCTGAATCTTCCTGCAAACGGAACATTTAAAAAAAAGATTGGATAAAACTTACCAAGAGTTGACACAGGTACACCCAAACGCGCAGCTCTCTTCTGCATGGCTAACTGTTTATTTCGTTCTATGCGTGCAAGCTGCTCAGGTGTCATCGAAGGCTGAAAGCCAACAAAGGAAAATAAAAAATTATGGAATATTTCATTATTTTTAAAGGGACATCACTGTATCAAGGTCAAAGAAGCTCTAGGCGATACTGGTGAAGCATCAGGACATGTCTCAATATGTTAGCCGCCGGGAACTGTGCGATTTTACTAGAACCTCCCACATTGAAAATAAATTGTTAGTAATCTACTAAAGGCGTGATATTGTTGTTTGTAGTTGCAAATGGTTAGATTGTATTAACTTAGGTCTTATGACAATTGTTTTCTGGAAACTTGTTCACCTTCCAATGGTAGTCACTGTTTAAGGTCAACATAAAACAACAAATATATCTTGGCTTCTCTGGATAATAATAGTTTATATGATCTTACCACCAAATGCTTCTTATATTTTACATTTATAATAGGTTTCATTCAAGATGATTGCATTAAAATATCTTTCCCTCTAGTGTGAAGATACATAACGGTTGAATTTATCCAAGTCAGATTGAAACATCAGTGATTATATCTTATTTCACAACAATTGTATCTTATTTATCAGATTTTAAAAATCTTACCTGTGATCCAGCCATTTTTGTTTGTGGTGTGCTCTGAGGAGAAAGTCCCGTAGCTGTCATAGCTGGTGGTACCATGTCTGCAGATTTGCTTGGGGTTCCACATGGTAACTGCCTAGGACTGGACTCATCAGATGATGAACCGCCTGCAAACGTGTGTGATTGGTTTCCCGCTGAACCACCAGGGGTAGCTGTTTTCTGTTGCGCCATCTGCTGGCGTTCCTGCCGAAGCATTTCTTCATAGGCTTCTTCGACATCCATGCTTGAACCGTGGGGCTGAAATTAGCAAGGCAGGAAAAGTGTATATTGCAGTCATGTCATGTGCAACCATTAGAGTGCGCAACCATCAATAACCTGCAAATATGTCAGTGTCAATTATTACTTAGAAATTTCTTAAATCTGATGGTCTACCAGACAGACATTCCCCTTTTCTGGACATGTGTATTTTGAACAAGGTTGTTTTATTGCGAGATGTGTGTTAAATAGCATGTACGAATAACAAATCATCCGTTTAGAACAAGTCTAAAGGGCAATACTAAGATTTTACCAGTGTGCAGTCAGTGCCATAGTCTAGCAAACCCCAATAAATACATCCCAGTTTACACAGCGAGTTCCTTTTATCCATGTGGCACATCACATAGATAACCATCATTATGGATTCGTTTGCAATCTTAAATTTATTGCTCCACACATTAAAAATTATCTCTGTGAAAACTAAGACCTATGTACCGCCAACTTTGACCTATTGGATGTTTATGCAACTGTTTTCTGTAGTTTTGGTAAACTCATCAAAACAAAACCATAACTTGCCACAATATTTATATCACATTTTTATACAGCCTTTTAAAATACAACAGAAAATCTTGGGGATTCAATACTTCGCATCAATGATCAGACAGAGGTATTTTGCAGAAAACGTAAAATTTACCACATCAGTGCTGCCACCTGCATCGTTTTCTTCGTTCCCACTCATATTGTCATTGTTTGGATTCCCCGAGAAGTCATCGCCTGCGACTGGCATGTCCAGACGGATGCGCTTAATACAAGTCTAGAAGAAACACATCCAATCATTGTTCTGCAAGGGTGTCGGCTACTACATTGTTGCTGCCTTTCACACGCCCGAACCGAAAGTCAACTCTGGGGACCACTTCATAAACATTCTTATGGGCTCATTTATAAGTCCAAATTTACTCTTTAAACTTGATTTTTCTCCCAGTGATCGTGTATACTGAAAACTGTCAATACCAGGATGTGCTACCAGCTTGTACTGGGACACTTTCGCTGTGTGTGTCATGAAATTAGTGTCCTAGGCTATATTGTATTTTTGCATTTTAAAAAAGCTCCTTAAAGTTCAATTTAACAATGGATTCTGGGTAATAGATTTCTTTATAAGCCCATTGTCTTAGTGAAATGCTCCCCTGGTCACACGAGGGAGTAAAACAAGTGTGTTAGCGATAGAAACCATTTTTATTTTCATAACGGGTTATTCATTTACCCCACCCCCATGTGGGGTTTTACTCCCTCGGTAAAATGGATGTACAGCTTTTAGCACAGAAAATCTGCAACAAAACAAAATCTGAGAATATAGTTTTTTATAATTGTGTGTGCAGTACCTGAATCACCCTCCCCCACTAGGTGAAACTGAATTACATGAGTGTCAAAGCATGAAAATTCCACTGATTTTGGTTTTCGTAATTTTCTATCCAATTTGCACCGGAATTCTACCTGTGTGAAAAGAATCGTGACATATAGCAAGATTCAATCGAAGGCTACAAATCTACACACAGGTAAATTCCACTACCTCAGATTTTGTTGTTTGCATTTGGCACAACAAATACTAAATTTTGTAAAAAAATCATCGCAATATGTCACGGTTTCTGTCAACTTTTTGAGCAACAACAATGGCTGAAATGAACAGGATTGCATATACACGTATTCTTTTATTAATGAAAGGCTAGCAGGTACAGACCTGCACAGGTTTGGTGTGGCCCAGTTTCTCGAGTCGGGCTGTGAAATCATCAAACGTCAACTTTGGAAACAAGCGATGCGCCCAGTGCTCCAGTCTTCCCATCACCAACTTTAGGTCATCCGCCTACACATACAATTTATTTTATTTATCCAGACAGATCACAATTTGTTTTCACATATAATTGCAATATATTACCGTACAATATAATATACAATTAATAAATTATATATCCATTACATTATATTTGCTTGGATAAATAAAATTTAGAAACATTGTTATATATAATTACCATATTTTTGTGGTAAATAAATAATTACTACAAAAATTAAAGAAATATTTTCAAACAGTGCATCATAGTATACAAAATGATTTGGTTTATATTACTTCGTGAAAACATAAATAAGTGTAAAGAAAATCAATGGTTTGGTGTCAGGATTGAACAGGTGTCGCCCGATTGTAAAATAATGACAAGAAACCAACGCGTCTACCAACTGAGCTAGCGGCACCAATGGAAATTCACTGACTGATTTAAGTTGTTATGATAAATTGTACAACTCCTTCATACATCGATATTCTAGTGATATTATGAGATTATACACGTTACTTTCTATAGCTGGATACAATATATGTTTGATATGTATGTTTATTGGTGTAGATTATCTCCCGTTGGTTGCATTCGATATAATTATTCTGAAAACGAGCCCAAGCTCGGCGAAGCCTAGTCGACTTATAGGCCCATTCGCATTCATTGTTTTGAATAAAATTGGATTCATGTGGAACCGTAAGATAACTGCTTGTTCCTCTATGATGACTAGTGTTTGTATTACACCGGAATATCCCACAATAACTCATTTTGATGCTCGTTTCAACCCAAAAGCTATCCTTGTAAACATGCTCTGAATGCATGGAAAGGTCGGCCTGATGCGAGTATGGGTCAAATGTGACGTCACATCTCGGCATCCCGAAAAATGCGCCAAAAATATGCATATTCGAAAATGTCCAGCTGCACAGCATAAAATGTGGAATTTCTAATTCATTGAATTTTTTGGCTTGGTGGGCATGGAAATATATAGCAGGATGTAATATAATATGAATTCAAGCAATAGGTGTTTTTATTTCCTTTAACCGTCTCGTGGTCAGAACGCCAGAATAAACCCGACTCCCACTCATGGCCAGAACGCCTGAATACGCCTGAATACAGGGGCACATTTAAACTGGTACCGCGAAACAGTGTCATCCAATAACGGCAATTTATTTGGGCAGTTAGCATATAATAATATTGAAGTTTCACTGGGAAGTGTCAAAAGTTAGAAATGATGGCGATTTCCGTGGCTAAATAGCGCCAACCACCACGTGGTTTTGCAGTCGAACGCAGCGACACACCATTTCCGGTCCCTCTTTCACGCCACGCAGTGAATACTTTAATGAGGATTTTCAGCCAATGAGATTAAAGTTTAACATTTGCTGCGGGCATAAACATGGAAGCACCCCGGAATTATTCCCAAAACGCGTGTCCGCAGGCAATTTCTATGATTAAATGCTAACTTTTGAGCGGTCTATTTTATTGTAAACAAGTATTAATGCGCCGCGAGACGAAGCGGGTGGTGTTTTTTAGCTTTGTTGTAATTCTTGATGTTGTCATTATGTCAAACTCCAATTATTCGGACCTTGATGGGATTTTCGTATACAGTTTAAAACGAACATCGATGGGGAATGTTTTGCACTATGGTTACGCATTCTAAATATAACACCAACTTAATAGTTCAGACAGGATGACGGCAATGATCGCGATGAACGCCATTTTGTATAAAATCTTGAAAATGCACTCCGAATAAATGAAATTATTTCAGTTTTATTTACCACAGACATTTAATTAGTTTTCCATTCTGTAGTATGAACATTTCATACGCAGCATGTATCCGCTAATTATTAATGAAAATAAAAAAAAATGAATTGTTGAGAATTATTTCATTATTTTATTGTTGTCAAACTTTAGCAATTCATATTTGGGTAATAAATTGGCATATATGTCACATACTTGGCTAGTTACACCAGGAATTAGTTCTTCAGATGTAGTGAAAATGTTATTTGAATCAGATAAAAAATTATTTATTTATTTGCCTTCATGCATCCCGAGTATATCACATGATTTGTTCACAGCACAATCTCTTGATTTAATAGGATTCAATAACAGGCACATATTTGCATTAATCTGACCTTGAGAGGGTTAAATATACTTGTCACATCGTTAGAACACGTACAAGTGTACAGATTTCGGTTTCGAACACAAAACTCGAAGGAATAATAGCAGCCTAGATTACTAACAACAGCCTAGGTTACACTGGCTCAAAGTGATAATTATAGTCTGGGTTTCGTAGTTTTAACAAATTCCGTTGGATGGCGTCATATACGGCGCTAGCTAAAATGAACAAAAATAATAAATAAAATATTACAATAGGTCTGCATACCCTATTTTTCCAACAATAAAATAACATGTTTTTCCTACTTGCCTACCATATTAAAAAAATCAATTACTGGAAACACAACTATATTTAATTGTGGCCTTAGCTTTTTGTTTATTTTATGTTTTAGTCCTCGTTATTTTGTCATAACCTATCTATGAAAAGCTTTCATCATTATACTGAAAACAAATATCTATATAACTCAGTTGAATTTAAAAAAGTGTTTTCATTCAACTGATTTGGTAGTCAGCATGTATACATACAGTTTATATTAAGAAACATGATTTAATAATAAAACCAATGTGACTTTGTAAGTCAGATATAATAATGTAAAAAATTGTGTGTACCCGGGTACACATTTGCAATACTAACACTGATTATCAATAGATTTGCAAGTAAAGGAAAACTTACTTCATGTCCTTTGCCTTTGAATTTTGTGTTGTTGAACAATTTTGGCAACATTGGTAGCCCTCGTTCTGATTGTAATCTGTAAAAAAAGCAGAGATCTGGAACTGTGTGGTTCACACAATTAATACCACAAGTAGGGTGACGTACAAGTTAAAACTGATTCTGCAAAACTTCTGCTAATATTATCACCACCAGACTTGATAGGATGATTTCTGGGTAACACAGATAAGGTTTAAAACTAAAAAAATGGGCCAAGTGGCCCTGAAGTCCTTTGGACTAATACGTCTATATGTGACCCCGGCTAACCAAATGAGTGATAAGTCGGAAAAATTGTAACATTGTTTTCTTACATCCTTGTAAAGGTTTGGTAGGGTGCCTTACACGGTTTCAAAAAATATGACTGCTACAAAAATTGGCAAAGTTATGGAGCATTGAACATGGTAGGGATCAAAAAGTGAAAATGAAGAAAACAGCTGTTGAAGTTTTACATTATATATGCAAATGGATTGCATGGAAATATTACATGCACAACATTCAAATGTGGCAGTATGTAATATGTATGTTATGTTGCAATGATACACTGGAAGTACAAATGTGCTGCTACAAAGACTTATCAAGTTATGCCAGATTATGTCTTCATGTGTAAAACTAAGAGGACAGATTATTTGAGAGCAAAAGGTAGACTCACTGTTTGACACAGTTTAAAACCTACAGGCAACTGTCCAGTTTAACAGGGGTCTAGTGGCTTAATGCTGTCTGTTGACACAAGCTACTGCCAGTGACCAATTACAAATTAGTCACAGTTTCCATCAAACAATAACAGGCAGAGAATCCTAGCTCCACAGCTGGGTGTAATACCCAACCAGAGCCACCACTGATTCATGGTCAAGTAGTTTAGCTCAATGCACCAACTAAGACAATACACAACACTGTGAGTGACAGTGTCCAGAGTGAGGCCTAAGCAGTGTCCTCATTGCTGAATAGATCAATTAAACCTGCCAAGTGGGTGACATTCTGCACAAATGTTCATTAATCCTTAGTGATTGTTCAGAACACCAGACTGACCACATACCTAAACAAAGCGAATGTAATAGGTGAAGAACAGGCAGTGTTCAAATAGGGGTATTGGTTGAATTGTATTTGTCTCAATGCAAAATGCTTTATTGTGCCTTCATCGATTATAAGAAAGCATTTGATTTAGTAGACTGGTCCTCCCTGTGGTCTAAGGTAATTTCATGCGGTATTAATGGTATTGTGTTGAAAGTTGTATACAACATGTACAAAAATGCTAAATCATGTATAAATCAGGGCCAGGCTGTGTCAGCCTTCTTCTCATGTGATTTATAGGTATGGCAAGGAGAAAACTTGTGTCCTTTGTTATTTGCTATTTACCTGAATAATTTTGCACACTGTTAGTCACAATTATAACGGACTTGAGATGGCAGCTGGTGAAATTTACAACAACCTTAGTGATGATGATGTAAAAAATGTATGTTCTACTATATGCTGATGACACTAGAATTATTAAATCAAATACATATTTCTTGTTTGTGTATAGCAGAACTATGTCAAGTATTCTAATGGTTGACATTTGGTTGTTTCAGGTGTCAACTATATTGTGAATCTGTAGTTATTAGTCTATATTGATACAATTGATTTACACAGTACCATGTCTACACAAGCATACATGCCAACCTTCAGTGATCCACACCTGTAAGACTATGGGCAAAAATCCATAAGACAGCCATAAGCAAGCTGCAAGTGTAGCGACAGGACAATACAGCTGATATCTAATATACCGGCATTAACAACAACACCTGTTCACACAACTCTCTTTATTGACCTTCACTTGTCAGACAGGTGCTCGAGCTTATCCTCATAGCACGCATGCTTTGCGTCGCGGAGCATCGCCGGCGACACCTTTAACTGATGACAGCAGCTGTCAAAGTTAAGAGAAAGGTCCGCCTCGACAGCGGTCCATGACGGGCGTCGTAGCTGCCGGCGCCAAGCACCGTTTCACGATCTGGGTTGTTTTCGTCCTCTTACACTTGAATCGCTTAGCGATCTCACTATCTGGGAACATTTGGCGGGCCAGGTCGGTAAAATGGTCTGCCAAAAGTGCGGGCAGGTTGTGCTCGGCCACAAAGAACGAAAACAATACCTCCGCTTTTGTGGTCGAGTCGGTGGAGTCCGTAGACTTGGGCTTGAAAAAGCTGGTTACTTGCGAACACTGCAATTGTCGTTCGTGCGTCTTCGATTTAACGTGCTCGCGCACATCGTACACGCCGGAGGCGGCCACTTTAATGTCTCGACAACAGATAGTACACCATGCGTAGTTGCTCCCTAACTTACTTTCACTAATGATGCCTTTAAACAAGCCATTCCAACTGGACTGATACGTCCCGGCATACTGCTTCTGTTTTCGCTTCCTCGCCGGAATCTCCATCTTCTTCGAAATTTACATGCGGTACGAATTTTCGCTAGATGGTTTGCCGCGCATGCTAAAAAGGTATCTGCACTGCAATCTGGGATATATTCTTCGCATCTCGCGAGACTTCGATTAGCGCACTGAACTCCACTAAAATGATCTGGACAAATGGTCGTTTCTCGATTCAGGAAGGATAATTTAGTTTGATGATAACGAGTCGTATAACCAAATAATAATAAAACAACTAAGTACATGAAAACGCGTTACCCGTAAGGAATTTGTCCTACGCCCGTAAGACCGTCAAATCTTAGAAAATCCGTAAGACTTACGGGTGATCCGTAAGAGTTGGCATGTATGTACACAAGGCATGGCAAGCATAAACAGAACAGTAGAATGCATTTGATATCAATAAAGTGTAGGATATTTCACTCTATAGTTGTCCAGAATATTAATTTCCTATGTTTGTCACCTACAGGTTTCTACAGACAATACATCTTTAACCAATAGACACCACAGTCACACCATTTTATAATAATTAAATGAACATAAAAATAAACACAACTTGCAATTATAGTAAATCAATAGTTTTGAAGATAAAAAGTGTTATGCAACTGTTCAGTCTAACAGGGGTCAAGTGTGCCTACTCTGCGGGGGGGGGGGGGGGGGGCACTGTGACCAATTAAAGATTAGTCAAGGTCGCAATGGAACAGTAGCACTAGGCTGCAGAGTTTAGTCATGGTGTTGACTCTGTGGCACATTAAACAAAATCTACTGTTGGGGGTGGTCTCAAGGGCCCTTCTCAAAACCACATCACTAGATAATATAAAACTTTGCACTTTGGGGGCCCCTTAGGTGCCCTTAGAATGATTAAATCAAATACAGATTTCTTGTATGTAGTGGCAGCACCCTAAGATACATCTATGCAAAATTGTTAATTTTTTTACCAGTTTTGGGGTCCTTGGAGGCCCTAAGAGCCCTTAAAATTATTCAATCAAATACACATTTCTCGTGCATAGTACTAAGATATGTCTATGCAAAATTAGAGAAAAAGTTGCTGAACGGTTTCTGAGATACGGCATCTAACGGCGGACAAAGAGTGATGGCAATAGTCCCTTGGACCTTCGGCCAAAGGACTAAAAACTTTAAATGGTTATGGTCACAAAAGTAGCTTATGAGATTTACAGTTGTAATTGCTCCTTCCCGAACCTTATATGTAACATCAGCCACGATTGGCCCAAACCAAAATTGCCATAACTAGAATAACAACGAGATGATTGGATAACGAGCTTAGCAAGATTCCACATTTTGACAAGATGATACGTCAGGGAGCAGAGACTGCTGTAATTAGCAGCACCCCTTGGCACACAAGAATGTAAACCTAACCACTCACCTTTCTGCATCTAGTTTTGGCTGTGGTCTTAACACCCTCTTTTTCACAGCACTTTTTGGTGTTTTATCATTGGCTTCTGTTTCCTGGTCATCTGGCAAACAATCAAGGTATTGCACAAATTAATAATAACAATTAACAGCTGGTTAAGAATTATTTATATATAAAATAATTACATATACAAAATGACTCCTAAAAATTATGTTCTGCCTGTGCAAATCTCTAAATGTAAGCATTTTTCATCAAATAAATATGTGTAACGGGATGTTTATTAGGCACACAAAAATAGCATCCGAATATTGCATTAATTTGATCTGCCCGTAATACAAATATATCTAGCTGGTACTAGGCTCATGAATATAAGAAAATATTTCTTGACTTTCAGGTGTATTAATTTCTTGTTTACATTCATGAAAGCAAAGGTGGTCTGGGCACATGCTGTGACATATGCCAGAAGAGGCTTCTAGAATGTACTGTATTTGGCCGTAATCAAAAGAGGGCTAAGACAGGATATCAATGCACTGAGGTGACAAATATGAACCAAATAAAACAATTAATTGAAAACTAAATTAAAACACAGTTAAAAGGATTTTGCAACATAAACAATTTTTTTAAATAATAATACCATTAACTTCTTTTGCACCGAAACCCTCATAAATCAAGCTCAAAAAAGTATCAACACAGGGTAGCTCAATGTTAATCTAAAAATTGATAAGCAGTACTAAAATTGTCAATAAATGGATGAATATCCCAGGGAAAAACAAGGTTATACATGAAACTGTATTTAATATGGTGGAATTATATAATTCAGCAAAGCAACTGAGAGAGCTGTAGTTTCAATTTTATATAAACTATAGGAACAATAAGTAGTTCAGTAGTATATGATCAAAGCTGCATAGATTTTTTTCAGGATTAAGCATCTTGAATGTAAATAATTACTAGTTGTAGGGCTAACCATGAACTGTGATAGATCATTGATGTCCCCAAATGTCACATGAATGATAATTCACTGGTCAGTGTTCTATTTTCACTGACTGAAAACAAGAGTTCTTACTCATTTTATTTTCCATGATGCATTATGTGGAAGACAAGACGTTACACGGCCATAATTATAACAACTCACAGCATATAAAGCATCCACTGTTATCCATGCAATAAAAAATCCCAGAATATAGTGATTTCCCATTTTTGGTCAATCTTTCCACTGGCAATGAAACAGACGAGATGCAACACTTACCTGCGTTAATTGTCCCACCATCCTCACCTCCAGCAGGCATGTCATCATCAAGGTCAGGCAGGGGTGGGGGTACAGCTAAGTCTTCATCTTCAAGGCCCCCATCAAAAATGTCTTCCATTGCCAGGTCAATCGATTCCATTTTGATTGCGTCACCTTTGAATGAAACAGTAAATCTGTGTTCATAGTGAAAACTGGTGTTGCGTGCCCAGAGTACTTAACAGCCTACTTTCAGCCCGAGACAGTAGCGAGCCCAAAGTAGGAGCAGCCAAGAAATATGCGCTGTTACTCAGGTGGTTTGCATGGGTAATACATCCAATCTAATCATTAGTAACTTAGTATAAATATTATAACCGAAAATAAAATAAAATGTGTGATTATTTTTATGTACAAAAATATTTTGAACTCGCTATGAAGGAGACACAAATAGTACCACTCGTGCCCCTTTAAGTATTCTAGGTAATCAAAGCTCCTGACATGACAGTAAACAGTGTGGTGTCACATCAAATCAAATTTCCTACCGAGTCTGCGAGCGCATGCACAGTACGAGTTCTGCCTACTCTGAGCCCATGACACCGGCTCCATAATATCTACACAATTTATGACTTATCAATATTGATCATATCATATGACTTGTATAGTATAGGATCTAATTACTTTATAATCACAAAGTTCCTTCTACTTCCAATAAATGTCCACAATTATTAGGTTGATTATTCTGTCATTGGGAGTTTAGAGAGCGACATCTCAGCTCAATAGTCCACGACAGGCTTCTCCAATCGAGTTTTCCATTTCCCTCTGCGAGATTTTTCATTTCCCCTGGCATCAACACAGATAGACCAAAGAAACACCATCTGTGGGTGAATGAAACTGCCCAGGTTTTGACCCAGTGGCCGATACCGGTATCAAACCACTGACCGGTCGGCACCTGGATTCAAACCCCAGTTCCTCCGATCGGGAGGCGGATGTTTCGGCCCAAAACATGTTCGGACCATGGTGTGAAGCATCTGTTTTAGGAATTAGTGAAGCGTGACTCATGTGGGCCGAATCAACAATTTGTGTAACCGGTGCAATCGGGTCTGTGTGGGCTGAAGCATCGGTCTTGTTTTTATTGTGAAATCTGACTTGCGATATGTGTATTGTGTAGTCTAATCGTTATTCTGTCTAGCGTATTCTTACTGCAGACTTGTAACTATTTCAAATTGCATCTTACGTATATTCTAACAAGGAATTGGTTGTCATAATAACAACAGGGGATTATTAATTCTTGAGGAAATATTCTGACTTGCAACTAATTCGACTTGCATATTTTTCTGAGGAAATCGTCTGTTAATATAATAACAGTTTGTATATATTCTAACTAGTAAATATGTGTCATATAATAACAACTGGGGGATTAATTTTTGTACTGTAAAACCCGTTTTTCTTGAAAGCAGATACATACATCAAAGATGCAATAACATTTTATTAGCGGGCCAAATGAAATGCAGTTGGCCGAGTCAACTGCTGCTTTGATAATCATTCGTGGGCCGAAACATCCGACACCGCACAGCGACTTTTGGTGAAGTGGACCGTACCACCCATCAGTGTGGGTCGAAACATCCGTCTGAGTGGGCCGAACACGTCGTGGGCTGAAGCATCGGGGATAGTCACCTACTCCGTTTCTGCCCTATCTGACTTTCTGCCTCATTACGATTATATAGCTGGATCTCATATTAAATGCACCTTTAGTCAGATATATCGGACACAATAAGCAAAGGACGTCTACAAACTTGCAACAAAGTTATTTGTTTCAAATTAAAACGAGGCAAACAGGTTTTTGACAGATATTTTGTTAGCGAACGCAGACCACGTGACTACAGTGCACCATATCGGTGATGATGATGTAAACAACTGTAATATTAAAATTTATCGGGCAAAATTGTAAGTAACTATTCACCCTAATCACCATAGGAAAGTTAACGAACAGCTGGTGGAGTTTATACAGTGAAAGCGTTGCGATTTGTCGCACAGTGATGATTTTGGACATGGCAGAAACTGAGTACCTGGTGCGTGAAGTGATTATCGTCTTACAACTTATTTGACGCTTCGTTTGCATGCCATTGATGAAATCTACATTACATACACTGATACAGTCTACATGACTACAGGCTCTGATCGGCGTCGCGCCGCACGTTGAGTTTTGCTGCGTTCCAATGGCAAAGCACTCGTATGTACCGCGGATACGAATTGACGACCCCATGCAGGTCGTGTTTACCAGTCATGAAGTCGAAGTTCAAACCACACAGGATCTCGACTATCGGAATCTCGGAGTATCTTATTTTGAATGGTGCCACATAGCTCTATATTATCGCTCACATAATAGCTAACTGTCAAACTATTTAATGTACGACAACAGGACAACAATTGCTTGCTACAAACGCTTATTTCAATATGTGTGGTTGTATGGTAAGCTAGTCAGCATACTATTTTTAATTTTGCGGTATGCCTACGGCTTTCGGCCTTCTTAAACGCACCCTGCTTCCTGAATCGCCCGCGCGAAAATTGGTATCAACGTCACATCAACACGCCAACGTGTCGCCATCTGATGGGCAGGTGGTGATGAAATTTGATTCTGTGTTTTAGATTTAACAATATTTAACCAGTCTCTATGATGTGGCGCCACCGTTGCTGAGAAGAACGCCTGGACAAGGATTTTCTAAAAGAGAATAATGATAATTATTTTGTGTATACTGGACCACTCGGTTTCTGCCTTACGTAAGCATAATATGCAGTTTTCACACAAAAAATTGAAATCGTTTAGCAACGTATCAATAGTATTAATCAGAACCACTTATTTCTTCAATGGCATGCAAACGAAGCGTCAAATAAGTTTCTGTGTGTGAAATACTTACAATATTCGTCAGACGATAATCACTTCACGCACCACACGGAAGCACCCGGTTTCTGCCTCATCGTGTTCAAAATCATCACTGTGCGACAAATCGCAATGCATTCACTGTATAAACTCCACGGGCTGTTCGTTAACTTTCCTGTGGTGATTAGGGTGAATAGTTGCTTACAATTTCGTCCGATAAATTTTAATATTACAAGATTGAACAAGATTGCCATCCAGAAAATTAACTCTAGATGGCAGGTGGACAAGGAAGCCTTTCGGCTTATCGAGAGTCCAATCATTTTTATCTACGTGTATCCTGCCCTTCTGAGGTATGTGTCAATTTTATGTTTAAACATATTCACGCTACTAGCACCAACGCTATCAGGAGACAATCTGTTCCATTAATTTACAGTCCTTTGTGAGAATGAGAACTTTCTTAAATCTAATCTACACTGCTCCTTCATAACTTCATGTCCTCTGGTCCTTCTATCTTTATTAACTGAGAAAAAAATATTTCTATAAATATCTTATAACCATTCAATATTTTAAACACTTCTATCTGATCTCCTCTCAATCTCCTGGTCTCCAGTGTTGTTAAACCATATCTTTTTAGGCGTATTTCGTAACTAAGATCCCTCAGCTAAGGTATCATTTAGTTACTCTCCTCTGTACTCTTTCTAGCATATCTATGTCCTTCCTGCGATATGGCCTCCACGCTTGAATACAATATTCTAAATGAGGCCTAACTATTGTTTTGTACTAAACAATTTTGTATCATCCGCAAATTTCAACATTTTACTTGTTATATCGTCATCCAAATCGTTGTTATATATTAAGAATAATATAGGTCCCAGTACTGATCCCTGTGGCACCCCACTCAAAACTGATTTCCAGTTTGAAGCCATCAACTACTACCCGTTGTCTTCTGTCAATTAGCCATTTTTCTATCCAGTTAATTAAACCATTTCCTATGCCGTGGGCCTTTAGTTTAAACAGTAACCTTTGATGTGGCACTTTGTCGAAAGCTTTCTGAAAATCTAGGTAGATGATATCTACTGATGATCCCTCGTCTACCCACTTAGTGATATCTTCCAAAAAACATAACATATTTCTTAAGCATGACCTCGCTTTTAGAAACCCATGTTGAGATGGGTTTAACAATAAATAACACCCTTGTGTATTTGCATCGATGTTTATGTAGTGTGACAACTTACACGCATCTTCAGCAATGAATAAACGAGTCATAAAGCATAGTACTGTATAGGTAGATACAATAAACTGTAGCGTTGTCAAACGCTCGAGAAATGATGCAGGTTCAGTTCTCCTATAGTCCGCTAGGGGTACACTCCACTATGCCCCCCCAAGTCCTCGAGCCAGAGGGCTGACAAGGTAAGTGTGACCCTCTACATTTCCTCCACTAGTCTCATTGGAGGTCGCCGGGTGCGACCGCCAAGTCGCCGAACAGCGGGTGTCGGAGCAGGGGTCGGTGGCGGAACCTCAGCGGCCGGTGTGGGTGGGGGCGCGGCCTGCTGGAGCATCTCACGACTGGCACGAGGAGGCTGCCCGGCGCCGGACTCGGGCCTGGCCGGGGTCGCTGGCACGGGTGTAGTCGGCCTGGGTAGAGGCGACACTGGGTCGGCTGGCTGGGTCGGTGTCTCGGGTAGCATGGGCGACGGTGGCGTGGTCGTGGCGGGGGAATGACAGATGGCGAGTTGATCAACGGGGCCCTGGCGATATACGGCGTGTACAGGCATAGGTGTTTCCTGTTACGGAGTGTGACACGCCCCGACCCGTCCACTCGTACGACGTATTGGTCGTACTGTCGTACCTCAACTACGATTCCGGTGCGGTCCCACTTGGTTGGGTGCGGGCCAACCAGATTCTGCAGCCTTATGCAGTTGCCGATAGTGAGTGGAGGTAGGACACGTGTGTGCTCCGACAGTCGCTCATGTGCCCAATGGGGTAGGTACTGTCCGGGCGGTTCTGGGATGATGTCCCGGATGCGGCGTCCAAAGATGATCTCGGCAGGACTGACCTTCGAAATCGGATCTGGCGTGTTTCTGTAGGCTAACATGGCCCGTTGGAATGCGTCGGTGTTCAGGGAACCACCTGGGCCCGTGCTGCCAACCAGCATCCGCTTGACCGTTTTCACCCCGACTTCCGCCCTGCAGTTGCTGTGTGGGTTTGCTACGTTGCTGATGCGGTGACGTATACCCCAGTTCTGGAGGAATGTCTTTGTAGCGCCTGCCTTGAACTCAGGTCCCCCGTCCGAGGAGAGCTCCTCGGCGATGCCGAAGGTCACGAACACTCTTCGGAGCGCGGCAATGTGGCCTTTGGAGCCCTCCGCGTTCTCTTCTACGATAGAAGAATGACCCCTCTGCTCGCGACACCATCATCGAAATACCCTGGTGAGCCGAGTGGAGTGCCTGCAAGACACGTGCTCGGAGAGTGGGTGGTATGACGATTCTGTCCTTGTAAAAGGATGACGCCGTCGTACTCGGTTAGCTTCTCCCGGTACTGGTGGTACGTGCGGATGGCACTGAGCATGGCTGATGGCGTGTCAGGAAAGCCGTTGTGGATGACATCCACTAGAGCGGACATGTCGGGGTCGCTCGCCGTGGCAGTGCGCACATCGTCCCATGTGACCGACTTGATGAGTTCCGTGGCCGTGGACGCGCAAGTCTGTGAGCAGCGAGGTGGCGCCGGATCGTCGCGGGATCGGAGGGATGCGGGGGCTGCCTAGGCCACGTCATCGGGCAGGTCGGGAGTCTCGGCGACGCCCACCGGGTGTCGTGATAGGGCGTCGGCGACGGTGGTGCGGACGCCGGAGATGTGGAGCACGCGAAACCGGTACCGCAGCGACTTTTCCTTAATGTTCCGCAAGCGAGGGTTTGGGATGTCGTCGAGGGCGCGGTCATCCAGCACCTTGAGTAGTGGCTTGTGGTCGACGTCAGGGAAGTTACGCGACACAATGCCTAGCGCCACACATGCTCCTCGAGACAAGAAGAAGTCGCTCGTCTCTCGACATATGTAGACAATTTGGCGTGTTTCTGTGCCACCTGGAGAGACGGAGTCTGATAGGCGCAGGGCGATCGCCCCGATTATGTCCAGATTGTTTCCGTTGGCAGCTGACATCTGCAGACGTGTTTTGCTCAGGCATTGCTCGGTGAGTCCGAGCTTGGAGAGTAGATTCGTCCCAGCCAGGCACGATTGGCAGCCTGTATCAGCCACTACCGACACCAACGCAGCCTTAGTCGGGCGCCTCAGTGGCGTGCGGAGGCCGAGAGCGCGAGTATCGCACGGGTAGTGAGTGATGTATAACGACAGTGTAGGTTGTGGGGCCGAGGATTTCTTCACCCACGTGTCTTGAGTGGCGTCGTAAACGCAGTGTTCGAGTTTGAAGTCCCCGAGATTGCAGACGATCTCGTTGTCGACAGGCGGCGCGTTTTCCACACTGCGTAGTGACTGGAAGAGAGCTGTAGCGGTTTCCCTCTACGGTGACCGGCGCGGGCGGCGTTGCACATAGAGTGTGCCGGCCGTCGACTTTTGCCTGCATGCGGCCCCAAGGTGACCTTTCTTGCCGCATTTGGTGCAGGTTTGGCCGTATGCCGGGCAGTTGTCAGAGCGCTCGTCCCTGCTGCTACCATGGCCGATCTGGCCGCAGTGTGTGCACAGCGGAGTAGGCAGGGGTGTGGGTGGGGCATATTGTTTGAAGAGCGCTCTCTGCTCTTTCCGGAATGAGCTGATCTGGGCAGCCGCCTCGGATCCGTCGCTCAGCTGCTGGAGGGAAATCTTTCCCGATTCCTTGCCCTCAACAAACGCCTCAACCTCTTCGAGAGGTGTATTCGGTCCCTTCTCGGTCAGACAATCCAGTTTGATGTCATGATCGGCGCAGCCCAGGACGACCTGGTCCCGCACCACAATGTCACTGTAATCTGCCCCATGCGTCGTGGTTCGGGCAGCTCGGGCATTGACACTTGACGACGAACTGGCAAACTCGCGCTTGCCCCTTGAGTCGAGCGCTGTAGGCGCGGACAGGTTCGTCTCGGTCCTGCCGCATCTTCGACAGCACGTCCCGAGCTACCATCGCGTTCTCGGCGCGCACCGCCAACTTCTTAATGTTGGCCAGTAGGTCTCGTTCGCTACAGGAGACCAGCGCATCACGGTGAACCCGCACGAGGTTCTTCCGTAGTCCCTCGGGATTGCAGCAATCCAGGAGCTGGTAAGTGAGGTCGGAGCCGGCGACTCGCGTAGCGTCTATATATTCACGCCAGCGTTGCTCGAAATATAGCCAATCTTCCAGGAGATCCCCTCATCAACGGTCGGGCGGCTAATTTTCTCCACCTTGGCCGTGGCGCCGGCAGCGTGGCTGGGCTCGGGCGTGGCGACATGCCGACTCTGCGCGTGGATGGTGAGGAGTGTGGCTGCGAACGTGGCGTCGGTGACATTCGGGCGGTATTCGCATCTGTCGACGGGACACTTTACATCTACCGTGGGCGTGGCCGGATCCATGATCACAACGGTAGATTATGCACCAGGTGCGACCACCGTATTCGCGTATGCGAGCGTGAGCGATAATAGGCTGGATTGTCGAGTGCTTAATACAATGCTGCAGATTGTTCGTTTATTCATAAATAACACCCTTGTGTATTTGCATCAATGTTTATGTAGTGTGACAACTTACACGCATCTTCAGCAATGAATAAACGAGTCATAAAGCATAGTACTGTATAGGTAGATACAATAAACTGTAGCGTTGTCAAACGCTCGAGAAATGATGCAGGTTTAGTTCTCCTATAGTCCGCTAGGGGTACACTCCACTAAACAAGTTATGTTTCACACCATGTGATCTTTACGGTTGTTTACATTACCGTCACCGATATGGTGCACTGTAGTCACGTGGTCTGCGTTAGCTATCGAAATATCTGTCAAAAATCTGTTTGCCTCTTTTTAATTTGAAACAAATAACTTTGTTGCAAGTTTGTATACGTCCTTTGCTCTTTGTGTCCGATATATCTGAGTAAAGATGTATTTACTATGAGAACCAGCTATAAAATTGTAATGAGGCAGAAACTCAGATAGGGCAGAAACCGAGTAGGTGGCTAATGGCTATACTTATATCTTCTTCCAATACATGCCTAGCCTCAGCATGCTGAGGATACAGGCGGTGCCGTGGCATAGCCGGCAAACAGGAAATTTATATATATATATATATATATATATATATATATATATATATATATATATATAAGAACACAAATTATTGTGTAAATAAACAGAAATACGTGCAGAAGAACTTGTTAACGTATAAAACGTCTAGTGCAAAGTCTGGATGTTTTGATGTATAATATATTGAGAGAGGGAATTCCAAAGTCGAATGGTACTGGGGAAAAAAAAAATACAAGTGGTAGTTGCATCTGGAGTGAGGGATAAGGTAAGATAAGGAATGTTGTTTTCTAGTGACTATATTTACAGGAATAAGGTATTGGTTTGCTGGTATACCCACTAGGCCATTTGCTATCTTGTACATCATACATAGTTTTGCATCAGTTCTTCTGTCTGATAGGGATCTCCATCCTAATGTCTGGAGCATGTCTGTTACACTGGAGGTATTGTGGTGGCGATATAAGACATATCGGGCTGTACTGCGTTGAATCATTTCTAGTTTGTTTATTTGTGTAAGGGTATAGGGATCCCAGACAGTACAGCTGTTCTCCACGATGGGTCTGACAAAGGTGAATTAGGCCTGAGTTTTTATTTGAATTGACGGAACTTTGAGATTTCTGCGGAGGAAGCCTACCTCAGAGGAGGCCTCGTCCTCTATTATGTCTCTTTGAGTTCTGTCTGTTAAAAATGATCGAATCCAGGAATTTGTTTTGCCTTGGAAGCCATAGTGATTGAGTTTGTAAATCAGTTTTTTATGGCTGACCTTATCAAATGCTTTAGAGAAATCCATCACTATGACATCCGTTTGCGTGCCAGACTGCATATGGGTAACTAAGTCATGTATGAACTGAATAAGCTGTGTCTCGCAAGATACTTGGGAACGAAAGCCATGTTGAAGAGGACAGAGAATGTTGTGTGAATGTGCATGTTTCATTATACTACTAACCAAGATATGTTCCATTAATTTTGATGCTATGCATGTCAGGGAAATGGGCCTATAATTTGAAGCTATGCATTTTTTTACCATTTTTGAAAATAGGTGAGACATTTGCTTTTAGCCAGTCTGTGGGGACTTCTCCTGTAGCATGTGACTTCTGAAAGATTAAAGTTAGCGATGGCGCAATTTCAACAGCCAATTCTTTTAGAATCCTTGGGTTGATGTTGTCTGGTCCTTGTGCTTTATAAGGTTTAAGATTTTGTAGGAGTTTTAGTACACCAGCTTCTGTAATTTCTATTTCTGGCATTTCTGGTAGTGTTGGATTGGGTAGTTTGGTTACTTGGGGAGATGGGTCATCTGTAAAGACTGATTGAAACTGCTGATTTAGTATCTCCGCTTTGGCTTTAGGGTTTGAGTGTAGGATTCCATTTTGTTTGAGAGGCGATACCCCTGTGTGGTTTGTACGGCAGTGTTTCATGTAAGTCCAGAATCTCTTAGCATAACCTTGTTTTTGTTGACTATCTTCAGTAGAGGTGACAATTTCATTTACATAGTTCCAGTAGGCAGTTCTGAGTTGTTGCTGTATAGTTTGTTTTAGATGTTTGTATTTTGGAGTGTGCTTGTGACATTTGTACGTTCTGTCCCTTTTTTGCATAAGTTTTTTAGTGTTGGTGTGATTCAGGGGTATCCGTCCCTACATCTAGCCATTCTGGATGGTATATAAAACCAATGCCTTTGACAATGTTATCCCGAAACATACACCACAACTTGTTTGCACTGTTTTGTTCATAGCAATTTTGAAGAGTTTCGCATACACATTTCATAAGTTTTCTAAATTTGTCCCAGTCTGCCTTATTGGAAAGGGGAATATTTCTAGGTTTTTGTTTGTGTTTCATTGGATTTATGTCTAGCTCTGTGTAGCAACAGTCATGGTCAGAGATTCCTGGTAATATCTCTGTTCGGTTGACGTTGGTAGGGTTATTTGTGATCATTAAGTCTAGAGTGTTTTCTCCCCTTGTTGGCTTGTCTATAATCTGGATAAGGCCAAGGTCATCTAGAATGTTTCGAAATTTATCATGAAGTAGTATGTTTTGGCAGTTTGGTTTAACATTCCATTCTGCCAGTCCCATCCAGGAAAATTAAAATCTCCTGCAATGAATAAGTGTTGCTTTTGATTTACTCTGCCTAGAGATTTTTCAAATTGCTCTATGCTGTGTTCATCATTTACATTAGGTCTGTAGTACGCACATATATGAAGCAATTTACAACCAGCTATGCTAATCTTAGCCCACATTATTTCGCAGTCTGTCTCTAATTCAAATTCCTCTTCACTAAGCAGGTCAGAATGTATTGCAATGAATATGCTAGTGAATATCACCAAACAGTGAGTATAATTAGAGAAAAATGTAATACTGGCAGAACAACTGAGACAAACATGTGGTCACTTCCACAAAACAAGATGGCAGACACTGTACAAGTAATTGGTCAGAGTCTGGTCAATGGTTACTAGAGGGTGGTTCAATAACAACAATGAGACACGTGCCACTGACATAAAATAACATGGACTGCAATGTCAGTGAATACAACATAGTTCATATATCATGGAATGAGAAACATAACATTCCTCCCTTCCAGATTGTTCGTTGCTCAATGAGCCTCTTCGGCGGAATACCAAAATTAACGACGAGGTACCACGGGCTGATCAATAGGGACAGGCGGTTCATCGTTCATAGCTTCGTCAGGCTGGTGTTCGTCAACGCCGGGAACGGGCAAGTTGGGAATATGCAACGTTGTCGTATTGCTGCTGATCCGTCTTTGTAGGACGTTCAGTCGCGAGTACAGCAGAACGCATCAGATTGCGCCGGCGGTTCGTTGTTGGAATGGAACGCGACTTCAGCTGATCTTTGTATCGGCGGCAATGTCCACCAAATCCTTGGACAATGAACATTTTCTTTCCGACATAACCGGTCACTTTTCCAGCCACCCATTTTGGACGATTTTTTGTGAAATCTCTGTAATGGACATATGCACCGATTGAGAATTTCGGCTTGGCTGGCAATGTTGATTTCTTCTGTGTTTTCTCTTTGTGCACATGTGGTTGGGGAACGGAGAGAGGAGACCGCAGCTGGTGTCCGAGCATCAGTTCAGCTGGAGTACGACCAGTCGTGCAATTTGGAGTGACACGGTATTGCTGGATGAATTCTCGCAATGCCAGATGTTTTGACCTTCTCTCCCCTCTGACAGCTCGTGTCATGGCCTGTTTGAAAATACCAACAAGCCGTTCAGCTTCACCGTTCGATGGTGGGTGAAATGGCGCAGAAGTCAGATGTGCGGTCGAGAGTGCATTGTACCAGTCAGCGAACGTCTTTGAGGCGAACTGCGGGCCATTGTCAGATACAGTTGTCTCAGACAGGCCCCAAATAGCAAACAAGTCATCGAGCGCGGACGTAGTAGTCTCAGATGTCGGATACTTGTTTAATTTAAGAACGTGCGGCCATTTCGGGTGGGCATCCTTCACGACCAACCACATGTCATCTAGGAACGGACCGGCAAAATCAATGTGAATGCGCTGCCATAGGCTGTCCGGATCGGGCAATGCAGACAGATTTTCAAGTTGATTTGGGCCTGTTTTGGCACAAGCTGTGCAGTCCTTGCAGTGGGCGGTGATGTCGACCTCGATATTAGGCCATCGCACATGCATGCGTGCGAGCGACTTCATGCGCACTATTCCAATGTGCGTCTAGTGCAGCATGTTGAGAACCGTAGCACGAAGTGCAGTCCGAATGATGACTCGGGAGTCGCGTAGAAGGACACCATCCTTCGATGTGATCTCCATCTGGGCGTTCAGGTAAGTACGAACTTTGTCCTTATCCTGATTATGCGGCCAAGTGGATGGCCACCCATTTGCAACGAAGTCTAGCACCTTTGCCAGACGACGACGGTTTTTGCAGAGAGCGGCAAATTGAGAATGACCTGAATGTCGAGCAAGTTACTTCCTTGTCGATTTCGGCTATTAGCTCTCCTCTTTGTCGAAGCTCGGATCGGGACCAATGGTCAGGCGAAACAGCTAGAGCATCTGCGTTGGCGTGATCAGCAGACTGTCTGTAGCAGATGTGGTAATTAATCGTAGCCCATCATTATCAGTCCCCATCGCTGCAGTCGCTGTAGCGTCATCATTGGTACATTTTTCTCTGGACTAAAGATGGCCAGCAGAGGTTTGTGATCTGTGGTGAGCTGGAAGTGGCGTACTGATGGAATTTCCTCACACCGAAAATAATTGACAGTGCCTCCTTCTCCACCTGGCTGTAATTCTTCTCTGCCGACGTCATGTAGACATATATAAATAAGATAATAAACATACTGTGGGGTAACTTAGTTTTACGTAACATACATTTATACTAAAGAGTAGTAATGCATGACATGCAGGTGTTTTAATGCCGAAATATAATATCTTAATTTTAGTTATGACGAATAACCCATAGCACATATACCATATGTTTATTGTAATAAAAATGTCATGTTAAACTCACTGATCTATTTTAAATGTAAAAGCGTTTTGGTGGCTTCAGAGACCCCACGTAGTTGTTCAAGGGACACCACGATTGGGGTCCCTTGAGCCACTTCACATGCCTCCACTAATTTGCATATATTTAGAAATTGACGTATCCCAGCCTAACAAATTTCACGACCCTGTTAAAGGGCATACATATTTACAGGACAGTGCAATTTTAATGTTAAAAACTAAATTTTTTGGTTTATCGCTTAAAACGTCAAACATGACTCATGGGTCCCCACCTTCCCCTAAGTGGCTTTACCCCATATTCAGGTAGAAACAATGATTGACTCTCAAGCCAACTATGAAATAACAAATTAAATAAGGATACATTTTTATCAGATAATACTATATTATAAGAACTATTCAACATTATAGTTATATTGAAACATGTCACACACAAAATGACTCTCGTGGATGTTAACGATTCCTTGTTGACGTTCTTTGCTTATGCTCGAGCAGAAACAATTAAAATACTAAATATGAATATGCATGATATAAATACCAAACAAGGACATATTTAACTAAACAAAGTGCAATCGAATCTAATATATGTAGTCGCCACAGTACAACCAAAACGTGCTGATCCTGGTGGCTAAGTCGGTGTAACGTATCGAGCAACTATTTTAGGCTCCTCGGTTCGAATCCCGTAGAGTACTCGAAACTTTTGTTTGTGTTCGGGCACTATTTCGTAATTTCATTTCGTTATCGAAAACATGCATAATATATCAACATTCTGGGGGACAGACGTGCTAACTGGCAGTGAGCAGTCAAAACGCGATTCTGAGCCAGACTACTTTCCTGGCGAAGTCACGCAGCCAGGCGAGAGTTGGTTAAGCTAGACTACATTATCTCGAGTATAAAAAGAACATAAAGGGGTATGATCATGGTAAAATTGCTTCAACACACACATGAAAACGTTCTCCAAAGGCAGATCTACTGTAATAAGTATTTTGACCATTGCATATGGCGTCCATCTTGGATTCAAAATGGCGACTATGGACAATCACAATTTGTCTCGTATCTGAAATTATAAGACACATAGAATATTGATTCTAGTTTCAACACACACCTAGAAACATTCTCTTAATTCAGATATGCTGGTATCCGTGTTTTGGTAATAGTTTAAGGCGTCCATCTTGGATTTCAAAATGGCCGCCATGACCATGTACTGTTTTTCTCATATATTGTATTTTATCCATTGCTTATGGTGTCCATCTTGGATTCAAAATGGCGACTATGGATAATCACAATTTGTCTCATATCTGAACTTATAAGACGCGCACAACATTTATTCCAGCCTCAACACTCATCTACAAACATTCTCCTAGTTCTGACATACTGGTAACCATGTTTTAGCTACAGATTAAGATGTCCATTTTGCATTTCAAAACGGGCGCCATGTTCAATTATTGTTTTTTCTTATATATGAACTTCTAAGCCACATAGAAAGTTGAAATATGTGACTGCAACCACATATTAGGGGGTAGACATTTTTATTTTAACATAATTTATGATTTCACGATTTCACGATGGCGATATTTAATCAATAATTTTAATCCTTATATAGGTTGTGTTTATTAATTGGTGGGCACTTGATATCTCTGGTTGTAGGTTGAGTTTGAAGTTGCAATAAATCTAAAGTTTAACGTTATACCTTTAATATACATATGTGAAAGTAAAACACATTGTTATTGCCATTGAAAAAGCACAATGTTAATATAACACGGTATATATATACAATATACCAAGAGATGAACAGATACAAGTACTGGAGGGAGAACTTAGGGAAACCAAGTTGGTATGGGATGTGATCGGGATCGGAGAAGTCAGAAGAAGAGATAAATGCTTCACTACCTTCTACTATACCATTCCACAGCGAACAACGGCCAAGCTGGAGTAGGCTTTCTCCTAAAAAGAAATGGAAAGACAATATAGTGAGGGTTAACAGCATCAGCTCCAGAGTAGCAGAACTTGTTCTATGCATAACAAAGCTATACAAGCTGAAGATAGTACAAGTATATGCACCAACAATATCATACTCAGAAGAAGACACAAACAACTTCTACAACGACATGGATGAGACCTTAGAAAAGCCAACCCACTACATGAGAGTGATGGGAGACTTTAATGCGTAAGTAGGGAAACAAACAAACATTTCGGAAACGGCAACAGGCAAATTTGGCCTACGTGTGAGACACGAAAGAGGCGACATCTTGGTAGAATGGGCAACATCAAGAAAGTACAAAGTCATGAATACCATGTTCCAGAAGAAAGCAGGGAGGAGTTGGACATGGAAAAGACCAAATGGAGAAACGAAGAACGAAACTAACTACATCCAGTCAAACAAGCCAGACATGGTCACTGACGTAACTGTCATCAACCAAGTCAACATCGGTAGTGACCACAGAATGGTAATGAGCAACATCAAACTGGACGTCAAGGCTGAAAGGAAGACGTTGGTAAACAAGAGACCACCAAGTGTAGATACCACACAAATAGGAAGAAAAAAGCTCGAATTCCAACTCGAACTGCGAAATCGATTCGATACACTACAGGAACTAGACGATATCGATACCATGAGCAAAAACATCACTGAGATTATCCAACTAAGTGCAACAAGTGTAGCCAAAACAATCAACAGGCATGCAGTGACGAGAATATCGTCACAGACACGAGCACTAATGAAGAAACGACGAGAAATAGTGGATAACGGCGACCGTAAAAAACAAATAGAGTACGCAGAAATATGCAAGACCATCAAAAAGAAAGCGAAGGAGGACATCAGAAAGTACAAACAAGAGATCATACGAGAAACGATTATGTCACCAAAGAGCCTGAAGAAAACAAGAAGAACGCAGGCACTAGGCCAAGACAGACTGATTACACTTCTAGACAAACAGGGTAGAGAAACATAAGATATGATCATGGAACGAATAGAGGAATTCTACACCGAGCTATATTACAGTGAACAGAGTACCATAATTCACACCGACCCAAAAGAGGTACCAGAGATAACACCATGGGAAGTGGAAGCTGCGCTAAGAAATATGACGAATTGGAAGACACCAGGCAACGACCATGTAAACATTGAAACATTAAAAACAGGAGAAGATATCATCTCGAAGACACTGGCTATGCTGAATACCAAATGCTTATCAGAAAGACGAATACCCATCGCTTGGATCGAAGAACGCAAAGATGGTGATAATCATCAAGAAGGGAAATACGAAAGACTTAAAGAACTACAGACCGGTATGTCTGTTATCAAACATTTACAAATTACTCACAAAGATACTAACGAATAGACTAGAGAAGACACTGGACGAAAACCAACCACGAGAGCAAGCAGGATTCAGAAGCAGGTACTCAACGACAGATCACATACACGTCGTAAACCAACTGAAATAGAAGTGCCGAGAATATAATATCCCGCTCTGCGGCTTTCGACTCGGTACAAACTCAAGCAATACTGACCTCCCTCCAAGAACAAGGGATAGAAGATGTGTACATCGATCTCCTGAAAGACATCTACACCAACAGCTTGGTGACAGTCCACCTACACAAAAAGAGCAACAAGATCAACTTCAAGAGAGGAGTACGACAGGGTAACACCATATCGCCCAAGCTCTTCACTGCAATATTCGAAAGCATATTCCGAAGACTGACCTGGGAAACCAGAGGCTTGATGATAGACGGAGAATATCTCAGCCCTCTTCGCTTCGCCGACGACATACACATATGCGCTACTACACCGCAATAACTACAAAACATGCTGCAGGAGCTAGCCGATAACAGTGAAAAACAAGGTCTCAAGATGAACATCTCGAAGACAAAAGTGATGCTAGAAAATGACACACCAATATATATCAACACGACGCAGATAGAGAACGTTGAAAGCTACGCCTATCTGAGACAGCGATACAGTATCGGAGACAAAAACCAAGACAAGGAGATTCAAAGAAGGATCACTGCCGGCTAGACAGCATTCGCCAAACACCTCGACATCTTCAAGGGTAACTTTCGAACCTGCTTGAAGAGACAAGTCTTCAACTTATGCGTACTTCCAGCGTTTACATCACATATCGGGAGAGAAAAACAAACATCTGGGTAAGGCAGAAGACAAAGGTCATAGACGTGATAGAACAAATCAGAAGACAGATGTGGACCTGGGCAGGACACATCAGAAGACTAGGAGATAACCGATGGACATCACGTATCACAACCTGGAGACCTTACGAAGGGAAACGATCTAGAGGAAGACCGGCGAGACGGTGGAGAGACGTACTGGAAGGGCACCATCTGACAGAGGATAGCGCAAGACAGGCAGATTTGGAAACGACAGACTGAGGCCTTTGCCCAACAAAGGGATACTACGGCTGCACAATGATGATGATGACATATATATATCACGAAAGATCAACATGGGGATACAGTCTAAAAGACGTTGTCATACTTGTTCATCAAATCACATGCTCCTGAGTCCCTTCCACCACCAAGTTAAAACAACTGTTGTTCTTTCATCTGCTGTCGATGGCTAGACTAGCTTGTGTATTTTGGTATGGGTTAAAAGTTTAACGTCATCCTCTCTCTCTCTCTCTCTCTCTCTCTCTCTCTCTCTCTCTCTCTCTCTCTCTCTCTCTCTCTCTCTCTCTCTCTCTCTCTCTCTCTCTCTCTCTCTACAATAGCTGCTAAAAAATCTTACATGCTATTTTCTTACTGCGACCTGAGAAAGACGACGTCACATCACACCCCGCCAAAGCACGGAAGGTTGGAATTGTTTCCAATACTGTTGGAACATAGGATATGTATTCCAAAAGTGCGTGCATTGTGTTGTTTCTCGTACGTTTAGCTTTGCCTGCCTTTAGCCAAAGAGTTGTACAAAGCATCCGATTGAAGAGAACCAGTATGTCGGTGTCGCAAGTCCGAACCACTACATACATTTGTCTCACTACACGACAAAGACGAAAAACAGCTAACATCGGGGAACGAGAAGATCCAAAAGGTAGACCGGTCATTTTTGGCAGAAGCTGATAATTGCGGGTAGAGAGGTAGGGTAGACACAAGTCAATCTAGATCAGATCCTTTGTCATGAGCTCTTGCCAGTTCCCACTGCTCTGGCCCAAATCAATGAGGTTCTTCGTACAGGATTCAACGCAATTCTCGCCGAAGTTCTGATAGAAGATGTCCCTTGCCCACCAACATTGGCACTATCTGAGCTGGAGGTGATGACGCATCCATCATATTCGATGGACAGGCATTGGCGATGACTATTATGAAACAAAATGGAATATCTTCATTTGGATATTTGTCTTGATTTGTTTCAATACTGTCCTTCGTGCAGGAGAGTCGTTTGATCGCATAGACATTTAATTTGACAGATATTACAAAGTATCCACCAAGTCAGGAACACGAACAAGGTGTACCAAACGGGCATAACCAAACTGTAGGATCTTTGAAAATCGCGAAGTGCCGTTGCCATCTGATTGGAACAAGATCCTGTCGTTGACAGAGAATAAGGCAGATTTGGCACGATTCCTCGCGGATCAAATTATTGGTTCGACAATTAGGAAATTAAGGGTAGAATCAATCAACAAATCCAGATGTGGACACATCCACACTTGAGGCACGACATAAAGAGGCCGACCCACGGATAATATCCACTGCATCAGAGTCGCACTGACAGTGTAGTGGTTGAGGCTCGAGAACCTGACGTACTGGTTCTTCTTTCGGCTCACTTCCATCGGATGCCTTTACAAAGCTTTGGCTAAAGGTAGGCACAGCTAACTAGATGCATCCAAATACGTGCATGCACGGTCTGTATCCCAACAGCATTGGAAACAATTCCAGCCTTTCATGCTTTGACGGGGTGTGCTGTAACGTTATTTTTTATGTTAACGTTGACATGACGGAAGACATTGCGAAAGATGTAAAACAATGTGTCTGCAGACTCTATTATACTCAACATGTGGATGCAGTCGACAAGATGCAGTTACAGCTGTTCATCAAATCATATACTCCTGATTCCCTTCCTCTAACAAACGATGGCCTGGGTGATCTTACTACATGAAAGGGTCATATTTCCAGGCAGCAGTTTAAAGACAGGCCCATGTCTCGAATTCATGGGAATGGAGAGAAGAGGAGAAAGGCAAGCCATAGTGCCAATATATGTTTCCTAATCGTGCCTTGACCCGATATCATATGGCTGCTCCTCCACTGGTTGCAGGAATTTACGCTGCCAGTGCAGAACATCTCACCTGCCATGTACGCCACAATGCAAACGCAAAGAAGGTAGTGACATTTGTTGTACTGACTGATGTAACTGGGAGACTCGTCGGCTGCTGGACATTGTTTGAATGAAAACAACGAAATACATTTATGTTACAACTGAAATGATACAAAAACTGGGGGATCTTAGTTACGAAATACGCCGAAAAGAATGTGGTTTAACAACATCAGAGACCAGGAGATTGAGAGGAGATCAGATAAGTGTTTAACATATTGAATGGTTATGAAATATTGATATAATTTTGTTTTCAGTTAAGAAAGATAGAAGGACCAGAAGACATAAAGTTACATTAGTAAAGGAGCAGGGTAGATTAGACATAAGAAAGTTCTCATTCTCACAAAAGACTGTAAATGAATGGAACAGATTACCTCCTAGTTGTGTTGGTGCCCCTATATGTCTCTATGTGTATGTTTTTCTCCCCGTCTCTCCTTCTCCAACTCTCCCTCTCTCCCCGAATCTCTCTATCGCTCCTACATCCCCTGTGTTTGCCTGTTAGAACGTCAGTCTATAAATCTGTTAGACAGTACGCCAGTCCGCCTGTCTGTCTGCTTGCTTGCCTGTCTGTCTGCCTGCCTGGTTGCCTGCCGGCCTGCCTCCTTCTCTGCCTGTATGTTTCTCTGACTGTACGTCTGCCTGTATGCCTGTCTGTTTGTCTGACTGTCTGTCTTTCTTATCTGTCTGCCTGTCTGTCGGTATACCAGCCTGTCTGTCTGTATGTCTGCTGCATGCCTGCTTGCCTGCTGGCTGTATGTTTATCTGCCTATATCTGCCCCAATCTTTGCCCCTGTCTGTGTCTCTGCCTCTCTGTATATATGTTGTCTCCTATTTGTCTATCTACCTGGATGCAAGGCTGTCTATCTGTCTGTCCGGCTGCTTGGTGGCTGTATGTTTATCTGCCACTATGCATCTCCTCTCTCTCTCTCTCTCTCTCTCTCTCTCTCTCTCTCTCTCTCTCTCTCTCTCTCTCTCTCTCTCTCTCTCTCTCTCCTGTCTGCCTGCCAGCCTGTCTGCCCACCTGCTTGCTGATTGTATGTTTACCTTCCCATATCTGCCTCTGCCTCTGACACTGTCTATGTCTCTGTTCCTGGGTCCATCTCACTCCATCTCTTTGCCTCTGCCTCTGCCTCTGTCACTGTGTCTCTGTCTGTGTATGATGTATGTATGTATGTCTCTCTTTCTCGCTAGCTCTCTCTCTCTCTCTCTCTCTCTCTCTCTCTTTCTCTCTCTCTCTCTCTCTCTCTCTCATCAATGAGCCCGAACGTTGCGAATGACAGAAGTTAAAAAAAGGAAGCGGGACAATGCGTTAAGGTAGCTCGTAGAAACGAGGTGCAGGAAAATGTGGTACTGATACTTGTGGACATGGCATGCTAACATCCAAGGAGAGCAGAGAAACAGCGATACCGCAAGAAAATAGACCATTGAAGATGGGAATTGAGAACACTGCATTAAACGGGATACAAAAGGCGTAGGAAGATGACGAGTGGAGGGAGAAACAAATACTGGTGAAGAATAACAACTAAAGTAAATCAGCTATATCTAGCTCTACAGGAAACCAGGATGGATGTCGGTGTTTGTTATTTTCTTGTTGGACGATAGATGGGTTAAACCGTTAAAGCCTGAACTGTGCGAACGAATTCTGGTTCCGGGCAAGCAAATTATCAGTTATCTGCACAACATTTGCGATGGCGCATTTATTAACGTGGCAGCGGTGCGTCGAAATAGCGGCACGGCAAGCACGTTGCGTATTCATGGCAACTATTATGTACGTCATTGGAAAGCGCTCGAAAGCAAACCCACCAAAACTGTGTCGAAAAATTGGCTACTGAAGACTCGGACTCGACGCCGACCACAAGCGGCGGCATGAACATCAACACGGCCATCATCGTCGACGTTCGGCGCAGCCCACCGCGTAAGCGCCGAGGCGTCCGGCGCGCCTTCAAGTTCAACATCTTCGCGGACCTGCTCCTTCACGAGGGCCTCACGTGCTTCACGCTGACCAGGCGCCGTTCGCAGATCCGCAACCAGCTGTACTGCTACATCCACGAGGGCTGCGACTACCGCGGTATCGTCGAGGACGTCATTCACGACATACTAGACATGTACGCCAGGGTGCGTCGGGACGCTGTCGACGACGACGACCGCGACGCCGCCTGCCGGGAGTTGCTGGCGACAGCCGCACACCTCTGCGAGAAGTATCAGGTGCAGAACGCAACGCATGCATGCCGTTGTTCATATGATGGCCGATAAGGGTCATCGCTGTGTATTTATGAATTTAGCAACGCGATGTGCGATAATCCGATACATGATGCGAGTTTTGTTCCGCGATTAACGTGGAAGTGCCTATATTACAGCTGATCCAGTTATCGCGTCATCGCACTGTTTTTTAAGTTTGGCCGGTTTGGGTTCGGGTCTGCCGTTGCTATTATGATATGTAATGTTAGGGAAGTATACATAATTAGCAGAATACAGACTACTCGTGAGGATGACCAATCTTAGTAACACCGTAGGCTCATGATAATAGAATGGTCAGACAGTAATTATTTTAGAATTCCCGGAATTGCTCTATGATACGGGGCGCGGACGTCTGGTTCCGACAATCACAACCGGCGAATATATCAAATGGTACGAACTACAACTTGTCTTCAGTACACTGCACGTAATCTGATCCTGGGAAACTGTGGGCACGTACCTCCTCTAGACTGTTGGAATTTGGCTGCGCTAGAGTGGTGTGCCCTCTAGACTTTTTGAGTGTGCTCCCGTTATATGACCTCCTAGACGTTCTGAAATTACGAACGTCGCCGTGAAAAGTGTCCAACAGCACCCCCTCGTCTTCCGATCGGACAGCTCGACGGCGAAGTGGCGACAGCGGAGTGGTTGCGAAACTCCGGCAGAAAATCTTCAACATCCCTGGCTTGCGAGGACGGTTCATTCATTCGTCCATCCATCGTTCGTTCCTTCGCTCGTTCGTTTGTTTGTTCATTCATTCATATTTTTTTTTGGACACGAATCATAGTTTTTCATTGCAAATATGACATGAATAAGGAACACAAGCAATGTGTTGCTTCGTTCCATTTGTTACGTAATGTATACATGTTTCATATTTCATATTACCGCTACATCTGTGCTATACTTAACATTATGTATCAATAAAGATTATTATTATTATTATTATTCATTGTCCCGTTCGTTGTGCCTCCCAGCTCGGCACAGACGCGTGTACCCTGTTGGTCTGCCCCAGATCCGTGACCCCGAGCTGATGTCGTACGTGATGACTGAACACTTCCTTCTGCTCGGCGGCCACACCAACGACTGGTTCGAGTTCCTCAACCCGTTCGGCAGCGTGGGTCTCCTGGCAGACAGCAGCCTCTACCCGTACCGCCACGACCGCCGCGGGGTCTTCCGGGAGTGGATCACGGCGCGTCATCTCAACGCGCTCGACTACTTCCTCGGACACGGCAATAAGATGGACCTGCTGGTGACGCGGGCGCCGTTGGGCGAGTCCGGCCTGCCCACTACGGCCAACTACGACCGCGTATCGTTCGTCGACTTCCCACTGCAAGTGAGTTATGAGTCGAGAATTAAATCTACATCTGTATTATGCGATCCTAGAAAGTGACGCCTGAGCGCAGCATTATTAGGGGAGACAAAGTGGACCACCAGGGCAAAGTGAAACATGCGTTGCTTAGACTAGGAAGTGGAGACATCTACACTAAACAATGTATAGAAAAAATAAATTGTCAGTGTATTGTGTGGCATGCAGTTGTGCAGTCGCTAGAGCTTCGGATTCTCCACTGAGAGACCCGGGTACGAATCCTGTGCTGCGGTGTCGAACCTTGGGCCAGTTCGTTCACTCTATATACGTTGCTCCAATTCACTCAGCTGTATGATGATTGCCTGGCTATAGACAGTGGTGGATATTTGTGTACGAATATTCTTCGCGCATTAATTGCAGCGTGGCTGGAAGCTTCCCAGAGAAATCAAGATTGTGTTCCATTGAACATGTCTACCAGTGAGTAAAGTATAAAGCGATTTGAATAGTCCTGAAGGCTGGATACTGCGCTATATAAGACCTTACCTTTTTAACATTAGTAGGGGAGACCATGACAAAATAAACCACCGGGAGACAGTGAAACATGCGTTGTTTTGACTAGGAAGTGGATACATCTACCCTAAACTATGTATAGAGTAAATAAACATTTTCAGTGTTAGTATTAGCTGAATAAGACAATGTTCCTAGCATGGAAGTGGTATTGAACTGTTTCTATTATTGAGTTCAGAGTAATGTCACGTTGCCCCTGTTGTGAAGTTCACTTTGCCCCGCAGTCTTAGGGCAACGTGGAACTTCCGTAATTTGTTATCGTCAAAAAATCAAATACATAAATCGTTTACAGGAATTGTGTTTGATGTTTGTGTATCTGTAAACAGTTGGTACTATACTAGGTAACACTCATCACATCTACTTGGAACAACGTGTCCTCCATGGCACAATACATTGTGACGTTCCACTTTTCTCCGGTCTCCCATATATATTGAAACGTTTGCCTTTGCATTCTCATGCGTCGACGTCTGGTTTCAATGGTGCGTTTGTTGCGTAGAACCCGTTGTTCGGCTTCATGACGCCTCTCACCCTCGCCTGTCTGTCGGCTCATCCCCCCGCCGTGCTGTTGCTCCTTCGTCACGGCGGTTCGCCCCTTCACCCCTACAAACAGGTGAGCAAAGATGTTGCTCCTTAAAGGTGATCTTGTGTACCGAAGATTGTCAACAAAGGACGCACCGCCGGGATATTTCCGCAGGTGTGTCACTGAAATAGTCGATTCTGTGCCAGGGTATCACTGATTTTGCCACGGTCCGCAAGAATACACTACTGTATAACGTATTTCCTGCAGGACTGTCTCTTGTAAGAATTGCCATCTAACTTACACACATCCTTTGAGAAACAATGCGAAGCCAACAGTTATAACTATAACATTCTTTTAGTCTTACAAGAAGGCAAGGTAGTCTATTCATGTTCCTAGTTTTTAATTAATTAATTAATATAATGTTCTTAGGACTATGATAACTATGTTTAAAGTATACTGCCCACCAAATTGAGTTTAGTAAGCCCATAACAACGTTCACAATTTGGAAGATACGCCCCCGGGGCATGTCAATGGTACACAAAAACATCCACTATCAAAACAAGCTTAATTTACAACACTGCCAAGGCGGGTTGTGATAACCGCAATGCCCTTTGGTGTTCAGCAATGTTCCGTTTTCCCACGTTCAAAGTAGCAGACGTCCTGTTATAAATTACTCCGCCGGCTAATTCCAAGTGGAGGAACAGACTGCCTCGATCCCTTTAAACTCGTTACCCTTGACCATTTAATAGTAATTGGCTTAACTGCGAGGTTCAAATGCGAGAATATCGACTCACAGTCAACATAAGAAGATCGTTTTTAAACTACTTTTAAAACACGCTCGAGAGTTTTGAACCTAGTTTCAAAGCACTACCGTCGTGTTTTGAAAGGGTGTGTGTTTAAAGCGTCCTATCCCGTGGTGTCGATAGGTGGATTGTCCGTATCAGGACTGGTCGCAGCCACTCTACGCTGTCGTCAACCAACTGAACCTACGCCAGGACGAGGATCTCGGCACGGAGCTCGAAGTCTCGTCGCCAGAGGGACGCGAAACACTGCAGGTCTGTGACGCCGGCCGCACACATACACGGGTGCCAAGTCATCGCCTTTTGGAATGAGATGATTTTTGCCAATTTTGTCACATTTCTTTTTCTCCTTTTTAAAGTAATCTCATTCTTTTTACATATACATCCTCGCGCGCCAGGGGGCGCTACTGATTACACTAGTCTCAGCACCCCCGGCAGATCGCCTTACAAAACTCTGAAGATAAGCTCAGTCAATAATATCGCTCGCCGAAAGTTCCGTAATCATTTGAATACACAATACCATCCTCACGCGCCAGGGGTCGCTGCTGCTGATTGCGTCAGTGCCAGCCAGTACCCCCTGGCTGATCGCTTTGCGAAACTCTGAATTTTAGCTCAGCCTATGAAATCGTACACTAGATCAGTGGATCTCGGCAGGTCAGGTGGTCATGATAAAACTAATTTCAAACAACCGTGGCTCGTGTTACATGCAATGTTTAGGAAGTAGAAGCAATCATTCGAATACAATTAGCTGCTCATGCTAATGTACAAACGGGTCATTATATATTGAGATTCCCAGAAGTCGTTTATCCGTCTTCAAATTGGGGCGGGTATTTGCGCTGTTCTCACGGGTGATGCAGTCATGACTGGGGAAGTCAATTACTAGTTTGACTCAGCTAACTTCCGCACTTCGCGTAGGGGATCAGCCAGGGCTAGTTTTGCATGGCAAACAGCCCTGGCTTGCGAGGATGCACAATATCGCTCAGCGGCTCGTGAGAATGGTCGAATTGTAGTGGAATTCATGCAATTGGGGCGTGGGTCGGACGAGTGTCTGCACTGTTCTCACGAGTGGAACGACGAAGTCAGTTATGACTTTGGCTTAGCTAACTTCCGTACAATTCGTAGGAATGTACGTAATCACAACCCTGGCTTGCGAGGATGTGCACACACACACGCACACACGCACACACGCACACACGCGCGCACGCGCACACAATGACATCGGAAGACGGGGGGGGGGGGGGGGGGGGGGGGGTGCGGTTGAACATTTTGCGCCTTTCATGCTGAGGCCTTCGCCAAACCACGGGACACTACGGCTGTACGATGATGATAATGACGAATAAATTATTATTGTTTCTTAGAACCTGGCGATGTGGCGCGGCCGGAAACTTGTCCAGTGTCTTCAGCTACTCAGCCGTGCCGCCACTCCGTCTCAGCTTCCGCTCAGGTGAGAGACCTCTATTTCCTGGATCGTCCTCACATCACCATATGCATCAAAGCAAATTTGACATATATCGAAGAAACGAGCATGCACGAAATGTATTGACGATTATAGACAGAAACTGAGTTTGAATATGACGTACTGGTGATGATGTCTGCGCGATAGAAGTGTGTTATTGTATTTTTAGGGGTATCGCGAAATTCACGTGCATTGTAAAAGGTACTCATTACACGTTAACATTTTTGGTTATCGGTATAACGGTCGAAAGAGATCCCTTACGCTGCCACAAATAAGGCTATGCGTGGGGCCTACTGTGCTTGCGCAATAAATAGTTTGTCCTCTTTGACCATGGCGCGGGAATGAAATTCATATTGGGGGGAGGGGGGCTGTCGGAGCTTCCACTCCGCTGTCATCTGAAGGCGGGAGGGGGGTGCTGTTGAAAAATGTCGCCGCCGCGCCGCTTATTACCGGGGGGGGGGGGGGCAGAAAACCATGTCTTCCCTCTAATTGCTCCCCCTTACACGGTCGCCAATAATACATCTTAATCCTTTCATAAAACCTCGATTTGCACCCGCCCTTGACCTCAATTTGCACCCGCCCTTGACGCTCGCAAAAAAACAGTCTCGCTCACATTTACTGGGGGGCAGAACCATATGTCTGCCCCCAGGGAAATTACAGGCCCTATTCCCGCGCCTATGTTTGGCAGTTGTGCCAGCAGTGCTCAGAGTTTTAGTGTCTGTGTTTCTTTATTCTTATTTCGCTATTCCTGCAAATAATTGCGCATTTTATGTCAGTTAGGCCTATACTATGTATATGTTAAACATGAACGTGTATTAGCGCAAACCGCCTTAGATCCAATGCCCCGGCCCTACTATTGGCTCGTGACAGTGGCATTTCATTGGCAGCTGATAAATAAGGGTATGAAACATTGAGCAGGTTCAGCGCCGACGTATGCCATGGCCACCATGACCACCGACACGGGTGTCGCTTCATCTACTTGCACGAGAGGTTTACGCGCATGCTTCCTCGCCGCTGCACGGCTCCACCGGCCGACTTGCAGCACCTTTGTCGGTGTGCGCTACGTCGGACACTGAAGACATTCAACCGGCTGCCAGAAGGCATCCACAAGCTGACGCTGCCAAACTTTCTACGACTCTACCTCGACCTGCGGATTGACTGAACCCGTCTACTGTCACATGACCACGGACAGTTGGAGACGCGGTCCAAACATCTTGCAACCACGAACTCTGTCTTTGTACCTTGCCGCAGGATACTCAAATGCATACGGACACACGCACACACATGCGCACGCAACACATACATACTCATGCACGCACTCACCCACGCACGCGCGCGCACACACATACACATACCACCGCACAATCTGACCCCATTATTCGCACGGGTATGCAAGCTTGTTGGTAAATGCACACACACTTGAATGCACATTTGAATGTTGAACATTCAAATGCAGACGTGAAATGTTTTATGTATTTGCATTTTAATGCCTAGAAGTTACTTTGTATATTTGCACTTTAAGCATTTAAATCCAATGAATTTCAAATGCAGGCATACTTATTTGAATAATTATTATCGTTTTGATTCGCCACTGATTGATACATTGCTCATATTGTTTTATATTATTGCCTCGCATTGTTTACTATGTTTGATTCTTATTAATCATAAATAAAATCTAAAGAGTATAATGTTACACAAATTTAGTGTATTCAAATGCATTAACAAACGTATAATATATGTATGTATGTGTGTACACACACACACAAACACACACACACACACACACACACACACACACACACACACACACACACACACACACACACACACACACACACACACACACACACACACACACACATACACACATATATATGACCCTGGAAAATGGCATTTGCATAAATTGAAACGTCGACATGCATTAATTAGTTAACGTGTAACGTGTGGCGCTTTCAGACATTACAGTTTCGATCGTTCGAGTAGATAATTTTCATATCCAGTAACTACCTTACCGCATTACTGGTAGGCGCGTCATCCGATGTACGATGTCACAAGGACGTTTGTCTCAATGTATATTTTCGCTAGTGGCATAGCTGAATGAAACGGACTACACAAAGGTGAGCTATCACGGGGAATTCTGCATACAAGGATATAGGTTTTTAATACGTTATCAGCACAGAAATGCCACATAACGACATCCTGATTCATGTTGAAAACTGTATTATTCAATGACTATTCATTTGCGTCGTTTAGTTTAGAAATAGATAGGCTCGAATTTGGAAAGGAAGTGCAATGGAATAAATAAAATGGCGCGTGTTTGTTTGCAATGCTGAGAGAATAGGAATTGTAGGCGTTCGTGGCAATTCATAGGCATGCACACCACGGAATAGTTTACATACTGCATTTTTACAAACACGCACAGAGACAGGCGAATGCGCATACAAGCACGGAAATTCAGATGTAAACACGCGCATGCAATTGTGCTCGCACGCACACACGACCCACATACACACGTATTTGCATACGTACGCACAAGCAAGCACCGACACACAACTACACGCACGCACGTAGGCCTATTGTCAGTCATTGCACTGCTATCTGTGATCGCCGCGGTAGGTAAACGTACGCACGCACGCACGCACGCACGCACGCACGCAAGTACACACGCACTCATATGCTTGTAGGCCTACATTGACAGTGGCACACGTCACATAATAATGTCCTCCCAAATGCGTCCTGTGTGTATTGATCCAACACCGACCACAAACCATAAAGCAGGTCTAAGTCGAGTTGCCGCCCTACTATGTTCAGTATGGTACCCAGAAATGATTGGTAGTGTAAGGTTTTTTCAAATCAAAAGTTATGCTCAATTTTTGGCTATTTTAATTGAAAATGGCGGCCATTTTGATTTTTGTTATGTGAACATAGTCAGACATCATTGGAAATAGTTACATTGCATTCCTCATAATTATGCCAAAAACATGTGTATAGACACCAAAATCATGTTCGTAGCATGCGCCAGCGCAAAGATGTAACACATTTTCCAATTTGACCTAGGTTCACGGCAGCCATCTTGGATATGCCTGGCTCCCACAAGTTGCCCAAGGATGGCGCGTTGCCATCCCGCTGATTTGAGTTGAGGGACCCATAACCTACATGATTTAGAAAAAAAACCTTACACTGCCAACCATTTCCAGATTCCAAAAAATGGCAACTCGACTATCTTAATACATTGCTCGAACATAATTATAACAAATTGACAATAAATGCATCAGTGTGCTCTGGCTTTTTCCGGATGATATCAAAAACATGCTCATGTCAATCCACTTTTTAAGAATACATCTCTGCCTAAAGAAGAAGCTGCACATTTAAGAGTGCAATGGTATTACTGTAAACATTGACAGAGGAAAAGCAACGTCATTAACCTTACTTGATCTGTCTGCCGCCTTTCATGGCACTGATCACAATATTCTTATTAACTTATTAATGTAGTATGGTATATTTGGCATAGCTTTGTGCTTGTTTTCATCTTACCTAACCGTCTGTGTGTGTATAACATAATGAAACATCTGAATAACGTAGGAGGTTGTCTTCATAGCCCACTGCATTTATTAAGAAGGTTTGTATGCAGAGCACTGCCTATGAGACCAAGTGGACAATGCAGCAACACACAAATATTTTGGTCGCAGGCTTGAATCCCATATGACGTTATTTTTTTGCATTTTTATTTGTAGGCCGGTAATTTATGTTTTTAATATTGAAGTATATTTATATTATTTATACCGGTACCTTTATTTATTTACATGGGACGGTCGCGCCTTGTGGCAGCACCAGATTTAAACACGTGTTGTTTTGTGCATTTCGGAACGTTGATCATCATCATTTTACTATCAACGTAAGTCTGGACTATTGTGAACGTTTCTGTATCACAGAGATCTGAACAATTTTATATTATCTGCTTTTACCTGTCTACAAATTGCGAGTTTTGATCATCTACAGCCGGTTGCTTTGTGTTGAACTTGGCGCCATGACACTGCGTTACTCAGCAACCATGCTACGTAACATCGGGAACTGCATTGAAACACTAAGGCCATCTTCAACGAGCTGGAACTTATTGCGGTATTGTGGCCAATACAAAACAAAGCGCGGTTGGAGGGCCGGCGTGCGTAAGGTCCGTACTATCAAGTGTGTTGTTTCTGCGCGGCAGGCATCTGTTTGTAAACAAACAGGCGTGGATGTGGCTAACCTTACTCTAGTACAGAGGTCGGTGAGGGAAACTGAATTGAATGTCCTATTGCTGAACACACGCTCTGTTCTTGGCAAAGCATTCCTCGTCAGCGAACACATCATTGACACGGCGGCTGATGTCGCCATTTTGACAGAGACGTGGTTAAAAGAGGAAGACACTGCTACAGTCATCAACCTGTGTCCTCCAGGCTATTCATTTTTCGGAGTTGAAGAAAAGAAAAGAGAGGTGGTGGCCTTTGTATTGTACTCAAAACCGAACTGCCTTTTATATCTACGAACACTACCGAATACTCTTCGTTCGAGCATCTATCACTGCGATGTAAGCATCTGACAGTGCTTGCAATATACCGTCCACCATCGTCACCTATACCAGTGTTCTTGGACGAATTTGATGATTTGACTGCTAACCTGGCTTCTGCTGCTGGTAGAGTTGTCATCACGGGAGATTTCAATCCGCATGTTAATGTTTGTTCAGCACCTGGGGTCTCCCGGTTCATGGATTTATTACAGATACATGATTTACATCAACATGTTGATTGTTCAACTCACAAGGCTGGTCACACTTTGGATCTTGTCATCTCACGGGCAACCGACTCTATCATCAGCAAAGTTTCCGTGATCAGCAGCGAAATATCTGACCACAAATCAGTAACATTCTCTATCGAGCACACAGCCGACAAGAACTACCCCCAGGCTAAACTACAACCCAGAAGAGATCTTCGACATGTTGACTGTAAAACACTGACCAGTGAAATCAATTCCAACTGATCTGGCTTTGATACATCATCCACATATCCGGATTCCATTCTTGATATATATACGTGTGCTGTTATTTCGGCCTTGGATGAAATTGCTCCGGTAATGCTACGGCGGCCCCGCAAGAGAAGAACTCCACCTTGGTACTGCGAGGAATTACATGCAATGCGAAAGTTACGTCGCCAAAAGGAGAACATTTGGCGTGCATCAGGATTAGACATACACAGAAGAATATACGTGAATCATCGTAATGCTGTCAGCGCGAGGATACGGCAAGCCAAAATTCAGCATTATCAGAGTCTACTCCATGATGCCGATCAGAATACAGCCTTCGAAGCCATGAACAGCCTGCTAAAGGTGGAATCTTCCAAACTGCCTGACACTGATTCAAGGGAGAAATTATGCTGCCAGTTTCTGAACTTTTTTGAAGAAAACATTGCGAAAATCATGAATGAAATTGATGCCTCGGAAACAAACATGAGCGACATCTAAAATGCGACACAGAGAGTAGTTGAACATCCTATGACTAAAATGTGTGCTGCAAGTATGTGTGAAGTGCAGAAAATTATCCAGGATGCTAAACCCAAGTCATCATGCTTGGACCCTCTACCTACATCGCTACTAAAGAGCACTCTTCCTGCTCATATTCTTATACTGACTCATCTTATCAATATGTCTTTCGAGTCGGCCACTGTTCCGTGGGAACTCAAGAAGGTTGTCATAACACCGCTGTTGAAAAAACCGACCTTGGATCGAAACACGCTGAAAAATTACCGTCCAGTTTCAAGTTTGCCATTCGTGTCTAAAGTCTTGGAAAAGGTAGCAGCCAAACGACTTATTCAACATTTAAGTGACAATGGCTTTCACGAGCAGCTACAATCGGCATACAAACCCCGACATAGCACTGAAACTGCTTTAATGAGAGTGCAGCACGATATCACCAGTTACATGGCAGACTCCAGGGGTGTCCTTCTGGTTCTCCTGGATTTATCTTCTGCGTTCGATACGATCGATGCTGCTATCCTACTAAAGACTATGCATAGCCACCTGGGAATATCTGGCGCGGCACTTGCATGGTTCAGTTCGTACATGTCGGATCGTACCCAGCGTCTACGGATTGGGGTGGATGCATCTGAAGAACGCCCTGTGAGATACGGTGTTCCACAGCGCTCGGTGTTGGGTCCGTTGTTGTTCACTGTGTACACAGCACCAATGCCCGACATACTAACGAGACACTCTGTGGAATATCATAAATTTGCTGATGATCTTCAGATATACACATCCTACTGTCCTCACATATCTGGTGACTTGGAGTGCGCTGTTCAGAGACTTAGTGACTGCATTAGTGAGGTCAAATGTTGGATGGTTAAGCATAAACTCAAGCTAAACGACAATAAGACTGAATTTATGGTGGCCCTCAGTCCCTATCATCTAAAGAAATTTGGACTTCCAGAGTACCTCGTTGTTGGTGGAGTCAACATAAAACGTATTGTCTCTGTCAGGAATTTGGGAGTTCACTTTAGTAGTAGTCATGTGGCTGAAGCCCCCGTGTAAAAAGGTCACGCACTCAAGATCAAAGAAACATCAAAGAAATAGGCTCCTCCCCCAAAATTGTTTCCTAAAACTTAGCACCCTATACGCGCCTATACAGAAAAAGTCAACATCAAAGGATTTGTACTTTTTCCTAAAACGTCACATCGGTTGATTGATAGGTTGATTGATAGGGCCACCCATAGATGTTGACCTGTTGCCCTTTAGCGTGTGTTTCTGTTCGACCTGTTGCCCTTAGTGCGTGTAATGTATGTGTTTCGTTTCTCTATACTTGAGGGGCGTGATTGACAGGCTCAACAACAAATCAGAGGCTTAGAATGAGTTTGAGACCTCAAACTGTTGTATTAAGGGGATGGTCAGCGTTGACCCCGTGTGCCCTTTGCCTTCTTTTGATCGTCAGATCTAAGGTAGGGCTAGAATAATTGAATATTGCCTATAGTCATTTACCGGCATAAAACTACTGTATAAAAAGAGTTGCTTGCTAATTGGGGGTACCTTGATGAGTACGCAATTAGTACTGAGTGGCTATAATTACTGTACCAGTACATAGCCATGTATAAAACTTCTACGCTGTTAGGCGCCTGTGTTGTGAAATCTACGCTGTTAGTCGACTGTGTTGTTGTGAAACCTGATACATGGACGGGTGAAAGTCCGGACGCTGCTAGTGGCCGGCCGCTGTAATGTGTCTCTGGCGCTGTTTTGGATCGCTAAGGTAGGCCTAAAACAACTGAATATTGCCTATAATCATTGGTGCCGGCACAAAGCCACTGTATTAAAGAGTTGCCTGTTAATTGGAGCCACGTTGAGGCGGACGAAAGTGGCTATAATCATAACCATGTACATAACCACGCATAAGAGTTCTGGGCTAGAATAATTGAATATTGCCTATAGTCATTTACCGGCATAAAACTACTGTATAAAAAGAGTTGCTTGCTAATTGGGGGTCCCTTGATGAGTACGCAATTAGTACTGAGTGGCTATAATTACTTTACCAGTACATAGCCATGTATAAAACTTCTACGCTGTTAGGCGCCTGTGTTGTGAAATCTACGCTGTTAGTCGACTGTGTTGTTGTGAAACCTGATACATGGACGGGTGAAAGTCCGGACGCTGCTAGTGGCCGGCCGCTGTAATGTGTCTCTGGCGCTGTTTTGGATCGCTAAGGTAGGCCTAAAACAACTGAATATTGCCTATAATCATTGGTGCCGGCACAAAGCCACTGTATTAAAGAGTTGCCTGTTAATTGGAGCCACGTTGAGGCGGCCGAAAGTGGCTATAATCATAACCATGTACATAACCACGCATAAGAGTTCTACGCTGGGTTGTTGTGAAAATTGATACAGGCACTGGTGTAAAGCGACAGCTGTAACGTTCCTGCTTTGTCGTGAGTCGTGACGCCTTCTAGTGTATTTATAGCGTACAGTGTTTCGTTTATAAGCAAGCCTACTATAGTTCGTAGGGACATACAGTGGTTTTGTGCGTTGGAAAGAATCAAACGATTATTATTATTATAGTTTAATTAGTTTAATGAGTTATATAGTTTAACTGCGAAAGATGGCATAGGGTAGTCCATTCGGTGCCCTAGGGCGATCTGGCTCGACGTAGTCAAAAGGTAATCCAAAGGCGTTCTGGGTTTGGCGCCGTACGGGGCCCCTAGGCAAGCTTGCTGGGGTGCGTAGAGGGGGTGACGCGAGCCGTTCTGTCACTGCCCGTGGGTCAGAAGCGGTCCGTGGGCGATGCAGATCAGGGATTGACATCCATATATCGGTGTCGGGGTCGTAGCGCCATTTTGGTCTAATGACGCCGCGTACCCTGGCAACCGGCCGAGCGGTCCGTCTCGGCTCTAAAGGGGGCGGCGTTACGCATCTTCGTGGTCGGGGCGGAAAGGTCGCTGCTATGGCGAGGAGCGACTGCCCACGTCCCCCGCCTTTGAGGGGCCCTTCATTGGGCGACCTGTGAATAGAAGCGACTGAATAAATAAATGAAAATATTCTTGTATATGAATGTTTGTTTGACAGTGAATAGAAATAAATAAATAAATATGTTTACATAATTTGTTTAGCCGTTTGAGTTGTGCAGTTTATGGTGAAGACGTGTCGTGTGTGGCGTGTTCAAATCTCGCCTGTGTTAAGTAACCAAACACAACAGGAGGTGCACACTTACGTTCAACAATTTCAGCCGCAACATCACCGAGTTGCATGGATATTTATAGTTGCGTATGAATGTTTGTGACTCATCGTGAATAGAAATGACTAAATAAATAAATGATTCTTGTATAGGACTTGCATTTTAGGTGCACCCAAATAAATAAATAAATAAATGATTCTTGTATAGGACTTGCATTTTAGGTGCACCCGTGAATATAAATAGTTATAATTTAATAAAAGAGTGTGACGTACCGTTTGTGCTGTGCGATGACTGTTTTGGAGTAACTTGACATGACGGCCTGTTTACGCGGTGGCGAATGACGCATTAGTTTATGTGGGCTGTTGACGGTGCCCGAGGGGTGCGCACGGCACGCATCGAGAGGCGTGTTTACGTGGTGGTAAATGACGCATTAGTTTTATGTAAGTTGTTGAATGTCCCCCCTTGGTTGCGCGCGCCTCGAGAGACGTCACGTTCGGCGTTATGTAAGTTGTTGACTATTGTTGTGCGTAATGTTTCAAAATCGTTTAATGAAATTCTAAATAATCGAGCCTAAGCATGTTATAAGATCAGTCGGGGATCAGGAATTACGTGGTGATGTCGTAATAAAGAAAAACGCTTTAAAGAGACGCTTTTACGGAACATGTACCGCGTGACCACCTATTTTTTTCAATTGACAATAGCCTTGGCAGACTTGCCTGTTGTGTGGCGTACGTGATCTGGTGCACGCGCACCCTTTACTAGTTCTGTATAAAAGGGGCAGGCAAACTATATGTGTGTTGTGTTCACAGTGACATCGTAATGGCAGACGACTCATCAGCCCCCCGGAAGAGAGCCAGAAAGCAGGCGATGTCGAGCCTGCCCACTCGCAGCGCCTCATCGACTGTACAGGGGCGCCCGTCTGCGGCGCCGGACGCTGTGCTGCTGCGTCCTATCATCCCAGCATCACGGGGCGGCGCGCAACCTCAGCCGACTGCACCGTTGCCCGGCGCGGCGCCTGCACGCAACAAGGAGGGCGACGCAGGGCCGGCCCAAGAGCCCACGCCTGGGGTATCGGGACGTGAGCCGGAGGCGGCGGCAAGCACCCACCGGCCACCTGCTGAGAGGGGCGCCGTTGTATTGTTACCTTCGACGGTGAGTCTGCACGCCCTGCAGGTGGTCGTGGACGGCTGTTATAGGATAAGAGATTATCCCACTATCGAAGCAATTTGCTGGCGCGATAAGTGCGTGTACGAAGGCTGTAAGCGCTGTCGACGAAAAGTATATACGACTATGAACGGCGATATGATGTGCATGTCGCATGGGGTCCAGAATGAAGTGCAATATTATTTTTCTATGCGAATGATGCTGAAGGACGGATCGGGGGTGGATGATGAAACGTGGGTAATTGTTTTCGATAGGGCTATGACGTGCCTCGTTGATTACCAGGCCTCCTATCTGGCCGAACTCGATGCCAACGAATTGCGTGACACGGTGCTTGCGCTTGTTGGCACTGTCATTGATGTGGAATTGCAGAAGACCACGTGGGTTGGGGTGCCCTCCTATACAGTGCGCTCGGTGAAAAAAATAAGTGATTAGTGTTTGTTTACTGCTTTGTTTTGTTATTGTGCTGCAGAATAGGCGGTGTCGTCGTCCTATGATAGTCAGACAAGCACCCTACAGTTTACGCAGCGGCACAAAAATACGACGTGAGTGATTAACCCGTTGCGCTTCTTCGTGCTGTAGAATGGCCGACGGCCGCTCGTGGGATTCTGCATCGTGCGCCATTAACGGTCGGCCCTTTCTTTGTGTCCTGCAGGATGTGCATCGTCTCTTGGGTGCCATAAAAGCGATCACTTCTGCGGCACGCCTGGCCAGCTCCAGGCCTGATCTGGCTGGCCCCGTCATAGAGGCCCTGCTCGATGTGGCGGCCGACTATCGGACATTGAAGCGTTCTCTGCCAAAGACCGATTAAACGGCGTGTGACTATAATAATAATAATAATAATATTTATTCTGCAGGCCAATCCGGCGGCGCGCGATCGAGCACTCGACTCCGTGTTGGAGAAGGTACTGGTTATGTCGGACGCCGCTATGCGATCATACGCCGATGCCTTTGGCGGGACGATGAGAACGACGACGCCACCGACGTACGCAAGTTTATTTCCGTACGTCATCGAGGAGGGGTCCACCGCGTCGCCTGAGATGGCGCCACCGCCGCGGCCGGTCTCGCCCATCTCGTCAATTTCGGAACACGAGAGGTGCCTCCTGGAGGCCTTTGCGGAGTGGATAGGCGACGGCATATTGGAACGGGGACGATCCAGCTGCGGTGAGTGCGCCCCCAACGAAGGATGCCCGTTCGTTCACATGGCCGGCTACCGTGCGGGCCGACCGAGACGTCACTACCCGCGCGTGTACGACGATGTGGGCGACCTGCTTAGGCGGCATTTTCAGGCCGTCCTGACGCATTATACGGAGCGTTCCTTGTTGCCGTGCTTTACACAATTAGTGAACATCCTGAGCGGCCGCATGAGGCAGGCCGCCCCGAATCGGAGTGCCGAGATTGTACTCGTCAAATATGTGTCGGATTGGTTACTTACCACTGACTGGAACGACGTCATCGAGTGCGCCACGCTGGAGGCGGCCACCCAGGAGTATTTGATCCGGAGGAGCGGCCTTGACGTGGCGGAAGGCATCGATCGCTGAACATTATGCTGCTTAAACTATACTTAATAATAAAGAGTGCCTAAACGAACACTATATCGCTGAATAGTGCGTGATGAACATTATTATTATTATTATTATTAATAAATAGATCTCTATATAGGTCGCTTTCTTGCCTGTTGAATTGAACGCGCCTAAACGAACACTATATCGCTGAATAGCGCGTGATGAACATTATTATTATTATTATTATTAATAATAAATAGATCTCTATATAGGTCGCTTTCTTGCCTGTTGAATTGAACGCAATAATGCTTGCGAATTATGTCGTCGGTGAATAAAACGTTGAAAACGTATTCATTTGTTATATCGGTGTCTCGTAATAAACATGGGTCGTCGCTGTTTGATGAACACTATTAATAAATCTCTCTCTCTCTCTCTCTCTCTCTCTCTCTCTTTCGAAAAAAAAAATCGCCGCCATACCCCGCATCACAGGTCAGTTGAGCCTGCTTAAACGAACACTATACTTAATAATAATATCGTGTCGTCGCTTAATAAAACGTATTCATTTGTTATGTCCCTTTCTCGCGTCGAATTGAACACAATACTGTTTGTATGTCGTTGGTGAATAAAACGTATTCATTTGTTATATCGGTTGTTCGTCAAAAGCGTTGAAAAAAATCGTCGCCCGCATCACAGGCCAGTTGAACCTGCTTAAACTCCTCGTTTCGTCGCTTAATAAACATTTGTTATATTCCTTTTCTCGCAATAATAAAAGCGTTGAATGTCCCGCCTACAAAGCAAGTAATGCTGTTAACGGCGCGTGCGTTGTCGTCGTCGCTTAATAAAGCACATCCTACAACAACAAAACAGAAGGGTCCTAAAAAAGTGCATCACAGGCCAGTTGAACCTGCTTAAACGAACACTCCTCGCTTAATAAACATTTGTTATATCCCTTTCTCGCAATAATAAAAGCGTTGAATGGTCCGCCTACAAAGCAAGTAATGCTGGCGTGCGTTGTCGTCGCTTAATAAAGCACATCCTACAACAACAAAACAGAAGGGTCCCAAAAAAAGGCCTTCCGTCAAGTCAGCCAGCCAATCAGAATGGGCCGCCGTCCTGTATAAGAGGCGGCGCGCCGTCGGAGGAGTGCTAAAAATAAAAGCAGCTATGCCGAACTGTCCCGTGTGTGGCCGAGAGGATCTGGTGGGCCACTCCTGTAGGCGTTCGCAATGCCCAAACTGCGGCGTCTATTTCGCTAAACGCTATAGTTTTTTGAAACACGCGAAGACATCGCAAACGTGCGGCAGCGACAGGGGGGCCGAACGCGAGTGCCCAAAATGTGGTAGCTCTTTCGCTAGGCGCCCCACAATGCTGAGGCATCTGAGAGGGTGCGGCGTAGTGTCACCACCACCACCGCCTGACGACGACGACGAGGTGCCGCCCCCTGGCGACCTGGCGGTTGGACTGCGTCGAGTCATCGAAGAGCACTGGTCGAGCATACAGACGTCGGTGGCGCGCGGCCGCATACAATCCCGCTATAATTTCCAATTAACCGACTGTCCGAACACGCGCGCGCTCGAACCCCGTCTAAGACGAATGTTCGAGGCGCAAACGCACTCCTTTAAGATCAACGTGAGCTACGCGTTTATTCTACGCCACAAGGTGACGGGGCGCCTCCGTTATTTTCATTCATCGTGTAATTGTTGCGGCCGCTTCCTGGAAGTGCCCGCTCTCGTTACCGACGCGCGTTCGTTCGAGCGCTTTCTCGAGGACGTCCGTACGCGCGACGTTCTCCAGTACGTGATCGCGCAGCGCCCCGACTCGGGCTGGGTCGCCGAATTGGTGACGAACGCGACCTACTTTCTGAACGCCATCATAAATCATCCTATCGGTTGCGTCGACGGCGCGCCGCACCTTCCGGCCTTCCTGCGCAACAACAGGGCCGTCATCGGGCTGACGAAAAACCGCCGAGGTGACCCCTACGCGGATAACCTATGCCTGTTCCGTTGTCTGGCGCTGCATAGGCGGCGCCTAGAGGCGGACAGCGACATCGATCGTTTGACGGCCCCCGCCAAGCGCCTATACGACGACTACTGTAGAGCCACTGGCACGACGCACGCCGCCGGCATCCCCCTCAGCGCGCTCGACCGGGTGGAGGCAGTCTTCGGCGTCAACGTGGTCGCCTATCGTCTGACGCGGGCCGACACCGCCGAGCTGGCCCGTTGATCGCTCGGCGCGCACCCCACGACCCTGAACGTCAACGTATGCGGCGCACACTATTCCTATATACGCGACGTCTCGATGTACACGAAAACGTACGTGTGCGGCAAGTGCGCTAACGCCCTGTGGCCGACCCTATGGGAGTTGCGACGCCACGAGGCGACGTGCGACGGCTGCGTTCGCCACGTCTTCCCCGGCGGCCTCTACCATCCGGCGCCGTCCGTGTTCCAGCAGCTGGAGGACGAGGGCGTCTGCGTGGACGACAGCCTGCGCTACTACCCGTTCAGGGCGACGTTCGACTTTGAATGCTACTTCGATGATACCGACCTGCCGCCAGACACCGCCAAGTGCCGGTGGCTAGCCCGTCACGAGCTGCTCAGCGTGAGCATCGCGTCGAACGTGCCCGGCCACGAGGCGGCGCAGTGTTTCGTCACGACCGGCGATTCGGCCGACCTCGCGCGGCACCTGATTGCCGCCTTGGAGGCCACAAGCGAAGCGGCGTGCGCGGCTCTGCGTCCGCTATACGATTCGACCTTCGACGCACTCGATGCGCTCGACGACGACTGGCGGCGCGCCGCTCCCACCGAAGACGCGGCCAAGTCGCCGTACAGCGCGCTCGCCAAACGCCTGTGGACCTACCTTCGCCAGCTGCCCGTCCTCGGATTTAATTCAGGTAAGTACGACATGAACGTCGTCAAAAAGTACTTGGCCCCCCTTCTCATGACCTCCGTCGATCAGCACACGTCGTCGGCGTTCACCATCAAGCGCCAGAACAACTATATGTGTCTGGCGACGTCGACGCTGAAATTCCTGGACATTACGAACTACCTGGCCCCCGGCGTCAGCTACGACCGCTTTCTGAAGGCGTACGGCTGCGCGGTGACGAAGGGCTACTTCCCGTACGAGTACATCGACGTGGCGAAATTTAACGATACCGAATTGCCGCCACGGGAAGCCTTCTACAGCCACCTGAAACAGGAAGGCATCTCCGCCGCGGCGTACGAGGTTTGCGTGGCGGCTTGGCGCGACGAGGGCATGACGACGATGCGCGACTTCCTCGTGTGGTATAACAATAGAGACGTGGTGCCGTTTCTCGAGGCCGTCGCCAAACAGTTCGCGTTCTATCGCGAGCGTCGCATCGACATGTTCAAGGACGCCATCAGTGTGCCCGGCCTGACGCTACTGTATCTGTTTAACGATCTGTCGGCCTCGATCACCTTTGCCCTCTTCAACGAGTCGAATAAGGACCTGCACCGTCTCCTGCAATCGCAGATCGTCGGCGGCCCCTCGATCATCTTCGCGCGTCATCACGAGGCGGACGTGACCTTTCTACGACGCGACGAGGCACACCCCTGTCGCTCGGTGGTGGGCTTTGACGCGAACGCCCTCTATTTGTGGGCGATCACGCAAGAGATGCCGACGGGCTGGTACACGCGCCGCCGCGAGGAGAACGCGTTTCGGCCGGAGCGTGTGCACCGCTACGGTCGTATGGCCGTGCAGTGGCTGACGTGGGTGGCCGACCGGACGGGGGTGCGCATACGGCACCTGCTTAACGGCCGCGAAAAGCGCATCGGCAAGTACCGCGTCAACGGCTGGTGTACCGAAACGGGAACGGCCTACCAGTTCCACGGCTGCTACTTCCACGGCTGTCCGTGCACGGTAAAGCCGACGAACGCCGTCAACGGAAGACCGATGATCGAGCTGTACGAGGCGACGCGCGCCGTGACGACCTACCTGCGCCGTTTCGTCACCGTCGTCGAAATGTGGGAGTGCCAGTGGCGCGCCGCGCGGCCCCCGTTGACGCCTGCGCCGCCCGACGAATCTCGGTGGCGGCCCCCCGTCACCCCTACGCGCTCGACGATCTTGGAGGGGGTACGCGACGGCGCTCTGTTCGGCCTGATCGAGTGCGACATCGCCGTGCCGGCCGCGCTGCGCGCCACCTTCGCCGAGATGCAGCCCATCTTTAAGAACGTCTGCATCGATCGCGACGCTCTCAGCCCCTTCATGCGACGCTACGCGGAAACGCACGACCTCCTGACCCGACCTCAGCGAACCCTCGTGGGTAGTTTTTTCGGTACGAAAATTCTACTCGCGACGCCGCTACTGCGGTGGTATCTGGCGCACGGCCTCGTCGTCGACCGCATCTATCAGGTGATCGAATACGCGCCGATTGCGTGCTTTCGTCGCTTCGGCGACACGGTGTCCAACGCGCGCCGCGAGGGCGACGCCGACCCCGATAAGTCCATCATCGCCGACACGTTTAAGCTGCTCGGGAACAGCTCGTACGGGAAGACGATTACGCGCGTCGATCTCCACCGGGAGATCAAATACTGCACTACGGTCGGCGCCAGCCGCCTCGTCAACGATCGTCGCTTCCGTCAGCTCGACGTCGTCGTGCCCGACGCCCTCTACGAGGTGGCGCTGAGCAAGCGCACCGTCCGCTACGCGCTGCCCGTCCAGATCGGCTACTTCGTCTATCAGTACGCGAAACTGAGGATGCTGGAGTTCTATTACGACTTCGTCGCCGTCTACATCCAGCGTCCTCTGTTCGAGTACTGCGCAATGGACACCGACTCAGCCTACATAGCACTCGCTGGCCGCGACGTCGACGAGCTGGTGACGCCGGCCCTGCGCGAGCGCTACTTTCGTCAACGCGGCGCCTGGTTTCCGGCCGAGTGCTGCGACGCGCACGCGGACGCGTACGTGCAATGCCGTCTCGCCGGACGCGCGTGGGAAGCGCCGCCCCTCTGTTGCGCGCAACGACGCCGCTTCGACAAGCGCACGCCGGGCCTCTTCAAAGAAGAAAGGTCCGGCGACGGCATCATTGCGCTTTGCAGCAAGACGTACTATTGTTTCGGCGCCACCGACAAGTACAGCACGAAGGGTCTGAGCAAGCGGCAGAACGACGCCATCGACAAGGACGCCTTCCTGGCCGTGCTGCGCGACCAGCGGAGCGGCGTCGGTTGGAACCGCGGCTTTCAAGTGAAAGACTCGTCCGTGCTGACGTACGTTCAAGAGCGCGCGGCGCTGAGCTACTTTTACGCTAAGCGCCGCGTGCTCAAAGACGGCGTCACCACGGCGCCGATACGCGTATAGTAGGAGGGCCGGCCCCCCTCCGCGCCTTATAGGCGCCCTCTAGGGGCCCTAGCTAGGGACTGGGCGCGCGCCGCCTATAAGGCGGCGGCGGATGTACTAATAAAATATGTATACACACACACCATGTACGTTTTCATCGTTTTTTTATTTATTAGTGCGAATACAGTGTAAGCGGAAAGCGACAATAATAATAATGTTCAAGGCTTTAGCCAGTCGAATACGAGACAGTCGTTGTTCACCCTATCGGGTCCGAATAGGGCCTGGAAGCCCTCGAGCGGCATGCCGCGGCATCGCAATAGCAGGTAGGCGACGCAATATTGTCCGCACACGTTAGATACGACGCTCTGCAGTCGCTTGTCGTTGTGCGTCCACGAGGCGCCGCAGTTGCGGCGCAGGAAGGCGCGAAAGTCGTCGTGCAGGGGCGGCAGGCCGTACGAATCGAAGTAGTCGCCGCGGCCGTCGACGTCGACGTAGAGCGCCACCCAGTGCGCCCCCGGTTCGCCGCCGTCGTCGGTGTTGCATACGAATGCCGCCGGAAGCTCGGTGAGTCGCCTTTTCGGTAGGCCGTCTCGCGGCGTGACGCCGTCGACGACTCTCCTAGTGTACGGGTCGATTCGTAGGCGACGCATCAGTTGAAACGTGTCCATGCTACAACGATTCGAGCACGACGTTCCGGTTCATGTCGACCTCCACCACCCCCTCGAATTCGGCGTGCACGATGACGTTCACCGGTAGGGGTAGTGGGTTAGAGAAGTGTATTTCGGCACGCAGCGCCCCCTTACGCACGAGGTTAAAGTGGTCCCCGTCGCAGCAGTCGGGCGTCAGATCGAAACCGAAGATGGTGTAGCCGCCGCCGAAGTCGTAGCGCGTCAGGTCGTTTCCCTCGTCCTCGTACCCTTTTCCCGTCGCCGCGAAGAGGTTCATGTAGCTTCGTATGTAGTGCCGCTGCGTAAAGTTCGGCTGCAGTGGTTTGCTCGGTATCTGACGACCGTCGGCGTAGAGCGCCACGAAGTTTATGTTGTTGTGTTTCGCGTTGAACGGGTTTTTAACGTACGTCCCGTTAAAGGCGTCGTTGTCTATCAGGAACAGGAACACGCGTTTCGGGAGGCAGCCCAGGTAGACGTTCTCGTGCGTGTGAGACATCGTCCCCTGCGGTATCGAGAACACCTTGGTGTCGACGCGACGTATCGGGTATTTGGCCGTCCCGCGCGCCAACGCTTTAATGTGGGCGAGCTGGACGGTCGGGTTCACCTTAGCTTTTCGCACTTGCAGGTAGGTCTCCAACAGCACGATTTTCCACCCCGGATCGACTGCGTCGCCGATGAGCGCGAAGGCGTCCTTCGCGCGCACCAGTCGCATCTTCATGTCGACGCCGTCCACCAGGTACCGGTTTTGCATGAACACGTCGACGTGTAGGCGTCCCATCATCTCCACCTCGTTGCTGTTCGCCGTGAGGCGGCCCCGCGCCGTATACCCGCCGTTCCCCCCGCCGTCGGTCGTCTCCATATGGCCGGCGGCATCTTTGTACCACAGGGCCCCCTGGAGCTGCGTCTCTTTTGCCTCCTTGCCGTAGCTCAGCAGCGTTTCGAGGTACGCCCGATACGGGTACGTATTGGTCGACGGCGTTACGAGCGTTCCATTCAGCGATACGTCGACTTGGCTGAACATCGAATGGAGAAAATTATTGACCGGCGCCACGACGGAATCGTTCGCGAGATCGGTGCCGTCTCCCTGGACCAGTTTGAATCGGACGTACAGTCTAACGCTCGACAGGTCCACGTAGTCTTCGCCCGAACCCGGGACGAGAAATTCGATAGGCCCGCCGGCGTCGAGAGACGTCAGCGGCTGATAGTCGATCCACTGACCGCTCACGATGCTCGTCTGCGTCATCGGCATGTCGAACAGGTCAAGTTCGGTCTTGACGCCCTCGCACGATTGCCGATGCACGAACGCCATTTTGTGTTTCCTAACGACTGAATATATCGCTCGGCGGTGACGTCCGTTTCGGGCGGCGCCCCTTCTTCTTACTGGCCGCTGCCGCCTTACCCGGTGGTTTTATTCGTCGGCGGCGGCGTTTTTTCGGCGGCGACGGCGGCTTATTCAGTAGGCCGTCGAGTAGGTCGGCGCCGGCCTCTTTCGCGCGCCTTTTTACCGCCTGTTTCAGATTCTGGCCGGCGACGACGTCCTGCGCCGTACGTATGCCCGTGTTAAGGAAGCGCTTCCCCAGCGCCACGGCGCCCCTCTTAATAAGCGGCATGGCGCTTCGAAACAGGCTGCCGAAGAGATTGCCCAGACCGTGACCCCGCTGGCCTCGGCCACCGACGAAAACGGGTAGCGAGCCGCCGACCTGACGAAGGTAGTAGTCGTCGTACGCGTTGCGCGTCGTCATCGTCAAAACAGTTTAGATTTGCAGCGTCTGATGTGAAGCGTCGTCACGAGTTTTCCCCCCTCGAATGGTATCGGTTGACCGAAGTCGTCCCTTATATCGATCTCGACCGTCTCGAATTGGCGCCTCAGGAGGGGCACGTATTGAATGCGGTCGAACGAGTTCGCAATAGTGGCCCCATTCAGCCCCAAGATGGCGACGGGTCGAAGGAGCGGGGCAAACGTGTCGCCGACGATGCGCGTCTCCACGATATCGGTGTACACGTACAGCGTGTCGATACCCGCGTTCAGGGCCACCGTATGCGCGCCCTCGTGCTCGTAGGAGTAGGTGGCGTTTCCGCTGCCGGCCATCGGTCCCAAGATGGGGCTCGTGATAACGGACGATTCGAAACCTAGCACGTTCTTCAGTCGGCTATCGGGCGGCAAGCGAAATTCGACACCCTGCGATAGATGTAGCGTCATCCGGTTGGTGATGGTGCTGTACGTCAGGCGTGCCTTGACGGGGTCGGTGCTCAGTTTCACTAGTTCCTCGTTGATCTCTCGCGTCAGCTCGTAAGCGCTGTTGTAAAACCCGTAAGGAATTTGCCCCTGTCGGAAAACCGGCTCGCCGCCAAAGTTAAACAGTGTATTTGGCGACGCCGTCCTGCAGGACAGATGAAAGTACGAGTCCGCGACCCTCACGTTGTACCACGTGTGCGGGTACTGTATATTTACCATACCGCACTCCCATTGACCCGACAGGTCGATGCGCCGCGGCAGCTTCGTGGTGTAGTGAGTCAACGTGTTTTCGGGGTGCTCTTTCATGGACGCGTTGCTCGGCAGTACCAGGTAAAAGTCAGACGACGCCGCCATCATATAGACGGACTCGGGAGCAGGTAGCCGAGACAGCTACTCAGCAGCGCCGTCCACAGGTTGGAGTCGCCCTGACCTCTCGACAGATTGTATATACTCACGATGATGACCGCGTACAGGATGACGACCTGGCATATGAAGATGATCTCGGATCTAGGGCAGTCGCTCCCGAAGAAATGCCATGGAGCGTGTTCGTGGACGGAGGGGGTGATAGGTGCGGACGCGTCGACGGCGTCCGCGCTGGCGTCGATCGCGAAGGCGCTTGAGTCGTTTTCGTCGGCTTCCCCGTGTGTAGGCCGCCCGCCGCTTGTAGGCGTCTCGTTGGATGTCGCCCCGTCGGTCATCGTTGCGCCACTGCGGTCTCTCAATGCAGCAGGGGCCTTTATAAAAGAACGAAAAACCGTTGCATAGGCCCGCCTCGTGTAGGCGCCAGCACCCCATATGACGCATCCACATGATGATGATGACTGTCCGGCGACCGCCCCTACCCTTTATAGTCCACGAGCGCCCCGGCGTCGATCCAGCTGTTGAACGAGGCCGGATAGCCGCTCCATTTCACGAGCACTTCAGTGCCCCCCTTACGGCGCCGTAGAACGTCCTCCACGCGATACAGTTTGTCCTTCGGGACGATCACGCGTTGTACCTCCTCCTCGTAAAACGTGCCCTCTACCGGCGTCCCGGCGTCGTCCTCCAGCCGATACACGGGCGGCTCGGACGGATGCGCCTCTACGATGGTGAAGAGCTCTTCGCTCCAGTTAGCCATGTACCCTTTTCTGAACCGACCCTTCACCTTGCTGATGCGCACGCGGTCTCCCTCTTGCAGTTTCGGTTTACCGCCGCCGGAGGCGCCCCCGTACAGTCGTTGCCATACGTTCTCCTGGTTTTCGGCGTTAACGCTCGCCGGCGTCCTGCCGATGCTTCGATGGTAGGCGTTGTTGTACGATCGTACGAGCTGCGGCAACGCCTCTACGTGTCGCAGCGTCTGATGTTTCGTAAAATAGCGCCACATGCGCGTCTTCAGCGTCCTATTGAAGCGTTCCACGACGCTCGCCTTAGTCTCCTCGTTATGCGTCACGAAATGACGAACGCCGTGGCTCCTCAAGAGTTTCTGTAGGGGAGCGTTGAGAAACTCCATCCCCTTGTCCGTCTGCAGGGCGTGCGGCGGTCGTTCCGCCTGCAACAGGGTCTCGAAGGCCGCGACGAGAGACGGTCCCGACTTACTCTTCAACGGGACGCACCACGCCCGCTTCGAGAAGACGTCGATAACCGTCAATAGAAACGTTATGCCGTCATTGAATTTTTTCAGTGTAGCGACGTCGACCAAATCGGCTTGCCACTGCTGGTTTCGACCACCGACGATAACGCAGCGTCGTTTGAACTTTCGTTTAACCGGTTTGTGCAGGGTGTACGTATCTTGGGCCGCAAGCCACCGCTCGACGACCGGTTTGCGTGCTGCGACCCCCCTATACAATGCGTCGACGCCGCCATAGCTGCCCGCCTGTTTCGGGTCGTAATAGGCGCGCCTCAGAAGAGAATCGTCTCGTTGACGACGCTTTCGTTTAGCGCCACGAGTCCACCCGGACACCATGACAACGTTGATAAACAATCACAATTGACGCACGCCAATATGCCGACGTAGACGAGGACAAGCACTGTGGCGGCTACGACGACGATCACCGACCTTCGCATTGCTGATCTTAAGACGACGTCTCCCACTCTTGCGCTTCGCTACGGCGTTTTTTAACGGCGGTCCGTCTGTGTTGCTGCGTCCACGTCTTGCCGAGCCGAATGGGCTTAGCCGGCGTCGACGCCGTCTCTTCTACCCGTTTCGACTGCTGCTGCATGGCCTTCCGATACCGGGGGTTACCGACGAACTCCATAGGAACGTTCAGTCCCCTCATGCGCTCCCCGAACGCTTGCCACCCTACAGGAGGGGCCATCTTCTTTCGTGTTCGCATAAGGTCGTTCACGAGGTCGACCATGTTGCTCCCCTTAACCGTTCGACCGTCGTACACGAACTCGCCGCGGTCGTTCCATCGACACAGCGGATCGGATTTCATTTTTGCAATAAGTCGGCCGGCTTTCGCTTTCAGGGTTTTCGGCACGCTGTCCACTATTTCGCGCTCTATGGCGTCCGAGGGCGGCGCCGCCGTCGTTGTCGCCTCTGTCGTCGCCGCCGGCGTCGATTCGCTCACCACCGACACGCGTACTGGCTGCGCCGCTCGGGCCGCCTCTAGCGCGTTGTAGCGGCCCAACAGCTGATTGTACGACACCGCCTTATCGTAATCCGATAAATCCGATCGTTCTAGAACGTTTTTCATGTCACTGTCCAGGCTACTCATCGCACGCGACCGGGTCGTGCTCGGCGGTTGGTCGATGAGCGGCAGTAGGCTCTCCACCAATCGCGGATCGACCAACGCCATCTTCTTTGCGTGCTGCATCCTCTCACTTTTTCCCGCCGAAAGTCTGTCTGAGCAGGGGCAGTAAAACGGTGCTTGCTAACGGTGCCAGCAGGGCCGTCAGAAAGGCGCCCGACCCCGTTTGCAGAATGGCCCGTTTCTGTTTGACGGGCACCTTTTTGTTCGCCAGCTTACGCAAATGATTCTTGTATTTTGCCAGTACTTTTTTCTGCTTCGCCGATATTGTCACGTTCCCAATAAGAATGTTGTAGGCGCAATCGCACAGACTACACACGAGGTCGGCGTCGGCGTGGGCGATTACGGCCTTTCGCAGTGCGACGTTCTTCTTAGTACGGCTCAGCAGCTGCAACGCCAGGACATGCCTCTTCACACGGTCCGTCATCCTTAAAGCGAATGACGCGCCCAGTGACGGCACCCTCCTTTTATCGCCTCACGTAGGCGTACTGGAGGCGATCGTCTGGAAATATACACGTGCGCATGCGCATGGACTCCTCCGTTTCCTGTTTCAAATCTACGAAAAGATAGCCGTACGCGTCCGACGTGGCGTCTTTGAAAGACTCGATCATGTAGTCAACCTTACGCGGATACATCTGTTTTGCTAGGTGACCTACTTGACCGGCATCCCGGGGGCTCTTGAATAGTACCATTGAGCGTTCAGACTAATCGTGCGGCTCTCTTTTCCTTTCGGAAACATATTCTGCAGCAACTGTACGACGGACGTGTTACAGTGATGGCTTTTTTTAGTAAACAGGGTCGTGACCCGACTATTGGTTTCCTCCATGAGGTCATCGAGCACTAAAAGCGTCCTCATTTTACCGTCTAAGCGCGTCGGATCCGGTAGACCCTCTACGAATTCTATTGTAGGCGGCATCGTCTTGTAGGCGTCCTGCCACTGGCCGTAGCACCACAGGACTTTCTCGGGCTGCGGCTCGATCATGACATCCGAATGCCGTATTAGGCGAGCGACGAAAGTAGTCTTGCCGCACCCCGTGGGGCCGGCCACAATACACGTAAACGGATGCTTCAACGGCACGCTGCTCATATCCACGACTGTCGCGCACGCGGCCGCAACCGCCACCTTTATTCGTTTCTTCTAAGCTCCTCGCGCACCTCCATCACTAATTTACCGAGCATATTCTGGCCCTCTCTGCCGCCAATGCCAATACCCCAGAAGCCATCGTGCGACGGCACCCACTCCACCAATTCGGCTTCCCCGGTAGCCAATAGGGCGTCTTTCAACTTCTTGGACCCCCCGAACTTGCTCATCAGCAGGGACTTCATGCACGCGACCCTAACGGCGTACCAGTCGGCGTCCGTTCTCCTTTTCTCGATTCTGGAACTCCGGCGTTTTGCGCAATACCCCGACCACGCCCATTTGATACACTCAGCAGTTTGGGTATCGTCGTGAAACATCGCTTTTCTATAATGATAAGCGTGCTCTACGGATCTGAAGCCCCGACCATACGCCGCCACTCGACACGGATACCAGTTCGATAGGAACGACGCACTCCCACGGAAATGTATAGCGGGAGTCATCGTCATGCTGCTACTGTTCACGTCACCGGCCGCCCATACTATATAGTAGCCTTAGTAGCCAATCATTAATACGGCTGGGCGGGTTCCAGCCTCTGATTTGTCGTTGGGTCTGTCAATCACGCATAGAGAAAAGAAGCACACACTAAAGGGCAACAGGTCGAACAGAAACACACGCTAAAAGGGCAACAGGTCAACATCTATGGGTGGCCCTATCAATCAACCTATCAATCAACCGATGTGACGTTTTAGGAAAAAGTACAAATCCTTTGATGTTGACTTTTTCTGTATAGGCGCGTATAGGGTGCTAAGTTTTAGGAAAATTTTTTGGGGGAGGAGCCTATTTCTTTGATGTTTCTTTGATCTTGAGTGCGTGACCTTTTTACACGGGGGCTTCAGCCACATGACTACTACTCACTTTGACATTCACATGAGCATGAAGCAGCATGTTGACGCTGTTTGCAAGAAGTGTAACTACCATCTGAGACGTATTAGCTCCATCAGGGCCTATATCACGAAGCCTGTCTGCCATTCATTGGTCATTGCGCTGGTTGTTTCAAGCTTAGATTACTGCAACGCTCTGCTGCTGGACCTAACCGAATTTCACTTAGCACGTCTCCAGAAGATACACAATAGTACAGCCCGCCTAGTTGTCCTCCACACATCACACCAGTACTGGCGCTTCTCCACTGGTTGCCAGTCAGACAACGCATTGTGTTTAAAGTACTTGTGTATATTTACAAGGTGCTCCATGGTTTGGCGCCAAAGTACCTTGCACACCTACTACATCCACCAACTCGCAATCCTCGTTTCGGCAACTTCATGACCATCTTCAGCTTGCAGTTCCACGAGCATCAAAATCCATCGGCAAGCGAGCGTTTGGCATAACTGGTCCGGCCAAATGGAACGAACTGCCACTGACTTTATGAGATGCTCCGTCTGTGTTTTTATTTAAACGTCACCTGAAGACATATTTATTTAAACAAACTTATGGTGGACAATAGCAAGATTTATTTACAGGACATTTTAGTGACTCTTGTTAATTTATTAATATATTTTTTATTTTGTAAATTAATTAATTTATAACTAATTTATATATTATTTTAATTGTTTTTATAATGTTTCTATATTGTGAGCGCAATCATTAACTATTAGTTAGAGATCGCGCGGTAAAAGAACCTTTATTATTATTATTAATTGTGCCGCACCCTAGAGCTCTTCTCAGCCGCATATGCTAGTGTCTCTTTCCGTCAGCACATCCAATGCCTCTGTATACAGGTTGATACCAAGCAGTTTGACGCCAAGCAGTGTGACTTTCGGCATCTGCCTCCCAGTCTTCAGAGCTGATGTTGCAAGCTTTCACGTCGCGCTTACAGACGTCTTTGGATATGAGGGCTGTGAGTCGATCCCACTGTTTTCTCTCATTGGCGAGTTGTCGGGTGACTTTCGGCAAGCGGCCATCCTCCATGTCAGGTCCAGCGAGTGGAGATGTTTCTGTCTCAGCAGTGAGTATAGGCCTACATGCTGGGGATCCTAGCACGGTTCAGTATGTCGCTGTAAGGGACACGGTCCTGCCAGGTGATATTGAAGATGCGATTGAGACACCGCATGTGGATTAAGGTGTTGAGACGGCACTTCTGGAGCATGCAGGTGGTCCACGATTCGCTGTCGTAGAGGAGGGTGCTCATGCAGCACACAGGCCCGGTAGACTGTCATCTTGGTGTTCTCAATGAGCATCTTAAATTGTTTCCCCATACTCTTATGGTCAACTTGCATCGTCATTGTGACTGCGGCTTTTGAACTTGTTAATATACACAATTAATTATCAATGCCAAATCCTTTTAGCAGAAATGGTTCGTCACCAGCTCGAATGCACCCTCCTCTAAAACAAATAGTCCGCTTGACTCTTGAGGGGATTAAAAAAGTAAACATTCCCCCGTCTTCCAATGTCATGTCCTGCAATGTGCAATTTCGTTAGAGTTAACAACTACGATGTTATGAATATACAAAATATTACGATGTTATAATGCATAAATCATCAATAAACACTTTGATATTTTATGAGCTATGATTTCAGCCTTAACAGCGAGTTTACATGGAACATAATATTTTATGTCATCGTTGCATAACGCTTCCTTTGAAGGAAAGGAAGAAATGCGAAGTTGTAAACTTACAAATAATAATGTTCGTGGGCATATAATCCGTTCGTGCTTAGACCGGTTGACATGTACGACCCCACAAAGAATATATATCACTGCAAGTATAATATATTATGTAACCCAGGTGGAATTGTTTCGTGCAAGCGGTTGCATAGGCTATTGTTATGCTAGCTAGTCGCCAGACGGGGGTAGGGTAGCTGGAGCCACACCTTGTCGCAGTTTGCTAGGGATCATGGACGTGTCCACAAAGATATACGTACAGTTCCCTCGGCTCCGTATTACGAGTATCAATATACACGCTCTGGTTAGTTATTTAGTTCATGTTTATATGTTATATAATAGTGATATTATTAGAATAATGCGTAACTTTAATTTGTGTCTTGTTGTCCCATTACCCGTCACTTCGGGCATGCCAGCTATAGTATGACGAGTGTAGGAGTGTTGTGTCGTATAATATTAAATTGTGTTTACAGACTATATTTACCTACCTAGCATGCATTTTAACTAATTATTGTGATGTATAGGTACGCGTCGTGTGCATACGTTTGATTTTAAATAATGTGATAGGTATTAGTTAAAATGAAAATAAGTAATTAGCTAAAACAAGTTTCTCCGATTCGTTGTCTGTACAAATTCAGACAAGTATGTATAGGTGCCTGATTATTACATGCGGTTTAACACGTATAAAATTAGAACAGCAAACGCAACTTGGTAATGTAGCGTTGGTTGCTTGACTATTTTGCAGTCGAACTAGCGCGCTGTCTGTCTTCATGCCCCTATCTCTCTCTCTAAAAAGTATGTCTGTTTTTCTCCCTCTTTCCACTTCTCCAACTCCCCATCTCTCACCGAATCTCTCTCCCTCCTCCATCCTTTCTGTTTGTCTATTGGAATGTCAGTCTATAAGTCTGTTAGACAGTACGATAGTCTGCCTGTGTGTCTGCATGCCTGTCTGTCTCTGTCTGTATGGCTGCCTGCCGGCCTGCCTCCTTCTCTGCTTGTATGTTTATCTGATTGTTTGCCTCTACGCTTGTCTGCCTGCCTGTCTGTTGTGAGTGTCTGTGTGCCTCTGTGTCTGTCTGTCTGCCTGTCTGCCGGTCTTACTGTCTGCTTGTATGTTTCTTTAGTAACCTAAATAGCGAGGTGACCATAATTTTTTTTATTTGTGGGATTAATTTCCTATATTTTACACTATATATGGACCTAATTTTGGACTGTCCTAGGGTGACCTTAATTGCGATGTGGCTACAGAAATGATGTGACCGTAAACTGATGTTCAACTGTAGCTATTTATGACATGTGTGGATGTAGATTATAATTCGTTTTAGGCTGTATTTTACCATTGTGACTGCCGACCACTAACATTGTGTACACCGTTTCGAAAGATGTGTATGTCGAAATCCGGTGTGTCTGTTTAAATAATAATGTTCTTCCAACCTCACTGAAGTCCTGAGATGTTGTCCAGTTAGGCAAACAATTATGGCATGAATATCCCCTTCCTAGTTATTACCGAAGTTGGTGTCCAACAGTATGCTTAGAGTGACTTCTTCCTTATTTGTTGTTTCCAGACCTGCTCTGGTCCTATTTCTATATTTGACTACAGAGGCATGTTTATTATGCTTAGCTCTCCTGCCGACATCAACAAATGTTTTGGCTCTCTCTACCAGGAGGGCACTTTTCACTTCTAGGGAGGAAATGGCAATGCAGGTTCTTTCATAAGTCACCTGCACAATGTAACATCGTTATACTCCCTCAGCAGATAACATAAAGGGTGGTCTGATAAGACGGCCTCAAGTATGCCTCTCCTGGAGATGTAGAAAGTTTACTGATATGCACAGTGAACAGGGCCACATGCCACACTCATGCACACACTCATGCACACACGCATACACACACACATACATGGTGTCATTTCAGAAGCTATAGTCAGAGTATGTAGTGTTAATCACATTATGTAATCATTATAGTTCTTTTGACCAAAGGTGGCTCTTGTGTTTACATCATTCTATGTCAGAAGACATAGTCCTGCTTGTTAGGATTTTTTTTATTTTTAAGGGTATAGTGCTATTTGTTTTGGCATTCTGTACAGTGAGTCTTACTGAATAAAACATATTTTGAACTTGTTATGCCAGACATCCAATTTCCATGGCATGAATATTCTAAGTCTCAGTTGGGTTGCATTCAAAGTAAAACAAAATGGTGAGTTGAACAAGTGTGTTGTTTCTGTGTTGCTTTTAGTTTCCAACAAGACCAAAGCTAGTCCGCATGTCAGGGTCAGATACAATTCATTCACCCCTTCCTGCGGTCTCCCTTCCTCTACACCCCCCTCCCATCCCTGTCACTTGTCAGGGTCAGATACAACTCATTCACTCTTTCCTCCATTCTCCCTTCCTCTACACCCCTCATCCCGACCCTGTCACATGTCAGGGTCAGATACAACTCATTCACCCCTTCCTCCATTCTCCCATCCTCTACACCCTTCCCCCCAACCCTGTCGTATGCCAGGGTCAGATACAACTCATCCACCCCTTCCTCCATACTCCCTTCCTCTACTCCCCTCCTCCCAACCCTGTCACATGTCAGAGTCAGATACAACTCATTCACCCCTTCCTCCAGTCTCCCTTCTTCTACTCCCCTCTTCCCAGCCCTGTCACAGCTTAGGGTCAGATACAACTAATACACCCCTCCCCCCATTCTCCCTTCCTCTACACCCCTCCTCCCAACCCTATCACATGTTAGGATCAGATACAACTCATTCACCTCTTCCTCCGCGAGGATGAACGGTTTCGCCACCAAGTGGAGTCAGTTTGATGAATGCAGGTGAAAGTAATTGAAACGTCACGATTAGAAAGCTTTGAAACAATACTGACTGTAAAAAAACGTTAAACCAATTTTTCGTTTGGCCTGTTGCGACGTCCTGGCCGCTCGTATCCTCACCCGACTCGACGCACTGTCCATTACGTCCTTCTTCACAACCTCTGTCTCCTTCATGTTTCTCCTCACCACGACGTCCTGTCCAGTAAGTACTCCTCCACAACCTCTGTCACCTCCACGTCTCTCCTCACCACGACGCCCGGTCCAATGCATCCTCCTACACAACCTCTGTCACCTCCATGTCTCTACTCACCACGACGTCCTGTCCATTGCGTCCTCATCCACAACCTCTGTCTCCTCCATGTATCTCCTCAATACTACGGCCTGTCCAGTGAGTACTCCTCCACAACCCCTGTCACATCCATGTCTCTCCTCACGCCCTATCTATTGCGACCTCCTCCACAACATCTGTCACCTGCAATTCTCTCTTCACCATGACGCCCTGTCTATTGCGTCCTCCTTCACAACATCTGTCACCTCCATGTCTTTCCTCACTACGACGCCCTGCCTATTGCGTCTTCCTCTACAACATCTGTCACCTCCATGTCTCTCCTCACCATAACCCCCTGTCTATTGCGTAATCCTTCACAACGTCTATCACCTCCATGTCTCTCATGACCACGACGCCCTGTCTATTGCGTCCTCCTCCACAATCTCTGTGACATCCATGTCTCTCTTCACCACGACACCCGGGACAATACGAAGAGAAGATTAGGATTGGGAGGAGGGGTGTAGAGGTAGGGAGAATGGAGCAAGGGATGAATGAGTTGTATCTCACCCTGGCATTTGAGAGGGTTGGGAGGAGAGACTAGAGGAAGGGAGAATGGAGGAAGGGGTGAATGAGCTGTACCTGACCCTCACATGGGACAGGATTGGGAGAATGGGGTGTAGAGGAAGGGAGAATGGAGGAAGGGGTGAATGAGTTGTATCTGACCCTGACATGGGACAGGATTGGGAGAATGGGGTGTAGAGGAAGGGAGAATGGAGGAAGAGGTGAGTGAGTTGTATCTGACCCTGATATGTGACAGGGTTGGGAGGAGGGAAGTAGAGGAAGGGAGACCCTGACATGGGGACTAGCGTTGGTCTTGTTGGAAAGTTTCGCCCACGGGGTGAATCTGAAGGAAGGCCGTCAGGAGGTGCGCATGCAGGGTGTCAATGTATCGTTGTGCACTGAGGTTCCAATCAATAACCACAATAAGAGTTCAATGATGTCTGGACGTGTTCTATACATTACATTGGGGCCAATCCATTGGTCAATAGATGGCTGTGAATAAAGGACCATGAAATACACTATCGAGAACTCTCGGGATGACTAAAAACAACACAGAAATAACACACTTGTTCAACAGAACATTTTGTGTTCGTGATATCACACCAACAGCCTGTGACAATACGTATATGAGGCAGATGTCGGGGGATCAATTCCCTGGTTACTCAGCACCGATGGCATCAGGTTCAGTACTCAATAAAATGTGATTTATTACCAATACAAACAGCGAGTTTCGTTACATGGTGGCAGCGGTTTTTTTTAATCGAGTCATTGTTGAACTGTGTACTCGGTTATTCAGAACAAAACGCCGTAACAAAGACAATAAAGTCGCATGTTGAGTGAAGTGGGCGATAATGGCAGCGAGTTTCGCATTACCGCCGCCGCAGTCGTTAGAAATAAATGACGTCAATGCGGCTGAAAAATGGCGAAAATTCCACAGTGCATGGTCGAACTATGCCCTAGCCACTGAACTGGCTAACAAACCAGAGCCGGTGCAGGTCGCCATCAGTGCGCGCAGTCGACAATGAGGAAGAGGTCTTTATGCTGAGCGAAGTATCGACAGTTGACGCGGCACAGGTAGTCACCGTCAAACTGGAGTCGGGAAACTACCTGCGGTTCCAGATAGACTCTGGAGCACAGTGCAACGTGATTCCTTTGTCTCTGTACGAGAAAGCGACCAAAGACTATAACAGACGTTTCGTGAGACCAGTGACGTCGTCGATCGTGGCGTATGGTGGGGGTAAGCTTGCTGTCGTGGGTCATGTCACGATTCAGGTGTCACGCAGAGACATTCATTGCAAACTTGAGTGTAAACTCGTCGACAGCGATCAGATCCGTCCTATCCTGGGGCGCAAGGCGTGCATCGGCATGAAACTGATAGAATACCACGACAATGATGAACTCAACCAACCAGAAACGCAAGAATCGCCTGTGTACTCTGTGAGCAAAGATGATACGCAGATAAATCGTGAGTCGTTGATCAAGCGATTCCCAAAAGTGTTCGGCGATGGTGTCGGCTGTATGGAAGGTGAATACCACATCAAGGTGGATGAGAGTGTAGATCCGGTGCAACATGCCCCACAACGCGTGCCCGTGGCAATCCGTGCGCGGTTGCAAGACTCGTTGGATAATCTACAGAGACAGCAGATAATCGCTCCAGTGACACAGCCCACCAAGTGGATAAGCAGTATGGTCGTGGTGCCGAAAAGAGACTCGCAAAGTCTAAGGATCTGTTTGGATCCCAAAGATCTGAATCGCGCCATAGAACGAGAGCATTATCCTCTGCCAACCATTGAGGACGTAGCAACGCGGCTACACGGAGCGAAAGTGTTTTCGCTATTCGACGTTCGCAGCGGGTTCTGGCACGTCATGCTGGATGAACCGTCCTCGTTTCTTACGACATTCAACACTCCATTCGGCCTGTACAGATGGAAAAGGCTCCCATTTGGCATATGCTCAGCTCCGGAGGTGTTCCAGCGGAAAATGCACCAACTCGTGGAAGAACTGTCAGGAATCGAACTCATTGCAGACGATTTTGCAGTCGTTGGTTTCGGAGATAACATTGCGGAGGCACATCGCAGTCATGATACAAATATGATGGCTTTCGTTCAAGGGTGCGAGGATAGAGGTGTGAAACTAAACACAAACAAGATGCAACTGCGCATACCTGAGATTCCTTTTATCGGTCACGTCATGACTAGTGAGGGGTTGAAAGTGGATCCCAGAAAAGTGCGGGCAATCTTAGACATGCCAAGACCCACGGATGTTCCGGCAGTGCAGCGTCTCTTAGGAGTGACTCAGTACCTGGCGAAATTCTTGCCGCACTTGTCAGACACAACGAAGGCGTTGCGTGAGCTGACATTGAAGGAGACAGACTTCCAGTGGAACGAACCACAACAGAAGGCGTTTGAGGCGATCAAATCGGCAGTAACGAGCACACCGGTACTCAGGTACTATAACCTAGACGAGGAAGTGACACTGCAGTGCGATGCATCGCAATCGGGTTTAGGAGCGGCGCTGTTGCAGGCGGGTCAACCGGTGGCTTATGCGTCTAGGGCCCTAACGCCAACAGAAGAGCGTTACGCGCAGATAGAGAAAGAACTGTTGGCTGTTGTGTTTGCATGCCAACGGTTCGACGCTTACGTTTATGGTCGAGCAAATATGAACGTCGAAAGTGATTATAAGCCTCTCGAAATCATCATGCGGAAAACACTCGATTCGGCACCCAAAAGACTGCAGCGGATGCTTCTTGCTATCCAGAAGTACGACATCAACCTGAAATACAAGCGTGGCGACACCATGTATTTGGCGGACACCCTGAGCCGAGCTTATCTACCAGAAGTGTGCGCGTGTGAGATAGCGAAGGAGTGCGAGACGATAGACCACAGAACGACTCTGCCTGTGACAGACAAGAGATGGCAGCAGTTGCAGTTGGCTTCGGAGCAGGATAGGGTCTTGCAGAAGCTGCGAGATGTCATTCGGCGAGGATGGCCGTCGACGAAGTCGGGGGTGCCCGATTGTGTGCGGCCGTATTTCGATTCACGAGATGAACTAACGGTACAGGATGCGCTAGTGTTCAAGCGCGATCTACTGGTGGTGCCGACGTCAATGCGCAGAGAGTTGATGACGGTGGCCCATACGACTCATATGGGTATAGAGGGTTGTTTGCGCCGAATGCGCGACACGCTCTACTGGCCACGTATGGCGGCAGAGGTTCGAGCCTACGTGTCGGCGTGTGAGATCTGCCTGTCGATGCGAGACGCGCCGGGCAAGGAACCTCTGATGCAACACGAAGTCATTGCGAGACCTTGGTCGAAAGTCGCGGTCGATCTGTGTGAAAGCAATGGGCGTACACTCCTCGTTATCGTCGACTACTACAGCAATTTCGTCGAGGTTGCGCGGCTAGGGTCGGTGACATCACGCAGTGTCATCCATGAGATGGCGCAGCAATTCGCACGTCACGGCATACCGGATATGGTGATGAGCGACAACGGGCCGCAATTCGCATCTGCTGAGTTTGCGGTATTCGCAGCAAAGTGGCGTTTCGAGCATGTTACGTCATCACCGTGATATCCGACTTGAAATGGAAAAACCGAAAATGCGGTGAAAACGGTCAAACGACTGTTCGCGAAATGTCGTGACTCCAACGAATCCGAGTTTCTGGCGCTGTTAGACTTGAGGAACACACCTACTGAGGGTGTCGGCACCAGCCCTGCGCAACGTTTGATGGGACGTCGGTGTAAGACGTTACTACCAGCGGCGGGCACGCTACTGATGCCGCGACACTCTACCGAGGACGAGACGCGGGGGCTGATGGGCGCAAAACGACGACAGAAATTCTACGCAGACCAACACGCGAAGCCGCTGTCATCGCTTGAGCCTGGTGACACCGTTCGTATGCGGTTACCGGGCCAGAAGCGATGGACTGTCGGCACCTGCATACGCCAAGTAGCTCCAAGGAGTTACAAAGTCGACGTGGATGGCGTTACGTATCGGCGAAATCGTCGTCAGCTCGTGTCTGCTGGCGAACCACCCGTGAGGGACCCGATGGAATATAATGGGTCTCCTCATGATGACAAGCCAACGGTCGAGGGCAACGGTGCAGCTGAATCAGTGCAGTGTGATGCGCAGGTGAATGGTCAACCACCTCAGCCGGCAGTGTGGCAAAGCCCTCGGCAGTGTGATGCGCAGGTGAATGGTCAAGCACCTCAGCCAGCAGTGGTGCACAGCCCTCGGCGATCAGGTCGGGCCACACGCAGGCCCAGCCATCTACATGATTACGTGTGACTACATCATGCGAATGATTAGATCGATATCGATTCACATCATATCAACTGTTGCCATGTTCTAGTTTTGACTGTTCTAGTTGTGTTCACTGTTCAAGTTTTTTTAGAGGAGAGATGTGACAATACGTATATGAGGCAGATGTCGGGGGATCAATTCCCTGGTTACTCAGCACCGATGGCATCAGGTTCAGTACTCAATAAAATTTGATTTATTACCAATACAAACAGCGAGTTTCGTTACACAGCCATATTACATAGTACATCACCCACCCCGGATAGTTTCCATGGCGATAATACCCATAGGCGCGGGAACAGTTATCTAGGTCAACTGCTCGACCGATGATCGTAAATGGAAGAAGAATCACATGTTGTGATATGACATGTTATTATAATTATGGATATGTCGTGATCTATGGAGATGGTGGAACCCCTGTAGGTAATATGCAGTTCCGCATTAAGCGTCTGAACATTTTATTTGATTAATGCTTTGGAAGTGCTCGCTCCAGCGTATTGCCCGTCTGGTAGCATCACTCTAGTTTGTATTACTATGAACCTGTCACCAATACAGGTTAGTTCGTTGTGCTGTGTCGGACAAACATCGGTCAGTACAGGGGTGCTGTGGCGCAGTGACCAGAGCATCGGACTCTCAATCGAGAGAACCCTTGTTCGAATCCTGTGTTGCCGTTTCGAAAATTGGGCAAGCTAGTTCACTCGACGTTGCTCCAGTTCACTCAGCTGTACGACAGACTACCTGGGTATAGACAGTAATGGATATTTGTCTACGGATACTCTTCGCGCAGTAACTGTAGAGTGGCTGAATGAATGCATTTGTGTTATGTTACGTATACGGTCAATGCTTATGACAGAAGGATATTGATATGGTAATTCAGATTATAATCACGTTATTTGGGAGCGAATACGTCAATTTTTCTCAATTAAGCTTATTACCTAGATTCGTGTATTTATATATGTAGACCTTATATCAAGGAGTCATTATAATTATTATACACAATGTTCCCTGATGTTGCAACATTTTAAGAACATAGCGGTCGTACAGATACTACGAATTGTGGACTGTAAATTGCTTCGATCTACAATTTAACAACTTACAAGCGTCAGAAGGTTTGTCGTTTGCGTCATTTTTATCGTTAGCTTTACGCGATTATCTATAAGGTAGATTTCTTTTGACCTAGAGTCAAACCACTAAATGGAATTGATACTACCTAACCATGCAGCGCCACTCTACGTTTAGACCAATGTTTCTCGAACACCTTACGTATGACTATACTTTGTTCAAGAGCAACTTTAATAAACGTTTAAAACTACAGCCAATGTATATGGAGCATTCTCCTTTGTATGGTGTATGTTTGACAACGTTTGCGGCAGTAGTTCGTCGTGCAGAAATGACGCACACAACCACCTTCGCTCGAGCACGCACGCACACACGCACGTACGTACGTATATATGCATGTGTTCAGCGGGCGAGTCAAGGCGGTCTCGTAGTAGCAGTGGCCGGCAGTGAGGATACAATCCGTACGCGACGAGGTGGCAGCGGTCGGACGGCGGCGCGACGGAAGTGACGTGGTTGCCGACGGTAATGGGAAGCCGCTCGAGGGAGAGACAGAAGTAGCGTAGGCACAGCTTTAGTTCGATGTCCTTACGGTTCTGCTTCGTGAGGTATTGCTGTCGCACACCCGCCGATAGATGCTGGTCGTGGGTGCGCCAGAAGACAGTCGCGTTCAGCTTCGTCACGATTACCTAGAGTGGAAACTATACGAAGAAACAAGAAAGCCCAGGAAACGTACTATGTCCAATTCAAAATAGATAATTCCGCAAGGAATAAGTAATAAATATAGCAAATGATGTCACGGTGTGTTTCACTTATGAAAGGAGTTTGAAAGCTGACATGAAACGGTGGTAACTAGGCAATGACAGAATGCTAGAGCTGTCTCATAACTTGATATATTCACACGATGCACACATTAATATCATTGTTGGTGTGTAACTCAAAAGAGCCCGATAATTTCTGGACCTCACTTGGAAGTAGAGGGCAATGATTTGATGAGCATGCCCAGCATTGGGTCCGCGCCGTAGCGGAGAAACAGCAACACGGCGGGGGCGTTGATGGAGTTACAGGCGAGGAGTAGTGGGGTACTACCCCTACTCAAGTTAACATTGCCATTCGACACGTCTGAGGGCACGCCGCATCTCAACATCCACAACGATTACGGTGTAACTATCATAATTATAAACATAACTGATTTCAACCATAACTAATTCTGATAATAACCCTAATCTTTTCAATGAATAATAAAAAAATCCCAACTTCAACCACAACTAATTAAAATCATAACTTATAATAATCATAACCTAATTAACAAGGACTTTTCACACTAACTATTTATTTCCGTCCTCTGATTAGTTCCAGCGATTACGATAACCGCAATCATACATGACCCCACACACACGCTCACACTCGTACACATGCCCGCTTCCTACGCGTGTACATACATATACAATCAGAGATATTATTAATATATTCAGTTTAATTATTATTTTTAAGTAAGACATTTAATTTGTCCAATGATTTAGTTTAATGTTGGTTTATTAGGTGGCTCATCGAGAGCGACTATCAAAGTCTTAGAGGAGTCTCCTGACCCCTATTGTTGCAACTACATACCATGTTTATAATCAATAAATGAATTATAATATTTAAAATTATAATTTGCATGTCTGTCTTCTTCAATCACATCTGATTCCAACCATAGCTAATAATAACCTTAACCCTAATTAAAAAATGATGATTTATTCCTACCGTCCGATTGGTTATAACGATTGTGCAGTAAATATAACAATAACCCTTCATAAATGATTTTATCCATAACTAATTACCCCATTGATCTTAGCCCTAATGAATAATTATTTAGTCCCCTCATCTGATTATCACACCAACTATTTATTCCCGTCGTTTGACTGGTTCCGACGCTTACACTGTGAATAACCTCAACCATAACTAACTCAAATTATAACTAATTATAATAATGACATTAAAACAGTGACGCGGTAACGAAATTCATATAGGGGATACCGGAGCTTCAGCCCCACTACAAAATGTTCGCCGTCGCCAATGTTCACATTTTCTTTCACCTTGTGGCTGTCTCGGTTGGCTCGACTGTGATTGCTTTGGAAAAAATGTCCGCCACCGCGCCGCCTATTACTGGGGGGGGGGGGGGGGGCAGAAAACGATGAAATGATTGCCCTCCAATTGCACACACCTTTCACAGTCTACAAAAAATTACATTAATCGTTCATAAAATTTACATTTCCACCCGCCATTGACTCTCGCCACAAAAACAAACATTCACGCTCACATTTAATGGGGGGCAGAACCATATGTGTCCCATGTCTATGCATTAATATGTTACGACATTTCACACTAACTATTTATTTCCGTTGCCTAATTGGTTCCAACGATTACGAACTCGACCTTAGTGTATAGGATGATTACCTAAGGTAACTTGTGTACTTGGCTGGTAAAATATAATAACGGTAGTGTTTTGACATTGGGTAGGGTCTTGAGAGTACGTTGGGATAGTGTTTTGAACGTAACAGTAGTGTTTTGAAGGTACGCTCCTCGAGGTAGCTAGAAGATAAACAGCACTGGGCTGAGGCTGTCCCTATATTGTTGTCATGAATGAAGGACATTCACCGACTGATAAGCGTGGTTAGTCTAGGATATTTATTACAAAAATAGGGTCATATTGCAAATTGCAACAGAAGCAATTCTTACAGTTTTGAAAGCAAGCATATATCCTGGATAACATATCAAAAGTATACAGCTAAACAAATTGGGGAACATTGTTAACATTACGCAAGTTTATGTTGGGGCCTCCTAATAGCTTTTACCTGCGATTTTGTAACGATTTTAATTTTGGGACTAAGAATGAGCAATAAAATGTTTCTGTAAACCTCAAGTAATCCAGATGCGTGTACGCAAATACGCACCAATTATATTCCGAGAACAAAACAACATACATAGACATTAAAATAGTTTTACACTGCGTTAGTTTTTTAACGACATGCCTTTTGGTATCGAAATATGCACGACTAACTCTGTAATTACTTGTTCAATTCGTCTCCTATTAGTCCTATATAACATGATTATGCTCAGCATAATTATAATTATGTTACTCTCATGAGCATCTATCGTACATGTAACATAGCGCAAGTACATTTAACAGGTAACATTGTGTATAATAATTATAATGCCCCCTTGATATAAGGTATACATATAAATACATGAATCTAGCTAATCATCATAATTGAGGAAAATTGACGTATTCTCTCCCATGTAACGTAATTATAATCTGCATCACCATATGAATATCCTTCTGTCATGAGCATTGGTCGTATACGTAATATAACACAAATGCATTTTATCATTGCGAATAATAATTATAATCAACCCTTCCGTGTAACACTGTAAGGCCAACACATGTACATACGTGAATCTTTAGAGCACAAGAAGGTAAGTCCTTATATATCGCAGTACCCAGTCCTTTAGACTGCTCAAAGCGCTTTATTCTTTACTCCTGACAGTCTTGTTTAATCGAATACCATCGATACTTCTCTGGGAAGCATCCAGCCACTCTGCATTTAATGCGCGAAGAGTATCCGTACACACATATCCATTACTGTCTATACCCATGTAGTCAGTCATATAGCTGAGAGAACTGGAGCAACATAGAGTGAACGAACTTGCCCAGGTTCGACACGGCAGCACAGGATTCGAAACCGATCGAGTTCTCTCGATTGATAGTCCAATGCTATTGCGCTCCACACAAACACTTAATTGACGTAAAATCGCTGTATTACGTAGTCATTAATATCACATGTAACTGACGATCATTGACGTAACTCTAGACTTTGTTTGAACACTCTGTGTCGTGGATTGACGTGCTAGGATAGGTGCGAGTGATGTGTTTACAAGAAGTCTCATCATTCGAATTTCCGATTCTTCAAGGACGTTTGAAAGTATCTCCATTAGTTTGTGACGTCTGATGTATCAACTGTTCGGCGCATGCCTACGCGAAGAATATCGACTGAGAAGCGATATTTCTGTGCCTTGGCACACAACCACCGGGACCCGAACACTACGTCAGCCGTATTTCGACCATGGAATCCACTTTGATCAGACAAAAGGAGCTCATCGACTTTCAATGCGATTCGAAAGAAAATCACAAGCGACGGCGTTTTGCGTTTTCACTGACCCTTGCACCAAACTCGACCGAATCTGTGATTAGTCGACCTTCTTCATTTGTGTGTCCTCCAATATGTAGGCTTACAAATTCTTATTTTCATAATGTTAGGCTACAGGAAAGACAGTATTATCATGAAGTTGCATAATAATATCATAGGCGCGGTAGGTGGGCTTAGCCGGCCCTTCAGCACCACTCCGCCTCCGCCGTTGTCGGGTCATATTTTTCGGCGACCTTCAACATATTTTGAAGCTTACGACAAACCTCCAGTTGCACCCCCTTGAGGTTCGCCAAAATACACACCGTCATGCTCACCAAAAACCTCGACCTGTACCCACCCTTTAGGATCGCCAATAAAACACATTCAGGCTCTCCAAAAACCTCGATTTGCACTCTTCTTGAGGTTCGCCAAAAAGTACCTTCAGTTTCAACAAAATCTTCAAATTGCACCGATAAATACACACCCCTCCATTATATATTGGGGGGCTAAATTATCTTCACCCCCAAGAAACTATGTTGTGCGTACGTGCTACCTACGTATGTTTGTTGCCCAATATATCAACCCCGAATAGGGGGTCCGGGAGGGGTTCGTCTTATGGCGAGGTGGCGCAGTGTCTAAAGCACCGGACTCTCTATCGAGAGTACACTGGATCGAATTCTGTGCTCCCGTGTTGCTTTGTAGAAATGAGTAGCTGTTGGATATTTGAGTATGAATAATATTCGCGCATTAACTGCAGCGTGACTGAATTCTTCACCGAGAAGTCGAGATGGTGTTCGATTGAAGAGGTCTGCCAGGGAATAAAGTGTAAAGTGCTTTGAGCTGTCCTGAGGACTGAATACATCGCTATATAAGAACTTGCCTTTACCGTTACCTTTTTTAGAAGGGCAGACGCATAAAAAGCGCTTCAAACAAAATTCACGGTCAAGAAGTACGCCCACTCTCAAAGGAAGTCTATACTCACCCCATGCAACGACTCTGCATCTTGTGAAATAATCATTCTTCGGTGATTAAGGCGTACATTTCGATTGGGAATTCGTTTTACGTGGGATTCGAAAACAATGGTGCTTGTCCGACCCCTAAAATATATCACCTTTACATTTACATGTATGAATTATGTACACATTTCACTGTAGAGCTCACAGTAATAATTGATAGCCATACAGTTGGAAAACGAAGTTGGGTGCGTATTCAAGCGGCGCGTCCCGAATGCCCCACCCCCAAGTACAGACATGTAGGCCTGCAAAAGTTATAATAGAGTGGAAATATTTTTTAGAATTTTGTTGTTGGTTCTGGTGAAAATCAAGGGTAGTGCAGGTATATAGGCTAACAGCAAATCTGCAACAACATCTGCTCTCGTCATCCGAATAGAAACGCGTGAGCTGCAATTAATTGTTGATTCAAAACAATCTCCAACACTACCCCCCACCGTTGAGACCGCGAACAATCTCAAACACTACCCCCCACCATTGACACCGCGAACAATCTCCAACACTACCCCCACCGTTGACATCGGGAACAATCTCCAACACTACCCCTCACCATTCACACCACGAACAATCTCCAACACTACCCCCCACCATTGACACCGCGAACAATCTCCAACACTACCCCCACCGTTGACACCGCAAACAATCTCCAACACTACCCCCACAGTTGACACTGCGAACAATCTCCAACACTACCTCTAACCATGGACACCGCGAACAATCTCCAACACTACCCCCCACCATTGACACCGCGAACAATCTCCAACACTACCCCCCACCATTGACACCGCGAACAAGATCCAACACTACCCCCTCCATTGACACCGTGAACAATCTCCAACACTATCCCCGACCGTTGACACCGCGAACAATCGCCAACACTACCCCCCACCGTTGACACCGTGAACAATCTCCAAAATATCCATGCAATTCGGTGATGTTATAAATTGCGGCTGAAGTTGTTGAATGGAATCAGTGTATGTGCACAACCTGTTGTGTTTGGATTCTGAACACAGGCAGGACTTGAACCTGCAACACACGACACTGGGACATCTTTGCCATAAACTCAACAAACTGGTTGGAGAAACAACTGACACAAAATATTTGGGTCAAGCCACGTAAAATGTTTCCAATTCATCACCTTCTTCTTGTCTCATGGTCATTACTTTAAGACATATTACTATACGCTTCTAATATCAGGCTAACATCCTAGGAATCACACAGACATATTTTCAATATTATTCTCCGACAGCTGGTTCCAAAGATATGATTGGTCAAGCTGGAGCGCCCACCCGAATGTCACTTGTCTTTTGTGTTTTTCCATGTTTGGTATAATGTCACTAGAAGGCTTTTCAACTGATAAACTCGCCGCCATTTGTCTTTCTGGTTGAAAGATTAAATAAATAAGTGTCAAGAACCATAGTTTGAAATGAACGAAAACAAATTACAGCCTGATAAAAAATAGCACATTTTGCATGATGTCCGTAACGCGGTTTTAGATAAGCGGCAAGGTAACATACTGTACTATCAGCAGTCACTTAATACACTCTTATAATTTTACATAATCTCACTCATGCTTCAAAAAAATAATTGGGTATCTTTAAATGGCGTATATCTATAGATGTTCAAACATCCTGTCCCTGTTTTAATGCAAATTTCCTAACGGACATCATGTTCAGATTTCCTTCAGGTTAGCCATACTAAACTCAAACTTGACTTTGCTATCTCTATAGATTAGTGTATCCCTAGTGTCTCACATGCAATGTGGTTTGGTATTGATTCCATGTGTTTGTGTTTAGCTGTACTGTGCATGCAAGCATTGCATTATGTCTGTCACGTGCACAATTAGCCGTGATGTCCATTCACGAAAGCTGTTGTGCATATTTACACAAGTCTTCATACTTAGTGAGTGTACATTATCATTGCACGAGTTTTCCAGCATCATAACGTACCGACATGATCAGTTGAGCTAAATTGATGCGAACATATATGAAGTGTGAAACAAAATATTTGTTCATTCTTTATGGTCATATAATAATTTATAACTAGCAAAATTATACACAAGTTGCATAGTGTCTACAATTTTCGTCTACAAAGATACACATGTGCATCACAACTGTAGGTATTCATAGATGTTTTAGCGCCGGTTGATATTGTGACGGACGTTAGGTTGTTCATCTTATGTCAGACATATTGTTTAATTACGAACTAACTAATGAACCCTTTCCCCTTAGGCCATGATGAATTCATCTGCATGTGAGCTTTCATTATGAAGACTAATAATTATATCGGTAGTCACAACCGTTTTTTGCTGAAAGTGAGTGATCTACTGTGTTTATGTTTTTTTTTAATTGTTACTCTTATAACCCACAATATGCATATATATATATTGTGTAGATAAACTCGTATTAACCAATTACAATGATTTAAGAATACTACCTTATGTTTGATGTTTTTGTTATTAGTACTGGTCTGCAAGATAAAAAAAACTACCGAAAAAAATACTGATTTCAATGAATACTATCGTCATAGAGATTCGGTATTCTAGAAACATGAAGTAATGATCCATTGTGGAATTGAAGACTATATGGCGGCACTGTATGAAGATGAACGGTACTTGGGGAAACGTGTCGGTCCAGAAAAGATAGCGGCGTAAATAGCATGTGGCATGCCAACGTAAATGATGTCAAATGTTTCCGATATTCAGTTCGCAAAGATCAGTATGACACATCTAAATGCTACCTTTTATATGAATACAGTAAAGCTGATCAACGAATACACATCAATTCGTACGTGACAGTGACTGCTTATTAGGATAAAATAGCCACAACGTGGAAATGGCTTAACCAATTACGTTCGTCAGCTAATTGTGTCTGTTTTGTTCAGAATATGGGACATTAAAAGACGTGCACATGCATCCTAATAGTAACAGCCAAGTAAGTAATGACTGTTACACTGGCACATATTGTAGTACTTACCAATCCAACATTATCTTTATTTGTTCTATTTTCCTTTATGTCAAATGACACCTTCAAAATGGACAGCGTATACGTCAACGAATATACTCACACAAGCATAATGCAAATGTTTTTGTGTTGTGTGATTTACCTAGACACTGTAGAATTTGGATGCTACAACTATGTTTTTGTGTCATACCTGGTCACAATATGTCAGCGAAATACTTGCATAATTATGAGGTGATATATCAAAAGATAAACTTTAATCTACATAGAAACACAGGGACAAAGTAGCCACAGGATTAGTTATAATTTATTTAATATATATGATGTGTAGCAAGTCCACAACTATCACATAGATTAATTACATTAATCCCGGTTTCAGAGATATTGAAGTTTTGTTGTGTACTAACATATTAATTGCACCATTCATAATAATAATAAGACAACACATAATTGGCACCAAGCAAGACAACATAGAGACCAGGATGTGGGAGACACTGGAGCCATTCTGCCCATAGGACATAACTAACTGTACTAATTATAAGCTAGGGACATCGCATCGGTGTCTTTGGGAGATCTGTCACAGCCTGATCCCTCACAGCTGACCAACTACGGGTTGGTAGTGACGCCTCAAAGGAGAATTATATTGCCCCCTAGGCCCCGGCTTTCCAAACCGATGTGATCATCCATACCACGTAATATAACCCTATTAATGTTGGCGCACATCAAGTTACAACCAGTATAGAAAATGTACCTGCTTTTGTACCCTGGCAGATATAGACAGGCGAAAATGTGGTGTGAATTTCGACTTTAATTAATTTTACATATTTATATCTCGTAAAGTATGGTATTAACAAGTTGGCTATATGTTATGTCACATGATAGATGAATTATAATAACGTCGTCTTCGGGACTTGGCGCCATTCCTCGACAAACAAAACGTAGAGAAACACCATGTGGTACATTAATTCCAAGTTATTCATTTACCTTTCGGGTCTTGAAAATGGCCCAGCAACATTGAAGTTCATTTTTGCAAGACAAAAGAGAGAATCGGGAAGTGGGAGACACTTGAGCCGTTACTGCCTATGGTACAGATCTAACTGCACCAATGACCGGCTCGGGACATCTTTCGGGAGCTCCTAACAACCCTACTCTGGAAAGTAGTGTCACAATCCTGATCTCTCACAGTTGACCCACCCCGTGTGGTAGTACTCTGCAAGGGAGGGTTAAATCGGGCCCTAAGCCATGCCGGCGTTCCCATAACCGGTGTGGTCATCCATGCCACGTGATATAACCCTATATATTGAGCGCGTCAAGCTGCAATTAACATAGGAAATTTGTCTGCTTTTATAACCAGCCAAACACAGTCAGGCGAAATATGTGGTGTGAACTTCAACTTTAATTAATCTTGCATATCTACACCTAGTGAAGTTATTTATTCGTTAGAATGGTATTAAAACTTGGGTCATATGTTATGTTACATGATATGATGCAGTAAACGTATGTATACGCGGCGTAAATAATATTACTAATCTATTATATGTATTCTGATCTATGCAAATTCATGGATAGGTATGCTGTATGACGGAAGTGAGTGACTCCAAGATGGCGGACAGAGTGACGGCGCCGATTGATCGATCGTTTGTTTTAGATCAACAATGTTTAAGACATTGTTATCATGCGTGCAACACATACGTGTATATAATCGTAATAACATGAAAATAGTATTACTATTACATGTATTCTGATCTATGCAGATCCATGGATAGTCAAGTTATTCGACGGAATGGGTGACTCACAAGATGGCGCACGCAACATCGGCGCTGATCGATTGTTTATGTGAGATCAACATTGTGAAGATATTTTTATCATGTGTGCAACACATACAGCATAGTACAGTAATTATGGTGAATTGGAAACGGGGACTGTTGAAGTGAAAACATGTGTTTCAAATTCTAAATGATTACGTCGTAAGGAGCCACGTACAGTTGGCTATGGCCAGTTTACCCCCTCATGGTGCATTTCGTTAATAAATATTTCAACTATTATATATAATTGTGTGGTAAGTAACGATACAATAACAGTTGTTTCTAATGCTTTGATAATAGCATAATAACCTAATTAATCAAACAAGCATATGGATATATGTATTGAGACTGGCAAGATGTTCAATAGACATCACAATAGTGCGTGTGTGTAAATCTGTCTGGCTGTTTGTATGTATATGTGTTTCTGTCTGACTGTCTGTATGTATCTGTGTTTCTGTCTGACTGTCTGAATAACTATGTGTCTGCTTTGTCCTTGAACTCGGGCGCGTTGATCTAAACATCACATCTACTAACCAACGTTCCACAGTGCGTGTTTCTGCGCCAACCATCCGGGGAATGCAAACCCTGCCCGACGTCTGTTTTGTCCGACTGTCTGGCGACGGTACAACACGCACGAATCCCAGTTTAACTGCTACTGCTACACCTGAAGGACGTTGTTGCTTTGCACAAACATGACAACTGCGCTCCTTCCAGTACTGGCGGTTGGTCACCTTACAACTGTCACGCTTTCACAAATTGCCAGGTGCATTGACAGAAGCGCCCGCTCGGCAGGGTTTGTTACGTAATAGAAGCTAAATTTGATAACTCCGTGTTGGCATGCGATCACGCCAGCAGTGATGGACGCATTCACGCGATGCTTAGAATGTTCACCGGTAACTGAAACAACGTGCTAATCGGATGCAACGAACCATGAAATTAGCATTCGATAAGTTGTAAACCAGATTTAATAAACCTGATTATGTGGCATAATATATAGGAGATAAAGTAACAACCATCAAACTACTTACATAAGATAATATATGTGTAAGCCAGTACTTGATATATATTTTGATTAGGTAGCATTGTTGTTAAAATTAAGCAAGGGTGATAGTCGGGCGGCGTAACCGAAATAAATAAAGCAGCCTAACGTAACGTAATTGAATGTATTTAAATGTGGTCACTACCGGTAATGTTAGCGTTCGTAATAGGATAAAAAGTCGGCTGTGTAATTGAAATCTGTAACATAAAGTGTGCTGCAGTACACAGGAACCAGTCTTTATAAAGACTAAGTTAATTAAGATATTAAATAAATTCTAATAGGGATATGGCGCCTTGCAAGGGGCAAGTCAAGGCAAAGCGACACTTGGTGTGCGATCACTGCCACATCTGGGTAGATTTTGCATTGTCCGGCTGTGGGAAGTCATGGGCAGAAACCATGGAGGAAGGATTCACCTTTCAGTGCATTGGGTGTTGGAAGGTGGAGTGTCTGCAGAAGGAGATAGTTAGGTTGACAGATATTGTGAATGGAGATGGGAATCAGCAAGGAGACAGGTCGACTGGAGAGAGACGACAGGGAGAGAGGTGGGAATACTGCAAGACTGAAGGAGAATAGCAGTGGCAAGAAGACTGAGGAAAGGAGATTGAGAGGAGGGAAGGTGATTGGAGGGGAAGAAATTGGAAAATCGACGACAGAAAACGTGACAAGCGTGAAGGTGACAGGGGAGAAAGTGACCGTAGAGAAGGAGGGAGAGAAGATGAGACGGGAGAGGAGAGAATAAAATGAAATGGGAGGAAAGATGAAGGGGCGGAAGGAAGTGAGAGAAAATGTGATAGAAGAGAAGTCGATAAAAGGGACGATGACAGGAGGAAAGGTGACAAGAGAAAAAGCGACAGGAAAGAATGGATCGGAAGAGAATGTGACAGGTGAGAAGACGACAGGGGAAAATACAACAACCAAACAGATGCAAACCGAAGAAGGAGCTACTCTAAGTCAGTGGTTGAGGGAGCAATGAGGAAAGAGAGGGTGTTTATGGGCGACTCCATTATGAGAAAGACGGACAAGACACTGAGCGAGGGGAAGGACGTCGTTGTTTGTCTACCGGGGGCTAGGATAGAACATGTGACTGACAGGGTAGAGAAGGTATTGGGACATGACAAGGGTGGGTCTATACTAGTACATGTAGGACCAAATAATGCAGACAGGGAGGGAACAACAGGAATAGTACAGAAGTATAGACATTTAGTGAGGAAGCTAAAGAAGACAAGAGTTGAACAGATTATTCTGTCAGGAATTTTGCTAGTAATGGGAGGAAGGGGGGGGGGAGCAACATATAGAAACTGCAAGAGGATGGCCATCAACGCACTAGTTGAGCAGGTGTGTGAAGAAGAGGAGGTGGGATTCACAGATTTATGGGGATACTTTTTTGGGAGGGAAGATATGTACATGAGAGATGGCCTCCATCTTAGTGGAAAGGGGGCAGCAGTGTTCTCAGAGAAACTGCTGCGATCTGTTGACAGGGGACAGGTTGCATCTATTTAAACTAGATTCGCAGGGGGGACTCACAGAAAAGCCTGAAACTGGAGGCATACATAAAGACAGCACAAATAAACAGCAAAGAACAGTCTGGAAAACTCTTCTGAAGTTGGATATAAATGTGTTTGCTTAAATGCAACGAGGATAGTAAACAAAAGAAATGAACTAAACATTATGGTAGAAGATATTGACCCTCACATGATAGGTATAACTGAATCCTGGACCACCACCGATATATCAGATACCGAATTGGGACTGACAGGATATGTAATGTTTAGGAAAGATAGAATAGGAAGAAAGGGAGGTGGAGTTATTTTATATATTAAAGAATCTATCCAGGCTTATGAAATAAAATTAGAAAGACAAGCATATTGCGAAGAAGCTGTTTGGTGTAACATAGTTATAGGAAACTTAATGTTAACAGTTGGGTTAGTTTATCGAAGTCCAAACATAAGCATAGAAGAGAATAAAAAAATACAAAACGCTGTAAGGGGGATTATGGGGGATTTTAACCACAGGCATATAAAATGGAAATCTCTACAGAGTATGGGGAGTGAGGACCACAATTTGTTTAGTTTTAGTTCAAGATACTTTCATTTCTAAACATGTGTTAGAAAGTGTCAGAAAAAGTTTTGTCCTCACAGAATGAATTAGTTGACAATGTTGACAATTTACCATCAAAATAAAATCAGAAAGGAATAGTAAAAAGCAGTATAGGAGAAATTTCCACAAAGGAAGATATAAGGACATGAGGAAATATTTAACAAAGATAGACTGAAATAACACACTGAAGAATAAGACAGCAACAGAATGCTGGAATATCTTAAAGAGTGAAATTAAGTGCATAGTCGATAAATTTTTTATCGAAAGAAGCCATTAAAAAATTAAATATAAACAAATGATGTAGAAGTCATATAGATGTACTGGAAATAATGAAGATTACAAAAGTTATAAAGAAGCACTTAACCAAGCTACCGCTGAAATTATAAATTCAAAGAGAAGCTATGAACAACAATTAGCTAGTAATATAAAACATGACAGCAAGAGTTTTTATGCGTATGTTCGAAGCAAACAGAAAGTTCAAGATAAAGTCGGTCCTCTAGAAGAGTGTGCTGGAAATTTAATATCAGAGGGATTCTAAATGGCAGAAGACCTGAATGAGTATTTTAGTTCAGTGTTTACCAGTACTGCCAGTACCAGAGGCTAAGTTCAAGGGGGCAGATTCAGACTATTTAGGACAATTAATTGTAACCCCGGAAATGGTAGCTAAGAAAATAAGGGCTATGAAGGATAATAAATCACCTGGAGTGGATGGGATTCCGCCCAAACAACTATTCGAAATTGTAGAACAAATTAGCGTACTGCTTGCAACAGTTTTCAATTTGTCATTAGAAGAGGGAGTGGTTCCTTTAGAATGGAAAGAGACAAACATTACCGTGATTTAAACAAGTCAGAGAACTATAGACCAGTGAGTTTAACATCAGTGATTTGCAAATTATTAGAAAGATTAATTAAAGTTCACATGGTGGATTTTCTTGTTAAACATCACTTCATAAACCCATCTCAACATGGGTTTTTTAAAGCGAGGTCATGCTTAACAACTATTTTATGTTTTTGGAAGACTTCACTAAGTGGGTAGATGAGGGATCACCAGTAGATATCGTCTAATATTAGATTTTCAAAAAGCTATCGACAACGTACCACATCAACGATTACTGCTTAAACTAAAGGCCCATGGCATAGGAAATGGTGTAATAAACTGGATAAAAAAATGGCTGATTGACAGAAGACAACGTGTAGTAGTTGACGGGGAGGCTTCAAACTGGAAATCGGTATTGAGTGGGGTACCACAGGGATCAGTACTAGGACCTATATTATTCTTAATATAATATCAACGATTTGGATGATGAAATAACAAGCAAGGTGTTGAAATATGTGGATGATACAAAAGTGTTTAGAAGGATAAAAAGTGATGGAGACAACATTTACCAAATTATCTTGACAAGTTGATCAAATGGTCTGAAAAGTGGCAAATGTTGTTCAATTTTGGGAAATGTAAATGCCTCCACGCAGGACATGGGAATGAAGAGGTAGAATATACAATGGGGGATACTGTACTAAGTACTACTGTAAAAGAAAAGGACTTAGGGTTAACCATTAGTGCTGATTTGAAGGTTTCAGAGCAGTGCTGAATTGCAGCTTTAAAGGGAAATCAAATCCTTGGATTAATTAGGCGAAATATAGCGTATAAGGAATAAGAACTAATAATACCACTGTACAAAGCAATAATGAAGCCTCATTTACAATATTGTATACAAGCGTAGAGGCCGTATCACAGGAAGGACATAGATATGCTAGAAAGAGTACAGAGGAGAGTGACTAAAATGATACAAAAACTGAGGGATCTTAGTTATGAAATTCACCTAAATGAATGTGGTTTAACAATACTACAGACCAGGAGATTGAGAGGAGATCAGATAGAAGTGTTTAACATAATGAATGGTTATGAAAATATTGATAGAAATATTTTTTTCTCAGTTAAGAAAGATAGAAGGACATGAAGTTACATTAGCAAAGGAGCAGTGTAGATTAGATATAAGAAAGTTCTAATTTTCACAAAGGACTGTAAATGTATGGAACAGATTATCTGCTGATTGTGTGGATGCTAGTAGCGTGAATGTTTTAAAATAAAATTGACACATACCTCAGAAGGGCGGGATACACATAGATAAAATGGTTGGACTCTCGATAAGCCAAAGGGCTTCCTTGTCCACCTGCCACCTAGATTTAATTCTCTGGGTGGCAATCTTGCTAAATCTTGTTAAATGACAAGTCCTGTCAAATGCTGCACTCATCTAACAGAAGCATAAAAACTGAGCGCTCGTTGGCGTAGAGCAGTACATTTTTATGGCGCATGATAATTTCAATCGTGGAAAAGCCAAATATTTCTTGAATATAATGTCAACACTCACGTGCTAATCAGGAGTGGATGTATTTTAGTCACGTTAATAATTAATCCCATGTGACATGTGTATGTTCGTGTGTGTAAATGCTTTCCATAAAAAAATTACGTTATTAATATAACACAGTGGTTGGCTCCACCCTTATAGTATATTATGCTAAATTTTGATTTTGAGACCCCCACCCGTTTGTAATGCTTCATAACATTGACCTGCTTATCCCCTAAAAGGACACTCTTTTTGAAAAAGACCCTACGATAGTTCATAAGAACTAGAATAAAGAATAAAGTACAAGAACAAATTATAAATAACTAGAATAAAGTACATGTATAACTAACAATAAACAATAATATATCAAATGTTCATGTTTAGACCTACTTTTAATAGGCGTGATTACTAATAGGGGGGGGGGGGGAGGGGCGCAGGCGACAGCTGCGCGAGTGGTCGTGCCAGACTGTCAAACGGAGTTCGAGTCCTTCTAGGCCTACTTCGGTTTCTAAAATTGGGCAATCTTGTTCACCCTACTTTACCTGTTTGTTTCGTAAAAGACCACACATGTTGTAGACTTTCTAACATGGGCGATTCATTACCTACTGCCAGATTGATCATGAAATGAGGGCTGTGAGCATGTCAATGCTATATATAAGTCATCACGTCAAACTATTACATGTAGAAGATATTGGGAGCTGTTTTTGCATTGATGCGCTCAAACACTAAAGGATGCAAACGCCAGGTTCAAAATGATGCAGTGATTATTGCTGTCTGTGTGAAATGTATGGCTAAACTAGCTAACATGGTTTCATTATTAAATGGTTCGTAACACTTGTCCAGAGACCCTCCTAATATTCTTCTTTATGCTGATCCAGATAACCCCCACCATTAAACGTGAAGTACTATACGAATGACTGTTTACATATAGGATGTTTTTAACACACATTGTACAAAGCCGTGGCTTTGCTGCCCACCCCCAATCTTTACAAAGTTTTTAAAATGTTTAGCAGGTCATCAGCCCATTGTAATATACATATTATAGATTTTGTGAGGGTATTTTTAAATGTTACAATGTGCAAATTTAGCCATAAAGGGCAAGTCCTTAAAATGCCCTTTCAATGGTAAAACAAACATACTTAAAATGGCAATTTATTGAGAGGAATATCCTGATTTTTGCTACCATAAAAGGCAAGTAGTTGTTATCTATGTCCATACGGAAATAGGCCAATTGCTCTATAAAAGGGCAGATACTTGTGGCCATGTCTCAAAAACTGCAGTTTTCGTTAAACTGACAGAGGAAAGGGCAAACTGCAATTTTGTTTCTAAAATAAAAACAACAACTATATTAGAGCAATTATGTGGGACTATAATTTCCATTCCAAACAGGACAACATTCTCCATAAACAGGCACTTTCCGCTTCAAACAGGATCAAATTGATCATAAAAGGGCAAACTCTTAAACAAGGTCTCATAACAAGGCATAAGTTGGGGAGCAAAATCGTTATAACAATTGCCAATTATTCTACAATGCCGCAAGTTCTTTGGTAACAAAGGATATTTTTTATAGAGAAATAGGCAATTTATTTCATAAAAAGGCAAGTCCAAGAATTACATTATATTGTCAATAGCAAAAACTATGCTATAAAAGGACAGACTAATAAGGGCAGTTTCCCTAAAAGGACACTTCCACGGTTACAAGGGAAAGTTGTTAAACATTATAATTTCCTGTCTCACTTGTAAAAAGACAGAATACCGGAAGCTATGTCCCAAAAGAGCATTTTGTTTTAAAAACAGCTATTTGTTTATAAAAGAGCATTATTCCAAACTTGCACTTTAATTGTGATAAACTACCTGTCGGGAAAACAGGAAAGGGGAAATGTATGCTCATTGATGAGTCTGTCACCTGAATTGACTACATCAGTTACTTCTTCAGCTTAACACAATGTTAAACTGAACAAGGTGATCCCATCTCAGTTCAATTAGAATCACTGCATGACTAAACAAGTCTATTTTATCCATACAAATAAATGCATGCCCCACTAGGCTAGATTTAGTTTTCTAAAGGGGAAAGAGTGTTATAAAATGACATAGTATTGGAGCAAAGACCCAAACATGGTACTTTCACTATCAAAATAACACAGGTTTCCATACATTGAAAATTTCCTTTCAGTTGTCAAATGAACAACATATTGGATCTGTCTAAAAGTGACATTTTTGTCAAAAAGGTAATTATTCATAATGTTCTCAAAAGCTGCACTTTTATTGGTGACAAAATACCTCATTGGAAAAGAAATACGCATGTTCTGAATTGAGTCCATCATCTTAATTGACAATGGAAATAACTTCCCAGCTTTGCTAAAATGTTCAGTTTAACCACATGTTCACCAACATAAATTGTAACCCTAACAGGTCCCTAAGTTTAAATAATATCGCTGCATGACTCAATCATTCCAGATTCATGTGTGGCTTCTAGTTCTAGGTTCATATTATTGAATCCAGAAGTGCTTAGATCTATTCCAAAAACAACAGTAACCTATATCTAGCGATCGGTTATAATTATAAGGCAACAATGCAGTATTTTGAACATATATATCGTTAAACCAGGCATGGTTCCTTCAGCTCTACAAAACTACAAAAGCAGGCATGGGACATGTGAAATGTTGTACATTCTAATAAAATACATCACAAGATTTCTTTCCCTACAATTCTGTTTCTGTGTGAAAAAATATTCAATAAGTATTTGGCATATTTGGCATTTGCACTCAATAAATACTTTGCATCAGACCATCACTTCTGTTGGCATGATCTAGTGATAAGATTGCACATAATTACCTTATCTCGCCATCATATTAACATTTCTTTATGGATTTACCCTTCACCATTCAAGGACAACATTTCACTGCTAGAAAATGTGTACACATTAAGCAAAATTCCAAAGAATTCACATCTACAGGCTAATGGTACAATTCAATCTGACATTAGTTAACCTCCTGTTTTGCATAGATCTGATCTACACATTTTGTATCATTGTAGCTACACACAAGTTTATAGTGTCTAGATTATGTTCGCAACATTGAAAATACATTGAATGTTTCTCTTGGGTTGACTTGGCTCCGATGCCTAAGTCAATATCTACTCTTCAGCATGTCCTATTACAGCATCAGGCCCAGCAGAACCAACCAACCAATCCTCTAACATCTCCCTTCCAGCGGTGCATAGGCATCCACCTTCATGACATTTTGTTTGCCACTTGTCACGACTTCCAATACTTAATAATTTCATCAGTCATAATAGATCTTTTTATCATACATTTGTCAGCATGATGACAACAAAAGTGTGCTTTTGTTTGAAATATCAACCAGTTCTTAATCTGTTAATACGTTTCAAATCAACTATCAACCAGCCGAGATATATCATTTTAATCGGTTACATTTATGTTAATAAAACTAATAAAGCTGACAAAGCCCCAAAACATAAAGAAACAAGAACACTGTAGCAACTGGATGGCCGTAGCAATGAGGGGTGTCAGGGCGCCACGACATACCCCGACAGCGTCATTGGTGAGGTCCAGGGGTCCCTTACCCTGGATATACAGGTTGCTGACACAACCCTCTAGCATCTTCTCGTACTGACCAAATGTCATGTCATCCAGGATAGGCACGCCACCTGAAGCATAACCAAATCAAATCAAATCAAATTTATTGTAACTCATTACAATACAAATCAAGTTAAGACAAATCCTATATAATAACATAATGAGCAGAACAAGGGAAGAACATTATACTATGTTATATTCCCTACATAACAACCAATGTCAACCCTCTGGCAATACTGGCCGAACACGCTTAAATATTAACCTATCCTGCACGTGATATGTTGCCTAGCAAAACCTCCCGTCAAATCATCAGAAAACAGAGGTGTGTGTGTGATAATTTAGATATATTTGCTGCGGTCTCTGATGATGATGTGCACAAGTTGGTTATGAAATCTAAGACAACCAGCTATGTTCTGAACCCCATGCCAACCAAATTGGTCAAATAGTATATTGAGGAATTTGTGCCATTCCTTACACACATCATCAATTGCTCCATTGCTGCTGGGGAATTCCCACACGAATGGAAGACTGCACTTGTAGAGCCACTGCTTAAAAATGCAGAACTGGATCCTATTCCAAAAAACTATCGCCCTGACAGACAGTCAGACATGGGATCAAGTACATTGAAAGGTATTTAAATGCAAATGCAATTTGTTAATGTCAAATGCAAATACTTTTCAAAAGTATTTCAATACTGTTCAAATACTTGACGTCCCCGTGCTCGTGCATAATACATAATGACAAAAATGAGCTATACTTGACCTTTGTTTATCCAGAATTAAGGGAGTTCATTGAGTCCATAGACCCATGCTATAATTGGTCACACATTTTTTTATTTTCTCCTGTGACAGGTTAATCCTGTTTTCCATTTCCTGTGCCCATTGATGCGTCTTCCAATAAAATTAGAATAAGCCACCCACTGTTAATTAAATGCCTGCTAACCTGATCCTGTCACAGGCCAACTGATACACTGATCATCCATCTGATAATGACCCGAGTAGTTAATGATCATCAAAGCATGCAAATGCTGCAGTTGGTCAGCTAATAAAAGAGCTATAGGAAGGCCAGTTTTCTCTCAGTGAATGTCATGCCTCGGTGATCACATAAGTAACACGATTGACCTGTATCAACAGCCCAGACCAAGCAACAATTTAATTAAGTACAGCTGTGATAACAGTTTTCATTGACATAATTAAATGCTATAAGTTCAAATACTTTTAAAATGTATTTAAATGCAAATAGTTTTGGCTCCAAATTTTCAAATGCAAACACTGGATCAGTTGCATTTAAATGCGTTTAAATGCAAATGCATTTGCATTTGACCCCCATGTCTGCGCCCTATATCGAATCTCCAGTATATCTCTAAATTAACAGAACGGTCTGTTGTAGACCAACTTTGCTTTCATTCAGAATGTGGATTTCCTTGCCACCTTGTCAGTCGGCGTAAAGAGCTGGACATTCTACTGAAACTGCACTTGTAAAGGTCCAGTCTGACATTCTTTTAAACAAGGACCAACAGAAACGCCACAGCAGTTGGGGAGGATTTGACACTTCCAATACGAACGACTTGATGCCGACCGGACAAGTAAGATCTGAACCACTCAAGTGCAGCGCCAGTGACACGGAATCTGTGAGTGATTCTGCTCAATTGAATTCCGTGGACAATTGTGTCAAAAGCGGCGATCAAGTCAAGCATAACCAACACAACAACACAGCCACGGTCTACTGCAGACATAATATCATTGTGAACTTTAAGCAGAGCCGTTTCAGTTGAGTGATCTTGTCGCTATGCCGATTGAAACTGGTCGTGCAAGTTGTTCTCTTGCATGTGGACATTCAGCTGTTTTGCTACAACGCGCTCGATTACTTTAGAGAGAAATGTCAGATTCGATACAGGTCGATAATTCTGCATTGATTCTGGATTTAGTCCAGCCTTCTTGATGGCGAGATGCAGCCAGTCTTGTATTTATCCGGAACAACGGACGAGTGCGAATAAACTAAGCTGACCTGCATTATGATTGTATTGATAAACCAGTTCTTCTACGTTCAGCAAGTCAAGATCATCCGAACGGAACAGTGGAATGTCTTGTCGAAAAGACACTACATTATTGTTGCATAACTTGCAATATTTGATTTTCATCAAAAGAGTGCGATGTTGAAGAATGGCTATGATGAAACTCACCGCAAAGTGGTCAGAAAGGCCCATGTCCGTAAAGGTAACATTTCGAACAAGGTGTTCGTCCTTGCTGCGGCCTGGTCATGAGTACATCCAAAGTGTGTCCTTTCCAGTGGGTTGGCCCGCGAACATGCAACACCATCCCTGTGGCATTCACATAATTGGTCAATCGCCGTGCACCAACATGTGCAGCGTTGTCAATATGAAAGTTCAAATCTTCCATGATAATCAGAGGTCCAGGTTTTGTGGCATGCTGGTCGATGAAACGGTCCCATTCTTAAAAAAAACACAGTTGTTGACAAGCCATTTATCACAGATGGCGGCGGTCGATAAATAACAACGATTCTCAAGGATGACATTGGTGTTCAAAGGATCGAAATGCATCGGTATCCTGTTTGTGTAAGACGATTTCGGCGTGTGCTTGATGGAATATCCATATGGTACAATGTCTGTAATCACATTGGCGTCCCTCGAAGGCTTCAACCACGTTTCGCATATCGCCATCATATCGAGATGGTTTTCAAGTATATGATCCGCAATGGCGAGTGTTTTGTTCTGACACGATTGTGCGTTAACGTAGCATACTCTTACGCCTTGATCGCGCTATAACTGTTTACACAATGGTAAAGTTATGAAATTTGGTACATTTCGGCTTGGTTGTGCCAACGTCGGTACTCTTGCGTAGTGAATTATTGTCCTGATCTGTTTTGTGACTTTACGACCGCCAAGGTGTTTACGTTTCGTAGACGAACGCTTGAAGATGCACAGTTGGTGAAAGAGAAGATTCACACAGCAGGTCACCGGAGATCTGATATACCTGGTTGCATGGGCGGCAGTTGACAACAAATGTGTCCTAGAATAACGCACCACTGATGTTGACACACACGCATGCTGAAGTGCGTCTTGCGTCACTGAGTATCATCGGCGATTGCAAAAAAGTTGTCCGTGGTCCGGTGTTATCCAAGAATAGACCACAGCGTTCTGCTTGACAAGTTTGCAACCGGTTCTCAAGGCAAGCGTAGACGAATGTCGATTAAAAACAATAACAGTCCGGCACCAGTAATCATTTTCAAGTAAAATGTAAACGTCCGAAGTAATATATGTACCTCTATACACGCACCTGAGAAATATGAAAAACGTTCCTTGAATTGAAATACGTCAAACTTGTAACAATAAGACAGCTGTCGTGGAAGCTACTGCCAAGCACAACACCTCAGCTCCATGTCATGCCATGAATATGTACAAAATAAAATCGACACACACCTCAGAAGGGCGGGATACTTGTAAATAAACAAGGGTTGAACTCTCGATAAGCCAAAAGGCTGCCATCTAGAGTTAATTATCTGCGTGGCAATCTTGTCAAATAAGCTGAAATTATGCTGACGCGGCGGTGAACAATTTCAATAGCAACCCCCATCTTCTGATGTCACAGTTGAGCCAGGCAAGCAAGCGGAGAAACTGAAGAAAAGTTGAAGTGAAGATACAGCGACATGGCGTAGCGGCAAAAAAAATCAACAGACCTCCCCCGCCCGTCTTCCCATTTCATCAGTTGAGACGAGTTAGGAGACAGCGCAAGAGACAGCGAGAAGACGGTGAAATTACGGCTGCGCAATGACGAAACATTTTCAACAGCACCCCCCCCTCCGCCCCATACTCCCCTTCACCCCCCAGTCATCCGATGTCACCAGTCGAGCAGAGACAGTGGAGAAGCTGAAGTTACGGCGGTGCAGAAGCAACACATTTTCTGCGACTACAGCATTTGGTTTGGCTCAGATCGAGAAACCCTCACCTGCACCTTAAGTTAAGCCTTAAGACTCCAAAAAAAGTCTGATTACACCCCCGTGAAGTTCACAGAAACTCTCTGAGGCTCACAAAACACTTCCAATTATACACCTACCAACCTCACCTCCTTCACTGTAACAGCAAGACGTCTCTGGATGTAGTTTTTTGTGTGCGACAAATAGTGGCGCCACATCACGGGGCTTGGTTAATCAAGGCTAGAGGAAAATGCTTTAGTTCCAACAGATGACATTACTGCTACTAGCAGTCCACGGACAGCCGTCTCAGATCTGCTGAACCGGAATTAAACGTACTTAAGAAAGTTCATGCCAGCATGACACAGACGCCTACAAACAATCATAGTTGTTGATGAGACGGTAGCTGTTTGAGTGTCAACACAGTGTGCTTGCGAGATCACTCAGAACAGCCTCAACTAGTCGTTTAGTTAGTTAATGGGTAGATGTCAACACCATCCCAATGAAAAACCATTGCACGTAATATTTTATCATACATTTACAGACTTATGTTACGTATAAACATCGAATCAAACAGACATGCAAATAATATAGTAATTGTTATAGATGTGGGCTCTCCATCTTTGCGCATCATCTTTGTCAAACACGTCCGTAGATGAAAGCAAGGCTGACCTGGCTCACTGTCTCATCCATTACATGATGGAGCACGGTAAGCACCTGCCCGATGGATGCGAACTCGTCGTGGGTGGGGGATTTCAAGACAACAAATGCACAAAATCAACTGTTAGAGATGTTGGTTGTGCATTTAAATAAGGAAGCAGACACGCGCCTCATATTACATGCATGTGACAGTGGCAAGCACGTTCAAGAGGACAGTGGTCGTGTACATAGACACACGCGTCTTCCTCGTGTTGCTTCTCTTTATAGCCTACTGTGACATGAATGAGGCAGTGACAAGCACGTTCAAGAGGACAGCGGTCGTGTACATATACACACGTTTCTTCCTCGTGCTGCTTCTCTTTATGGCCTCATATTACATGCATGAGACAGTGACAAGCACGTTCAAGAGAGCAGTGGTCGTGTACATAGACACACGCGTCTTTCTCATGTTGCTTCTCTTTGTGGCCGGATCCAGTAAAACCAACTATTGGGTTGTACTTGGTAATGTTGTAAGAGATGGCACTACTTTGAATCTGCAGGTGGTGTAGTGTTCTATATATATATATATATATATATATATATATATATATATATATATCAGTTTGGAGGTGAACGCGTATTGTGAACGCATTATGTTAACCATTAATGTAAGTAAAAAACAATCTGGAGCTTCAGCGCCATTCCGTTCCGCTATCGGTTCACGACAGCGGAAGATGGGGGGGGGGAGGAAGTTCTTGAAAATTATTATTCTGCATCGCGCCGCGGTAATTTAACCTTCTCCGCTGCCTCGGCTCTCAGCTGATGACATCGAAGACGAGCGGTGGCGGTGGGAATATTTCTCGCGGGCCGCGGCGACGTTCAAAATTGTTGAAGCTCATTAGAAACCTCCAGTTGCACCCCATTGACAATCGCCACGAAAAAAAACACCTTATGGATTCCAGAATACTTCGATTTGCCCATTGAGGCTCGCCAAAAAGCCCATATGCACGCTCAGATTTATTCGGGGGGGGGGGGGGGCAGAACCATATGTCTGCCCTCAGCGAAATTCCAGACCCCTTTGCACCCTGTTCCCACGCATATGACTCACCATAGAAACGAGCGCATTGGCTCGCAGCAGCATCTTAATTGTATATTAGAGTGTGCACGTGTCTTTTACGACCAGCACGTGACTCCATACTTGTCAATGTGACGATGATAAAGAAAACGATAGGGCAGAACTATTGTCCAGTGGCAGACCAACGGATGTGGAATATTTTATGAAATATGTCCGATCAACAGTAACATTGAAGGCATTCCGGCAAACATCTAACTCACCTATTTTGCTTCTAATATGGGATCGGGCAAGTTTTTGTTATAAAATGCCATTTTTGACCTAATACAAGTTTTTAATTAATATCTTGAATCTCATAATATTATACCTGTCCAAGGACAACAACATATATATTTAGTACGCAAAAATAAGATGGATATGAATGGTAGTTTTCGAGATATCATGTTTTCAAAATGAGGTTTTAGCAGTTTAGCACCTGGCAGGAGACCAACAAACATTAAAAAAATACAACTTAGGCAAATAAATAGATGAACACTTGGAAGATACATTTTATATGTAGGCATTAAAACAAGTTTCATTGAGCTGTATTGTGTTGTTTGGTTTTTATCTGACTTTTTGTGAATGGGTTTCCTTTCCCTGATCACCTTGAGTCAGGGAAAACTGTCAAAACTATACAACTGTTCTGGACATGAAACCAGAACATCCATTACAACATAATAAAGTAATTACATGAAGAAATAATGGGATATTTCTAATGTACTTTAGTTAAAAAGTTAAGTTCTGTAAGAAATATAGCTTACTTTGTATAAGTATAACTGCTTTTTATAAAATAATATTAAATTAAAACTATCTGTAGTCGCATATTTAACACAACCACTGTTTCTTTGCAATTTTGTAAATTTGGATATTCGTTTTAAAATATATTAATGTACATTTCAAAATGATTTGGTCGTATAACAAAAGGAACAACCAGCCTACGTTCTTATGAAAGTTATAACTAAATGTCGTCGATCTTGGCCCGCCGTCCATTCTACCATCGACATTACTTTATTATATGATATTATATTTGCTTTAATTTGACATATGTACACTATTTCCAAAGTAGAGTAAAAAATAGATATTATTTAATAAATACGATTTTCCATGCGTATCCGTAGATCGTATGCACAATTTGAAAGTCGGCCTAAATAGCAACGACATGCCAACATAATTATTATCGCCGGTCGGACATGGTCGTAGTAGCATCTTTTGCCGACATTCCTGTTATTGACTAAATATTTCGTAGTTCCCTAATCGTTTTTAACGTAACACATACATGTTACAGTATACATAAAACATATTCGATCATGTAAAGTGGGATAACAAACAGTGAAAATAGCACAAAGAATGTTGAGCAAAATATCAGTTAACGACGGGTATAGCATGCCCCTCACACCAAAGATCGACTTGTACTATAGCGCACATTGCTAAGGTTGTGTGGATCAGTCTATTTTATCGCGATGGGAGATCCACTTTTAACAGTAAACAAATACTCAAATTATTCGCTACGCGTTATCAATACAATATTATTTGTTGTGTAGATCATATTTATTTGCAATTAGGAACCACAATATACCGAAATATCTTGCATATGCATCGACAAAAATATTAGAAACGTAACTAACGGCACGAGTAGCGAGCGAGCTACCGGAGCCGCGCTAAGCGTCGGTACTCGGGTAAAATTCGCAAATCTTTCACCTTTCAAGTATCGGCGCGGCAACAAATTTAATGTAGCTAGCCGCTCACCGCCCGATTGTCTACGCTGCGACGCATCTCGACGGCCGTAGGCAAATCGCGTATGATCGTAAAGGTAGGTAAAGCTAAGTTCTTATACAGCGCAGTATCCAGTCCTCAGGACTGCTCAAAGCACTTTACACTTTAGTCCCTGGCAGACCTCTTCAATCGAACACCATCTCGACTTCTCTGGGACGAATATCCACCACTGTCTATCGCATACAGCTGGGTGAACTGAAGCAATGTAGAATAAACGAACTTGCCCAAGGTTCGACACCGCCGCACTGGATTCGAACCCACGTTCTCTCAGTTGAGAGCCCTGAGCTTTTAAAGCTGCGCTACTGCGCTCTACATAAGCTAGTGACTGGCCTACGACTGACCGCCGCACACCGGTTAGCTGTGACGCAACGAAGGGCAAATTGCCGTTAGAAACTATGTATTTGTTATGGTAATTACCAACAAATCAAGTCGAAAATATAGGCGTACATTTGTCTTGGTAAATTAGGCATAGTACAAATTAAAACAAATACATCACAATTATAATTGCAATTTTTAAGTTGATAATGTCGATTATGATTACCATATGTGTCCTTTGTAAATAAATGTTGCTCGAACAACTTTATTATTTGCAATATTTTTAGAAGACGACTGTGCCAATACTGTTCATTGCAATACAATTTAGTACCGCTCATTGATTAAACGAAGTCATACCATTGAGAGTGGTGTGCATCGAGTTTTAACCAACTTTGAAGGCGTGATGCAGAGCCTGTTACAGAGTCGATTGTACACGATTACAATAGAGTGTCGTAGGAGGTCTATATAGCGTGCATGAGAGGAATGAAGACGGACAACTGTACAGTTTCCGAGAATCACATCGAAGAAGTTAATTATGCCTTCGACCGATATTGGACCAGTCGGGGTGTCCTATGTTGGACCACTGGTCCAATGTAAAACACCCGTGGTCCACTATACGTACCATCCCATGCAACACACATGATATATGAAAATGTGTCATACTGAAGTTTCTGCATGTGTATATTAGACTCCTACTTATGGCCCGGGACCTTGTTGAGTAACAGGGGAGGCCTACATTTTTAATCACGGGGTATATTATTTTCTGAAATGTTCACTTTGTTTGACAGTTTTGCTGGAATATGCGGGAAACTAAAAAACAAATAATATTTGTTTCTTCAAAACGCCTCATTATTTTATTGATAATCACCACACCTTGCTTAAAGTTTGATAGACATGGCTATTATTTTCACAGACAAGCAATAATGTGAAACTGCCTCTTATTATGTTATCAATGGTCAATAATTGCATATGTGGCACGTATACTTAACCCGTAGCAAGCATCATAAGTCGATCACGCTCATTTGGGCAAAAACATCCCGTATTCAAACCTAGCCCCTCCTGCCAGAACGACCAAAACTAAAACATGGTTTATTTAGTTTTAGATACAAAATACTATTATTATTATATTATATCAATGACATACTTGGGAATGTCGCATCTGTTTGATTGATTTAGGCTACAAATTATATTTTCCAGAGACAAAACGGAAAGTGGACCCAAGAGGAACTGGATAGAGCGGTCATGTCATTCAGAAATGGAGACGCCGGCCTCAACGCAACTAGCAAGACCTAGGGGGTTCCGAAGGCTACCCTGAAGCGGCACCTAAACAACAAAAACAAAATCGCTAATGGTCCAAGAAAGTATTTTGGTCGCCCTTGCACTCTGCCGCCAGAGTTGGAGAACATGCTGGTGGAGCATGTTTTAAAACTGGAGAATATGCTGATTGGTATGACCAGGAAAGATTTGATGGATATGGCATATCAGTTGGCTGAAGCGAATGGGATAAGGCATTGCTTTAACACTTAAAAACAAGCAGCTAGCAGACATTGGTACCGTGATTTTATGAGGAGACACCCTGAACTCTCCCTCCGTCAAGCCGAGGCAACTTCTATTACGAGAGCCAAAGGGTTTAATCGTGAGAGTGTGCATGAGTTCTACGATAAACTAGAAACTTTGGTTGACACGTACTGATTCGATGCTACAAACATCTTTAACGTGGATGAATCGGGTATAACAACTGTGCAGAAGCCTGGCCGGGTCTTTGAGAAAATAGGGAAAAGGCAAATCGGATCTCTTACTAGTGGTGAGAGAGGCTTTACTACAACAGTGGTGTGTAGCATGACTGCAGGGGGCAACTATGTTCCACCAATGATAATTTTCAGGCGTAAACGCATTATAGAATCACTGGAAGCGTCAAAGTGAATAATGAATCAGGCTGGATGAACAAGGAACTCTTCGTCGTCTGGCTGAAGAACTTTGTATCTCATGTTGGCTGCACCAAAGACAAACATGTTCTGTTGATTTTTGATGGTCATTCGTCACACACGAAAAATACTGAAGCAATCCATTACGCCCGGGACCATGGAGTCGTCATATTATATATTCCTCCACACACAACGCACCGTCTCCAACCCCTTGATCGGGTTTTCTATAAACCTGTGATGACCTATTACAATGTGGAATGTGACACTTGGCTGAGGACCAAACAAACTACAGTCACCATCTCCTCAGTCTGTCGTATCTTCGGAAGGGCATACGTACGCTCTGTTTCCATGGTAACTGCTGCCAATGGTTTCAAGTGCACAGGCATTTGGCTTTGTGATCGGAACATATAGACTGATGCAGATTTCGCCGCGGCTGGAAGGTTCAAGTTGTCCTACTCGGAAACTGGTATAGATGTTCCATCGAATTCTGCCTGAGATGCCACTGTGCAGAATGACAATTCGTCAAATACAACAACCTCGTCCGCGAGCGAGCAACAGTCCAACAACCGAAGCCTGTCCACGTGCGACCGACAGTCCAATGATCCATGTCCGCCCACAAACAAGTAACAGCTCAATGAGCTGAGCTCATCCACAAGCACCAGGCAGAATAATTTCAGGCATGTCACAACCAACCCATGCCCATCAGTGAGAGATCAACAGTCTAACAAACCTAGCCTGTCCGCGAATGAGCAACAACAGTATATTGACCCAAGCCCGTCTACAAGCGAGCAACAATCCAACAACCAAAAGCTGTCCACGAGAGAGCAACAGTCCAATGATCCATGCCCATCCACAAGCAGCAGACAGAGTGGTTTCAGGTGTGTCGCAACCAATGCAGATGGACGTTGTTTCTTCCGAGTCGTTGTTATTTGTCAAGATCTCGATATGCAGCATGCAGAAAGAGACAACGATGGCAATTTAAAGGACCTGCGAATGAGAATGCGAGAAATGACTTCCGCTGATGCGCTACAATCCAACACGATTGTACATATGCTAGACAACGTTGGCCTTTATGAAAACATTGATGAGAGGAAGGTGAACGCAGATCTACCTCAGAGACTGTGCTATGCATCTATCGAGGACAGAATCGCATCAATGGCGAATCCCAGTGAAATTATTGGGGATATAGAGATCGTTGCAACGGCACGCTGTCTACAACGACCAGTGCATGTCTGCGTTGGAGAGAGTGTACTTGAATTTGGGACGGAATTTCAGGAGTCTGGTGCAATTATGCTCAAATACATAAATCTGAGTGAAGATGCTGGTCATTGTGAAGCATTAGTCCCAATCACGGGGCAGCTTACTGATCAACCAGAGCTGGTTAGAAAGGTCACCACTCCTGCAATCATGTCTCCCATCCCAAAACCAGCGATTTCTAGGGTCAAGAGAAGAACCACCAAGTCGGAAATCATAAACTCCAGTCCCTATAAAAAAATTTAACAACAAAAGTCAAAAGGCACAAAAGTAGGCATAACAGTTGGCAAAACAAATAGAAAGACAACAGATCCAATTAAGAAAAAAACGAAAAAAACGGCAGCTTTCTCCTGCCAGCCAAAACGAAAAAAGTGGTCAATGTGACAACGAATCTTGGTAATGTGTACTGTGTAACGAACAACGAAAAGAAACCATGGTGAAATGTGTACACTGTGGGATATGGATACATATGAATTGTGCTGGTGGCCTGCCCTATAACTATCGATGTGACATGTGTCAGTAAAAGATCGTATTCCTAATTTGGTGATCAGGGACCATCAATTACCGACTGGTATCTTTTTGTCATTATTAGACACTCTACTGGCCATTATTCCGTTGGTTTGTTCGTTTATCCGTGACAGACTCTATCATGGCAATCACTTCGTTGGCGTATTCTTCTATTCGTGACAACATATAATAGTTTGTTCTCAGTTCATAATTAAATTGTGTCAAATCTATTTGGCGTTTAGTCGTCACATGTCATTTGTATGCTCATTGGAACGCCGTAGTTTTCGTGATTTATGCATTAAGCGACTATCTTCTTATAAGTCTGAAGTGGGTGCTGAACCTTGGTTTCTTTCAAAGCATCAAGACAGTTGACGTATATCGAACCAGAAGCACCTATATTGGACCACCTGGTCCAATATCAGGACCACTGTAGTCCAATATATGTCATCCGTTACCAATTACGAAAAACACTTTTTTACATTTTGTGGAAAAAAATAACAAATGCATTGACCCTATTTCCTGCTTGCACACAGAGCTTGTAGTAACTCGTGGCCTGATCCTTGATAATCATCGATATCACGTACAGGAATGGAGAAAGATTGCTCGGAAGTTAGGTGTTCAATATCGGTGCACTTTCCCAACGCAATTAACGAGTGAAAACAATCGATATGGCTATAACAGAGGGTTGTCTTTCTCAAGACAAACGCACAGACGGTGCTTGTTTAATAAATCCTTCATATGCTTGAGCGTGTTGACAAGACGGCATGCTGATATGGACATTGCGCGTCTTCAGGTTCAACAGCAGTCACGTGGGCACGGAAGCTCGCAGGCCAGGTTAAGAAAATGGTGGGGAGGCGATCAAGTGGCGCCACGATGCGTAATTTTGGTGACCCTCTTCGAGTGACAAATGTTCGGGTTTTGATCGATGCAAGTGTATATTTTATAAGGAAGCGTATACGCATGTAGGACGCATGTGACGAAGTTTGGCGGCTCTATGTCGTCGTTTTGATGGTTAGATGAGAAAGTAAAAGATCGTCCTCATCCCCCTCTCCTGTTATTTTATGGGTCACTTTCACTTCTGGTCTCATCACAGGGAAATGGGAAAACAGCCTTTTATTGGTTAGTCTACTGACTTTTTCTACAACCGAAACTCTTATGCGAGTGCGAAACACCAAAAGGTGTGGTTTGCTTCCACTCAATTAAATGTTACTTTTGGGAATCTTCATTGTGAACATAGAACATAAATAAAAACAGTAGATCCACACAAATTATATATAACGGGCGCTGCGTGTGATTTCAACCAGGGTAGGGGGCAATTGAAATAGGTGCGGTAACACAGCCCTGAAGACTGTATAAATACTATTCATGGTTTACAATCAGCATGTTGCATTGTGGAGTAGCACAGGGGTAAGACCTCCAGACTCTCGACTGAGAAAATGCGGGTTCGAATCCAGTGCGGCGGTGTTTAACCTTGGGCAAGTTCGTTTACTCTACATTGCTTCAGTTCATTCAGCTGTATGAATGAGTACCTGGCTATGGACAGTAGTGGATATTTGTGTACGAATAGTCTTCGTGCATTAATTGCAGCGTGGCTGAATGCTTCCCAGAAAAGTCAAAATGGTGTTTGATTGAACAGGTCTGCCAGGGAGTAAAGTGTAAAGCGCTTTGAGCAGTCCTGAGGACTGGATACTGCGCTATATTAGAACTTACCTTTTGCATGGTGGTCACATATTTTGCAGACTATGACTTATTTGTTGAAATAAAACATTTCATTGTCACAGACACATAATAATATTGACGCAATAATAAACAGTTCAAGTCCATTATAACGTGACTTATCGAGTAGTTTTTATTCAAACATAATTTCTGTAGTGCATACAACATACAGGAGCTAGCTGTTAACATGACGACATCGATCTACCACTAGTGGCCGTGAAAGACAACGCTGCGGCCCACACGCTGTTTGATGTAGATTTGCCTAACTCGCTGCAGTGGCAAAGACACGCATAACAATGTGGTGTGATGTCACAACAAACATTCTGACCAATGAGTGGTATTTACCAAAACACCATGCTGGGCTTAAAGTAAAACAAATATACATGAACGATTCTGAAGTATGTACACTTCAAGTTACCTCATTATGGTACAACTAACTGCATATACTTAAAAAATAGTCTAAGTTAATTAAACTACCATAACATTGATCACTTGTTAAATGGAATGGTGACATTGACCTTCAATGAATTCTGGACCACAGTACACCGCTGAGCAAATACCAAATGTGACTCGTACACATGTTGTACCATCACGTACACACAGTAGAGCAATCAAGTGAGACAATGGGTGTATGGTCAACGTAATTATACAAATAAATAACGATGTTTACAGATATGAAATTATACCATATACATCATACACATAGAGAACATATAATGCTAAATAATACAAACAATTATTACCATATATACCCGGTACTAAAACATCTCATTTTCCTTGTAACATCGCAAATATTGATTGTGACATATTCTGCTAATAGAGAAATTAATAGCTTGTTAACATCGCTTCTCAATTACAGTATTTTTTAATATACATAAAAAAAACTGTTCTAAACATTCCAAAGCAATGACGTTTTATGTTAAAATTTAACCGGTTATACAAATGTTGGAGTATGCGTATTTTAGTAGCTGCATATTTACCATAAATTAGCAACATCTGCCATAGATAGTAACCTCACATGGTAAACGTGAATGACACATGAAGACATAACACAGCAAAGCAATAACGCACGAGACACAATAAATAGGCAGTTCAACAAAAAATCTCTTTCGTTCTACGCAATGATTTTTTCAACACAGACTAACTTAAACCTAAGAACATAATCATCCCCCTAATGCATCCTTCAATGTTAAAACAGCAAGTGAAACACAGCTGTCATCAAATCGATGACATTTAGCATAAATTGGATCAAATTTCAAAAAAGAAAACAACATGGATAATGTTCAGCCTAACACGATCCAACAGTGAATAAGATAAGTGACCAGAAATACACCACCAAAACACAAGTTAAAACAAACCACTACATTATACCGTATTCGCCGGTATATGTCATTTTCTGTTGCTAAGACTATTGCAACAGCGCTTGTTAGCAGCAGAATTGACTATTGCAATTCCCTCCTTTATAATATCGCTAGCAAGGATATCACAAAACTTCAGCGTGTCCAAAATTGTCTAGCAAGAGTAGTTACAAGATCTCCTCGTTTTTCTCGCTCTGTGCCACTTTTGAAGTCTTTACATTGGCTTCCTGTACGATATCGTATAATTTTTAAGATCTGTACCATTACATATCAGGCACTGTCCAATAAGCAACCATCTTATTTGCATTTATTGCTTACTCCTGTAAGAAAATCTATCCAGCTTCGATCATCTAGTTCTGACCTACTTTTTGTTCCTAGAGCCAACACTAACATTGGAACTAGGGCTTTTTCTGTTGCTGCACCAACTCTTTGGAATATGCTTCCTCTTAGTGTTAGATCAGTTGAACATATTACAAAATTCCGTCGTCATTTAAAAACGTATCTTTACAACCTTGCTTATCCACCTTAGCTCCCTAGCGCCTTGACCCATCTGTTGACAACTGGAAAACTACTTATGGACTTTGAGATTGACCAACCCTTTTGTTTTGATGCGCCTCTGAGCTTGGTTTCCAAGGATTTAGGCGCAATAGAAGTTATCTTATTATTATTATTACACAGGTGCCTGTGAAAAAAATAGCTCTGCACAGACTGGCTTTCTGCACACGATGCAGGAACCAGCTGGCAGGTTTTGTTGAAGTGCCTACAATATAATGTCAAATAAAGTCATATCAGAATGAAACTTTTATATACAGAACACGTTTTTATCTAGCGCTAATGATAACTTAAACATCTAAACAAAATAACTACAAAAGCATAACTGACCTTTCTTTCCCATGAGCATTCATTAAGAGACAGCTAATTTACTGCCATGATAATTATGTAGAATTAAATATATGTCGATGACGACTGTGTTTGGCTTTGTACATTCAGACACGTCAATCATACTACACTGTATATACATCAAACGCAACAGTATCAAATAATAACAGTATTGTCTAAGTATACAATCAAATTGCTAGGCTAAGAATAAGGAATACAATATACTAACAGTAAGAAATAAACTAAAATACACTCGGCAAAATTACCTTCCATAAGATATATATATATATATATATATATATATTTATGACAAAAAAGCATAAGCAGAAAGGTCAATTGCAAGTGTGATTAGACGTAAATAAGTGACGTAATGGAGGTAAGTCTCGAGCAGGCGCCGCAGTGTCACGGTCAGTTGTGTTGACTAGACTAACAACAGAAGATAACACTTTACTGATTTATGTAGTTAACCCTGTTGTAGTTCTGCCATCATTGACTGCTATATGTATAAACGTGTGCACGCACGCATCACTCGTGCACACATGCGAATATGAAGACAATCCAAGTTGACTCCTTCATATAAAAATATTGATAACAAAAACATGTTTCTATAATTTAGATTAAATATATCATAGATTAATATGACTCTACCACGTAAACTAATATTAATATTTGACAAGAACAGTCCATGTTGTTTGAGATATATAAAACACACTTTCTGGTCTGTTTTGACAGTTGTTGTTGACAAAGAGTGGACGATTTAGATACAATGTTTCTTTGTTTGAGCTGTGCTGACTTGGACTGATGCTACAATGTGATACATTTAAGGCCTGACCTTGGGTCAATCCCTTGTATACAACATGAGGGGTAAACATCATCGTTACCCAGTTTATAACGCCACAACTTAACTAACGACTGTATAAATAAACACAGATACACAATACGGGGACATTTGTCACATCCAGCAACACAATTTAACGGCATTTTCGGGAATCGAACCCTTTCTAGGGCCTTCAGACCCATAAAGTCACTGCCCTGGTATGACATCAGTGTATCGCAGGTTATAACCCGGAGCAACAAGGGTCGGGTTCTCTTTGACACAGCAGGGTAAACCGGGACAAGGAGGGTGAATGACCAGGACTGAGTTAATTGATCTACTTACCAGCCATACTCTGTCTCCAAACTCGTCCTCCAGATGACGGCAGGTGTCATGTGACAGAGAACAGCTGTAGAGACTGGAACATAATTAATGACTGTTGTTGATTACACTCATTACAAGGCAAAATTACAACAACACTAACTTTACGACCACAACTTCCGGTGTAATTATTTACCACCAATTACACGTGGATTCGTAAAGAAATGTGGGCTTTGTAATTGTAACTTGACCAAGAAACAGATCCACTTTTGTTGATCTTCTAAAAGACGACAAATTAGCTGTGCACCTGTCAAAGTTTGTCACGTAGGTGTGTTTAGTTTAGTGACACATGAACTGACACATGTGTCGTGTCAATGTCAACACACATATATAAAAGGGCTTACTTACATGAGGGTTAACCCCCTCCATGCCCTCAGCATCTCTGTCACATGACCACCTACAGACGATGTCAACTTTCCGTAACTTGTCTCAACATCTGTAAATTGTAAACAAACCTTTGGGTTATAATTTGTCTTCAAAACTTTGTTTATTTCGGTGGCTGTAAAAGTTAATTACAAGTTTGAGATCGACGCAAACATCAAAACTAAAACGAGTCATATAAAATGTCACTAAAGACAATAAACTGATTTGACGCGTCGAGTCCAATAGCAACCACCCCAATCTTCCTATGTCAAGATCCGAGATATATGGGAAACATGCTGAACCCCTGAGGAATCTCCCGGATTTCAACAAAAAAGTTGGCAGGTATAAATTATATATTTTCTTTGTCATGTTGTAAGAACTTCTAGGGTCAGGTATGTTTAAGGTGTCAGACGAGTATCCAAAAATAAAAATAAATTATTCTGGTACGATTTAACCATGGGAGTAGAATATCATCTTTAGACACATCTGCCTGATTCACAGTGTAAACATTGTTGTCTGTTTATTGCTCTCACACAGACTGGATTATTTACACTTGTCTTTGACGTGAATAATACAGACGGCGTATTGCACACAACAATGTAATCCACTTACTTGAACATGTAGTGCCATCAAACATATAACCGTACGAGCATGTCGTACATTGATCAGCAGTGGTGCAGGAATCACAGATGTCAGCACAAGCTGGAAGCAGAAGAACTTGGCATTACACCCAGAATTGTATGTGGTTCACAGAAACACTGCGACGTCTCAGCAGCATTCGGATCCACAGCGACATACAGCAAGAATGCAAGGCAACCGGATAACATTTACATGTTTCCGCTGTACAGCTAGTCTTTGTTCTCCAATGTAGAATATATTAAATGTGTGATATAGATTTGAATATGCTTTTGCAGCACAGCATTTGAATTTTTTTTGAGTGCTTTGTGCTATTCCACTAATAATGCAGTTGTTTGTATTGGACTCCCCACGATAATTTAGTGTAGGGAAGGACATCACTGCAAACTCAACAAACCATTTTGTCTAGTGGTGTTGCACCACCAGCACAACGTACAAATAACCAATGTTGAAGTTGAACGTGTATTAATATCAAACACTGTAGAATGCAATACATACCTTTACATGTCTTTGAAGTACTGTCATAAACTAAGGGTGACTTGCAAGAGTCATTGTCACACATGATTGCCACAGAACACTTGGAGCAGTCAGCCACACATTCTACAACAAGCAAATAAACATCAGTTGAGCAGTCACAACAAGGAACAGTAGATGACATGGTCTCTCCAGACAGACATCAGCCAGAGGGAGAGCGAGGGAGAGCGAGGGAGAGAGAGGAAGAGGGAGGCAGAGGGAGGTGGAGAAACAGAGGTGGAGAGAGAGCGAGGGGGAGAGAGAGAGGAGGGGAGAGAGGGGAGAGAGAGAGGGATGGAGAATGATGGAGAGGAAGAGAGACAGACATACATAACATATAACATTCACATATTGCAGACATTTCATTACCATCTTTCTGGTAGATGTTTAATGATCATTCCACCTCGATCCAAGAAGTCTCGCGGGACTAACCCTACCCTGTCGCCCCCTTACGCTAACATATCATAACAACATATGACACATTATTGTCAACTTTTGTGTAGTGGACTGCATGGAACAGTACACAAGCCTTAGAGAAACGATGTTCTCGCTGACTGCAGATCCGTAGTCCTTCGCTCAGTTCACATGCAGTGCATTGAGCGAATTGATGTGCACATCAGCCAGACCTGGGGCGGAAGTACTCCGTACTCGTGTACTCGAGTACATTTTTGAAGTACTCGTACTCGTACTCATAAAACTTATGGGTCGTGTACTCATACTCGTACTCATTGTACTCAGATTTTACGAGTACATTACGAGTACATCTGAGTACTTTCTCAATATATACTGGGAACAATTAATTTATTTGCAGTTATAAAATCAAACTTTCCTGAAATATTTAAATGCTCAACTATTTTTTTTAATACTTTGTTATTTCACATAGAATGCCACCTTGCCATCCCTACACATAGTACATCCTCATTCTCTGATAGCCATGAGTCCATGACTATGATACCCTAACATGGCAACAGGCAGCATCTTTCCCCAGTCAGAAACACCCTGTTAAGCAAACAATAATTGTAGGCTATCAGTTCAGGCCATAAAACTGTTTAATCAAGCCACCAGGATGTCCATAAAGAGCCAACTACTAGTAGCAGTTAACCCACCTGTTAGACAGGGAATGCATTTAATGTAGTCTGGAGACCATGCCACTTGGCACTGGCAGACAGTGCTAACTGCTAAGAACAAGAACTGCCAGTCTTCCTCTGTAGAAGTAAGGTGGCTCAAGTCAGACTTCACCCTACACTAATATAATCTGGTGCCAACTTAGTGTGACACCAGTGAAGCCATGTGGCATGATAGTCTAGGTCAGAGAGAACACACACTGAGGGAGCAGAGATAAGAGAAATGCTAAACAAAGACATGTAGCCAGTGGGATGCCAGGTAACAAATCCTCCTGTTGGTTGCTTTGTTTTACATGCTTAACCTGGAGACAACCAGCAAAGTTCAATGATTGGCTGGGGGTATCCACTGGTCAGTCTCTTTTACCCACTCATTTGTGATCATTAAAGACAGATATCAACTTGATTGGCTAAGTTTTTTTCTCAAATGTCAATCGTACTTTATGATTGGTTTACGTGTGCCTAGTTGGTCGGTGACTCAATATTGCCCCTAGATATATCATGCCAGTGATACCACATGCCTACATTGCAGAGAGATCTACTACATTGTCGATTAAGTTAATTGGAGTATTGTTTGTTCAACTTTGTTGCAAGAGCTGAAGTATAAAACTAGTACTAGTAGCATGTCGACTGTACTTAGCCATTTTTTGATACCACCTAACTCCACAGGGAATGTGTTAGGGAAATGCAAATACTGTAAGATCGAGATAAAAGGCCACATGAAAATTTTTTTGCAATACGTTATTATTTAATATTTATATTTACAAAAATGTACTTGTAATCGTACTCGTGAGAATGTACTCGTACTCGTACTCAGCTTTTAGTAATGTACTCGTACTCGTCCATCGTCAAAGTACTCGTACTCGTACTTGTACTCGTACTCATGAAAATGTACTCGGCCCCAGGTCTGACATCAGCAAGACATGTGGTTCTGCAACTGTCAACAATGCAAGGCATCAACGCTTCTCCAATGGCAGTCGTCAATGACCCAGGCCGCCCTCTATGATCAAGAAGTACTTGTTTCAAACCTCTTTCATCTGGAAGCAGTCAACCGCTAGCAACCAGGCAAACAACACTGTGTTTGGTCAATAGGGATGGTAACAGGATGAGCACAGCAACCAATGGCTTCCTTTCTGGTCCACTCTCGCTGTCGCAAGTATGGCTTGTGCCCTCCTCCTACATGGTGGATGCAAGAAACGTGCAAGGGCAATTGAAAGAACTGCAGGGCAGGCCTTCATTGCACGGCATTGTGCAATAGCGAGGGTGGCTGCCTAAACAATGATGGCAAAGATGCTAACTATTGAACCTCTACTAATGGATAGATGGATGGTCGGATGATGGATGATACTGTTTAGGTAGATTCATTGTATGTTTCGTTTCGACCCATTGATGGAATGATTCTGAACTATAAAAAAATTATATGTTCACAATAACGGTTGAAAAAATATCAGTGAATTTGTGGATCTAATTGACATATCATTGGATCATTCCCATGTCAAATCAATCACTTTTAGGCCATTTTTGCATCACCCGACTCCAATTTTGATTAAATTTAGCACAGTTATTGGCGCACATGAGAATATCCAAATAATTTTTTTTTAAATCTAGGTCAAGTATTATTTATGATATAAGTCACTGAACTTTGACCTGAATCGCATACTGAATGTCACAATAATGCCCATAACTCTGCTGTTAACAAAAGCTAGAAAAGCAAGCAATACATAATTGGAAAGCCAATAAACAAGCGCACATAGGTATAACATAAATAAAAATATAATAATTTGACTTTTGACCTCAGATACCCAAAAACGTGTCCTCCGATTTTTTTTAAAATTTGTTATACAGTATCCTATACTATTGCAGAAGTATCCATGAAAATATTAGAGTGGGCAAATAATAATGTTCAGAGATACATTAAATTGAGTACACCCGGTTATGACAAATTGTACCAGGATGGCACAGGATAACTCACTTCAAAGATACAGTACTACCTCTGCTGTGTAAATCCAAATATATATGCTTACTAATTATACAATTGTTATTCAATACACCAGGGATTATTGTTATGCAATAAGCCACCAGAGGGACTAGATCATGCACATGTACATGTCTCCTATGTCTGTAATTTTATGCGATTGGTGGCATATAGAGCAACATTCAAACATTACAAATGAACAAATTTGATAGCATATTACATATGGTAACCATTACAAATTGAATTGTATTGACAATTGCTCAGCTTCATGTGTGATGATTGCAGTTTCATTTGACTGAGAGATAATATATGAGACTCATGCATATTCATTGCACATGTGCGTGATACTACAGAAACTGCTATGAAATAACTATTTAGTCAGCCTGTAACCATCAAGTCTACTAGTGACGGTGTACTGATCCACTAAAATAGCACCCGGACAAAACTTGCGAAATGTTTCTGCAGAACTGGTTTCAAGAAACTAACATTGGGTTTGACCACACAACATTAGCTGTGCAGACAATGTTGTGAAAAGCTGGAATCACATATACTGATCAAGAAAGAACAGTTTTTGAAGAGCATGAACTGTCAATACTCAATGAATCATTGGATATTTTTTGTGAATCCCCACTCTCAAAATGAAAGTTAGGCCAGGAATCCTATTCTGCAAGAAAGGTGCAAAAAATTAACAGCAGTGGTGAAGAAGGTAAAATTAGTTGCATCTGAGAAATGTTTTGAACATGAGAAAACAGCTACTTCCGGTGAGAAAGACTGGTGAAATGATGGCACAGTTAAAGGACAATTTCCGGAAAACAGACAAGAGAAGCGAAAAGATCAAATTATTGACCGTGATCCCAAAAAGTTGGAGCATCCGGAAAACAGCAACACTCTTCAACACATCATACCTCATTTAGTCATTGCAAACAGAGAAAACATTTAGTGAAAGAGAAAGGCATCATGAGTGATCCAGATCCCAAACCAGGAAAAAGCCTGTCCTCTGAAACCATCCAGTTTGTGGAAGCATTCTATTCTATTCTATGAAAGAAAAGACTTTGTCTCTATCTGTGTTCATGGTGAACGAGTCCATAAGCAAAAGCAACTAGTTCTTTGTAACTTTGCATTTGCACAATTCATCAGAATGGACAAAATTAATGATGGTTGGTGCAAAACTCAGCAAACTTACCAAAAATTATCACATCCCACTTGTTCACTACAACCATTGTCTTTCACAACTACGATGTAATCCACCAAGTCACGAATGCTTTCTACAAAAATGTGTGATGACTCAGGTAATTTGAATGAATGACTACGAATTACATTTGACAGCCAGGTAATCAAGGAAATTAATTTTTTTTAATGGATAACTACTGATCGATCAACACTACCAACCATGAAACTCAGTGCAGATGAATAGATCCATGAATTCTGCACCCAACTTGAAATCTTGCTGTGGCACGATTTCATAAGCAGACAGCAGGCACAATCGTTCCCTTGGAATAATGCACAGGCAACATTGCACCCATTTGTTTGCTACTATTGTGAAGCTGGTAATGACTGTGTCACATATTAGTTATGTTGTCATTTCTGACTGTAACATACATGATACCATTACTGTGCACCTGTTCCAGAAAAACCTCATCAGCAGCTCTTTGAATTTGCACCAGCTCATTTTCCTGCTATAAAATTCTACTTTTCGACCACAGAAGAGTACTACGAAGAAACAACTCTTCTTGCAAGCCGTATGCAGAGCGAAAACAATAGCAGGAACACGGAAGCCACACTTCGTCAAGCAATTATCACTTAATGATTTAGAAGTAGCAATATATTTTACATGTTCCATAAGAAGAAAAGAGATTGTGACAGCCCAGTGTGATGGTCTCAGTCTCGTGGATATCAAAGAGTATCTGATGGCCATCTATGATGGAAACTGGTGGGTGGCATATGTAATGGATGTTATTCCAGCTGATAAAGAGGCTGAACTGAACTTCCTTCACCCATATGGACCATCTCCATCATATTGCTACCCACGACACAGTGACACTCTTCATGTTCATGTGGGTGATATACCAACGCATATTCACCTGACAACCGACACTGGTTGGACCTACAAACTATCCAGAGGACACAAACAAAGTATATGAGGCCCTGCAAAGTATTTGAATACATGTTAAGAGAGAGACTACAGCCTTTAGGAGCTTGTTAAGTGATCTAAAAAAGGGAACTAATAAAATTCAATTTTGCATCCACTGATCTATAGATCAAAGGTAAGTCACCCAGGTGTACTCAATTTAATATATCTCTGAACATCAGTATTATTTGCCCAGTGTAATAGTTTCAGGAACTCTTCTGCAATAGTATAGGATACTGTAAAACATTTAAAAAATGGGAGGATACAATTTTTGGGTATCTGAGATTAAAGGTGAAATTATAAAAAATATGTTATTTTTATTTACATATTTTTATTTTACAATACCTATGTGTGCCTGTTTATTGGCTTTCGAATTATGTATTACATGTACTTCCTTTTCTAGCTTTATTAACAGCAGATTTATGGGAATCAATGTAACTGTCAGTATGTGAATTGGTTCAAAGTTCAGTGACCAATATCTTCAATAATATACTTGACCTAGATTTAAAAAAAAAATTATTTTGATATTCTTGTGTTAAATTTCATAAAAATTGGAGTCGGGCATTGTTTTGAGTGATTGATTTGACATGGAATGACCCCACTGGTATTTCTAGAATAATAGTACAGTGTATCATTACTATGGACTGGGCTGCATTCCCAGTTGTACATAATCAGAAGTTTCTATAATAAATGATGACATTGATCTTGACCTTCATTATATGACCACCATTTTGCAGCTCTTTGAATGTGCATCAGCCCATATTCCTGTGTTAAATTCTACTTTTTGACCACAGAAGAGTACTACGAAGAAACAACTCTTCTTGTAAGCCCTATGCAGAGTGAAAACAATAGAAGGAACACAGAAGCTACACTTCTTTAAGCAATTGTCACTTAATCTCTTGAAAGTAGCAATATATTTCACATGTTCCATAAGAAGAAATGAGATTGTGACAGCCCAGAGTGATGGTCTCAGTCTTGTGGATATCAAAGAGTATCTGACGGCCATCTATAATGGAAACTGGTGGGTGGCATATGTAATGGATATTATCCAAGCTGATGAAGAGGCTGACCTGAACTTCCTTCACCCACATCAACCATCACCACGACACAGTATCCAGAGGACACAGAAAAAGTATATGAGGCCCTGCAAAGAATTTGAATATGTTAAGAGAGAGACTACAGCCTGTGAGTATATACTCATTTCATTATAGCTGCACCGGCTATCATGTCAGTTGATTTCTTTATTTCTTTCTTCATAGAACATTAGTAGGTGTCAGTATGAACATGTGTACTATTATAAAAACCAAGGCACCATCACCATATGTCACCAATCAGTCCTTTAAAAGCTAGTATTTTTAGTGTGTCTGTGGAAAGTCCCTTCAGATTCTTGGAAACTGACTATGTTTCCATAGTGCAGATCAAGTGTGCGTCATCCCAGTTCAAACATAAATCCATGAATGCAGATCATAATAGTCTGGTTATTCTCATGCCACTATGCTGTTGTATTATAACTACCTAAATATGTCACCCTGTCAAATCACAAAAAACTGGCCTTAGTTTTGTTTATTCTCCAGATAATCTCATGTGCCATTTGCAATGACATGTGACTGACCCCAGCAGGTGTCAATCAACCTTGTCTACTGCAACAACTTCAACACATGGCCCTTCGTAACACAATATCATGAGACAACTTGGTGGGAAAACCTTGGGGGGAAATCTCAGTAAAAAAAGTGTCTGTCAAATTGTGTTGAAATAAGCCACATGCCAGTAAAAAGTCACATTTCTAAGAAAAAAACAAGCAACTGGTGACAGTTGTATTATTGGTAACAACCAGGAAGTATTACTTAATGTAACTTTTTTATAAAAAATACAATACTTACAAAGCCATAACTTGGCATAAGACTCAGCTTGTGTTTACCCAAAATTGCACTGGATGGTTTTATGTTTGGTGAAGGGGTCGTGCCAAAAATGCAGTACGGATTTTTGCTGTCTTTCAACATTGTAGCAAAATGTTTATGAAGCCGTATCAAACTGAATATGCATTTGTTTACAAAAAACCCATTGGAATGTCAATAACATGTTTGTACTTACAACCATACAAATTTTTTCTTTTGCGGAGTTTCTCAAAATGAAATAAAATGCCATTTTAATGTGATTTTTTACATATTTTTTTATTATCTTTAAACACATTTAAATATATCTAAACAACATAAAAAATCTATTATTTTTGGTCTGGAGTATTGTATATAAACTCTAAGAAAAAATGGTTAGCTTATCTTCAAAACTTGTATTAGAAATTATTAATTAAAAAAAAGCATATAATAGCCGATGCAGCCACCGTAAGTGATCTGAAAAAGGTGAACTAATGAAATTCAATGTTGCATCCACTGTTGTATAAACCAAAGGTAAGTCACCCAGCTGTATTCAATTTAATGTATCTCTGAACATTATTATTTGCCCACTCTAATATTGTCAGGAACTCTTCTGCAATAGTATAGGATACTGTACAAAAATCACAAAAATCGGAGGATACATTTTTCGGGTATCTGAGGTCAAAGGTCAAATGATGAAAACTATGTTATGTTTATTTACATGACATTTTAAATTTTATTTTATACCTTTGTGTTCCTGTTTATTGTCTTTCCAATGATGTATTACTTGCTTTTTACCTTTATTAACAGCAGAGTTATTGGCATCAATGTAATGGTAGGTATGTGAATCAGGTCAAAGTTCAGTGACCAAGATCTTCAATATAACTTGAGCTACATTTCATATTTTGTTTTACTTTGATATTCTCGTGTGAGCCAACAACTGTGCTAAATTTAATCAAAATTGGAGTATGGCAATGTTTTGAATGATTGATTTGACATGGAATGACCCAGTGGAAAGAAGCAAACATTATACCATTATTTAAAAAAGGTTTGAGAAACAAATCAGACAACTACAGACCAGTGAGTTTAACATAGGTGATTTGCAAAGTATTAGAAAGACTAATTAAAGATCACATGGTGGATTTTCTTGTTAAACATAACTTCATCAACCCATTTCAACATGGGTTTCTAAAAGTGAGGTCATGCTTAACAAATATGTTATGTTTTTGAAAGATCTCACTAAGTGGGTAGACGAGGGATCTCCAGTAGATATCATCTACTTAGATTTTCAGAAGGCTTTCGACAAATCAAAGATCACTGCTTAAACTAAAGGCCCATGGCATAGGAAATGGTATAATTAACTGGATAGAAAAATGGCTGATTGATAGAAGACAGCGGGTACAGATAGGTTGATGGGGAGGCTTCAAACTGGAAATCAGTTTTGAGTAGTGTACCACAGGGATCAGTATAGGGACCTATATTATTCTTAAAATATATATCAACGATTTGAACTTTGAACGATCATGTAACAAGTAAGGTTTTGAAATTTGCGAATGATACAAAAGTGTTTAGAAGGATTAAACGTGATGGCGATAGACAGCATTTACAAGATGATCTTGACAGGTTGATCAAATGGTCTGAAAAGTGGCAAATCAAGTTTGGGAAATGTAAGTGCCTCCACACAGGACATGGGAACGAAGATGTACAATATACAATGGGGGGTTCTGTGCTAAGTACTACAGTAAAAGAAAAAGACTTAGGGTTAACCATTAGTGCTGCTACGAAGGTTTCAGTGCAGGCCTGGGGTAATGGTAATATGTAATAGTAACGATTACAAATAGTGAAGCAATAGTAATAGAAATATGTTGAGCAAAAATTATATGTAATAGTAATAATAATAATAGGAAGCAATGTAATAGTAATTGACATATTACTTTTATATTACAAATGAACATTTCAAATGAATTTCCAGATTACCCCATTTACCCATACTTGGACTTCAAAGGAATCTACACTTTGGAGTAATACTGGCTTCTTTTGAGTTAGACCTGTTCCTACAGCCTAACAAAGACAATGAAGACTGCCAGTCTGCCAATGAATCCATGTACATTTTACATATCATAACTGACTGGACTGTTTATAAAATCTGGTCAGTGGCAGGAGCTGGGGTCATTCAGATGAAGACTTCTCTGAGTCTGGCTGAACCGTCTGTAAGTGTAGTACCTGCCAATACAGAGGGGAATTATAAAGGAAAATGCAAGCATTGTGCTACAGTGATATCAGGATCTTCAAAGACATCATCAAACTTCACAACCCATTTGAAGGTCAATATTATTTTATTTTATTAAACGTAATTCATGTTAAATTTGTTGACACTGTTTGCCATGTTATATTGTGTCATACTAGTGATACTACTAATACTATTGAAGTGGCTTCCTTGTCCACCTGCCATCTAGAGTTAATTCTCTGGGTGGCAATCTTGTTAAATCTTATTAAACTGGTGGAGTTTTGACTGACAGCGTTTTGAATTGTGTTTTACACTGCTGTGGGTTTTCACGGATGTTCATTTTGATTGATAAGATTATGACTAACGGGATAATGAGTGATGGGATTTTGACTGATCAAAATGGTTTTGAACTTTGGATTTATGGGGTTTTAACTGCCGTGGGTTTTGACTGATGGTGTTTTGAGTGATAACATAAGTTTTGGATGCACTTTTACTTATGATGGGATTTTGGGTGATGGGGATTTTGACAGAGATTAAGGGGGTTCCCCATGCAACCAGCTAACCACAACTTACACAAATAATTCACACACACATTATCATGCACATATACAGACATACTGTGTGCAAGCACAGTACTTAGAATCATTCATTTCTTACCTGATGCAGACGTGACCGTGAGAGGTAATCCAACATTCCGACATCACAACTCCGCACGGGAATACCCCGTTCTGTTGCCAGGGACAACAGTTCAACTACTAAGGGTTTATCCAACTCCCTTAGACTGTCCTTCATAAACAGCTGATGACATTCGCACCTCCCTTGTTGAAGAGCCAGCAGAATCGGGTAGAGTCCAAAAAGAACTTCACCTTCGACTTGTGGTCTTCTTGACCAATCCCTGAAATCATTTGGTCAGAATACTAATTAGTAATATGCAAGTGGGCTTTAAAGTTAAAACTAAAGAATAGCAAATGACGAGGGTCTGAATTTATAATTAAGATATATTCAAAAGGTTTGGTTTTATTATATTTCAATTGTAATTAACAACATTCCACATCCAAATGCTTCACATTAACTTTATCAGTGGGTGGCTCTCACATTAGAGGGCATATTTGTAAAATAAAGAGTAACATTTGTAAACCTAATGCTGGGCATACACTGCTAAACTTTTGTTGGGTGTCGTCTATTTGATCAATAAGAAACCATGACGTCTCTGTCAAGATTGTGATTTTAAGAACTTAACATAGGTTGGTAGCATCTGTGAAAGACTGCATTTAGGGTTACAATGTAAAGCTATGGTTGGCTGACTGGTGTTATAGGGTTGCCCTGTAAGGCCATTGATGGCTATCCAGTGGTTATGCAATACTGTGAAGGAACTGGAGTGCTGACCTAAGGTCAGATTTTGTTCACTACAACTATTGTCTTTCACAACTACGATGTAATCCACCAAGTCACGAATGCTTTCTACAAAAATGTCTTGTGACTCAGGTAATTTGAATGAATGACTACGGATTACATTTGACAGCCAGGTAATCAAGGAAATTGAATTTTTTAAATGGATAACTACTGATCGATCAACACTACCAACCATAAAACTCAGTGTAGATGATTTGATCCATGCATTCTGCACTGAGTTTTATGGTTGGTAAATACAGATTTCTTGTGTATAGTGACACTACCACCTGGAATGTATATATGCAAAATTAGAGAAAAAGTTATAGAAGAGTTTTTGAAAAAATAGGCAAAATTTGAAAAAGTACCAGTTTTGTGGTCTTTTTTTGGGGGGTCTAATACAGATTTCTTGTGTACAGTGACACTACCACATGAAATATATATGCAAAATTAGAGAAAAAGTTGCTGAACAGTTTTTGAAAAATATGCAAAATGTAATTTGTTTTACCAGTTTTCGTGTCCTTGGATGTCCTAGGGAGCCCTTAGAATGATTCAATCAAATACAGATTTCTCTAGTGGCAGTGCCCTAAGGTAGGTCTATGCAAAATTAGAGAACAAGTTGCTGAACAGTTTCTGAGATACAGCAGCTAACAGCGGACACAGAGTGATGGCAATAGTCCGTTGGACTTTCGGCCCAAAGGACTAATAACGTACTTATTTTTATCTTGTTATTGCCCGAGTTTTTTTAACCCAGAGATATTATGGTACATTTACTACATTGCAAATGAAGACTACTTTGACAACCGTTTTCATCCCAAACATGTGTTCATGTGGGAAATGTAATCCACTTGGTAGATGTTCAAGGGAAAGGGTGCAGAAGTTTCACAGAGTCAAAAAATGACACATAGTTATGCCGGGAAACATGTTTGTGAATTTAAATGTATGCATAGTTCCAACAGGAGCTAAGGCATGCATGAGTTGAAGCTGAAACACAAATATGCAATTGCACATTTTTTATTTTGGTCGATTCTAGTCATACATAATGATATTGACACTTGAAAGTTGAGAAGTCAATTGACTGAAGTGAGCAACACCTTAGCTAATTCCACATCATAACATACTGAGTTGACCACAAAGAGAGGTTTGACTGTGCATGGCTTCAAATCCAGGGTATTCTACAGAAAAAGACAGCAAGAAGAACACAGGCACTAGGCCGAGACAGACTGATTACACTTCTAGACGAGCAGGGTAGAGAAATACAAGACCAAGATATGATCATAGAACAAATAGAGGAATTCTACACAGAGCTATACGACAGTGAACAGAGAACCATAATTCACACTGACCTGAAAAAGGTAGCAGAGATAAGATCATGGGAGGTGGAAGCAGTGCTAAGAGATATGAAGAATGGGAAGACATCAGGCAATGACCATGTAAAATGTTGTTGTTGTTCAGGTTTTATGAGTACATTACAAGTACATCTGAGTACTTTCTTAATGTGTACTGGGGAAAATAAATATATGTGGTTATAAAATGAAATTTTCCAGAAATATTTAAATGTTCAACTTTTTTTAAATACTTTGTTACTTTGTCTGATAGAATACCACCTTACCATCCCATACACATAGTACATCCTCATTCTCTGATAACCATGACTTATGATACCCAAATATGGCAACAGGCAGCATCTTTTCCCAGTCAGAAACACCCTGTTAAGCAAACAATAATTGTAGGTTATCAGTTCAGGCCATAAACATGTTTGTTTAATTAAGCCACCAGGATGACCATAAAGAGCCAATTAGCAGTTAACCCACCAGTTAGACAGGAAATGCCTCTGATGTAGTCTGGAGACCATGCCACTTGACAGTGGCTGACAGTGCTAACTGCTAAGAACAAGAACTGACAGTCTTCCTCTGTAGAAGTAAGGTGGTTCAAGTCAGACTACCTCCTACACTAGTATAATTCTGTGCCAACAGCCTGGCTAAAAAGCCCAAAGGGGATGCTGAGCCTGTTATGTGGACATGTGCTAACTCGCTCAACAACAAGTAGTCTACGATCAGAAAATATAAATTGCAAACTTATAATATCAGCAGATTGCTGATTGTAGAGGTGAACGAATACATCAGCAGACATGCCTACTCCAAAAACTTCCTGTCAGTAATCCATCTTCCCATTTACAGTGATTTTCAGGAATATAGGCTTCCTGTCAGTAATTCAGAACTGTGTCAGATATTGGTCGCCGGGGGGGGGAGGGGTAGCGAACGGTCGACTCACGTCGATCTCGGCCCTCGTCGATCTCGGCCCATGTTGATTTCGGCCCACGTCGAACTCGGCCCACCTGATTATAGTTGTAAAATAGGTAGTTGTGTTGGGGGATATGTATAAATATATATGTGTGTGCGTATAGAGAATAAACATATCGGCCCACCTATTTCAATGAGATTATTCGCACAGCTTCTACTAAATTAATTGGAAGTGAAACTTAACTGGAAGTTAAAATTGGATATGATTAAAAACCAGTCTAACATATGAACAAATCTAAATTTCACTGAGCTTTAAGTTTGTGTTGTTTGTCTTTGATTTGTATGTGGTGAGAACGTGTGGAGTCGAAAAAGTAATCGGCTTGGTGCTCTTGCATTGTTTCATTGAACAGATTATTTCATGTTATTTGTCTTTGATTGGTGTATATCATAGTGTGGAGGCCATAGTAATCAGCTAGCTGCTCTAACATTGTTTCAATGAGCAGATGTGGCTGTTGTTTGTCTTTGATTAGTGTGTGGTAACTACTTACATAGTCAGCTGAGGCTTTAGTAATTAGCTTGGTGCTCTTGCATTGTTTCATTGAGCAGATCCTTTCATGTTATTTGTCTTTGATTGGTGTCTCTAAAGAAATTGTGGAGGCCATATTAATCGGCCAGCTGTGTAGCATTGTTACATTGAGCAGATGTATAATGTTGTTTGTCTTTGATTTGTTTGTGGTAACAACATAAGTAGTCGGCTGAGGCATTAGTAATCGGCTTGGTGCTCTTTCGTTGTTTCAATGAATGAGCAGATCATTTCATATTTTTATTTGTCTGATAAAAAATGTGGAGGCCGTAGTAATCGGTATGCTATTCAAGCATTATTTCACTGAGCATGTCTTTTTTGGTATAACGGCAAAGCCGTTATAGGTACCTGCTTGTTTACTGCACAGACGCTGTAATGAAAACCTGCACTTTTGTACATCAATGTATATAAAAGTGAAATATTTGACACTCGGAGACTGGTTCCACTTTAAACAAGTTTCATGTAATACAAAAAGACTATTTCATATATGACTATAGGTGATGTTTAGTAAATACGAATTTCCAGTAAATGTAATGCAGTTTGTGTTACGTAAAGTTTAAACTATACACTGCTGTTTACTTCACCTTAATAAATAATAATAATAATAAAAATAATAATGATTGTAAAAATAAAGTAAAATACAGTGTATACTCAGGCACACAAAATACAAAAAACACGATAACTGATCATTATTGTTTAACGTATCAAAGAACCCCAATGCATTTGATCTTTGATGTCTACTGTAGTTGAATCGTGAATCGTTGCGACCGCAGTTGTGAAGTTGAAGCTGTGTGTCTCATTCACACCGGTCCATTGTACAAAGTGCATCGGAACAAAGCTCAAAACGTATTTATGGGAAATTATCACGTTTTGATACTGTTCATCTTGAATGTTTATTAGCTTAGAAAGAATTGCTTTAATAATAGAGAATGAAAAATCACGTATGACTACTAAAGGCACAAGCAAGAAACAGAAATAAACAACATCGTTCTAGTGATGCCTTCTAGTACAAATCATCACTTGTATGGTAGCTGCCTGCCGGAATATTGAGAAATTATGCAATTTGATAAAACAAATCGCGAAAATACACTCATACTATTGCTGTTAGATTTGTATCTCCTGTATCACACGTTCTATGACCAATATCTCCTGTATCACACGTTCTATGACCAATATCTCCTGTAATCCCCTGTATCATATGTTCTATGACCAATATCTCCTGTATCATATGTTTTTATGACCAATAGTGGTCATACGCGCTCCCATACCGACACAGTCGGTATCGGAACACGTACCGCAATCGCACATCAAATCAGTTTAGACTATTTTGTGCTTCCCAGAGAAGTCGATATGGTGTTTGATACATTGTTTTTTTTGTATATGGATCGATTTGGTGACCTAACTGCATTTTCTTGGAATGTGACCAGCGTTTACAGAATGAGCCAATACTGACACTGGAATTTCCAGATGTGAGCTTAAACTTTTCTAGGTGTTCATGATAGCCAATCAGGGAATTGAACGGGGTGTGAATGTTTGAGTAGATATGATTATGGCAGCTAATCATGGCATGGGGCGGGTATTATGTCTCTATAAATAGTGCGTTACTGTAGTAGAAAGGCTATTCACAACTCATTAGCAATGCCGCAGTTACACCCTTGCGTAGAGTGCCACAGAAGAGTACAAACAAATTATAAAGCCGTGCAGTGCGAATCATGCGAGAAGTGGTGCCTCATACGATGTGGAACCAGCATAGAAGGCACCACATACCAACGATGTACAGGCGATGCTATAATTGGCTACGCATTGCGACAAAAAACAATTACATATATATATATATATAGTAAATATACTAGTAATAAATCACTACAGAATAAAAAATCAGCCAAATCTGTCATAAAATTTGACGTAGACATGATCTAATATATCACAGGCATACCTTACAAAATGGCGGAAAATTTGAAATAAAAAATTGATGTTAATCTGGCGATCACAGAGGGTAGACATTTTGTAAATTCTGGTACTGTTTGTAATATATAGTTTAAGTTGTGGTTATAAGCTGAAATACTTGCTAAAGAGCTCAGATTAGTTAGTTCGGAAAATGTTTTTAAGCAGCTGATTGCATTCAAATAATTTTAATAACTAATATTATATTTTTGATATCTGACATATATTTCCTGTCTACCCTGCCACTATGGTGCGTCAGCTATTTTATTACTTTTTTTAATGATATCTGGAATGCAGTAAAACATAATGTTTGTGGTTTAATCAGCGAGACAGTGACCATTTACATAACTATTCCTGTTGACCCTGAAATATTAAAATCTATCAGATGACCATTTATTGTGAAGCTGATATTGACCATGACCATATGCAGTAAATCTACATCCAAGTTAAAACATTTAAATCTGAGCACCTCTACATATTTCAACTATTATCTATGTTAATGGTGGAATCTTGGAATAGAAATACTTACTTTTATTTCATTTTGTATTTACTGTTGTAGTTCCAGAGCAGTTGGAAGAATATGGCCAGATATCCTGTCAGGAGCATCGTTATTAATTGTTGCAGTTTACTGATGAGTTCACTTATATGTGATGCATAGTATTCAATGCAGTGGCGCATTACAATTACATTTCAATGTACTCTATTACTATTACTGTTTCCTTCAGTTTACTATATTACTGCTTCCTTCCTATTACTACTACATTTGAAGCTATTGCTATTACTATGTCTATGACATTTATCATCGCAACTATTTATTGTATAATATAGATGCCACATATAATATATGGTTGTAGGATAGAAATTAATGGACACAAAACAACCGGAAAGAAAGTAGCGGACAATTTTAATTGTGTGGATTATGTGTAATTGAATACTGCTCTATTGCTGCTTGGTGTTAATTGTGTTTCACACCTGTGAAAAGAGTAACTGGTGTGACAACAACTTCAAAGCACCATTGAATCCCTTTAGCCATGCAACAGTCACACTGTCCCAGTCCGAGATGGATGACATACATTGTTCAAGAAAGTAGGAATATGTGGGCCGAGTTCGACATGGGCCGAGATCAACATGGGCCGAGATCGACGGACACCTTGTCAACTCCTCACAAACATGTTGTACGACTTTGTTTTAAATACTAAGTTAATAAGATACATTTCATGTGTAGTTTCTAAACAGGTTGGTGTATATTGTATTACTTACTTGACAGGCATACAGATTTCCAATGTCAATAAACACTATTCCAGATATCCAGTGTTATTTGCGACCAATACCTCGCATGTCGAATTTACTCAACAAACGGTGGCGCCACCTCACGGTGTCTGTATTATCGCGTCAGCGGCAAAGCCACTAAAGTACTGACCTCACGCGGACAGTTTGTAAAGATCTTTTAGTCGGGCAGCCAAGGGAAAGAGTATCTAGAAATCGAATATGAACATGTTTTTTGACGGATTATTGACAAAAGGCGTTTCCAGAAAAAAAGGGCCATGAGTGATCAGTCCCCATCGTCACCAACTGAGAGCTACAACCAACAGCGTGATCGCGTGTGGTTGTGATTTTAGTAGAGTATGCAATAGTTATTTTATTTTAGGGACTGTTATTGGGTTAAGATTCATGTAGAGTGAAGTAGTTATTTTCGTCTCGCATTTTGTGTGCCTGCTGTAATGTTGAAATTAAAACGTTAAATTGTACTTTTACTTTTACTATTACTTCAAGTACCTTTGAAAGTTACTTTTACTTTTTACTCAAGTCTTTTTTTTTAATGTACTTTTACTTTTGCTTAAGTAATTTTAAGGTGAGTTATTTGTAATTTTACTCAAGAACAAAATAAAAGTAGTTCAGTGAACACTGCGGATTTAAAGCGTTACCAAACATCGCTGTTACGGTCGGTAAACAATAACTACACTCATCTTCCGTCCGTGATATTGGGGTTATATACGATCAACACCTATAAGTAAGACCCAACACGTAAAAATTCCTTATGCCGAACTGGATATTACCACCTCAGAAACATCGGGAGAATCCGTCGATACCTCACCCATATGACGCAGCGAAGACACTCGTTCCTGCTTTCATAATATCAAGACTTGATTACTTTAATTCCTTACTGCGTGGCTTGCCCGTGAATCAACTTGCGAAAATGCAGCGTCTGCAGAATGCATGCGCGCGTATAATCACATATCACTCCCGTTCTAAAGAAGCTCCACTGGGGTCCAGTCCATCGTCGAATACAAAATAAGATCATGTCACATATCTACCGTGCTGTACACCATCAAGCACCACTACACTTGAGCGAACTGCTGTCCATTTACACTGAACAGACCAATACGTTCTCTACGATCTGAATCTACAATCTTCGTGACTGTGCTACGAACTCGAACAGTCACATACGGTGATACGGAGATCGGACATTCTCCAAAGCAGCGTCGACTTTGTGGAACAGTTTGCCTGCTACCATCAGAAACTCTAACAGCTGCATCAACTTTCAGTGGCAGCTAAAAAACCTTCCTTTTCTGGCAGGAATATGATTAATGCCTGAACAATACATGTCTTACGGTTTTAATCAATCTCACCTAATATATTTATTATTATTATTAGTCTATTTTATTTAATTCCATGCTCATAATATATCATCTTACTATTTAAATCCCACTTGATCCTTATAACTGTATGACTGTTAGTGTAATAAATAAATATTATTATTACATTATTTTATTCCTTATATACATTTTAGGTATAACACCCGTATATTTAAATAACTTAACTATTTAATTCGATATACGATTTTTAAGTAATCTGTTCTTAAATTACTTAACATATTATTTTATGATTAACATGTTTAGTGGAATTATTAGTGTATTGTAAAGCGCCATAGAGCACTATGTGATTATGGCGCTATATAAATTTCGTATTTTATTGTTTATTATTATTATGACAAGGACTCGACATTGCGCCAGTCGCTGGCACAAATACATAGTAAGCACACAATTCGCCAGATGGCAGCATTGCATTTTCAGTTTTCTTATTTAACAAGATATAACAAGATTGCCACTCAGAGAATTAACTCTAGGTGGCAGGTGGACAAGGAAGCCCTTTGACTTATCGAGAGTCCGACCCTTTTATCTATGTGCATCCCGCCCTTCTGAGGTATGTGTCGACTTTATTTTTAAATATATTCACGCTACTAGCACCCACACAATCAGAAGATAATCTGTTCCATTCATTTACAGTCCTTTGTGAAAATTAGAACTTTCTTATATCTAATATACACTGCTCCTTTGCTAATGTAACTTCATGTCCTCTAGTCCTTCTATCTTTCTTAACTGAGAAAAAATATTTCTATCTATATTTTCATAACCATTCGTTATGTTAAACACTTCTATCTGATCTCCTCTCAAGCTCCTGGTCTCTAGTGTTGTTAAGCCGCATTTTTTAGGCGTATTTCGTAACTAAGATCCCTCAGTTTTGGTATAATTTTAGTTGCTCTCCTCTGCACTCTTTCTATAGCATATCTATGTCCTTCCTGCGATATGGCCTCCACGCTTGAATACAATATTCTAAATGAGGCCTAACTATTGTTTTGTACAGCGGTATTATTAGCTCTTTTTCCTTATACAACTCATTCTTATGTAAGGTGTTTCCGTGGTGAGGAGAGACAAGGAGGTGACATGTAGTGAAGGATGACGCGATAGACAGGGCGTCATGGTGAGGAGAGACAAGGAGGTGACATTTAGTGAAGGATGACGCAATAGACAGGACGTCATGGTCAGGAGAGACAAGGAAGTGACATATGTAGTGAAGGATGTCGCAATAGACAGGGCGTCATGGTCAGGAGAGACAAGGAGGTGACATATGTAGTGAAGGATGACGCAGTAGACAGGGCGTCGTGGTCAGGAAAGACAAGGAGGTGACATATGTAGTGAAGGATGACGCAATAGACAGGGTGTCATAGTCAGGAGAGACAAGGAGGTGACAAATGTAGTGAAGGATGACGCAATAGACAGGGCGTCATGGTCAGGAGAGACATGGAGGTGACAGAGATTGTGGAAGAGGACGCAATAGTCAAGGCGTCACAGTCAGGAAAGACATGGAGATCACAGAGATTGCGGAGCAGGGCGCAATAGACAGGGCGTCATAGTCAGGAGAGACATGGAGGAGATATAGATTGTGGAGGATGACGCGTGACAGGGTTGGGAGGAGGGGTGTAGAGGAAGAGAGACTGGAGGAAGGGATGGATGAATTGTATCTGACCCTGACATGTCAGGTGGTGCACATGGAGGGTGTCAATGTATCGTTGTGCACTGAGGTCCCAATCAATAACCACAACAAGAGTTCAATGATGTCTGGACGTGGTCTATACATTACATTGAGGCCAATCCACAGGTCAATAGATGGCTGTGAACAAAGGACCCTGAAATACACTATCGAGAACTCTCGAGATGACTAAAAACAACACAGAAATAACACACTTGTTCAACTGAACATTTTGTTTTCGTGGGATCACACCACCAGCCATATTACATAGTACATTACCCACCCCGGATAGTTTCCATGACGATAATACCCATAGGCGCGGGAACAGCTATCGAGGGTTAGAATTATAACTTGGTTTATAACAGCACTGCACCCCCCCCCTCCGTTTTCGGATGTCATGAGTTCACAGCCGAGACAGCGGAGAAGTTGAAGTTACAACGGCGAAAAAATGTCAACAGGTCACAGTCGAGCCAACCGAGACAGCCACAAGGTGAAGGAAGATGTGAAGATATGTAACGGAGCGGCGGCGGACATTTTTCAGTAGTGCTGAAGCTCCAGTAGTCCCCAAAATGAATTTGAAACCTGTTTAGAAACCTCCAAGCTGTCAATCCTCGGTATGCCCCTGAACACGTATGCCTTCTTTGAAGGCTTTTGTGTTGGAGTGACTCTAAAATGTCATAAATGTTCGCTCATTGCGTGCTTCAGTCATTGTCGGCGACACCAAACTGAATTACTTGTGGCTCATCAGATCCACGTGAGACGAACACTTTTTAGACGCCTGAGTTTGAAATGCCATGTTACACTATATCACCCAGCGTTCTAAACGCATGCAATAGTTGGCATAAGCTAATAATACATGTTTCGTCTCGCATGCTTCAGGTACTGGAAAATTGATAACGAAGATATAAATTCGGACAGTCACTCGAGACTCTTAATAGCCATTCAAAATGGCTTGGCGATCCAATTTTGGGTCGAGACCCAAGGTGTAAGAATCGTTGTTCTAGCCCATGTATTACACCGGTGTTAGACTGCATCGTCACAAAAGTGCACAACCAAGTGTACGATGATTAAATGTGTAACAATACATCGAATTACTAATGCATCGCAATAGTAAATGTGACGATTAATACCTCCTCTCCTTTTTAGGAGGTATTAATAACAATGACTTAGTTAACATCTTAGACACAAATGATGTTGAAAATTATGAACCTCAACTAATACGTCGGTCATCATATTATGACTTTGATAAGTTTAGCAAACTTACACATATAAACACTACGCGTTTTAGTATCTTAAGCACCAACATTCAATCAATAAATTCTAAATTTAACGAACTGGAAGCTTTTGTAGAAGAGCTAAGTAGTAACAATTTTAAATTTAATGTCATCTGCTTACAAGAAACTTGGAAATCAGAAAACGATGACCTATCACAATTTTACTTACATGGATATGACTGTTTAGCTCAAGGTAAGACGTGCAGTACCAAAGGAGGGCTAATAATATATGTTGACAACAAATATAGATCAGAGGTTATATTAAATGTAAACGTGTACGAACAGTGGGAAGGGATAATAGTCCAAATAAATGGTGGTAATCTATCTAAGAGCATAACAATTGGAACCATATACAGACCTCCACGAACTTCTAATGATAACTTAAATGCTTTTATAAATGAATTTACTTCTATAATATCATCAATGGAAAACAACTGTAATAACAATCTCATTATCACAGGAGAGTTTAATATAAATTTGCTTAAATTAAATGAAAATGATGTATATAGTAACTTTTTTGACACCATAATATCACACAGCCTTTACCCGCAAATTACTCTTCCTACTAGATTTACTAGAACAAACGGTACTTTAATAGATAATTTCTTTTGTAAACTTCATAAATCTATATTGGAGAGTACTGCAGGGATTTTAATCAAAACATTTTCTGATCATCAGCCGTATTTTATATTCATCAACGTCTCATTAGAGACTAAACAAAAAATCAAATGAGATATACAATAAGTTAAATAAAAATATAAATGCAGACACAAATTTAAATTATGATATAATCTACGAAGAAATTATACGGGCAAAAAATAAGCATATGCAAACTAAGCTGGTGAAATTTAATAAATATAAACATAAAAGATCAACGTGGATTACACAATGATTGCTAAAATCTATTCAATATCGAGACAAACTCTATAAACAATTAACATTGACACAACCAAATTCGACAAGCTATGAAGCTATTAATATTAATCTAAAAACTTATAATACGATATTAAAGAAAAATATTCGTGCAGCCAAACAAGTGTATTTTGAACAAAGATTTAATCGATTTAAATATGATATAAAAAATACCTGGAAAGTTATTAATGAATTTCTTTCAAAAAATCGTACAAACCGTAGATTACCATTATTTGTTTTTAATAGAAAATGGTACAAAAATAACTGATAAAGAGGATATTGCAAACAAATTTAATAATTATTTTACAAATATAGGTCAGACCATCGCACAAGGTATTAAATATAAAGGTAACAAAAACTATAGTTATTATTTAAACAAAAACGTTAATTCTATATTTACGTTTCAGAGTGTTGATGAAGAGACTATTAGGAAAACTATTAATAATCTTCCCACAAAAAACAGCTCTGGATTTGATGGCATTTCATCAAAATTGCTCAAGATAATTGAGCCTGCAATTATAAAATCATTAAAGCTGTTAATAAACCAAGTTTTAAAATCCGGGATATTCCCAGACAAACTAAAAATTGCAAAAGTTATTCCTATATTTAAGAAAGACGATCCATCTTTATTTGAAATTACAGACCAATTTCCCTTCTTCCCACAATTTCTAAAGTGTTAGAGAAATTAATTTGTATTCAATTATATTCATATTTCAATTATATGAAGCTTTTATTTGATAATCAGTATGGTTTTAGAGCAAAATATTCAACAGAATTTGTTGCGCTTGAGCTAATAGATAATAATAATAAAGGTTCTTTTACCGCGCGATCTCTAACTAATGGTTAATCAATGCGCTCACAATATAGAAACATTATAAAAACAATTAAAATAATATATAAATTAGTTATAAATTAATAAATTTACACAATAAAAAATAGATCAATAAATTAACAAGAGTCACTAAAACGTCCTGTAAATAAATCTTGCTACTGTCCACCATAAGTTTGTTTAAATAAATATGTCTTCAGGTGACGTTTAAATAAAAACACAGACGGAACATCTCGTAGAGTCAGTGGCAGTTCGTTCCATTTGGCCGGACCAGTTATGCCAAACGCTCGCTTGCCGATGGATTTTGATGCTCGTGGAACTGCAAGCTGAAGATGGTCATGAAGCTGCCGAAGACGAGGGTTGCGAGTTCGTGGATGTAGTAGATGTGCAAGGTACATCGGCGCCAAACCATGGAGCACCTTGTAAATATACACAAGTACTTTAAACACAATGCGTTGTCTGACTGGCAACCAGTGCAAAAGCGCCAGTACTGGTGTGATGTGTGAAGATATAGATGTGAGGACAACTAGGCGGGCTGCCCTATTGTGTATCTTCTGGAGACGTGCTAAGTGAAATTCGGGTAGGTCCAACAGCAGAGCGTTACAGTAATCTAAGCTTGAAACAACCAGCGCAATGACCAATGAATGGCAGACAGGTTTCGTGATATAGGCCCTGATGGAGCTAATACGTCTCAGATGGTAGTTACACTTCTTGCAAACAGCATCAACATGCTGCTTCATGCTCATGTGAGTGTCAAAGTGAGCTCCCAAATTCCTGACAGAGACAACAGGTTTTATGTTAACTCCACCAACAACGAGGTACTCTGGAAGTCCAAATTTCTTTAAATGATAGGGACTGAGGGCCACCATAAATTCAGTTTTATTGTCATTTAGCTTGAGTTTATGCTTAACCATCCAACATTTGACCTCACTGATGCAGTCACTAAGTCTCTGAACAGCGCACTCCAAGTCACCAGATATGTGAGGACAGTAGGATGTGTGTATCTGAAGATCATCAGCAAACGTATGATATTCCACAGAGTGTCTCGTTAGTATGCCCTCCATTGGTGCTGTGTACACAGTGAACAACAACGGACCCAAAACCGAGCCCTGTGGAACACCGTATCTCACAGGACGTTCTTCAGATGCATCCACCCCAATCCGTAGACGCTGGGTACGATCCGACATGTACGAACCGAACCATGCAAGTGCCGCGTCAGATATTCCCAGATGGCTATGCATAGTCTTTAGTAGGATAGCAGCATCGATCGTATCGAACGCAGAAGATAAATCCAGGAGAACCAGAAGGACACCCCTGGAGTCTGCCATGTAACTAGTGATATCGTACTGCACTCTCATTAAAGCAGTTTCAGTGCTGTGTCGGGGTTTGTATGCCGATTGTAGCTGCTCGTGAAGACCATTGTCACTTAGATGTTGAATAAGTCGTTTGGCTGCTACCTTTTCCAAGACTTTAGACACAAATGGCAAACTTGAAACTGGACGGTAATTTTTCAGCGTGTTTCGATCCAAAGTCGGTTTTTTCAACAGCGGAACAGTGGCCGACTCGAAAGACATATTGATAAGATATTTGATAGAATTATAACTCAAATGGATAATAATGATGAACCAATTAATGTATTTATCGACCTTTCTAAGGCGTTTGATACTATTGACCATAACATTTTACTTAACAAATTAACTTACTATGGCCTAAATGGTTCAACTTTGCAGTTATTCAGAAGTTACTTACAAAACAGGAAACAATACACTGAATTTGAACAAATAAATTCAGACATCTTACCTATAACAATCGGCGTCCCACAAGGTTCAACCCTTGGACCACTATTATTTATCATTTACATAAATGATTTCTCACAAGCTAGTCAATTATTTAATTTCGTCATGTACGCTGATGACACCACATTATCTAGCTCTTTAAAATGTCTTAACAACAACAACAACACACGCAACAAAAGTACAGAATTCTTAATAAATGAAGAACTTTTTAAAGTTAATGAATGACTAAACATAAATAAATTATCTTTAAATAAAAGCAAATCAAATTACATGATACATGATAATATAAATATTGAAAGAATATATGAATTTAACTTTCTAGGATTGACTTTAGACACTAACCTAAATTGGAAAAAACACACTGAGAAAATTTCAAATAAGTGCTCTAAATGTATTTTCCGAATAATATGTTGAACATGTAATGATATACGTTTATGTATGTCTGCATAATGTTTATATTTGTTGCTTATTACAGCATAAGTGATGTTCAAAAACCAATTAATTGTGTACCTATATGGAGTCAAATAAACGTTATGTTATTATGTTATGATAGTGTGCCGTTATATCTACTCCTAATTACCATCTACTTACGCATGTCGTCAGGTGTTCTCCCTTTCTTCATCTCGTTCTGCCCGGTCTCGCGCCTCTGTGGCTGTAGTATCTACCTCGTCCAGTTTAACCTTTCCTTTTATACACTTCGACCGCAAACTGTTGATGTAGAGCGCGGTGGCGTAGTGTTTAGAGTTTCATACTCAAGATATTCTGTCTCTAGATCGTTTCTTTCGCTGCCGTCTCAAATCTCTCGCAGGTTCATTCACTCCGCGTTCCTCCAATTAACTCAGCTATACGAATGTGTAAATAGCTATAAAAAGCGGTGGATATTTGTGTACGAATACTCCTTTGCGCATTGATTGCAGCGTGACCGAATGCTTCTCAGAGCTTTGATGATAGTGTTCGAATAGATCTGCCAACAGTGAAGTGTAAGGCACATTGAAGAGTCATAAGGACTATACAGAAGAAGATACAGAAGAAGAACACACGCATCTAGATCGTTGCTACGCCTTCTTTACTTTCTCGATATCCTTGTGTATTAAACCCGTATTGTCAATAGCATTTTAGTGTTCAGAATCAAATGAATAATCTTTAGTTGACAGCCACAGCGAAACGATAACAAAAGCTGAATTGTGTACGAAATGTTTTGGACAGTTTGTTAGTTTCAGTTCCGGATGGTTGTGCCCGATTCACCTCATCTCGAGCGACGACTTCCTGTCGTTGTAGACCGATTTATGACCACCACTTAGCATAATAGAATACATTCATTATTGCTTCTTGCAAGTCCAGGCCGTCGAATGCCGACACAGCACGTAACAATATAATAATTATACTTTGGGCACATTGGTCAAGTATTTAGAGTGCTGGACTGTCGTTTGGAGGAACCGGATTTCAAACCCCCGATCTAGTGCAGCCGGGCTGTGTTTCGGTACTGGTTCGGATGCTGTGTCGAAACTTGCGCAATGTCGTTCGCCCTACGTTGATTGTGCCTTTCGGAAGAGACACCATAAGCTGTTGGTCTATATGGTATCTATGCCACGGGAAGTGAAAGATCCCACGCAGGGAAATGGAAGAAAACCTGTCGTAGACTCACTTAGAGGTGGTCTCATTTCTATAAAAAATATGACAATAATGGACAACTGCTCGACCGATGATCATAAATGGAAGAAGAATCACACGTTGTGATATGACATGTTTTTAGAATTATGGAAATTTGGTGATCAATGGAGATGGTGGCACCCTGTTGGTAGGATGCATTTCCGCATTAAGCGTCTGAACATTTTATTTAATTAATGCTTGAGAAGTCTTGCTCCAGCGTATTGCCCGTCTGGGAGCATCACTCTAGTTGTTATTACTATGATCCTGTCACCAATACACGTTAGTTCGTTGTGCTGTGTCGGACAAACATCGGTCAGTACAGGGGTGCTGTGGCGCAGTGACCAGAGCATCAGACTCTCTATCGAGAGAACCCGGGTTCGAATCCTGTGTTGCCGTTTCTAAAATTGGGCAAGCTAGTTCACTCGACGTTGCTCCAGTTCACTCAGCTGTACGACTGACTAGCTGGGTATAGACAGTATTGGATATTTGTGTACTTATACTCTTCGCGCATTAACTGCAGATTGGCTGAATGCTTCCCAGAGAAGACTCGATTGTGTTCGATTAAACAAGACTGTCAGGGAGTAAAGGATAAAGCACTTTGAGCAGTCCAAAGGACTGGGTATTGCGATATATAAGAACTTACCTTCTCGGTCTCTAGAGATTCACGTATGTTCATGTGTTGGCCTTATACGGAAGGGTTCATTATAATTATTATGCGCAATGATCAAATTAATTTGTGTTATGTTACGTATACGGACACTGCTCATGGCAGAATGATATTTATATAATAATTCAGATTATAATCGCGTTATTTGGGAGAAAATACTTCAATTTTTCCTCAATTAAGCTTATTAGCTAGATTCATGTATTTATATATGTAGACCTTATATTAAGGGTTCATTATAATTATTATACACAATGTACCCTGTTAGATGTACTGATATTGCAACACTTGATGAATATAGCGGTCGTACATATACTACGAATTTTGGACTGAAAATTGATTCGATCTACAATTTAACAACTTACAAGCGTCAGAAGGTTTGTCGTTTGCGTCATTTTTATCGTTAGCTTGACGCGATTTATCTATAAGTTAGATTTCTTTTGACCTAGAGTCAAACCAATACACGGAATTGATACTACCTAACCATGCAGCGTCTCACTACGTTTAGACCAATGTTTCTCGAACACCTTACGTATGACTATACTTTGTTCAAGAGCAACTTTAATAAACGTTTAAAACTCCAGCCAATGTATATGGAGCATTCTCCTTTGTATGGTGTATGTTTGACAACGTTTGTGGCAGTAGCTCATCGTGCAGAAATGACCGCACACAACCACCTTCGCCCGCGCGCGCACGCACGCACACACGCACGTACGTACATATATGTACCTAAATAGGGACGTCAGACATACAAGCCTACCCTCGGAGTCGAGTCGAAAACATGTAATAGTTACTAAAACCACAGCCGTGCAGCGATGTTTTCATGCGCAGCTGAGCATTTCAATGTCGCCATTCCTACTCCAATCGAACGTTGTAATGTCAACAAAAAGAGGTACACTTAAACTGCAACAAAATGAAGAAAAAAACTCATTTGGAAGTAGAGGCCAATGATTTCATGAGCATGCCCAGCTCGCTTTGGGTCCTCACCGTATCTGAGAAGCAGCAACACGGCGGGGGCATTGATGGCGTGACAGACTGGGAGTGGTGGGGTACTACCCTTGCTCAAGAATATCGGCAACTCAACAAATAGCACCTTGGAGTAGTAACTTGTGTATAATGGTTGTTGGCAGTCGGTGACGCGAAACTCGCTCAGCTCAACCGGCACTGTAATGCGAGTTGCTTGCGACAAGAAATACTCCAACACCTCCAGGTGGCGTTGACTGATCGACCCGGTCGTGTGCACGTTCTGGAAGAGATATATGATCGGGTCGACCTCAAACGGGAATATGAGCGGGTTGAGGAAGGTAACGAAGCGATCGAAGCCTCCGTCGCAGAGGAACACCGACATAAGTATGTCCCTCAGCAGTTCCGGCTCATCGTCAATGTTGTACTTCTGGCAGAGGTGCGCCGCTAGGACGATCACCGGATGTGTGGTGCACACATGATCAGCCTAGTTGATGTTGTGGACGCTATGACGTCGATAGAAACGGAAGGCATCGCCAATCACTGTCTTCACAACTTTCTTGTAGGTGCCGCTTGCTTTTACGAGCAATAAAGCGAGTTCTTGATCCGGCTCAACGGAAGCACTACGGCTCGTGGAGACGGAGCAAATCGTCGAAGATGTTTGACGACATTTGAGTAGTTTATGTCAGCCAAGCAAGGACAGATCCTGCAGTTTGCCGACATCTGCACGCAGTGATAGTGCAGCGTGACGTCTGCATGCAAACGACGGCGCGCATACTTAACGCTTTGGTTGGTCGTGGCGAGTAAAAAACTAAGCAATCGTACTATATATTCTGCTTTGATCTTCTCTTGCATGTGACAAGCGTGAAGTCGTAATATCTTATTATATACCTCTACTTGTTAGAGGCTTTCGGGAAACGTTAACAGATGGGAGCAATTGACGTGTTTGATAGGTGCGCATTTAATAGCAATTAAATTGTAATCAAAGTTAAAATAAGCTTATCCAATTATAGTAAGAATCTGTTCGTAACTATAATTTAAATCCGTTGTAGGACGTACAGGAGCAGACTGTGACAGTAAAAGCTGGAGAATCAATTGGTTTCACGTAAGTTACCTTTGTTGAACAAAATCACAAAGCTGTCAATTTGTAATGCGGTTGGATGCACACATCGTTTGTAAAAGGCGTGTATCGTTCGATTTGATCGGATTCCACTAAATGGCGAGAACACTGTAGAATTGATCTCAGCTATCTATCGCATGAATTGGATGTCCAACGAACACATATGATATATATATATATATATATATATTACAAACACACGCACGCACACACGCACACACGCACACACGCACACACGCACACACGCACACACGCACACACGCACACACGCATGCACACACACACACACACGCATGCACACACACACAGGCAGCAGGGCAACTTGTCTCGTTCAACCCTGGATCTGTCCCAGTCCTTCGCAAGCGCCCGGGTGGCGAAATGCGTACAACAGACGTTTATATAAGCGGACCTAATTACACATCATATGACAGGTTTCAATCATTTCTATTGGCTAAACAATATACAATTCAAGCTAGGCATTGTGGAACACCCTCTAAGATTACAGTGAAACCACCTGCTTGCATAGAAACGCTAGCAAAAAGAATACCACGCCCCACCGAGCGCAACTGCAACCGAGTTGCTGTAATTACGTAACTAAGGCGGTTGGTCAACACTATGCCTATCTACTGGCTTGACCTTTCTCATTTACCAAATTAAACCTCAGGAAAGTCGATTTAAACATCCAGAAATAGCAGAAATGCTACACTCCTATTAGTCCTGTATAACATAATTATGCTCAGCATAATTATAATTATGTTACTCTCATGAGTATCTATCGTACATGTAACATGGTGCAAGTACATTTAACAGGGAACATTGTGTATAATAATTATAATGCCCCCTTGATATAAGGTCTACTTAAAAATACACGAATCTAGCTAATAAGCATAATTGAGGAAAATTGACGTATTCTCTCCCATGTAACGTAATTATAACCTGCATTAAAATATGAATATCCTTCTGTCATGCGTATTGACCGTATACGTAACATAACACAACTGCATTTTATCATTGCGGATACTAATTATAAGGAACCCTTCCGTGTAAGGCCAACACATGTACATATGTGAATCTTTAGAGCCCAAGAAGGTAAGTCCTTATATATCGCAGTACACAGTCGTTTGGGCTGCTCAAAGCGCTTTATCCTTTACTCCTGACAGTCTTGTTTAATCGAATACCACCGATACTTCTCTGGGAAGCATTCAGCCACTCTGCATTTAATGCGCGAATAGTATTCGTACACACATATCCATTATTGTCTATACCCAGGTAGTCAGTCATACAGCTGAGAGAACTGGAGAAACGTAGAGTGAACGAACTTGCCCAGGTTCGATAAGGCAGCACACGATTCGAAACCGATCGAATTCTCTCGATTGATAGTCCAATGCCACTGCGCTCCACACAAAAACTTAGTTGACGTAAAATTGCTGTATTACGTAGTCATTAATATCACATGTAACTGAGAGATCATTGACGTAACTCTAGACTTTGTTTGAAAACTCTGTGTCGCGGATTGACGTGCAAGGTGTGAGTGATGTGTTTGCAAGTAGTCTCATCATTCGAATTTCCGATTCTTCAAGGACGGTTGGAAGTATCTCCATCAGCTTGTGACGTCTGATGTATCAACTGTTCGGCTCATGTCTACGCGAAGAATCTCGACTGCGAAGCGATATTTCTGTGCCTTGGCACATAACCACCGGTACCCAAACACTACGTCAGTCGTACTTCGACCATGGAATCCACTTTGATCAGGCGAAAGGAGCTCATCGACTTTCGATGCGATTCGAGAGAAAATCACAAGCGACGACGTTTTGCGTTTTCACTGACTCTTGCACCAAACTCAACCGGATCTGGGATTAGTCGACCTTCTTCGTCATGTATCGTGGCCTGACCGTAATGTTTACGAGATTACATCCTGCCTGCGCGGAACATCTTGGCCCCATCTGCCGTCTTTTGAGTTTCGTTACTATTTAGAACTGTCCCTGCATATGATCTCGAACACGTGAGAAGACATTTGTGTGTCCTACAATATGTAGGCTTACAAATTCTTATTTTCATAATGTTAGGCTACAGGAAAGACAATATCATGAAGTTGCATAATAATATCATATTCGCGGTAGGTGGGCTTAGCCGGCGCTTCAGCACCACTCCGCATCCGCCGTTGACGGATCATATTTTTCGGCCACCTTCAACATATTTTGAAGCTTACCAAAAACCTCCATTTGCATCCCCTTGAGGTTCGCCAAATATACACTGTCAGGCTCACCAAAAACCTTGACCAGTACCCACCCTTTAGGATCGCCAATAAAACACATTCAGGCTCACCAAAAACCTCGATTTGCACTCCTCTTGAGGTTCGCCAAAAAGCACCTCCAGGTTCAACAAAAACTTCAAATTGCACCGATAAATACACACTCCTTCACTCTATATTGGGGGGCTAAATTATCTTCACCCCCCAACAAACTATGTTATGCGTACGTCCTACCTACTTATGTTTGTTGCCCAATATAGCAACCCCGAATAGGGGGTCCGGGAGGGGTTCGTCTTGTAGCAAGGTGGCGCAGTGTCTAGAGCACCGGACTCTCAATCGAGAGAACACGGGATCGAATTCTGTGCTCCCGTGTCGAACTTTGTATAAATGAGTACCTGTTGGATATTTGTGTGTGAATAGTCTTCTTGCATTAACTGCAGCGTGGCTGAATTCTGCACCGATGAGTCGAAATGGTGTTCGATTGAAGAGGTTTGCCAGGGATTAAAGTGTACAATGCTTTGAGCATTCCCGAGGACTGAATACATCGCTATATAAGAACTTACCTTTACCGTTACCTTTTTTAGAAGGGCAGAGGCATAAAAAGGGCTTCAAAAAGAAAAAAGAATTCCCGGTCAAAAGTACGCCCGCTCTCCAAGGAACGACGCTAAGTCTATATTCACACCATGCAACGACTCTGCATCTTGTGAAATAATCATTCTTCAGTGAGTAAGGCGTACATTTCGATTGGGAATTCGTTTTACATGGTCATCCGAGTAGAAACGCGTGAGCTGCAATTGCATCATCTGGTGTTAATTCAAAACAATCTCAAACATTAACCCCCCCCCCCCCCCCGTTGACACCGCGAACAATCTCCAATAATACTGATGCAAGTGGTATGCTATCTATGCACTTTCTATTTGTCACTTACGTGAAATTAATCGGTCAATGGAATTTAGTGATAGTACAATAACATAAATTTAACCCATGGTAAAGCCGGTTATTTATATAATATGATATTATAAATATGTTAACTTGGCATCATTTAAGTTCATCTCTTAACTCGCAACGTTATATGTCCACTCGCATCTTTGGATCGTTGGCCTTTATAATCTACCATTTCAATTGGTCACATATTAAAAAACGATAGTTATTTAGAGTCATGTTTGCAATACTTTCTGCTTTCCTGCAGAACTTTTCTCATGCCTGAGAGAATTCAGTGATAATCACCTCACCATATTGCTCCAATGTAAACAAGTAGATGATCAACATACTGTGATGGTAATAACCAGTGTTCGACTGTTATCCCAGAAAGGTCCTAGTCATCTGGACCAGAAACTCGAAAGAGTTACTGGTCAGACAGCAAAGCTACTGGTCCGCTTTTTAGCAGTGGCACAATGCACGAGCGCAAACGGCCTGCTAAACAACAGGCCTTAAAGAAAAAGTACACAGTTCTACTTATTTCCATCGCTCGGCGACGTTCTATTAACTGACTAGTCTGTATTATTGTGGTTACAATGTAATGGTCTTATAAGGTTTCATTCAACTAGTCAGCCGTTTTCAGAACATTATTGCCAAACCGAACTTTCTATGCTGGCACTGAGGGTGGTCACTGCCAGGGTGCTTGTCGTCCTCGGTGGTTATTTTACGACCCAAATTGCGACGAGACCGTCATTAACGTGATCTCCGAGTCACGAAGGATACACAGTCCCCAATGTTGAGAGCCAAGTTTTTACACCAAATATCATGCCTGCCCTGTCCGGGTTTCAGTCCTGGTCCAGTGTATTGCCAGCTGATAATAATTTAATACATATGTCAGATAGGGGTTATGCTGCTGATATATACGCTTATAAACTGATTTGATATATTACCATACTGATAATTAAATTATTTTTCTACATTCGCTAAAATAATTATGAACAACAGAGATTTGGGAAATTGTCCTCAATTCGATTTAATTGAAACAGGTGGCACACACTGGCAGTCGACCATTCATTAGCCATCTGTGAGGAAAGATCCTTAAGAATCACATTCATGGCCTGCGGCAACAGTAGAGAAATCACCACTGCAAGAGTAGGCCATAACTAATGTCATACATGTCAGAGTCGCTGTCTTCAGCACGATCGGGTGGGTTAACTCCATCACTTGGGCCAGCAGAAGTGGCTTCCAAATGGTCCATGTCTTCTTCTCCTTGGTTTTCACCAAGTGCTTCGACTAGAACCTAAAGAGCCACACAGAACGAAAGTCATATGGGGGGGGGGCTACCAGAACTTCATCACTACTGAAACATTTTCGCCGCTTTCAGCTACTCTGCTGTCTCGGCTATGAACTCATGACATCCGAATACGGGGGTGGGGAGTGGTGCGGTGGGGGGGGGGGGGTGGCAGTGCTCTTGATTGAAATTTTTTGTTAGCTTTTCTCCGCTGTCTCGGTTGAAATGATGACATCGGAAGGGGGTGTTTTGAACAATTTGTTTGCAATTGCACACACCTTTCACAGTCAACAAAAATACATATTAATACATGTCCACCCGCCATTGACGTTCACCACAAAAACATTCACGCTTACATTTCATGGGGGGAGGCAGAACCATATATATGCCCCCCCCGGAGAAATTCCAGAGGGCAGCTGCCCCCCTTGCCTCCCTTGCCCCCCTGTTCCCACGCGTGTGGAGCCACATTCCTCTGGGTCCTGGTCATGTGTGGTCTTCGTGACTTCTTATATGAAGTGTTCCATTCGTGGATTCTGCAGCCAGGTCTCACGGAAATGTCGATGACGCTTGTCAGAGTTTTCCGCATTTTTCTAACAGTTTCCCCGGCAGATTTTGGCATTGGCATTTTCCAATAAATACGAAGTGTATAGTCTATTTGGATAGTGAGTAGATTACCGTACGTTCGTTTCAGGAGCTTATTTAACTATAAAAATAACTATAACGTGTGCGTTTTGTGAGCGCCCGTCCCACGACAAAGGAAATTGGGCTATACTGAGCGTAAAAACGCATTTTTATTAACAGTTTTTTATTGCAAACAACGACTTCTGGTGGCCAGTTTTGACGACAAGCTGATGTATACTGCAATAAAACGGTGTAATGTTCCCGGAAAAGTAGGCAGTCACACGGACCAGTAACTCTGAAAAGCTACTGTCTTGACGACAAAGTAGGTAGTAACTGACGACCGGCTAGCGTATATTTCGAACACTGGTAATAACCGATGCCATTGATATATAATATATGAGAAGTAGATTGCTGCCCTGATGGAAAACCCTCGCGCCGATGTCAACAGTACTGATACTGATGAACATAGCAGTATCGTTGTTCTGGGGAGTGTAAGGTACTCCACAGACCACTTGTTTATTGCCATTTCTATATTCCTACATGTGTTGGCGCATTCCATGTTTACAGGAATTGTTTAACTAATACATGCTAAACGAGTTTTATTGAAAATTAGATCGAATAATACCTGCCAATATCTGTTTCCGGTATTGACAGAACACATATCCCTTGCTGTTAATATGCCATTGCCTTGCCAACAACATTGCATTACTTATGGTAGTTGTATAAAGAAAACAACTAAACACGATATATATATATATATATATATATACATAGATATATGTATATTATATATACATATATTATATATATATATCTACTCGAAAATGTGTTATCGATTAAAACGCGTGCAATTGTAATTTTGCGCACCGTTAGTTGTCCGTAATGAAACAAATGGCTGTGAAGTTGTAAGTATCAAAGCCTGCTTCTAGAGAACTCGACAAAATAATCGTCGGTTAAGTATTAACGCCGTTACAGGAGTGGCTCAAAGGTTCCCTATTATCGTGGGGCCAACCTTCCCTTACATTATTTTGATTTTTTGAAATTTGTTCACAAAGGGGAGCGGTGTTCATCTCACATTGCCTGTGTCTTTCGGGAGACACTAAAAGCCATTGTTCCCTTCTATCTGCTGTCTGAGCTAGGGTTAGACAAACAACCTAGCTGAAGGGGAATTTACGTGTTCAACTAGTTCAATTCATGTGTTTTCTGTACGTGAATTCATAAGATTCTGTGAACAAAATTCAAGGTGAAAACACGTGTTTCGACACGTGTTTATCTGGTTCACCGCACGTGACATCATGAGTTTCCGTACGTGAAATCACGTGTTTCCGTTCGTGAATTCACGAGATTCTGTGAACAACTTTTCCGGTGAAAACACATGTTTAATGTGTGTCTGTGTGTGTGTGTACATATATATATATATATATTATATATATATACATATACATAAAATCAAGGCACAATTAAAAGTATCATCTTAATTCTCCTCCTGCTTTCATGACGCTAGCAGCGTAGGCCCTTGTGTAATTTCGTGCAGAACTTTGTTAATCGCAAACTTACACTTGATAATGACTATTTATGTTATAACTAGCTGAGTTACTCGGCATTGCCCGGGGAAATATATATGTTGTAATTTAACTGTTTGAAATGAAATGCAGACTGTGTAGATTACAGTGGGAAATATGTCGTATTCTGAATTACCAATATAACCTCCCAACTCAATAAGGATAATTTTATCAAATTCAACATAGCCGCCCACCATGCAAATTGTGCTAATTTTCCATTAACATATTATTTTAAATAATTACTTACATGTTTACGCTACACTGTCTGTCCTTACCACTGACAATGCCCTTTTATATTAATGCTTAGTATAATTAGATACATGTGAATGGTAGTAGTGGGCCGCCATCTTGTATTTAAAATGGCGGTTGTAAAAAATAATCACCTAGCGTTTACTGTATTAGTATGCGCAGTATACACTTTTCATTTACCAGTGGTTCTTTGTATCCTCAAAGTGTTCTTTCATTTGAAAAGGCTTGCAAATAGTTGCATGAACATTACCTCTCATCACTGAATAGTTTACTCTAAAGTTGCATTCCGAGACCATTCGTCTCTTAAATATACAAATCCACTGAATCAACATGCCCCACATACTATACATAATTTCCCCCAACTTCATATAAACTTTGTTTCAATAATAATTTGTTTCATAATTTTTTTTATAAAACGAAGCAAAAGACGAAATATCATACCCGCGTGCCATACATTTATTACTCCGCGGGCTGGACCCGGCGACCGGTATTTTTGCAAACGCATAATGTGTCAAATAAGATCCAATGCCATTAGATAATTCTCCTTATTCTCCTTTTGTGTCACCGCCATTTTGAAATTAAAGATGGCGGATCTCCACAAGCGCTCACATATATCTAAGACACACATGTATTAATATAAATGGGTATTGTCAATGATAACCGCTCCAGAGAACATTATAGACATGTAGGAAATAATAAAACATTAGTGCAATTTGAATGGTGGGGGCCGTATGGAATTTGGTAAAGGTATCATGCGTAAACAAATTGCCACCCTATTTTTTTTTCTTGACTAGCCAAAGATGCAAAATCAAATGAAAGTTTGCTTTTAACAATGATTTTGCACGAAATCATTGTTTGTGATCTAGTGGCCTACACTAGCTCCTCCCTTGTCCTTCATGCTCAAGCTCCTCTTTCTCGTTGCTTTAACGGTCGTGCACCACCAGCTCTGGCAAGTCCGCTGCCACCTAGCAAATCACAAATATGTACAAATAATGTAAACAGTCATCTTGGAATCTTATCACTCAGGCAGGAAGTGTGATTCACGCATTTCCTTGACCCTGTGGTCAAGAGAAATAATGTTTGTTATCCTAGCTCGCATTCATTGGTCAACTTTCAATTAAAATGTAGCACCAATTTAAATGGCAATTGGGAATTAACACAGGTATCTATATTCACTCAAAATAAACGCGAGCAGTATACTCAGTCGTGGAAGCGTCTTCAAACTTAGCACAAACTATATTATGGTTACTTATGGTGTAAGATTAACTTATGTGTTATTCGTTAACTGTTGAGATACGTTGGAAGTAAAAAAACGTTGAGCTGAAACTTGTGTATTACTTTTAATTATGCACATAATATATCTGTATTTACCTTAATGTCTTTCCGTTTTGAATGCGATTACAAAACGTCCCCCGTGTCGCGAAACATATTTTCACTGGGTATTTCGATCCGCCGGTCTGGTCCTGTAACAGAAGAACACATTTGCATTACATGTTGGCAGATTTACTTCAAACTTTATGTTAAACTTGCAGGCGTGGTGAAATATCCTCACAAGCCAGGGTGTGACTACGTTCCTTTGCATAATGTGGACTGTATGTAGCAGAATTAATGGGCCCACGGCATTCATTGCCCATGCAGCTCAGCCTCACATCCAAGCCTAAAGCTGTGAGCACTGACCGTTTCAAACTAGCCAATGGGTAGCTCTCATAATCCCACCGCTACTTAACTATAGCTTCTATATTATAATAATTAGTCCTTAAAATTATAATCTATGAGCCTATATCATACGCAAAGAACTGCCAAAACTGGCTGAATATAATATTTCCCCTAAATTTGGGAAGTCTATGGCCTTGACACTGTCTTTAGCTACGTCATTTCTGAAGACAGATTCTGAAAGCCTTGGTCCCATTTATTAAACTTCAACGTGATCAAAATTGTTTGGCAAGGGTAGTCTCCTCGTTTTTCTATCTATCTGAAATATTCGTAAATAAACAGGTAGCTTGCAGGATAATAATAATAACGATTAAACTAAGCCCAGTACTTTGGGACCCTGTCTCCCATGTAATTTGAAACCAGGGAAGGCAATAAAATATATCCGTCTGTCGCCGATACACGATTAATGACCACCCTATACTATATCATATGTGGAATTTGTGACCACCAACACGTTGGATTCTAAAAAATCTATATACGTATAAAATTGTCCCAAATGCAAATATATATATATATATATACACGCACACGCATGCACGCACGCACGTACGCACGCACACACACTCACACACACACACACACACACACACACACACACACACACACACACACACACAGACACACACATGTGCTCTGTTAACGTATCCTGTTACGAAACAATTTTACATGCACATACAGTTATGGTGCGGACAGGAGGAAAATTATCATACACACCTCATTATGTTTATTATAAGTCAATGATATGTTGTTTTTGAGTATTGTCGCGATAGGGCATACTACTAGAAGAAGATAGATCTATACGTATAGTATTATATACTATACTTGAAAAGAGAAAAGGTGAACTGCATTCACCAAAAACTCCTAAATTACTGAAGTTTTGCTGGTAACACACAACTAGTTTTGTAATCAAAAGCCAAACTAGTGTTTAACTATTCAAAAATTGTAATCCTAGTTGTAGGCCAGCTTTAGGCTAACGCCTGAAACAAAATATCCACCCCCAATTTGTTAGGATAATTATCCCATCCACTACGCCACTCCAGGGGTGAAAAGCGCCCTCCTGGGAGAGAGCTAATTAAGACACTCATTGATGTCAAAGCCAATAAACATACCTCTGCAATCATATATAGGACCAGAGTGAGTCTGGAAACACTAAAGAAGGAAGAAGTCATTCCACCAACTTGGGTAATGTCTAGGGAGGGGATAGTCATGCAATAATATTTTACCTCACTGGGCAACATCTCAAGATTTCAGTTATGTTGGAAGTACATTATTATTTAAACAGGTTTCAACATATATTTACAACTTCAGTGCACCTATAGAATTTTATTTTCAAATCAAGGCATACATTGTTGCCTATGCATACGCCATATCATTGTTACTGATACCTACTATAAGACTTGACAATGTTTCACTATTTACAACACAGTTTGGGATGTTTATAACCTTGAATCTTTTACAACAAATGTATAAACACATCTTTGGCGCGAAGTATCGAGGCATCATAATTCAAGGTACTTTTAAGAAGCTGTTAGAAGGTATTTTGGATTGAAAGATATAGAAGACAGTTAAGTAGGAATAAGACGAAGAATAACGCGGATTCAGAAAGGGAAGAAGGACGACCGATGACATGTTTGTATTTAAACAGATGGCAGAAACATGGACATGTGAGGAAATACTGCTACTGATATTTGTGGACATTTAGATTACTAACGACACAAGTCTGAGAGATATGGTGCCGGCAACGATGACACTGATCTGAGGGGCAGAATTGGATGTCAGGATGGTGGAAGCCATGTACCAAGGTACACAGAACGAAAGAAAGAGTAATAGTGGTCCTAAGATATCGGATTAGTTTTACGATAACGTCGGTTTGAGGAAAAGACGTGCACCCAGTCCATAACTGTCCATCATCATGATGAAGAAAATCAAGCGGGATCGGAGAGAAACAGATGAGTTGGACATCGATCGTATTGGTGGGAAGATATAAAGCAAGGGATGAATCGTATTATGTTAAGGTATATAGAAGCTGACCATTTCTGGGAAATAAATCTGAACTGATATGAGCGAAACATCAATATAGGGCCTATTCAGTAATGCATACATATAAACTACATTGAATCGTGTTTGTAATTTCCTACCTGGTGACTTCCGTGCGTTGTCCTATAATAGCTGCGAAGACGGACGAGTCAGGCCGCTGTAAACCGTCTGCGGTATATCACTGGCATGCCAGCTCGATTGGGCTTTTTATAGGGGAGGGGATTTATAGCACCTCAATATTTAAAACAGGCGTAAGCCGCGCTGAACATGATTGGTCACCAACAAGAGACCCCGCATATCGACTGTCATTTTGGAACATTTTATGGAGAAAGGGTGGATACGCTTAAGGGTGGTGACTTGTACATGGAAATCATATTTATTTAATTTATATAAATCTGGTTGTTTAATTTTTTACCTCAGATAAAAAGACCAATTTCCCGTTTTTCGAAAAGAAATCTATAATTTGACAAGTTTATTTGTGGTGATCATATCTATAGGGTTGTTAATGCCAGTTAGGCACCTCTAATGATGTTTTTGGTTATCATTCATTCAGTAGGGTTTAACATAGCACCAATTGCAAAAAACGGACGAGATTGCATTCCATGGTCCATAGTTTGAATCCAATTCATGGCGGATGTATTTTGATATTTCCATTGTACCGCTGAACTGTGGAGGTTTGTGGACATACATAATACTTCATATCTTTTTGGTATAAAGTTCAGTGAATGTGTCATAATACTTATAACACTTGTTCGAATTACAAAGAGTCCAGTATTCTTTCTTTGACCATCCAAGCTTTTAGTCAATTTCACACATAAATCTTATTACAGTTTTATGTCCATTCTTATAAGAGCATGCGAAGTGTCCCAGAAACGCCGTCACGGACGTTCCGCCATGTTACATGTCCGCAAATCGCAACGCCGGCTCATATAGAGCATTATATGGCAAAGTACGGGTGAGGTACCCGCATCCAGTCGGTGGAAATCTAAACGTATTCAACTGGCCATCGACCGAGGACATTGACGACACTGCCGTCGATGACATCTTCATGCCTTGGTTCGTGACTGGAGGACGCAACCGCGCCCAGTGCATACTGCATTGAAGGTCTAAGGGATGAGATCAGTGCGGCCCACAACCAGTTTCTGAGTTTGCACGCAGGGATTGACAGATTGACAACACCTATAAATGTAGAACGTCCGTGACGGCAAATTGTCTTCATTAAATGCGTATACACCTTTACCTTGGATTTACGTTTTTGTTGTGTGCGTATTATTGTTGCTCAAGAAGGTCGTTGTTCTACATGGTGGAACTATTGCAGGTTTCTGGGCAACGTTAACTAGTTCAATAAAATTGGAAGTCGTCATAGTCTTCTTCCATTTCGCTATAGAATCTAATGGTTGACACATACACATATGAATATAATGTAGCCTATATAATTAGGGGCATGTAATGGTTTGCCCTGCAGATGTCCGTGGCGGCTGTGTATTTGTCTACGTTAAACGCACAAATAGTCTTGTTGTAAATATGGGAGTAAAATTATACTACGTCGTCTTATCCATACAGGTTCTCGCTCGGTAATTATCGGTTGGAAATTGTCTTTTTTTAATAATGTTAATTTTGGGCATTTATACATTTATTCATAGGTGTCTTGACTCTCTCTCAGTCACACATTAACTAAGCTTAATCCTTTATAAAAGTCAATTATAATATTCTTAAGCCAGGGCATGTGCTTTTATGTAACACAAATATGTGGTGGAATGTGGCGTATATAATGTGACATATCAACCCTTGCGTCGCATTCACAAACAACGTCACATCCGTGAGGAAAATATGGTAGTTGGATACATGGTCGATACAACAGACATATTTGCTTCAGCAAGATCAAACTTGAATATATTATAAGTATGCAAGTTAAGTAATTAGGAAACAATATTGCTTATTTTACACTTTTGAAATGTATCTATAGCTGTAAATGAAATATTGAATGCCAAAATGTTCTTGATTTTTGACCATGAATCAAATGTAACCAGAATTAAAGATAAATCATAAATGACAATGCTCTCAAAGTGTACAATATATACACGCAACACGTGTTCCACGCAACGCAGTTAAGAAAATATTATAATATGGAAACAAATTCATAAGTAAAACGTGTGTTCGATGTGGTAAAGTCAAATAGTCACGGACGTCATGGTTGCTTTTGGGTATCATCTCTTAAACTCGTGTAACTCTCTAAGACATGATCCGATTTGCGAACGGCTTGAAGTTCTGTACGCTACAATATATATTCAAGAACGGGACACCATGGAATATAACGCACAAGAAGTTTGATTTTAAGGACCATTTTTTGGGCAATTGGTACAATATTAGAAAAACTCATCCATTTAAGTTAACTAAGTTTGCAGAACGCTGTCCTGTTACTTTTTCTCTAACATTGTTGTAATATCCAAAATCATTCATAATATTATATCATGGCTATTTTTAGTTATTGTTTAACGAAAAACGTTGTGGTTGATCCACATCAATTAATTTTAACGTGTGCATTTACAAGTTGGACACTGCTAGATTACTGCGTGTCACAGTCGCCAGGAACGCGTTATCGGTCGCTGAGCGTAATTTCTACAGCCGACACTATATGCCATGCACAAATCGAAATTAAATCAATTAAATAATTATCCTAAACCATCACATGCTATAGTAATGAATGGGGGCTGTCACTCACGTGCTGGATAAGCCCGGAACGGAAGATGGTTGTAAACGACACACGTCGACGCAAACAGTAACTGTTGTAAAAGTGCCAGAGTGCTCGTGCTCCTCTCAACCAGGGCTATGGAACGCCTTATACGAACTTGAGAAGTGCAGTGGAGGCAGTCATGTAATTAGATTGGCCATGATTTAATCATAAAGACGGTATTACACGCGTTCTTAGTGGGTAAATAAATGCTTGCGAATATAGTTATGATCACAGTAATTGGCAGTACCCCAATTAAAATATATTATTTGATCAATTAGGTATCTATATCAATAAAGCATTTGAAACGACTTTATTATATTTTTCTGCATATTTACTAAGTATGTGTGTATATGTTCAAGGTATATTATTAGTTATCAACACACTGTGATAAATTTCGGTACATTTTATATAGTTACTTAAATGGTTACACACAATATGATGTATATTACATGACGATTTTAGTTTTTTCAAAAACGTTATACATTATTGTAGGTTTATTGTCAAAAAGATATATCTAGGTATCTTGGATATTAACCTTGGTTTATGAGAATATGGTCTGAGTGTTCAACGAACATAACCGCTTGGAATGTATGTATAGCGTAACAAATCAACACGTTAATGAACTCCTGAATTCACGTGAATACTCGTTCCGCTAGAACCGTACCAGTGTCCCCAGTTTCACACGTGAATGAACACTTGAATTCATGTGAATACCCTTCCACTATGACAGTACCAGTGCCCCCAGTTCCACACGTGAAGAAACACGTGAATTAACGTGAATACTCGTTCCGCTAGAACCGTATCAGTGTCCCCAGTTCCACACGTGAAGGAACTCGCTAATTCACGTGATTACTCGTTCCCCTAGGACCGTACCAGTTTCCCTAGTTTTACGGGAGAATGAACACGTGAATGAACCCCTGAATTCACGTGAATACTCATTCCGCTAGAACAGTACCAGTGTCCCCCGTTTCATATGTGAATGAACCCGTGAATTCACGTGATTGCTCGTTCCGCTGGAACCGTACCAGTTTCCACACTTTCACACGTCAATGAACCCGTAAATTCAAGTGAATACTCGTTCCGCCAGAACCGTACCAGTTCTCCCAGTTTCACACGGGAATGAACCCGTGAATTCACGTGAATACTCGTTCCGCTTGAACCGTACCAGTTTCCCCAGTTCCATACGTGAATGAACCCGTGATTTCATGTAATTACTCGTTCCCATGGAACCGTACCAGTTTCCCCAGTTTCACACGTGAATTAACTCGTGAATTCACGTGAAGACACGTACTGGTGTAGCCGTACCAGTTCTGAACCAGTACGACACGTGTCAAACTGGTTCAAATCTCGTGAAAATAGGCAGAACACGTGTATTCACATGAATACACGTAAATGCACGTACTGGTGGAGCCGTACCAGTTATGAACCAGTATGCCGCGTGTCAAACTGGTTCAAAATTGGGTCCTTATTTACTGGGGTAGCCCACGGCCGTGGAACAAGTGGTGCTATACCTTCGGCGTGCTCGCTACCTGACTGTTTGGGACACAGTCCTCGATATCAGCATCAAGGCCATGCCACCAGACGAAGCTTCTAGCGATCGACTTTATTCTGACCATGCCCGGCTGTATCACACGCAGTTCTCGTAGTATCTGTTATCTGAACACTGCTGTAATGATTACTCTCCTCCCCGTACTTTTGATTAATTCAAGACTAACAAAAAATCTTTCTGGCTAAGGGCCTGTGTCTCACCCATCAGTGGGATAGAGAGCTGCCTCCTCATCAGCGTCAGGATCAACTCGGTCTGGGCGTCTTGCTTGTGTTGTTGTTCCTGGCTTGTTATAGCCCCCGGCGCCGGCTGCAACAGAGAGAACAACTGTCCATGACACCAGGGACTGTTTCACTACGGTAAAGTGCTCATCCGGGAAATCCATCACTAAACAGAATCCTTGTTAAATTTAAGAAGTTTTTTCAAAATGCTCACTATCGAGGCCAACCTTACTCCAACGATCCTGTTAACGCAGCTTTCCCAAATCCTCTGTCACGGAGACATTTGAAATTACCATTAAAAAGTTTTTAAAAAAAAGTTTAAGTAAACTGTTTACAGCAAAACATGTACACACGCACGAACAGGCTTACATAGGCACGCACAGGCACGCATCACGCAGACACGCGCAGAAACGCGGACACGCTCACGCGCACACATGCATGCACACACCCACACCCCCCCCACACACACACATACACCCACACGCACACACGCACACACAAACACACACACACACACACTACCGTTTTGTTCTATAATTAAGTACGCTTGTATATATGTAGTGTAATGTTATATTTTCTTATGTCTTTTTATTGATAATATGTTTAAAAATAGTTACATCGCGTCATGAACTTGAATATACAACATGCAGAAATTCTTTAGCGCGACTTACCCAATAACGTCTTTGAAATTCGGAGACAACCATCCATATCCTTTGGGTTTGCAGTCTGTGCATTCCTCGTGTGGTATGTTGGACTCTGAACAATTGCGTAATAGCCATGCCATTTTTCAAATGTTTGGCTTTGTGAAATTGGCTAAGTACCATTAATTAATGCTTGGCGGAATTAAATCCATGCATAATCCACGAATTAATACTGGGAAGAACGATGAAGGTGGTTCTCTTTGATACCAAACGCCGTTGCATGTGCGCACGACACGTGAATCGTTTGCCCAGGTGTGTTACCGATTCTTCGTGAATAGCTCGTTTGACGGCTTGTATCGGTAAACAAAGCCATATGTTACGGAGAAGGGGATTCACAGTCTGTTGTAATTCATGGATATACATAAGTAGTTGTAATGTTCCAAATGCTACAATGTCGTTTTCCTGCAATACGTGCATAGTTGCCTATATAATAATACACCAACTGAACCCATGCTCCGTTGGATATGCGATCACTTCTCATATATAGGAGTTAGTAATAATTAAGCGAGTTTTCTCATAAAGTTGATATTTTTATTCTAAAACATTTGTTTTCTATGTGATCTTCTTCTCCACATATTTGTCTACGTATGTGCTAAAATTCAGCGTATTCCTAATAACATCACTGTATCTACGGGGTGTCTCAGAATACCACCCGATGTTTGACTCGCTAAAAAGGTACGTCCAAAACGGGGCCCTGCACATCCACTTCTAAATTGTTTAGTCGTCATCACACATTTCGCAAAAACATTTTGCACACACGGATCCTGGCAAGTCATGGTGTGCCCACGCCGTGCATTAGTCACATTTCATCCAGGCTTCCCCGTCCTTATTTTCCGAAAAAAATTGGTGCATTATTGTTGTTGCACCCAGTTGTCGCGCTTGTTTTCGAAGGTACGATACATCGCAGTGGCACGTCGAACGATCCCTTCCTTCCCCATGTAGTTCCACTCGTAGTTTTTTGGTAGATCTTGTTCTCAATCGAAGTTGACGTTTGTATGGACCGAGCGTGGTGAGACATGTCTTTTCTCTGTTACACCTCTTTCGCTTTGTTGATTGATCTCCTTTCACTATAGGTGATACACTCTCTACGATGTTTATTATCATGGTTTAGTGATACAACTGTACATGCAACTTAACAATATACTTATACATTACACTATTTAATAATATAAGACGTATCCATAAAGCTAATATATTGATATAATATAAAAGTAAATTATTAATATTTTTGTTTTCCTTACGAATTGTATTATTATTCGGACTATTCTATAACTAGGTAATATATAGTAGTAGGCATCCTGCAGTCTCGTAAGACTATGGAACTGTGCCCTGGTATCGAAGATCAGTTGTTGGCTGGGCAGCGTCTGTTATTGCTGCAGAGGCCAATTCTTGAATGGCAGTCTTTATTGCATATGCTGCACTTGAAGGTGCTCTCAGCTCTGTTCTCAGCCTGGGTGTTTTGTCGGCGGATGCATTTTTCTTCTGCTAGCCTGCGGAGAGTATCCTCTCCTCTTTTGAGACCCCTGTGTAGTTTCTGCCTCCATGTGGATTGGTCTCCAGCAAGATACTCCCAGTTGTCAACATCTATGTCTAGTGCCTTCAAGTCTCGCTAACATACGTCCTTGAAGCGCAGATAGGGACGTCCTTCAGCTTTCTTTCCAGAGGTCAGATCTCCGTAGAGGATGTCTTTTGGAAGTCTCCCATCTTCCACCCGATGCACATGGCCGAGCCAGCGGAGGAGACGTTGCCTGAGCATGGTCACCAGGCTCACAGACTTGGCACGTGAGAGGACCTCTGTATAGGGGACTCGTTCCTTCCAGGAGATCCCGAAGATGCGCCGCAGGCAGCGCATGTGAAATGAGTTCAGTCGATTCTCCTGAGTGGAGTACAGCGTCCAGGACTCACTACCGTACAGAAGTGTAGTCAGCACGCAGGTGTTGTACATTGTCACCTTTGTGTGCTCTGTTAGCATTTTGTTATTCCACACTCTCTTTGTAAGCCGGACAAGTGTTGAGGCCGCTCGCCCAATCCTTCTGCTGATTTCTGCTTCTAATGAGAGGTTGTCAGCAATGGTGGACCCGAGGTAGGTGAAGAGGTGGACGACCTCTAGCTCGTAATTGTATATGGTGATGTTTGGGGGAGTGATCACGTCCTGCCACATGATGTTAGTCTTTCTCAAGCTGATTGTCATCCGACATCTATGCATGCCTTTGCAAAGCGGTTCATGAGGTTGTGTAGCTCGTCCTCAGTATGCGTAATGACTGCTGCATCATCCGCAAACAGAAAGTCTCTGACGAGGGTCAGGCGCACCTTGGTCTTCGCTTTTAGGCGAGACAAGTTGAATAGTTTTCCGTCAGATCTCGTGTGCATGTACATTCCCTCTGTCGATGATCCAAAGGCGTGCTTCAACATAAGGGCAAAGAATATCCCAAAGACGGTTGGGGCAAGGACGCATCTCTGTTTGACGCCACTGGTAACGCTAAAAGTCTCGGAAGTAGAACCGTCATACAGGATTGTACCTCTCATATCATCATGGAATGACCTGATTACGCTGCAGAGCTTTGGGGGCATCCTATCTTCGGTAGGATCTTGAACAGACCATCCCTGCTCACAAGGTCGAAGGCTTTGATAAGATCGATGAAGGCAATGTACAGCGGCTTCTGCTGTTTCCTGCATTTCTCATGTAACTGTCGAAGCGAAACGATCATGTCACTAGTTGATATATTTGCTCTGAAGCCACACTGGGATTCTGGGTAGACTTTGTCAGCGAGTATGTGTAGTCTGTTCAGGATGACACGAACAAACAACTTGCCAACTACGCCCAGGAGTGAGATGCCTCTGTAATTGTTACAATCACTCCTGTCTCTTTTCTCCTTGTATAGCGTAACGATGTTGGCATCCTTCATGTCTTGTGGCATGGCCCCTTCACTCCAGCACTGACAAAGAAGTACGTGTAGGGGTTTGAGTAGAGTGCTCTTGTCGCACTTGATGATTTCGGGTGGGATTCCATCGCCTCCAGGTGCTTTTCCACTGGAGAGGTTGTCAATAACCTTGCTGAGTTCGTCGATGGTTGGTTCCTCGTCCAGCTCTTTTAGAATGGGCGGATATTCTATGCCATCCATGGCTGAGCTGGTGACAACATTCTCTCTGGAGCAATGTTCTGAGTAGTACTCTACTGACCTCTCCATTAGATTTTTCCTGTCATGGATGGGCTCTCCTGTGGAGGACCTCAAAGGAGCTGTCTTGCTCTGAGTTGGGCCTATGGCTTTCTTGATGCCGTCATACATGTTACCTGTATCAATTGATCTCTGGGTGTCCTTGCATATCTGGTGCCAGCATTCGTTCGCACAGGGCCTAACAGTCTGCTAAACTTTGCTTCTGGCTGCTCGGAGTACCTGGAGCGATGCTTGGCTGGGTGAGCGCTTGTGTTCTTCAAGAGCTGCACGCTTGGCCTCGATAACTAGAGTCATCACACTGCAGTTAATTTCGAACCAATCATTTGTCTTCCTTTAATTCTTCTTTCCAAAGACTGATGGCAGTATTTGGTTCTGTGTCGCGTACATGGCTCCATGTCTGAGTGGCAGTGTCAAGTGGTAGACTGTCGTTCAGTGCATCCTCCAGTACCTCTGTAAACAGTGCTGTCTTTTCGGGATGTGTTGTCTTGCTCACATCAATGCGAGGTTTTGTTTCGCGTTTAGAGCGATATATCTTCTTCGGCTGCAACCTAATCCTGCAGCACATCAAGGAGTTGTCTGTGTCGCAGTCAGCGCTGTGGTAGGATCGGGTGATGAGAACATTCTGGAGGCAAGAGCGTCTAGTGATGATCAAGTCCAGCTGATGCCAGTGCTTTGATCGGGGGTATCTCCATGATGTATTGTGTTGGGGCTTCGTCTGATAGAAGGAGTTAGTGATGCAGAGGTCGAAGTAGGAACACAACTCAAGAAGTCGCTGTCCAGACTCATTTATCTTGCCGACTCCATGATGTTCCAGGCAGACTGGCCAGGCGACATGATCGGCTCCCACCCTTGCGTTGAAGTCACCCAACAGCAGCAGGTGTTCCTGTGGCAGTATCTGGCTGATGATGGATTCCAGGTTTCCATAAAACTCATCTTTGGCTTCTGGTGTTGAGTACAGGGTTGGCGCATACACACTGATGATGTTGACAGGGCCGTCGCACGTTTGAAGACGGAGCGAGAGGAGTCTTTTAGATCCGTTTCCGTCAGGCTCTATCATCCCTAGCAATTTGTTCTTGACTGCAAAGCCTACGCCGTGCACTCTTGTATTATCGAGTCCCTTGCCTTGCCAATAGAACGTGTGGTCCTTTTCCCTCAAAGACCCTGATTCGGCCAGGCGTTTTTGTTGGAGTGTGGCGATGTCGACATCAAGCCTTTTGAGCTCGTTGTTAATGACTGCATTTTTTTGGGCGTCACTGATGTCTTGGAAGTCCTGTCAGATGTCGGTCGTCATGGTACGAATGTTCCAGCATCCCAACTTTATAATCGATTTCCTTTTCCGGTTCCGGTCCGTTTTCCTTTTCATTATCTGTTTTGTGCTCTGTCTCGTGTTGCTTGGTGCAGGAATTTCAGTCCACTCTTCAGGTTGCAAAACCCTAAGCCCCATGCATCCAGTGAGGCAGGTGAACCGTGGCGATCCAACATCATGCTGGCTGGGGGCTGCCCAGCTTGAGGCGGGCGGTAGCTATCCTGTGAGATCTGTAGATCTCTCCTACCGTCAGAAGCAACCCTTGGCGCCACACTCTACGCCAATCGAGCAGGAGACTTATAACCGGTAAACTGCTGCTTCCCGTGTTTTATCTACACCGTGAGGTGAAGCTGGACTGTCCTCTCCAGGCACAAGTCTGGGCAAGTTGATATGGAGGGCCAGTTATTGCCCATGCAGCAAGTCTCCCTCTCCACGTCACTGGTGGATCCAAAGGAACATCCAGAACTGATACAGTTGGGCACCAGTGCCGTCGCAGGAGCTGCCAGAAGGACGTTGAACATAACATCGGACCGCCTTAGGGACTCCGACTCCGGATTAACTGTCAGGGTGTTCTCCCTTAGCCTTTCCCGTGTGAGAGTATAGCCGCAAGGCAGCGGAGGTTTGGAATAAGAGTTTACCTTCTCCTAGACATGCGATCACTCAAGGTTAACAAGCCCCATCTGCCCGAAGCGTCTAGTTTTAAGGCGCCATATATCCGTCTTTGCCCCTTCTTCTGTCAGTAAAGAACAATTCCGCCACATGAAGACCAGGAGCTGGAATCAGCTATCAGAGGCTTTACGAGAGGGGCACTTAATATGTAGTGAGAGCTTATTCTCACACCCACCCCCGTTTAACAGTCTTGGAATCAGTAATGTGTAATTAGCCTATATATGTAAAATAATGTAATACCATAATACATTACAAATAGAGGTGTGCGTATTGTACCAACGACCCATAGCGAACCCCTGTTAGCATTTAAAATCGAATACACACACATCAGAGCATATACATTTCGTTTATGCATGCCGCAGTTTCCGTAGTTTTCAACGCGCACAAACGGAAATATAATTTTTTGAAAATAGTGCTGACATTAAAAAAAGTGTAAAAAACAATATTTTTAAGCTCACCTCTTTGAATGTGTGTTTCGCGCTACCGACCAATGTTTACTAGAGCTCATTTATGAGTTACTTAGTACCGCGTTTATGGCCCTATCGGCCTGCCATACACGTACCACATCAACGACGCCACACGGCGTATTATGGCTGGCCAATAGAGTCATAAACGCGGTACACTCAACTCGTTGAATAAGAAGTTAACGCGTTAACTTAGGAACCAATGAGAACGCGAAAAACTTAACGCGTTAACTTAGCAACCAATGCGGACTCGAAGAAGTTAGTTCGTTAACATATCAACCAATAAGGATTCGGAGAAGTTAACGCGTTTACTTAGCAACCAATAATGACTCATTTAGCTACGAATTATATATTGAACCAATGAATGCTAATCGTAAGTAGTATATAGGTATGTCTGGATGGCCATCCTAAGCCATTTTTGAGGAGTTTTTGGTTGATAATAGGGAGGTTTCGAAAGCCGCCCCCCTGAGCAAAGTGCGTAGTCACGTGACCGTATGTAGGAGTGTGTGTAGCGCCTCCTGGCGGTGGAATGAGTAGCCATGGAAGGGTTATTGTGTATATATGAGAGACTGAAGAGGGAATAACAAAAAGTTCAAAGAGGAAAGGTATTGGAAGAAACGAAAGATCAAAGAGTCATAACGAAAGATCAAAGAGAAAAGTTTTAAAAGGTGATGAAAGGTGTATAATGAGAGATAAACGGAATGATGTAATAACGAAAGAACAAAGAGAAAACGTTATGATATATATATATATATATATATATATATATATATATGAAACTTTAAAATGTGTATAGGTATGCTTGTATGTATGTATGTGTATACGAAAGAGAGAATATATATATATATATATATATATATATATATATATATATATATATATATATATATAATATAATATAATAGCCAACAAACACCACAGTTTGAAAGTTGAATGTTTTATTGATGTTAACGAACTACGAAATCGACAAAGCCGTCATCACTGTCGTATGACTCCGGACACCAATTTTCGACATCCCCCGTGTCCAGGGGGGCAACAGGGTCGGAGTCAACCCAAGGATTGGGAGGATCATAAAGCTCCCGTGTCTGGACCAGCTCCGCCATGACTCTACAGAATGAATACCTATGATAGTCGCGGAGCTCTTCGTCTCTGGAACATACATTAAAAACTCTCAAAGCATATGAACGAGACGTTAAATATATGAAAACTTTGAAAATACTTCTCTGAAACATATATGAAACAGTTGAAAATGATCAAGCGAGTGGAATAATACAGCGATGTAACCAGACACCGCGTAGGGAACCGACACACGATAAAAGGGCAAGCTAGATCAACGGACTATGATACAATACGTAATGGAGACGTCTGCTGATGTCATCGGTAACCAAACACCGCGTAGCTAGTCGAAACGACAAACATTGAAGAAAAATAGTAAAATGATCGTTGAACACTCACGTGTAATCATCATCGATATCGGAGTCATCACTACTCCAGGTGTCAACGATGTCAGCGGGAGACCTGAAAGGTAATATAACGAACGTAAACATAGACAACCGTGAGTGATACATAACGAACGTAAGAGTATGATATGATAGAGGTGAGACGTCACAGGTAGTTTATGTGAAGAACACTGTGATTATGTATGATATGTATAGGATATCTATCGAATGAAACGAAACAAAGAATATATATATATATATATATATATATATAATAATAATAATAATAATAAAAGTACTTACACAACTTCGAGATCGCGAAGACACCATTCAGCAAGGAGTTGGATCCAGGGTATTGACGACATTGTGAATGAGATGAAGAATGTAACAAACGAACCGATATATATAGATAGAGCATACGTATGCAGACACACTATGAAGACAACTTGTGGAACACACGGTAGAGTGGAAATATACCGGGGTATGAAAAGCACCCAGGGACGTATCTAGGGACGTCACCTGGACGATGCCTGATTAACAACGTGGTTATATCGAAGTGGTAAAGTACAAACCGATATCAGTCATATGACGGAGGGAACCAGCTGCTGCTGCTGATAAGCGCGTGATGCCAATTAGACGACAATGCCCCTTATCAGAACGCTAACAATACAGTCAGAAGAAAAGAACTCTGTGAGTGCTCAGCGATGAAACATATGGTGGTCAAGAGCTTGGATATACAATTCAGGGGTGCTGGTCACTTCCTATCGAATTTCTATCCATGTGAAATACACATATGGGGCGAAGTCTTTACTTGCACAGAAGCAGCTTATCAGTTTAAAAAAGCCAGACATTTTCACGATGAGAACACAGCGAGAAAGATTCAGACCGCGCGCACTGGAATACAGGCGAAATACTGGAGTAAAAACATTCGGTGGACACCCGATCGAACCGTTGCATGGCTGTCACAACGTCGGAGCGTGATGCATGCTATACTAGCCGTCAAGTTTCGTGTCTCTGAACTACGTCAACGCTTGTTGGCTACAGGTGACGCACGACTTATCGAGAATGTACCCAGTGCAGAGGGGTTTTGGGGTAAGAGCTCAAACCGTAACAAACCAGGTGAGAATATACTCGGTGTGATACTTATGCAGGTGAGAGACTTCGTTAGACAGCGCTCTATACGGCTTACATAAGGCGCTCATTAAAAACAGACAGCCAGCCACGCGGTGACAAAATACGGGAGAGGGAGAGATAAGGTCACGCGCACGATAAGATGCGAACAGCCAGGGGCGCGTTATCATCAGCTAGGGGTGTCACGCGCTCGAGCCCTGGAGGGATTGAACTGTATATAAACCCACGGTAAATCTAACAAGACAAACACTCTCTCTCTCGCTGCCGTTCAAAGCTCTTCACTACACAACAAGATGGCGATGTCCAATGTCAACGAGGAAATCCTTCTGTCAGATCTCGAACAAGTAAGTGACGGAACGTACGCATTTGTTCGCCCACTGACACTAGTGACATGTGCTCTGTCCCCCGAATACGTATGTTATCCGGCGTGTAAAGTATGTAATCGGAAAGTTCGTCTTGAAATGACGAAAGGAGGGCTCCATAGCGTCAGTATATGCCTGACCCACGGGCGTCAGAAGGGAAATCCCGTTTACAAGTATGCTATGGGTATGCTTTTCGCCGATTGCAGGGGTCACGAAGTGTGGGCAACAGGATTTGATCAGCTAGTCCAGGGGGTCGTGGGGGGAATGACAGCAAGCAACTATATGGCGCTTAAACCAGGTGAAGAACGTTACCAGTCACTGAATGTCTTACGTGGCAAACAGACTAGGGTGACAATTAGAAAGACGACGAAGGGAGACTATCGAAATTATACCGTCATAGCACTGGAAATAATCCACTCGTAAGAACTGACAGCGACTCAGGTGGTGACGGAGTATAGAGAGGTCCTGTTCCTAACTGCCGTAAGAGGCGCCAACTGACAGTGACTCACTGGTAGGTGGCGCCGTCTGACGTAGTATAGAGAGAGGCTGTTCCTAACTCCTGTAAGAGGCGCCACCTGACAGTAACGAAAGAGTAGGTGACGCCCCCAGACGGAATAGAGAGAGAGAGAGAGAGAGAGAGAGAGAGAGAGAGAGAGAGAGAGAGAGAGAGAGAGAGAGAGAGAGAGAGAGAGAGAGAGAGAGACCCTGTTCCTAGAGGTTGTCTACTTATTTGACATGTTCTGTCGTATGTTGTAGACGCCTCCTCGGTCATACGAGTCAGTTCTGGCAACCCCCGTGCGTGGCGTGAAACGTCGACTGTCATTTAATGACGAGGCAAGTGTCATTCACGTGGGGTCATGTGCATGGTCTAGTGATCAGGATAATGATGATATTGCTAACGATGGTGATTTTGATAGTGATGGCGTGAAACGTCGACTGTCATTCAATGACGAGGCAAGTGTCATTCACGTGGGGTCATGTGTATGGTCTAGTGATCAGGATAATGATGATATTGCTAACGATGGTGATTTTGATAGTGAGTTCTCTGACTACGATGAGAGTCGGAGACCTAGTGAATTACAGGAGGCAGTAGAGAGAGTGAATGCAATTCAGAAACGAACGGAGTACATGATAGATGACGAGTTATTTATAGCCACTATAAGCACTGCATGCATTCGTCAGGTAGCCGAAGGACTGTACCTTCGCTACACGAACGTTCACGAAGACGTGTATAAAGTAGATCGTTCGCGTATATTTCATGCTTTTGATATGGCAGTATCCGATTTGGTATGCGAATCGCGCGTGCCGTGGTTTGCTCGTAATGTCGTATCACGAGTGAAAACGAGTCTCCGTAGTCGTGGTATAACCGTGTCGGATGAGACGGAAGACTCACCGAAGGCGCCGCAGCCCTGGTACCTACAAGACGACACGACGGGAAGGCAGGTCTGGTGCTCCGAGCTGCTCTGGGTAGCATGCGATGCTATCGTTCGGTTCGTGAGCAACGAATTGTGGCGCACTTTCGAAAGTGAAACAAACACCATCTACCTGGTACGTAGCAGTCTGATCCAAGACAGCGTGAGATGTGCAGTACACCATTACAGGTTTATTGTGGATACACCGAAGCGGGCATGTGACATCATAACACGTGTGCAAGCCATCCTGCGTGTGCGCGGTATACCTCTCCTGGATGAGGAAACACCCTGCTAATGATGTTGTTGTTATTGTGTTGTCAGGTCAGCGCTGCCCCCTCTAGCGGACTAGCTCTCATTCAAAGAGCGTACGATGAGAACCCGCTAGAGTGGGCGCCTAGAAAAAGACACCGTCACCACACCCCACTGCGTCAGACTCTCCTGACGCATCTAAACGCCCAGCGTCACGTGACGACTCTGCAAATGTCGTGTGAGGATGCAACACCACCGCCACCGTCCGACGAATCATTGAACATGATTTGTGATGACGATACATCCGAATACGAGACACTCCGAACGGATGATTCGACCCTCGATATAGCCACTGACGGACATATCGTATGGTCCAAAACGGACACGACGATGCCGTGGACACATCCGGTTCTGTTTGGTGGCGTACAGGACCTGGAACTAAATATCCAGAGTTTAGCGGCGGTCCTGTTCGTCACCAGACGATGTAACCTCGATACGGCTGTGCAGACGATTTGCCACGAACTGGCACGGAACATTGAGTCCGCTGAGCACGTTGCCTATATCACGGACTCACTGCAGAAGCGTCTGCAGTGACGACAAGAGGAAATGCGCCCCTACGCTATAGCTGGGGTTATAGGCGCCGCTTGTCTGTCACTGTAGGCGCTTAGCTTAGCTTTCTTGTATACTCGCTTTTTTAATTTGTAATTCGACGAATAAAGATGTATGTATGTAATCCAGGAATTCGGTGTCTGTTGTTCTTGTCATATCTCGTTACGATCGATGAATACATACCCCTCCGTCTATATACACGCACACTCATACAAGCTCCTATGACGTCACACTAGGCTATATAGACGCGTACAAGGATCTCCTATCCTTCAGTTGTAGGTAGACGATGAAGCAGCACACGTGTCGTCACTGTGGTCTCGTGCTCGATACACACGCAGACATACAACGCCACATAGACCAAAGGCATACATCAACACACGACGACGATGATCATGCTTACAGTAAACCAGCGCCACGAGTGGTGCCATCTGGCGAACCATCAAAAAGTACTAGGCACCCCTGTTCGAGATGTGGAAGAGACTTCACGAGACGTGACAACCTGCTACGTCACAACAGGCAACCTTGTGACACCTCACAAAAAACACTACACCGATGCGAGATATGTGCACGTGAGTTCACGAAACGTAAGAACCTGGTACATCATATCAAGACGGTATGCAACCGACGTGCGGAAGCGAGCGAGCCACCCCTACGCAAACGAGCGAGATGCGCAGAGCGACCACGTGTGAGTGGCGACGATGACGACCCGATACAACCACCGCCCCAACTCCCTTTCGCCGATACTCTATCGAGGGAACTACGAGACGTCGTCCGAGAGCACTGGATGACCATCCGAAACCACGAGGCTAGAGGACCCATGCAATCCAGGTACAATTACAGAGTATCGACACTGGACACGAGCGCCCTAGAACCGTCACTGAAGATCATGTTCCGCGAACAGACGCACGCCTTTAAGATTAATCTTAGTTATGGTTTTGTTCTAAGGAACAAGACCACGAACAGGTACAGGTATTATCATTCGTCTTGTAACTGTTGCGGACGTTACCTCGACGAGCCGTGTCTGATCACAAACACTGCAGACTTTGATGCGTTTCTGGAACGCATCCGAGAAACAGACGTGCTGCAGTGGGTCATCAATCAGCGTCCGGACAGTCAATGGGTGTGCGAGGTGGTCACGAATGTCACCTTCTTCGTCAATCACATCGTAGATCATCCGATAGGATGTGTGGACATCACACTACCGAGCTACATCAAACGAAACAAAGCCGTCATCGGATTGGAAAGAGACTATCACAACAGGAAGTACACCGACAATCTGTGTCTCTTCAGGTGTCTGGCTCTACATCGTGGATGCGACCGACACCACCTGGAACCCGCCGTGAAGCTACTCTACGCGAAGTACAACCGTGACGGAGTGGCAATGAAAGACTTTGACGGGGTGGTAATGAAAGACTTTGACGGGGTGACAATGGACGATCTCTATCGCGTCGAGACCACCTTTGAGACCAACGTGTGCGTCTACAAACTCGTCGAACCGGAAGAAGAAGGCGGAAAGGTGACTGCCGAACTCGTACGCCGGTCCTTGTGTCACTATCCCGAAACGATGTACGTCAATCTTCACGAGACACACTGTTCCTACATACAAGACGTGAACATGTACTGTCACTCTTATCGATGTAGGAAGTGTGGCGACTCGCTATGGAAAGACGCCCCCCATCTAGAACGACACGAACGCGGGTGTACGGGAGGCGTGCGAAAGATCTATCCCGGTGGTGTCTATCATCCGTCGCCGACAGTCTTCCAGTGCTTGGACGACGAAAACATTCACGTTAGCGAGTGTTTGCGTTACTATCCGTATCGCGCCACCTTCGACTTCGAGTCCTGGTTCGATACGTCACACCTTCCGTCGGACAGCGCCAAAGTCCACTGGGTGGCTCGTCACGTACCGTTGAGCGTGTCCCTGGCGAGTAACGTACCCGGATTCGAACAGGTACAATGTCTGATCACGGACGGTGACAGCAACAAGTTGGTAGCCAACATGATGGCTATCCTTCAGACGATGAGCGAAGCAGCCTACGACGCCATCGTAGACAGTTACGAGGGTACACTACTCGAAATCGGGGAGGCTATCACGACGTGGGACGAACAGGAGGCATCCACTGCAGAAGGAGACGACAACGAGTCACGACGAAAACCGACCAATCCCTACAAAACTCTCATGGGTCAATTGTACGGTTGGCTTCATCAGTTGCCCGTCATCGGCTTCAACTCGAGCAGGTACGATCTGAACGTCGTCAAACAGTTCCTGGTACCCTACTTCCTGTCCGAAAAGGCACCAACAGAGGACAGGGAGGAGGAGGAGGAGGAGGAGGAGGAGAGGAAGGATGCAGGGACGTTTCACGTGATCAAACGCGGCAACACGTTTATGTGTCTATCGACGGACGACCTCAAATTCCTCGATATGACTCATTATATCGCCCCTGGATTCTCGTACGACAAGTACCTGAAAGCGTACGGTTGCGAGGTCACGAAAGGTCACTTCCCGTACGAATACATGGACAGCTTGGAGAGACTCGACGACACCGTTCTACCTCCCAAAGAGGCCTTCTTCAGTCGACTGAAGAACGAAGGTATATCCGACGACGACTACACGCGATGTCAGAAGGTGTGGAGAGACAACGACATGGAGACTCTGCGAGACTTTCTCGTCTGGTATAACAACAGGGACGTCGTGCCGTTCTTGGAAGCCATCGACAAACAGTTCGACTTCTACCAACACCGCGGTATCGACATGTTCAAACAAGGGATCAGTATACCTGGTTTGACCTTGTCCTATCTGTTCACCTACGTACCGAAGAGGACGTTCTTTACGCTCTTCAACGAGACGAACAAGGACGTCCACCAGCTCGTCAGAGAGAACATCGTCGGAGGACCGTCACTCATATTCACCAGACACCACGAGAAGGGGGTCACGAAGATACGTCGTAACGACTACGGTGATGCGGCTCGAACGTGTCAGTCCATCGTCGGCTATGATGCGAATGCATTGTATCTGTGGTCGATATCGCAAGAGATGCCAACGGGATGGTACACGCGACAACGGGAAGAGAAGGAGTTCCGACCCGAAGCGGCACAACCCACAGGTCAGATGGCTGCCGAATGGTTGACGTGGGAGTCCGAAAGCACGGGACTCACCATACGACACCAGACCAACGGTCGAGAGAAGCGCATCGGTAAACTATCGGTGGACGGTTGGTGTAGCGAAACGAAGACGGCCTATCAATTTCACGGGTGCTACTATCACGGTTGTCCGTGTACCGGTCGTGAGGTCAACGAGGTCAACGGGAAACCCATGACGCAACTGCTCGCCGAAACGCAAAAGAACACGGCCTATCTTCGACACTTTGTGAGTGTCGTCGAGATGTGGGAATGCGAGTGGAAGGTCGCGAGACGCGATCCGTGCGTGAAACAGTTTCTGGACGTTCGACAACGTCGTCGACACGTGCGCTGGAAAATGACGACACAACAGATCCTGACAGGGGTACGCAACGGTAGCGTGTTCGGTATGATTCAGTGCGACATACGTGTACCGGAGGTACTGCGCGCGCACTTTGCCGAGATGCAGCCCATCTTCAAGAACATTCACCTGACCCGCGACGACCTCGGACCGTTCATGCGTCGCTACGCTGAAGAACACGACATCATGGCGACTCCGCGTCGCATGCTCGTCGGGAGTTATCGTGGAGATAAGATCTTGCTCGCCACACCTCTCTTGCGATGGTACCTCGCGCACGGACTCGAGGTGACGCACGTCTACCAGGTCATCGAGTACACCCCGGTCGCCTGCTTCCGACGATTCGGCGAGGCGGTGTCCACCGCACGTCGCGAAGGAGACGCCCATCCCGACAAGGCTATGATCGCGGATACCAACAAACTTATGGGCAATTCTTCCTATGGAAAATTTATCACCAATGTCGATAAGCACCGTGAAGTCACCTACTGCACGGAGAAGAGCGCATCGTCCGCGATCAACAATCGTCGCTTCCGTCAACTCGCGTCGTCACCGCCGATGCGTACGAGATCGAAATGCACAAGCGTACCGTCAAATACGCTCTGCCTACGCACGTAGGATTCTTCGTGTTGCAGTGGGCCAAACTGCGCATGTTGGAGTTCTACTACGACTTCATGATCAGGTACGTGGATCGTCCGCTGTTCGAGTACTGCGAAACCGATACGGATAGCGCCTATTTGGCTCTAGCCGGAGAGTCCGTCGACGACCTCGTGACCCCAGCACTACGCGACCACTACTATCGTCATCGCTCCGAATGGCTACCGTCCGAATGTTGCGACGATCATCGGAACGACTACATACGCTGTCGCCTGACCGGACGTCCGTGGAACGGCACCGAGGCGTGTTGCAAGGCGCGCAAGGCGTACGATAAGAGAACACCTGGACTCTTCAAGGTCGAATGGTCCGGCGACTGTTTCCTGGGACTGTGCAGCAAGACCTACTATTGTTCGGGTACGGTCGATAAATACACCACCAAAGGACTGAACAAACGACTCAACGCCATCGACAAGCAGGCGTTCCTGGACGTGCTGACCAGTCGTCGTAGTGGAAGCGGAGTGAACCGTGGGTTCCGGGTCAATCACTCGTCCGTGCTGACGTACACCCAGGAACGCGCAGCGTTGACCTACTTCTATGCCAAGCGCATGGTCAACGAGAACGGAATCACCACGGGTCCGGTGGACGTGTAACACCGAACCACTGCTGACACGATGAGGAAATGCGCCCCTACGTCAGTTGGGGTTATAGGCGCCTCTAGCTGTCACGCGGTTAGTAGGTGGGAGACACACGAAAAAAATAACACTATTTAGTCAGATACCACGCAATCGATAGTCATAGCGCAGCATGTCACGGACGGGAACGGTCGTAGCTGTAGCACTAGTGGGACTACTCGGTCTGTACGTCTTGTACGTCTTGTTCCGCGATCCCTTCCTTCATTGGTGTGACGGAGGTGTCGTAGTATCTAACAGCACAGCGGACAACGTGTCGAACAGCGACTACTACTAGATGGACACGCGATGGAAACACCCCTTCACCTGTATCGTCGCGGGTCCGACGGGATGCGGTAAGAGCACGTTCGTGATGCGTCTGCTACGTCACGCCGCGACGATTATCGATCCGCCTCCAGAGAAGATCACGTGGTGTTACGGCGTATGGCAGAGTGCCTACGTCGACAACGACCTGGTACGCTTCGAGGAAGGCTTGCCGAGCGGTGCGTTCGATGCGTCGACTCGTAAACTCGTGGTCATCGATGATCTGATGGCGGAAACGGACGAACGGGTCACGACCTTGTTCACGAAAAAGAGTCATCACCAGAACACGTCCGTACTGTATCTCGTGCAGAACCTGTTTCCGAAGAACAAGGAGAGTCGTACGATCAGTCTGAACACACACTACATGGTAATCTTCAAGAATCCTCGCGACGCGTCACAGATCGGACACTTGGCGCGACAGATGTATCCGGGACGCCTGAAGTATGTACAGGAAGCGTTCCGAGACGCCACGACGCCTCCGTACGGTTATCTCCTCGTCGATCTGAAACAGGACACGCCCGACGACATGCGTCTGCGCACGGGCGTCCTTCCGGACGACGGTGTCCAGTACGTGTACCAACCCAAAGTATAAGACATCCGCGCGCACGCCTCGTCCCTTCAGTCGCAGTATGATCGTGAAGACAACAGCATGTCCGAACTCGTGAAGAAACACCTCCTCTGCATACAGACGCTGAACAGGTACAAGAGCACGAAATTGAGACGGGCTATCATCAGAAACGCCGACGCCGATCTGTTGTGTGCACTAGCCGAGTGTGCCTACAACATATTGAAGAAGAACGTGCCCTTGACCGAAGCGCAGAGACGCGCTCTGAGTGTGTACAAAACAAACCTACGCGCTTTGGCAAAAAGAGACGCGCCGGCTGCGAGGAGACGTCGCATCTTGCTACGCGGTAACAACCAGGGCGGCGGGGGACAGACCGGTGGTTTCCTGTCGGCGCTGCTGGCACCTTTGGCTGGTGCGGTCTTTCTACCCTTGCTAAAACAGATCCTACTCAAGTAGACGACGATGGAACACACACGGAAAATGGCTTTGGTAGATCCACGACTGTTGGATAGTCGGCGGCGGCTGCGGCGGCGGTGGACCCGACCCCGCCAGAGGCGGGGGCGACAGGTATGGAAGCGGCGGTGGCGGCAGGTATGGAAGCGGACGTCGTCGACAGCGTTCCCAAGGCACTGCGGACCAAAGCTAGACTACTGATGGAACGTCTGAAACGAGACGTCGTGTGGAATGCACGTGGAGAGCTCATGCACAAAGGTGTGGCGGTACCCGGAAGTAACGTGGTGGACCTCGTGAACGATCTGTTGCGTCAACGCAAGACCGTCGCCAGTCCAACGGGGTGGCAGGTGTTTACACGTCAACTCGGCACCATGAACCTACCCATGGAGTTGGTGGGTAACGAGGTCAGGAGACTGGCCATTCAACGGGAACAAAGGAGGGGTGCCGTAGCAGGAGCGGCCACACGGTCGGTCGGTAGAGCGCGTCGATCGCTACAGTGGACACCCCTCACGCGGAGCCGAATGAGTCCGTCCACTCTACCTACGCCACCGGCCTCGACTAGTAAGGGATGGGAGGATCTCAGATAAAAGAGGCGCACCGTCTCGATTCACCGACATAATGTGCGATTCACAGGATAGTCTACGTCGTCTGTGTACCGGTGTCGCTTACGCCGCACTTCCCATCGTGTGTGGCGTTATCGGTGATTATATCATACGATGGTGCGACGACGGAAACAGCTGGAGGACGTCTACTTCGATCCCGCCAAGGTGGGAAGTTACGGAGGAATCGCGTCTTTGCGATACAACGTGCCACGCGTACCGAGAAAGATGGTCGAACAATGGCTATCGGAACAGAACGCCTATACTCTACACAAACCGGTCAGAGTTCGTTTCAAGCGACGACGCACGGTCGTCGGAGGACGGGATCAACAGTGGCAAGCCGATCTCGTCGACGTGACCAGTCTGAAAAAAGAAAACGACGGTACGACGTTCCTGCTCACGGTGATCGACGTCTTCTCGAAAGTCGCCCGATGCGTTCCGCTGAAGACCAAGTCGGCGACGTCTGTGTCGAAGGCGCTGAACGGACTCTTCACCGACGTACAGCCGTTGTTTTTGCAGACCGATAGAGGTCTGGAATTCTATAACCGTAGCGTTCGAGGTGTATTGGACAGGTACGGCATCCAGCACTTCTCCACCTCTAACGAGGAGATCAAGGCGAGCATCGTGGAACGCTTCAATCGCACGCTGATGACGCGGCTGTGGCGATACCTGACACACAAAGAATCGTGGCGATACATCGATATCCTTCCGGATCTGGTGCGCACGTACAACGACAAGCCCCATCGTAGTATCGGGATGCCACCGTCGCAGGTGGATGCGACTAATCAGGAAAAGGTATGGCAGCGTCTGTACGGTGGTCATCACGGCAAGGGCGTACCCAAGTACCACGTGGTGGATCGCGTGCGTATCAGCAAGGTCAAGAGACGATTCGCCAAAGGCTACACGGTGAATTGGACAGAGGAACTATTCACGATACGTGAGGTGCATCCGTCCGATCCGCCCGTCTATCGACTAACGGACGATCTCGGAGAGATACTGGACGGCACCTTCTACGAGCCGGAGTTGCAGAAGGTGACGGTTCCGGTCGATAAACTGTACCGCGTGGAATCGATAGTACAGCGCCGCAAGGTAGGCAGGCGACGGGAGGTGTTGGTGAAATGGTTCGGATACCCTTCGAAATTCAACAGCTGGATCGACGCCAAGGCTCTCGTCGGCTTATAAAGACTGGTCACGCACCCATCGTGATATCAGTCGTCCACGTATGGCAGACGAGACGACATCACGGATTACCGTTAGTGACGACGAAGAAGAAGAAGAAGACGACGTCGACGCTACTCCACCGATAAAGAAAGAGAGGACTCCGTGGCATATATTTGGTACCGCGTGTCCCAAAGAGGAGATAGTCTTTCTGTGTCAAGTCGTCGTCTTGTACACGGTCATCTTGGTCAGCATCTACAACCTGACGTTCGGTCACCACGTCAATCCGACTCTTTGGACGGCCCTGTTGAGTAGTTCGTTGGGTTACCTGCTACCCAGTCCGACGTTGAAACAACAACATGGCGACGAGTGATTTCTATCTCACGTTGCCCAGCAATGCTTCCATGGACACGCACCCCGACAACACGCTGACCCACTACGTCACGACGCTACCGAAACGTATCCTACTACGGGGACAATGGGAGTGCGGACTGGTGGAGGTACAGTACCCACATAGTTGGTACAACATCGTAGGCGACGAAGCGGGGTTCGCCGTGTCACTACCGATAGATGAAGATCGAGACCCTCGATCCCTGCACACGGAGATTATCCGAATCGGAACCGGACACTATAAAGATCCGTGGTCACTGATACTCGTCATTAACGCTGCTCTACGTCGCGTGGTGGGCGAGGGACGAGTGAAACTGAGCTACAGCGTCATCACGCGTAAGGTATCGGTGCACATGGCACCGAATACCGTCTTCCGCGCCGCTATGCTGACCACCGTTCTCGGCTTTCGTACCGCTACGCTGGCGGCTCTCCCGAAGGACCCCGCGGTACCCGAGTTCAAGGTACGTATCGTGGAAGGTGACACCGTGGTCACCATGGAACGGGAATCGCTCTACATCTACACGGACGTCGTGGAACCACGAGTTGTCGGTGACAGTCTCGTACCGCTGCTGCGCATCGTTTCGGTGAGCGGTCGTCATGGCGACGTCGTATCGAAGACCTTCGATAAGACTCACTACGTACCCGTGCTCTGCAAAGAGTTTGGTACGATCGAGATAGATATAAGAGACGACACGGGACACCGCGTGCCATTCGAAGTCGGCAAGGTGACAGTGACACTTCATTTCCAACGACAACGGACGCCACTGTTCTAGAGAGAGAGAGAGATGAATTACAACGATTACTACGCTCGTCAAGCGGGTGGTGCGCTTCCTTATTTCGCGGGTGCCCGAGACCAACCTCACTCGACTCGGGTGGTCCGATCGAATTCATCGTACCTGGTTCGGGAGACGATTACCAGGATCTCGCTAGCATGACGCTAAACATTCAGGCGAAGGTGACGCGTGCCGACGGAAGCGATCTCGATGCCGCCGATCCCGTTGCTCCCGTGAATAACTGGCTCCATTCGCTGTTCAGTCAGGTCGACCTCTACCTGAACGGAACGCTCGTGACTTCCTCGACCAACACGTACCCGTACCGCGCCTACATAGAGACGCTGCTCAGTTACGGCAACGATGCCAAGGAGACGTATCTGACGAGTCAGATGTGGTACAAGGACACGGCTAATCGTATGGACGCCGTCGTCATTGACGGTGACGATCCGACAGCCAACGCGGGGTTCGTCGCCAGACGCGCCATGATCGCCCAGAGTCGCGTGGTCGACATGACGGGACGTCTCCACCTCGATCTCTCCCATCAGGATAAACTCCTCATCAACGGTGTCGAGGCCAAGATACGTGCGGTGCGCAGTAAGGATGCGTTCGCACTCATAGCCGGCGGCGGTAACCCCGGCTACAAGATACAGATCGTCAACGCTACACTATTCGTCAGGAAGGTCACCCTGAACCCAGTCGTACAGGTGGCGCACATCAAAGCCCTCGAAAAGACCACCGCCAAGTATCCGGTGCGACCCGTCGCATGCAAGGTCTACTCCATTCCCACAGGTGCCCGATCACATACGCACGAGAACCTCTTTCTCGGTGTTCTTCCGAAACGTCTCGTGCTGGCCTGCATCGATAACGACGCCTACAACGGACGCTACGACAGAAATCCCTTTCACGCTAAAAACAACAACATCAACTTCCTCGCCGTGTACATCGACGGACGACAAATACCCGCCAAACCTTTCCAGCCCGACTTCGAGAACGATCTCTTTGTCAGGTGCTACCATAACCTGTTCACCTCGACGGGTAAGGCGTGGCAGGACGAAGGCAACGGCTTGACTCGTTACGACTTCCGACACGGCTACACCTTCTTCGCCGTGGACCTCACCCCCGATGCATGCGACGACTGCTGCTTCCATCTGGTACATAAGGGCAACGTGCGCATCGAGATTCATTTCCTAACGCGCTGACAACCACTGTGAACGTCGTCGCCTACGCCGAATTCGAGAAGGTGCTGGAGATCGACAGGAGTCGTAACGTCATCTACGACAACTGATGGAAACCCTACAGCTCGTCCGCCTACTCACCCGCGATACGCACGCCCGTGTCGTCATGCGTGGAATCGTACCCAAAGACGTACTCCTCGAACTCCGGATAGACGCTTACCCCGTCGCCTTCGTGTGCAACACACACGACGCGGACAAACCTGGTGAACATTGGATAGCGATCTACGTAGACGCCGACGGTTGCGGCGAATACTTCTGCTCGTACGGTCTGCCGCCACAGCACGTCGAGTTTTGTCGCTTCTTGAATAAACATTGTGTAACGTGGACTCATAATTCTAAGAGACTACAGAGTCCCGTGTCTAACGTTTGTGGACAATACTGTGTTGCTTATCTCATGTTTCGATGTCGTGGAGTTGTCATGAAGGATTTCGTAAAAGGTTTCGGCACTGATCTGGTAGCAAACGATTGCCGTGTATTCGATTGGCTTAAACAACTGCAATAACCGTGTTTCATTAACGAGCAGGTGTTATCATCATCATCATCATCGTCATTAACGATTCGAGCCTATGGCGCGGTGGTCACACACCCGTAAGCTCACGGCCTCTGACGCGGTGTTCACTCACCCGTAAGTCGTATACCATCATCATCATCCCACGAGCCGCTGGCGTGGTCGTATTGACCCCTAAGCTCACGACCTCTGTCGCGGTGTTCACTCACCCACAAGTCTTGATGCACTTCGTTTAATAAAACACGGTTTCATATTATACGCTTGTATCTTTCATCAATAAAACACGTGTGCACTCGTATACTCTTGTGTTTCGTTAGTTCTTTCATACACGCGCATTCATACACACCTTTCCTCCCGTACACGTACATTCATACAATAACACCACTCCCCGTTAGGAGGCGTCACCTCTGACGTACCCGCCAGGGGGCGCCTCTCGTTATACATACGGTCACGTGACTACGCACTTTGCTCAGGGGGGCGGCTTTCGAAACCTCCCTATTATCAACCAAAAACTCCTCAAAAATGGCTTAGGATGGCCATCCAGACATACCTATATACTACTATCGTACTTATGCATTATGAACAAGAAAAGGCTGTTAATCTACAATACCATTTATGAATTAATATAGCTAAATTTTGGCAACATCCTGCGCAATGCACATTATCGGCCTGCCATATTGTGGCGTATATTATTGTAGGCGCGGAAACGGGAAAGAAGCAGCTGCCCTACCTGGAATGCCCCACCCCGAGTCAATTTGAGCCTAAATGTGTTTTTTTGGCGAGCCTCAAAGGGTGCAATTGGAGGTTTGTGGTGAGCTTCGACAATTTAGAACGTCGCGATATAAAATATTCAACAGCACCACCAACCTGACCCCCCCCCCCTCTTCTGATGCCATCAGTCGAGAGCTGAGACAGCGGAGAAGCTGAAATTACAGCGGTGCGGCGGCGAAAACATTTCAACAGCACCCCCTCCCCGTCTTCCGATGTCATGATCCGGCAGCGGATCGAGCGGAGTGGTGCTGAAGCTCCGCTCCATCAATATTAATTTTGTTCCTGCGCTAGTGCATATTATTACTGTATTAATTAATTAAGATACACTAAAATTGAATCACCTGCTAAGACAACATAGGCCTAACTAACTAACGACATGGCGATTAGCGGCAAGCCGTCAATAAACTTATAGAGTTACCACACTGCCATTCCATAGTCGAGTTACGATATGTTACATGGTGTTTAGAAGTAGCTCTAAAATAATGTAAAAAGTTGTTTTAGAGACCGAGACTACGGGCTATAATGTGTAAGTTAACTCCAGGCATCGTCGGACGTGAACGACGACGAAAACCAGCGGACCATTTGCCGAAAGATGACCCTATTCTACGTCGCGCGTCTCCAGCAACCTTGACCGCAGTTGACCGGATGACCGGGGCGACTAGAATTACCGCAGACTCCGTGACGGTGCACGGCATCGATACGCAGTGAGTGATTGGTTACCGCAGAACGATAAATTGTGAAACGGGCTGTCAACATGGCAAACGCCGGTGAAAAACCCTGCACGAATTGGCAATCGGCTAATCTAGACAAAGAAAGGCGGCGCTTCAAACAGCACTGCGAGTTTACGATCAAAGGCCCGCTTGCAACGAAACCTGAAACCTCATGACGTACATTGGCAACAAAGGATGCGAAATCTACAAGACCTTTACCTGGATGCCAGCGATGGGTGACGATCCGGCAGAAAACGCCACTTAGGCGAGCGGTAGAACCACCTAACAGACCGATTTAAATGCCCCCCCCCACACATCAAAATGTTATATCATTGGAAAGCCCTGCGTCATAACTAGGCCTGTCGTATAGTTGCCAAGTGGTGCAGTAAGCGTGAATCCAAGGTCAAACAAGGTCACCATCAAACGATCAATTTTAGAAATTGGGCGCTTCCGAAAACTTCATAATATTACAATGGCTATCTAGCTACTTTATTTAAATAGAAAATAGCCGTGTCATATATTCTTGGAACGCGTATTGTCTCACCTTTAATACAGTGTACGATATGATGCTGCATCCAGGATTGATAAGAGTGACGACAAGGTCAAACAAGGCCACCCATCAAATTACGAATATTCGAAAGTTTACAATGCCGCGAACATCATAAAGTTACACCGACTGTGTTTCTACTTCACGACTACGGACATATCATACAAAGTATGAAAGGACAATTTCACCCCGTCACAATGCTGTGTGATATGGCGCTGTGAGATGAAGCAATTTCTGTGGAGCAGCGTTCAAACAGAGTCACCGTCAATTGATGAATGTTAGAAATTGCGCCACCCCACAAGCTTTACAAAATCTTAATGGTTATTGAGCTATGTTACCTACTTACTGATGTCCATTTCATATACCTTTGGGAAGCTTACTGTCTTCCCGGTACAATGAGGTATAACGTACAGCTATTAAATGGAGCATTATGTGTGTAGTGAATGTCAAACAAGGTCACTACCAAATGATGATTGTTCAAAATTGCACCATTCCACAATCGTTGTAGGCCTAGGTTTATAATGGTTGCGTATCTATTTGCCTACGTGCATAATGCCTCTTCACATACCACTGTAAACCTTATTGTATCTTCGTAAAAATGTGATATGACACGGAGCTATCAACTGGTGCTGTAAGTGTGGAGCAAATGTTGAACAAGGTCACCGTCAAATGATGAATTTTCGAAATTGTGCTATTCTAGAAATGTTAAGACAAATTGTTCTAACGATTGCTTTGAAGTCAAACGATGAAAAGTATGATTATTTAAGTTTTAGAATATAAATATATATGTATATATATATATATATATTCATATATATATTATATATATATATATATATAATATATATATGAATATATATATATATATAAAGTATAATTATTTAAGTTTTAGAATATCAATATATGTATATATATATATATGTATATATATATATATATATATACGCCATGTATATGTCAAAATTGCACATTCTACGAAACATAATAAATACGAGCTGATCCACACAAACCAGAAACACCAAATGACACTGATTCTCAACAATCAGTATCACGTATACCTAGTATGGCAGCGAGAAAGAGCACTGGTTCGACATATTGGTCTCTCTGTGTTGTATGTTCGAAGGATTCACACAGGAAAGACGATAGGTTGCATAAAATTGAAACATTTCAACGGGGAACCAACCTGAAGAAGGTTGCATGTCAAAGAGGAGGCGAAGAAATGACACGCACAATATCGGAGGAGGACTTGATAGCTAAGGATGCCGTGTACCACTCATCATGTTTTTCATCCTACCTGAGTAAAACAAATCTTAAAGCAAAGGCACCGTCGTCAACAGTTACAACACAGTGTCCTTATGACACTGCATTCTACAGTTTGATTCAAAATATAGTTTCAATGGGATCTCGAACGACATGGGCTCAGAGAATACAGTCATCAGAGACGCAAAGGGAAGCAGTAGTATAGGGCTGTCTAGAAAGAAGCCAGCACTCATCAGGTGGACATTGACGAGGCACGTCATGAGTGAATATGTTAAAGCAATGCGAGAAGGGAGTGGTTTGTCCACAAGTACTGAAGACAAGGATCACAAAGAAGTACTGGCATTCACACTGAAGAGGGATGACGAGCATGCTGTTAACAACGTGACCAATCCGTTCGAGCCTGAATTTCACCCAGATGCACTCACCAACTTATCCACGGGGCTGCATGCAACACTGGATGTGCAAAATTCGCTCCTCAACATCGTAGGTACTGGGGGGGGGGAGAAGCTGAAGAAATGTGTGCATGGCGCTCTTGAATCAGGTGAAACGTGCAGCTTCTACAGCCCCATCAACAAGTCAGGCCTGATAACATTTGCTGGCATGGCGAAAAAGGCCAAGTTGAAGTGTGGCAAGGGAGGCGTTGTAACAGCAGCTATTAGTCCAGAGATTGTGTTCCGCAGAGCCCTGCCGTTGGCGAGGTGCAGAGATGATGTTTCTATGGCCACCGTTCTCGACCACCCGATAGGGCCAGTGCCGATGGCCATTTTTCATGCTGATGGTACAATGCGGAAAACTAACAAAGCGGAACCGGACCATCAACTAGAAGCTCAAGACGAGAGAGTATATGAACTACCATAAAGCACCACTGCAACCACAGTGTATATTAGGGATGCCATGGACGTCATTCAAATGATGGCGAGGGACCAATTCAATTCATTTGATGCATTAACGGTAGCATACTTCAGGCAACTTCTGACAGGATTTCAGAGAGCTGACACAGTTGTGGAAGCGTTTGATAGATATGATGACGATAACTCTGTGAAAACTGCTGAAAAGGACCGCCGCGCAGGATCAACATCTACTTGCAGAGCAGTACCAGGTGATTGGTGGGCGCCCAGTACCTCCACGGAAAATGTTCCTCAATGTTCCACTCAACAAGCAATCACTAGTGAACTTTCTTTGTGAATATGTGGTTTGCCATGCATCATCCCAGTGGCTGGAAGCACACACAACGTGAACACTCCTGGTTGTTGGAGGCTTCGTCAATGGTGAGGTAGTGAAATTAATCAGTAGTCGAGGTGTAGAAGAAGACAGACACTTTGCCAGTACACAAGAAGAAGCTGACACCAGGATGCTTCTGCATGCTGGTTTTGCTGATTCAGACTTCGGAGCACGTGGTGTTCTAGGAACCGTAATAATTAAGTAATCAGACACAGATGTTTTAGTGCTTGCTGCATACTGCTTTCCGAAAATGGCGAATACAGTCAACATGTGGATTGAAACTGGCACCTTCACCAGCACCACAGACAAGCGCTGATTTGTACCTGTGCATTCGATTTGTACTGCACTCGGTCCGCAGTTCTGCAACATACTTCCCGCCATGCATTCACTAACAGGGTGTGACTCAATTTCCTCCCTGTTTGGAATTGGGAAAAAACTGTTTTCATCGTTGTTATATAGAAGGGGGCAGGCCACTTCATGAATCTTGCCGACGTAGGAAACAGCGATAAAGAGGCTGCACCATCAGCAGCGCGGACATTCACAGCAGCCTTGTACAACCTAAGGGACACAGAGAAGATTGCACACATCAAACTTAACTGTTTGCGGCTAAGAATATCAACAAGAAGGACAAGTAGTTGGCGAAGCTTCCCCAAAATTGAAGCAAGTTTCGAGGAACATGCAAGGCGGGCACAGTGTCAAACGAAGACTTGGATGTCTTCACTTGTGGCCAAGCTAGATACAGGGTCCACACTGCAGCATGAAAGGGTGAGAAAGAATGGCAAACTTGTACCTGTCTTCTTCAAAGGTCCAATGGCGTCAGAGTTCCTGGAAGGACTCATATGTTCCTGCTCAAGTAGAGGTTGCTGCACAATCAATTGTTCATGCAGTCAGAACAGTTTGTGTTGCACAGAGCTTTGCACATGTCATGGGAATAAAAACTGTGGAAACCCACGTTCGACTGGCGACCAAGACATCCTACGTGACGATGATGACCATGACAGTGAATAGAAACTAAAGGTGGGTAGAATGTTTCTAGTAGCCTCGGAAAATTGACTCACCAATGTGCAATCCTTTGTGATGATTGAATAGTTTTGCAGATACAAAAAGATTTTTAAGGTGTTGTCAAACATAAATGGTAACTACATCGATGTTGACCGTTCAACGTCCGCTTCACATAGTTGTAGCTCTGTTAAACAGTCCCATGCAATACCTAATTTTGACGGGGGTACAATACGTTTTCCAATGGTATATGATGTTGCCTTGTGTACATTGGCAAATAGATTTTATTTTGAATATTAAGAAGTTGATGTGGACTTTGTTTGACCTTCACTACACGCGTACTGCGTCACTCGATGGTTCGACTTTATATCTCCTTTTCACGGCGAGAAATTATGCTTTCCAGTGGTATATGACTTGGCCATGAGTATGTAGGTGACGTATATATACGTAACCAATGAAATTGTGTAACGTTTGCGGAATATCGCAATTTCTAACATTCATCAATTGACGGTGATCCTGTTTGAACGCCGCTCCACACAAATTGCTTCACCTCACAGCGCCATGTCAAACCGCATTTTAACGGGGAGAAATTGTACTTTCATACAGTGTATGACTTGCCGT
>OZ023216.1:8096409-8151409 GCA_963995525.1 Escarpia spicata
AGAAAAGGAGTTTCACATTTGTACGGATAAAACTATCAAGCAAATTTTAGATCCCAAAAAGACGAAAACGTCATCTTTCTGCTAAGCACCCATTGTGCATCAGCAGGAATATAAGTTACTTCAAATAACTGCTGGAGCAGAACACGAATCAAAATTCCATCATGAAATCCTGCATGGAAGTCAAATGCCTCACATTACTCTATTCACGGAACACAAAAAGCCAGCTTCATTGTTAATAGAACAAACATGAAAACAACCAAATGTACACACCACCCTGAAACACATTCTACTAGGATTGTCAACAGTAAATGTCAAAGGGTTTTTGTCAACTCAAACACAATTAATGGCAATGGTACTGTTCACCATCCACCAGGGGTACTAATTGCCAGAGATGCATCGCATAGAATTAGTTTGAGTTATGTTTTATGAATGAACTGAACCAGGGTAAACCACGTGATTGTGTATATGAATGACTGACTGTCCATGTTCACAAGTTATTATTCTTTGTTATTCAAGTTTAGACAAATACAACATCCAATTTCTTTCCGTGACATTTTACATCATCGGGTGTTAAAATGAAATATGTTCTCCGGTCGATGGCTTCAGTACCATTTTGGTTTGCTGCAAGTTGGTCACAGACATGCGCAGGTACGCTCCAGCACCCGCAAGCATGCGCAGGCATGCACAGGCACGCGCAGGCCCGCACATACATGCACAGACACACACAGAAAACACATGCAGACTCAAGCACACAAGAATGCACGTGTGCACGCGCGCGTGTGCACACACAAATATTGACATCATGTCATGAACTCGGATTTACAACATGAAGTAATTCACAAGAGTAACTTACCGAACAACAGTTGTGAAATTTTGAGACAACCGTCCACATCCTTAGGGTGTGCTAACTGATCGATTCATTTGTTGACTGCGGAACAGTTGCATAACAGCCCTGTCTTTTTTCAAATGTTTAACTGTATGAAACGGGTTATGTACCATTGAGTAGTGCTCGACTACGGGAAATCCACGTATAATCCATTAATTAATACCGGGAAGAACGAGGTTGGTTCTCTTCGATACCAAATGGCGTTGCATGTGCACAAGAACGTGAATCGTTTGCCCAGGTGTGTGACCGATTCTTTGTGAATAGCTCGTCTGTTGCTTGTGCCTGTAAGCAAAACCCTTCTATTGGTGGGGGAAGGGGGCACAGTCTGCTGTAATTCATGGACATACATAATTATATGTAATGTTCTAATCTCCAATGTTGACGCTTTCCTGCAGAACTTGCATAGTTACATATATAATATACCAACTGAACTGATACCCCATTGGATATGCGATCAATTCCCATATATAGGAGTTAGTTAACAAAACGGCAAGCCATTGCTGGTGTGGCCAACCACACAGCGAGTGTTGACTGTTGTTGTCATCCGCGAATGGTGGCAGGCAATTTTGCATACATGTTATTTCTTTCTTGGAGTATTGTTTCTGTACAACTGCCTTGCACTTACCATCACATTGAATATCTAAGACATCAATATTTTGAAACAATAACTTTCTATTGAACTCAAACCATTGGCGACATCAATTTGTCCCTTTACTGGTGATTGACCCATATATATATATTTTCATAGAATGTACCTAAATAGAAAGGTCTTGTTTTTTTTAATTTTATTTTGCTTTTGCAAGAAAGGGATCAGGTGCATTTACCAAAACATCCGATGCGTAGAGACAATCATCATGTGACCCAAAGTAGACGTGTCCATTGGTTGGGTCGACACATGGTGAACGCTTGACCTCTGCACCAGTTTCAAACTGCCAGAAGATGTCGCCAGTGAGAGCTTCAAGGCATATATTGTATATACTTCTGCGCCTCGCTGCATATGATCAATGAACAGATAACTGACAAACATAAGTAATAACATGTTTCTTTCATCACACTCTAGAAACCAACAATGTGAACGTTGAATTAATATAACATTTCATTAGCATACTCCCTGATCTAATTATTTTCATCTTCATATTTTATACACCACTCTAATCTGATTACATAGCCATTTTTACAGAAGTTACTTGTATGACACTTTTATTTTTAAATCAATACAATTTCCTAAATGAATTCTGGTACAAATATAAAAGATGCCTGTTGTACCTGGTGTTTGGGCCCAATTAAGCTCCCCTCCAGCCTTAGATCAGGTGATGGCTGGGGTGGGGGGACCCTGTCACAGTACACCTGATGGTGGCCGTACTTCCCTGACTTACTGTCTGTCTCTCCTTGTCCATAGTCATGGCTGGACGCACACCTGGCACAAACACAGTCTCTGTCACGCCTAACACAACAATATCTATCATACCTGGCACAAACACAGTCTCTGTCACGCCTGACACAACAGTATCTATCATACATGGCACAAACACAGTCTCTGTCATGCCTGACACAACAGTATCTATCATACCTGGCACAAACACAGTCTCTGTCACGCCTGACACAACAGTATCTATCATACCTGGCACAAACACAGTCTCTGTCACGCCTGACACAACAGTATCTATCATACCTGGCACAAACACAGTCTCTGTCACGCCTGACACAACAGTATCTATCATACCTGGCACAAACACAGTCTCTGTCACGCCTGACACAACAGTATCTATCATACCTGGCACAAACACAGTCTCTGTCACGCCTGACACAACAGTATCTATCATACATGGCACAAACACAGTCTCTGTCACGCCTGACACAACAGTATCTATCATACATGGCACAAACACAGTCTCTGTCATGCCTGACACAACAGTATCTATCATACCTGGCACAAACACAGTCTCTGTCACGCCTGACACAACAGTATCTATCATACCTGGCACAAACACAGTCTCTGTCACGCCTGACACAACAGTATCTATCATACATGGCACAAACACAGTCTCTGTCACGCCTGACACAACAGTATCTATCATACCTGGCACAAACACAGTCTCTGTCACGCCTGACACAACAGTATCTATCATACCTGGCACAAACACAGTCTCTGTCACGCCTGACACAACAGTATCTATCATACCTGGCACAAACACAGTCTCTGTCATGCCTGACACAACAGTATCTATCATACCTGGCACAAACACAGTCCCTGTCACGCCTGACACAACAGTATCTATCATACCTGGCACAAACACAGTCTCTGTCACGCCTGGCACAACAGTATCTATCATACCTGGCACAAACACAGTCTCTGTCATGCCTGACACAACAGTATCTATCATACCTGGCACAAACACAGTCTCTGTCACGCCTGGCACAACAGTATCTATCATACCTGGCACAAACACAGTCTCTGTCACACCTGACACAACAGTATCTATCATACCTGGCAAAAAACACAGTCTCTGTCACATCTGACACAACAGTATCTATAACACCTGGAACAACAAACAGTTGTAATTTTCTGGATGGCAATCTTATTAAATCTTGTTAAATATAGGATGTGTGGTGAACCCCTGAGGATTCTCCCAGATTTCAAAAAAAAAGTTGGCAGGTATAAATTATGTATTTTCCTTGTCATGTTGTAAGAACTTCTATGGTCAGGTATGTTTAAAGTGTCAGACGAGTATCCAAAAATACAACAAATTATTCTGGTATGACTTAACCACGGGAGTAGTATCTCATCTTTAGACACATCTGCCTGATTCACAGTGTGAACGTTGTTGTCTGTCTGTTGCTCTCACACAGACTGCAATATTTACACTTGTCCTACACATGAATAATACAGACGAAGTATTGCACACAACAATGTAATCCACTTACTTGAACATGTAATGCCAACAAGCATATCACCAGACGAGCATGTCATACATTGATCAGCAAAGGTGCAGGAATCGCAGTTGTCAGCACAAGCTGAAAGCAGAAGAACTTGGCATTACACCCTGAATTGTATGTGGTTCACAGAAACACTGTGACGTCTCACAGCACTCGGTTCCACTGACATACAGCAAGATGGCTGCACGTTTATCTGCAAGGCAACTGGATACCATTTACATGTTTCCGCTGTACAGCTTGTCTTTTGACATTTGCAGTACAATACTTTAAATTTTTTGAGTGTATTGTTCTATTCTGCCAACAATGTAATTGTTTGTGTTGGACACCCCATGATATTTTACGTATAGGGATGGACATCATTACAAACTCAACACACCATTTTGTCTAGTGGTGTTGCACCACCAGCACAACGTACAACAAATAACCAATGTTGAACTTGAATGTGTATTAATAACAAACACTGTAGAATGCAGTACATACCTTTGCATGTCTTTGAAGTACTGTCATAGACTAGGGGTGAGTTGCAAGAGTCGTTCGCCGCAGAACACTTTGAGCAGTCAGCCGCACATTCTACAACAAGCAAATAAACATGAGTTGAGCAGTCAATTAGAAATGCCATAAAATGAACAGACTAACATTTCTCAGCACACAGACACACACACACACACACACACACACACACACACACACACACACACACACACACACACACACACACACACACACACACACACACACACACACACACACACTACTGTTAGTAACAACACAGTTTTGCCTAACTTAAACCCAATAACTAAGTAGAGTTTCAATAAAAGAAATAAAAACATAAGATGTACTTGAAACTTTGGCCAAATCAAATCAATTTATTTTGCAACAACAACATAGCAGTATACATACACAAAACAACCGTTTAAAAATAAAGTTGTGTTGCATGGTGGTCACATGGCATGTAATATGCCGTCTTCCTGTGACCCCATAAACATATATTTCAAATTATATTTACGCATACGTATACGATGATTATCACGAGTGTATGATATCTTTTGTATGACAACGGACTGACAACGGACTGGGGATGCGATGGAGAGAGAAACGAATTATTGTAGGAAATTACTGTTAGAAAACAATTATAAGAAATTTGTGCGGATCCAAACATTAATATATAAAGTAAACAAATATTTAATTGCACTCCGCACATCTGGGATTTAGGCAGTGCACGTGGCTAAGATAGTTGTCTAGATATTGATTGGATAATAGCAATTTCATTTGTTGTCTGGATTTGTCGTTTTGTATCTTATAATCAAGATTATTCCATAGTTTTATAAAATGGTGTTTAGGTAATTTAGAATAAAAATGTGTTCTGGGCTTCTCTCTATATAAGAGGTTACGTTGTCTAGTAATTCTGGTGTTAGTGGCTAGATTCTTTTTTGGTATATAATGTTTGAAGGATTTAGGCAGTGTATTATGGTGATAATCATACATAAATAGTGAGACATGTAACCTGTGAATATCAGTGATTTTAAGTATATTTTAAGATTTAAAGATAGGATCAGTGTGACTTTTTTTGTTAATTATTCGTATAGCGTGTTTTTGTAATATTTCTATCTTTCTTATGGTATTTCCATTGCCCCATGCTTGTACACCGTATGTTAAGTGACTTTGAATCAAGGTATAATATAGAGTTTTTAAAGCACTGCGTGGCAAAAAATGTTTCATTCTATTAATTGCAAAAATTGCTCTAGATAATTTAGAACTGATTATGTTATATGTTTTTTCCATGTTAAATGTTTATCAATATGTATTCCTAAGAACTTCACCGATTCTTCTTTGTCATCCTTTCCAACATGATTAATAATTTCACTGTTTATCTTAATACAGTTATTTACCTGGTATTTGCTGTTCGGTGTACTAAATATGCAAAAGTCTTTTTTATATTTAATGACAATTTATTGGCACAAAGCCAATCGTACAAATGTATTAATTCTTGGTTTACGCTGTCAATTAAAGTATCAGTATGAGGACCTGATTGGTATACAGTTGTGTCATCTGCAAAAGATAATAGATTCAGAGACGTAGAGTTAGTTATATCATTGATATAAATTAAAAATAAGATTGGTCCAAGTATGGATCCTTGGGGCACTCCACTTATTATATTTTTTTGAGATGATTGACATTTGTGTATCTCAGTATATTGTTTTCGATTTTATAAATAACTTGCAAACCATTTATTGCTTATTCCCCGAATTCCATAAAAGTTTAGTTTGTACAATAAAATATCATGGTTTATTGTGTCGAATGCCTTTGAAAGGTCCAGAAACACAGCCAATGTAAGGTCTTTTGTTATTTTATCGTTTGCCTCTGCAATATCTTTCAGCAGGTGTAGTATTGGTTGAATAGTAGAATGCTTTGCACGAAACCCATATTGATGTTTATACAAAATGTAATATTTTTCTAAGAATATTATTAATCTATTGTCTACGATTTTTTCCGTTATTTTAGAAATCGTGGATAGAATACTTATAGGTCTATAATTATTGAACAGTTTATTGTTACCTGATTTGAAGATGGGAATGACTTTTGCAGTTTTTAAGTTTTCAGGAACAATTCCCCTGTCAAAGGATTGGTTTAGTATATGCTCAAGCGGAGTGGCTAGTTCATGTATGGTCACTTGTAGTAGTTTAGTGGATAGATCGTCGAAACCTTCAGTGCTTTTTGTTTTAAGTTTTCATACAATTATTTCTATTGTCTGCGTTGGTTGCATGAAAAAAATTACGGAAAAGTTTCCTCTTAGGTGCGTTTCAAATTGCTTAACTGGAAGAGCTATTGAGTTGCTTATCGATGTACCTATTCCAACGAAAAAATTATTAAATTCTTCTGTAATTTGTTTTAAATTTGAATTCTCTTGTCCGTTTATGATGAAGGTTTCAGGTGCCTGACGTAATCCATGGTTCTCGTTTAATGTATTTTTTTTTACTTTTACAGATTTAATTGGACAAGATATTTCGAAAAGTGATTTGTATATTATCATAAAATTATCATAAGCTTCATTTGCATCAGCAGTGGATAGTACAGTTGAGTAATCAGCCATATCTAATAAATTTCTAAATGATGCAATGTGTTGTGGGGTCAACTGTCGTACCTGCCTATATACTGATTTTTGTGGACGAGGTGTGCCATAAATTATATGAAATATTCCAAAATGATCGGCTAAATCAGTGATAATAATCCCCGATTCATAACTAGGATGAGTATGATTTGAGTATAAGTGGTCTATAAGTGTTGCCGAATATGATGTTATTCGTGTTGGTTTAGTTATATGCGGAATAAATCCTTGGGATATTACATTATCTATGAAGACATTGGTTTTTGATGGGTGACAAAGTTTAGCAAATTAATGTTATAGTCGCGCATTAAATAAGCAGTTTTATTTTCATTTGATATTTTATCCTGTATTTCTATTATTTTACTTATAAACATATCGATATCTGCACGAGGAGCAGAGTTAGGACGATAAATTACACCTACTATAAAAGGTTTATTATGATTACCTTGAACTTCAAAAAATTTAGATTAAAAAACATAGGGAATAAATATAGAGATCTTCACGTTTAGAGTAGATGAAGCTTTTGTTGATATATATTCCAACTCCACCATGCCCATCATCATTTTGTAATCTTGTATTAAAAAATAAACTGTGGTATCCACTTATTTTGTATTGCTAGGAATCACGAATTCTAAATATTTCTGTTAAGCTGATTAAATCAAGTTTGTGACCATTTGAAGATAAGTTAAAAAGTTCTTCTTGCACAGAATCCCAGTGTGCCTCCAAACTGCGACAATTCATACATAACATCGATAGAGATACATTGTCACAGTGGAAAGCTTTTGAGAATTCAGTTAGGGTAAAATATTTACAATCATTGGTATTTAAAGAAAAGGGGAAATCATGAGACATTTCATCTCTGTAATGATTAATTTCATTATATAATTTTCTAAAGTCAAAGTTTGCATTTGTTTGGATCCGGTCAATACTAATATTATCATCCATTTACAAATCTAGTTAAGTATATCATATTAAACCAATCTTCCCAGTCCGTCGTCTTTATGCTACTACCAGAAGCAATATAGAAAATCAAATGAAAAAACCTGTAATGCAAACGAATAATCAGCTTAGTACATCCTGTGTAGCACGTCATCGTAACATTCACCGTAATTGTATGAGTAATAGTAAAACAAAATAAAACATATATATGTAATAAAACAGGGAGCATTAGGGAACAAAGATAATAAGGATAGCCAACTGGCTGGCCTTCCACTAGGCATGGCATAATTATGAACATAATAGAACAAAAATACAACAACCGAGATATAACAACAAATAATTAACATACATATATTTGAAGAGAACTGTATCATTTAGCAAACCATTTGTAAAGGACTAATGCCTACAAATGGTTGTTTCCATTCTGTATTGCAAGATCCAATTTACAGATGAAAAAAAAAACATTAGAGAAAAACATTAGGTCAAACATTAGGTTATGAGTTGACCCAATATAATTAAGCAACACCTTTAGTTGCTATGTATTAACATTTTTAATACAACTGAACAAGTAAAATCACTGTATAAATTAAAACCCCAAATAACAATTGTACATAACTACAAGTACTGGACCCCAACCATGATAATGATATACACACAAAGATAATACATACTGCACTGTCATTGTTGATGTCTCGTTATGATAAGATGTCCGCTGTGGGTTCTTGATCAATGTCTTGGTTGCGGACATTTGCTTCAGGTCTGCTGAACTGTAACATCACTTGTTATAAGAAATACACAAGCCAAAGCCTAAGGTCCAATAACAGTTGGTCTTTATGGGATGTACCCCAGCAAACTTAAAAGTAATATTTAATAGTGTCATAAGCATGGACCATGTTAGCATTATATGACAAAATACCAGCACAATTTTACAAGTCAAAACAAGCCAAAGACCAAGACCTTAATTTGGCGTAATTTTGGCAAGAGGCAAGACCAAAATCTTGCCTGTTCAGTGGTCTGCTAGTGCCCACGTAACTCTTAAGTTAAGTTCTAACAGCAACAGCTGTCAAAAATAGAACACCGAGTTATGTTTCAAAATATACGTCATTCACCTTATTAATTTAATGTTAATTTCGTTTCCTAACTTGGAATTGGTTGTATTACGAAAACACATACCCGTATCAGGCAAACCATAGTACATTTCCTGTAGTCAAACTTAAAGACGTAGCGTGATTATCACAAACACATATTATCGCCCCCACATACCAACAAGATCAGCTTTTCTTCCGGACAGTCTACCATTTCTGCGTTTAAATTCTCCCTTCATTTGAGGAATTTGTATCTCTCCAAAATCTTTGTTTGCCATGATATTGCAGACACAGATATAGCTAAAATGGAACGTTCAACACATTGGCTATTACATGCGTTGACATGGCAATCAACAAATTAACCTGCTATCCCTGGCGCCCCCTGGTGGGTAGCATCAAAATCTCTGCTTGATAGTCTATCGGATACCAATAATTAATCCAAGAGGTGGCAGCACTTATCCAGTAGTAAGATCGAATGATTACCTGGCTCTACATAGTGGTGGATATTTGTGTATGAACATAGTCTTTGTGCAGTAATTGCAATGGGGCCGAATGTTTCCCAAAACATTGACATGATGTTCGATTGAACAGATCTACAAGGGGGTAAAATGTAAAACATTTTTAGCATGCAGTCCTAACTATAAAAACTCGATATGCACGTTATACAAGAACTTACCTTTTTATTGGCACAACTTACACAGCAGAACAAATTAAACACAATCAAGTTCACATTTTATATATTTTAATTAACACTGTTCGTTTTTTAGTATATATATGTGTGTGAGAGAGACATCAAAGCGTACAGTAAATATAACGAACTGTTTCTTGGTTGAACCCCCTAACTTCATGTGGTGTCCATCACGGTTGTGTTCTCGGCCCATCGCTTTTCACTTTCTATACTACGCCACCCAGCTCAGTAGTCCAAAGCTGTCACTTCGATCGCCACCTTTACGCAAACGATACACCGGTTTACATTTCTTAGGCTCCCCGGATACAAAACGCTCCCCAACCCAGGTCAGCGACTGTCTTCACGGTGTTTTCCACTGGATTGATTATTGACTACAAATTAAAATGAAATGCAAACAAACCTGATTTTCTTACCATTGGTATTCCAAAGCAGCGTGACAATCATGGTGGATTTTCCAGACATGTATAGACCTCTACACTTATACCCTTAGCCCAAATATTACACCAGCAGCCTCAGCAGGGAATTTGATAACAATTTCAAACAGCCTATTTCTCAAACGTGTCTGCTGTTTTTACACATTCGTGACCATCGCAGCATTCGCAGGTATGTGTCACTTTCTGTCGCTAAAACTGTTGAAGCAGGAGACTTGATTATAATTATTGTACGTGACACCAACAGTGTTGTTAATGGCCGCGCGGCGAGGAAGTAGGGCGACGTGGAATCACGTGACGTCAGAGAGAACAACAGCAGACACATACACGAGCATAAAGACACCCTATAGCGAAGCTCAACAAAGGCTATTGATCGAATTAAAACAAAGGGATCGTCTCAGACTGTGAATTACTTAACACTGGTTTCGTTGAATGGTCAAGACGGTTTCATTTCGCATCCAAAATTGTACATCGATGCATTTCTTCCCATTAAAGACATCGTTTAATTTTCGATCTCGTTTCATGTCGTGATGACTAAAGAATACACAAATCACATCTTAGTGTGTGTTGTACATGTGTCGTATATGGAGATGTAACACGAAGAATGAAATGTTTTTGTATACAGGGCGATGTAATTCAACGTTCGTGTAGAAGCGAAATGACGGAGGCTGAGGATGGATGACTAGGCTTCGGGTTATGCGTCGATGTTTTGAGATGATCCCGCTAAGTAGACGGGATATCTTGTTGGACACCCATACTACCGTATCATTGCCATAGACGACTCCAGTCAGGGTGGAACTGTTGTCCTAGGACCTCTGGTGTATGATCTCTGGCGCTAGGACCTCTCATGTATGATCTCTGGCGTTAGGACCTCTCATGTATGATCTCTGGCGCTAGAACCTCTCATGTATGATCTCTAGCTCTAGGACTTCTGGTATATGATCTCTGGTGCTAGGACCTCTGATGTATGATCTTTGGCGCTAGGACTTCTGGTATATGATATCTGGTGCTAGGACCTCTGATGTATGATCTCTGGCTCTAGGACTTCTGGTATATGATCTCTAGTGCTAGGACCTCTGATGTATGATCTCTGGTGCTAGGACCTCTGATGTATGATCTCTGGTGCTAGGACCTCTGATGTATGATCTCTGGTGCTAGAACCTCTGATGTATGATCTCTGGTGCTAGGACCTCTCATGTATGATCTCTGGTGCTAGGACCTCTCATGTATGATCTTTGGTGCTAGGACCTCTGATGTATGATCTCTGGCGCTAGGACCTCTCATGTATGATCTCTGGCTCTAGGACTTCTGGTATATGATCTCTGGTGCTAGGACCTCTGATGTATGATCTCTGGTGCTAGGACCTCTGATGTATGATCTCTGGCGCTAGGACCTCTGATGTATGATCTCTGGCGCTAGGACCTCTCATGTATGATCTCTGGCGTTAAGACCTCTCATGTATGATCTCTGGCTCTAAGACTTCTGGTATATGATCTCTGGTGCTAGGACCTCTGATGTATGATCTCTGGTGCTAGGACCTCTGATGTATGATCTCTGGCGCTAGGACCTCTCATGTATGATCACTGGCTCTAGGACTTCTGGTATATGATCTCTGGTGCTAGGACCTCTGATGTATGATCTCTGGTGCTAGGACCTCTGATGTATGATCTCTGGCGCTAGGACCTCTGATGTATGATCTCTGGCGCTAGGACCTCTCATGTATGATCTCTGGCGTTAAGACCTCTCATGTATGATCTCTGGCTCTAAGACTTCTGGTATATGATCTCTGGTGCTAGGACCTCTGATGTATGATCTCTGGTGCTAGGACCTCTGATGTATGATCTCTGGCGCTAGGACCTCTCATGTATGATCTCTGGCTCTAGGACTTCTGGTATATGATCTCTGGTGCTAGGACCTCTCATGTATGATCTCTGGCGCTAGGACTTCTGGTATATGATATATGGTGCTAGGACCTCTGATGTATGATCTCTGGCGCTAGGACCTCTGATGTATGATCTCTGGCGCTAGGACCTCTGATGTATGATCTCTGGCGCTAGGACATCTGGTATATGATCTCTGGTGCTAGGACCTCTGATGTATGATCTCTGGTGCTAGGACCTCTGAGGTATGATCTCTGGCTCTAGGACTTCTGGTATATGATATATGGTGCTAGGACCTCTGATGTATGATCTCTGGCGCTAGGACCTCTGATGTATGATCTCTGGCGCTAGGACCTCTCATGTATGATCTCTGGCGCTAGAACATCTGGTATATGATCTCTGGTGCTAGGACCTCTGATGTATGATCTCTGGTGCTAGGACCTCTGAGGTATGATCTCTGGCTCTAGGACTTCTGGTATATGATATATGGTGCTAGGACCTCTGATGTATGATCTCTGGCGCTAGGACCTCTGATGTATGATCTCTGGCGCTAGGACCTCTCATGTATGATCTCTGGCGCTAGAACATCTGGTATATGATCTCTGGTGCTAGGACCTCTGATGTATGATCTCTGGTGCTAGGACCTCTGAGGTATGATCTCTGGCTCTAGGACTTCTGGTATATGATCTCTGGTGCTAGGACCTCTGATGTATGATCTCTGGTGCTAGGACTTCTGATGTATGATCTCTGGTGCTAGGACCTCTGATGTATGATCTCTGGCGCTGGGACTTCTGGTGTATGATCTCTGGCGCTAGGACCTCTAACGTATGACCTCTGTTGCTGTGACCCCTGGTGTATGACATCCGGCTCTAGGACCTGTGGTGTGGACCTCTTCAAGATCCCATTGTCTGATTTTTTTGCGGAACAGATCAAGCTGGTGATGCTATGGCGTCAATCTATATTATTATGAGTGCTCTGAGTATTAAGATATGTTATATCACAATCATGACGCCTAAGAGAATGTGTTTAACAACTTAGAGACAAAGAGATCGTCATTATCATCTGCATCACTTTGCAGCCGTAGTGTCCTGTGGTTGGGCGAAGGCCTCAGCATATCGTTTCCAGATCTGCCTGTCTTGCGCTATCCTCTGCGAGATGGTACCCTTCCAGTACTCGTTTAGTTCATCTCTCCACCGTCTCGCCGGTCTTCCTCTAGATCGTTTCCCTTCGTAAGGTCTCCAGGGGGTGATACACGATGGCCGTCGGTTATTTCGTAGCCTACTGATGTGCCCTGCCCAGGTCCACTTCTGTCTTCTGATTTGTTTTATCACCTCTATGACCTTTGTCTTCTCTCTTACACATATGCATGTTTTCTCTCCCTATATATGATGGTTAGAATACTTCTTTCCATCTTGTTTATGCGACTGCTAGCTTGTTCTTTGCCTGGTTGGTTATCGCATGAGTTGTAGACTTGTATCTTGAGGCAGGTTCCAAATCTATCTTTGAAGATGTAGCAGTGCTTGGTAAATGCTGTCAAGCCGGCCGTGATTCTTCTTTGAATCTCCTTGTCTTGGTAAGAGATCAAGTGGGGATCAATGGAAGCGCTTAGGACATTGAATGGTTATGAAAACATTGATAGGAGTTACGAAATATAAAAACAAACAGAGGACCGAAAGTATTATTATTGAAAGAACGGTATGGATTAGGTATAAGGATGTTTTCATTTTCGCAGAAAATGAATGAAACAAATTATATGTTGATTGTGTAAATGCAGCTTGGATACGTTTACAAACACATTTAATCCATATCTCAGACAAATGGGTTTCACAGGGATGTTGGACTCCTGATAAACGAAAGGCTTCCTTGTCTACGAGCCATCTCGGGGGTTTAGCTGTGGGTGGCATTATTATTAAAGTTCTATTAAAATTAATAAGGTCGGTGTGTGCCGCGGCTGTGGTGGGACTATGTACATTCGAGAGAAACGACAACAGCCCACACAAGAACAAAATCTAGTATTCAAGAAGTAACATCTACACCTCACCCATGCCGTTTCTCCGCCAGAATTGCTCTCTTCTATTCTTTTACTTGTAAGTATATTTTTATTGTTCGTAGCCCATCCATAATTTTACATGTTGCAAACGATGTCGTATTTTATAATCATCGAATTTGTACTTACTATAAACTACTAAATGATTAATTGATTGGTGAGCGATTCACCAACCACTTTCAGCACACAACTTCGATATAAAATTAATATATTCCTTCACCACGTCCAGTTTTCTCAGAATGGAGTCTCCCTTTGCACAGCAATTGTACATTTTGTTAATTAGATATACACCACTTTGCAATGTTGTTGAGAAAATAAAAATATCCTTGTCCTTGTCCTTGTCCTTCTCACTAACACTTCCCTCCCAGAGGAAATGCTGCTCTCGTTAAACCGGTGCACCACTTGTTCTAATGTCACTACGGTAACGCCAATCATGCATATCGGCCAATGACGTCAGGACAGTGGAGAAGACAACGCTGTGGCGGGGTACCGTCGGCCACTCCTGCTGCACTGCGTCGCCGGGTGGGCAGGTAGACAGACGCGGCCGAGATGTCTTGCCGGGACCAGTTCCGACGACGTAGCTTGGGGCTGCAGCACGACACGCCCACAGACTTCGTTGGGTCTCAGGTACGAGAAACGGAACTTGTCAAACAGCACGATTGAAGACGAAACCTTTTGGTCTTGCGTAAATAGGCGAGGCGATTATGCAATTCTTGCGCGACCACTAATCTCGACATATATATATATATATATATATATATCAGGGGCGGATCCCGAGAGGGTAGTATAGGGGTGGGGCAAAAACCTCCACTGCCGGCCAACGCAAATTCATATTAGGTGTTCTGAGCCGGACCTTCAGCTTCTGCACTGTCTCGGTTGGCTTGACAGATGACATCGGAAAACTAGGGGGATGCTGTCGAAATTTGTTCGCCACCACGCCGTCTTATCTTCAGCTCTTCTTCATCTCCTCGGCTGGCTCGACTGAAGACACACATATGCAACCTAAACAGGGGACACATTCCAAAGGCCCCAGGCCACTGAATCCGCCTATGTTTTACCGACTGTATCCGCGTCCACTATATTTTCACGAGCGCACCAATTGCATCGAAGTAAGACACATGCAATATAATACCATTAGTTAAGCCACCGCCAACATTGTTATAGCGACATTGTTTATCTTACAACGAGCGTTGTTCTGCGACCTCCTCACGGTGAATGTAATGCCGACTCATTTATAAAATAATCTGTCAAGCTGTAGGCTAGATGAATATATGCAAACACAACTCCAAATGCATGGTAAAAATAAATAAAATTCCTCAGACCTACCAACGCAGCCGGTTATGCTAATCTACCGCTCTGTTCACATCTGAAGAGGATCGAAGAAGGCCAGTGTTCATTTACTTATGCGGTAAGTGGCACCTCCAATTGTGTAGGCACGGTACATGGTCAGTAAACCATTGTTTCGCGTCTCACGCACGCACACACGCAATAATGTGTTTATATGCATACGCACGCTCTTACACACTCTCGTACGCACTCACGCACGGGTTCATGTATGTATACACACTGTCTCTCTCACGCACACGCATGCACACAAGCACACGCATGCACACACGCATGCACGAACGCACGCACGCACACACACACACACAACGTGCGGCATTGTTTCCAGGTATGTGGTCCTTCCATGCTGTACGTCTTCTATCGCCTCGCCGTCGCTACCTTCTTCGGGTCTTCGACGGTCTACAGCTTCATGCACTTCGACGGCTACGCTCTCTGGTTCATCTACTTGACACACTGGTCCTACACCGCCATCGCACTCGACACAGTCCTACAAGCGGTCTGCGTGACTCGATACTACATGCACAAGAAGACGACTGATAAGAGTGAATATGCGCGTCGACAGCGGGTCTATAGTGTAAACGTCAGATATATGATTGTTAGCTGGACGAATTTCAAAAGCAATACTGACGTGTGTGTGCGTGTGTGTGTGTGTGTGTGTGTGTGGTTTGGTGTGTGTGTGTGTGTGTGTGTGTGTGTGTGTGTGTGTGTGTGTGTGTGTGTGTGTGTGTGTGTGTGTGTGTGTGTGTGTGTGTGTGTGTGTGTGGTTTGGTGTGTGTGAAAATGTGTGTGATAATGTGTGTGCGTGTCTGCGGGTATGGTGTATGTGCGTGTCTAGTGGAAACGTCAGATATAGGATTGTTAACTGGGCGGATTTGAATAGCAATACCGACTCTCGCGTGCAGCGTGCGTATGTGGTGTGTGCGCGTGTGTGGTGTGCGTTTATGGTGTGTGTGTGCGTGCGTGTGCGTGTATGGTGTGCGTTTGTGGTGTGCGTGGTGTGTGCGGTGTGCGACGTGTGTGGTGTGCGCGTGCGTGTGTGGTGTGCGCGTGCGTGTGCGATGTGTGTGGCGTGTGTTGTGTGTGTTGTGTGCGTTTTTTGCGTTTTTTGCGTTGTGTGCGTTGTGTGTGGTGTGTGCGGTGTGTGCGGTGTGTGCGGTGTGTGTGTGTGTGGTATGTGTTGTATGTGTGGGGTGTGGTGTGGTGTGTGTAGTGTGTGTGGTGTGGTGTGTGTGGAGTGTGTGGTGCGTGTGGTGCGTGTGGTGTGTGTGGCTGTGTGGTTGTGTGTGTGTGGTTGTGTGTGTGGTTGTGTGTGTGTGTTTGTGTGTGTGTGTGTGTGGTGTGTGTGTGTGTGTGTGTGTGTGTGTGTGTGTGTGTGTGTGTGTGTGTGTGTGTGTGTGTGTGTGTGTGTGTGTGTGTGTGTGTGTGTGTGTGTGTGTGTGTGCTTGGTTCGTGTGTTAGGGTCTCCCAGTCTCTGTCTTGTCTGTCGATTGTCTCTTTCCACACACATCGAACAACTGAAGTGGTCCGTTTACCGTGGTATCCTTACCGGCAAACATTGCTAATATATAAAATGCTAAATAATAATGTCCGTTTTATTGTCAGATTGTCTTAAGATGTCGCCCGTCTTCAAGGTGATCTGGGTGCTACAAAACATCGCATTTACTTCTGCGCCGCTTGTCTCGGCTATCTACTGGCCCGTCGTGTACCGGGGTAGGTAAACTATTGTGGTCCGGATAACTACTCAATATGGAGGCCAACATTTCATATATGTTGACTTTCTGTGTCCGTAACAAAACATTATGCTTAAAACAAAAACATTAAGGACGTTTAGCAAATAAGACAAAATATCAAGATCGAACTGAATTGGATACGAGCTGAGAATAAATTAAGACAGCAACTTTATGACATATTTTACATGGACGTTAAACCAGACGGAAATGTTGTCTTCCAACATGCAGACAATATATAGACTCAGATTCAGACTCAGACTCAGTTTATTTGACCTACATATACGATATATACACAATGAATAACATGAATACTAAATAAGGTCGGGAGACTCCCATTAAGATATACAATATATAGAGAAGGGCCAACAGGAACCTTCGTAGAAACATTGCAATGAGGCCAGCCAACCGACCAAAAAAAGAGTGAGATGTAGAAAATGAATTGCGCCTTATGGGTTCCTAGGTCCGAATAGTAGTAGGTTAGATAGGCTTGATACATTGTGAGAGGAGTGAACTAAGTTTGCCAAGGACACAGTGGCATTTACTTGGATGCACCTCCGAGCATGATATCCGAGGATTTAGGCGGAAAAGAAGTTATTTTATTCTTATTTGTTGTGTTGACACAGGCACCGGCCTCAACTTTATCAACGTCAGCACGCACATCGTCAACAGCGGCTATGTCATCGTCGACATCTTCATCACCGGTATCCCCGTCAGAGTTCTACATATCCTCCACGTCCTAGCCTTCGCCACCGTCTACATACTGTTCACGCTGGTATACTGGGCGGCCGGGGGCACGAATGTCTACGGAGAGCCCTTCATCTACTCGATACTAGACTACGGCAACGAGCCTTCGACGGCTGCGGTTTGGCTCTTCGGCGTCGTTGTCGCTCTCGTACTCCTCCACTGCGGAATATACGCCCTCTACCGGCTGCGCGTGCTGTTGTCAGGTCTCTGCGGACGCCATGGTGAGAGCGTCGGCTACATCGTGGAGGAAACCACCGAGCCGCAATCGCGTGACACCAAGATAGAGGAATATCAAATGGTTTGACTAAAAATACGCATGATAGTGTAAATAATAAAAATTATAATATTGAAATATGTCTCGGTTTCTAGAATGTAACATTTGACACTACTTTCTCTCAATATACCTTTAGCGAGATTTGTAGGATTAACAATGGCAATGACCCAGGAGAGGTTCCAGAGAGGGTAGTGTAGGGGAGCCTTAAAACCTACAATTGCACCCATTGAAGCTCTTGGAAGCGGCTGACTGTACTAGTATTTTGACAACGATAGAGGTATTTGAATGTGTGTGTAGAGTATGTAAAGAAGTTTGTTGGAGATAGTTATGAAAGTCCCATTGCTAAACAGTGCAGCGACGAACTGGGAGACATAGAAAGTGGAAGGAGGGAAGTGCTGGGAGGGAAGAAAAGAGTGGGGCAGGTCAACGGAAGGGGAAGTGGCGGGTAAAAACGAGCATAGAGGGGATGAGAAGAGTGATAACGAGACCAGGAAGAACGTGGCAGGAGGGAAGGTGATAAGGAGACAGGAGTGCAATGGGTAGACAATGTTCAACGATGTAAAGCAAAAGTGAAGGGAGGTTCTTATAGGACACTTTACACTTTACTCCCTGGCAGACCTGTTCAATCGAACACTATCTTGACTTATCCGGGAAGCATCCAGCCATGCAGCAATTAATGCGCAAAGACTATTCATACACAAATATTCAACACTGTTTGTAGCAAGGTATTCATTCGTACAGCTGAGTGAACTGGCGCAACGTAGAGTGAACGAACTTGCCCAAGATTCGATGCTGCAGCACAGGATTAGAACCCGAGTTCTCTCGGTCGACAGTTCGAATATCTAGCCACAGCAGCATTGTGCTCCACAACGAGAGAGATGGTAACCGACAAAGGAGTGATTGAGGGTGTAACGCGGAAAGCGGGAGTGTCTATGACGGACTCTTGAAAAACAAGAAAGATGGTGGATGATGACATGACAATCTATTTTCAGGGACAAACTTTGATGTTATGACTGAAATGATCACCGCTTGCGCATCTCGTTTGCCTGATTACGTGTTATGTAGTAACCAAATGAGATTTACCTTTAAGACACAAATAACTCTTGAAAGTTGGGGTATTTAAAAAAAATAGAGGGGTGAGGTTAAATTCGTGGGTTCGTAGACTAATCCCTGAAAGTTTGGCGCCCGAGGTTCAAACCGTGTAGGAGGAAACTTCTAACAAATAAATACACGCAAGCTCGATTATAGTAAAAGTAGTAGCAAAAATTCCCATAGTGTTCATACAACTTTGTTAGCAAATTTCCAAAAAATTATTTTTAGTTAAATTCTTATGAATTTTGAAAAAAGAGAAACTTCGGAAATGGACTTCAGAGTTAATTTATTTGTGTGTGTGCGTGTGTGTGCGCGCACCCACGCGCATGTAGTTCAGCAAAATATCAAAGGCTACAGAACCATTCTGGCGTAAATACAAACGCAGAAAAATACACTTTCCCGCTAACATAAATAATTTATGGAGGGTTTTCAGCTAACGTAATTTAAGGAATGTCACCGCACGCATATTTTTATTGTCTGATTTACATGTTACGTTGTAAACAAATGAAATATGGCGTATTCTGAAAATAAAAGCGTTACGTCCAACTTCTGTGGTCGCAGATTAATCCCCGAACGTTTGGCGCTCGAGGTTCAAGTCGTCTAAGAGGAAAACGTTAACATTCCCGCATGAGTATATATAGTAAGATTCTACCAATATTCCATTTTTTTTACCGACGTTACTGTTTCCCTTTTGTATATCCTCTGAATGGCGTTGACGTGTTGAGATGGCGGTGAATGGAATCTAGGTGGAATGATACGGATAAATATAATGAAAAACAATAGTGATGAACAAAAGGCTTATTTATTCGATGTTGACAGTACATCGCGTACAAAAAAGTATACAATGGCATAGTGAAGCCAGTGGTCGTGGAGAATTATATACAAGATGTGAATATGCACAAGCATCGGCCAATGGCCAATGAAAGGTAGCATACGTTTCATTACAGACACCAGTCTTGCCCACCGTGATCATACTAGGTATCAAACACTCGTAAGCAACAGACACAAGGCAGTGATCAGATATATTATATCACATGCATGTATTTTTAAAATCTATTCCATGTACCAGTTTGTGGGTTTTATCTCAGATAAATGTATTCATATTTGGATATTTCAGACTGTCAATTCGATTTCACGAACACAGATACTTCCAACAATTGGTGGTTGCTCCCAGTTGTTTGGTAGTTTGCCGGTACAAACAATACTTCATCGTACATATCTGTCTATATTCGTATACAGCGTGTCGCCAATGATACATTAGGCATATAATACTAGCAAAATTGTTAGGGATATAAATAACGATGTTGGTTGCCCATTGTTTGCCTCACCTACACCTGAAGCGTGATTGACAGCTGTCAATATTCAATTAAGAGCAGCATCTGGTTTTAAACCATGTAGACTGCATAATTAAATATTGTGATAAACCTGTGCATAAAACACCTACCGGGGTAGTCTGTATTGGCGAAATGGTTTTTGCAAGAGCTGTATCAATCTTTGATAAAGTACTGAAAAGGGTAATATTCTTAATGGGGGTAATGCTGCACTGCATATGAAGCAAGATTTAATGGATTAACATTTCTTTTCAAGTAATCTGTTCACTAATAAATAGTAAAGGCGAAGACCAAAGATTGACACTGAAAACCACCAACAAAGAGGCTTTTGCATTTTAACAATCTGATGCTTAATCATCATCTACAAATCTTAAAATAGCCATCTTTTGTTATTGTTATAGACCTGCACAAGCACACGTGCACACATCCAAAGTACTCAGATATTGTAATTTTGAGCAAATGAAATCTGAAATAAAACAACGACACGCGATGACGTGGAACACACACCAGAGTATAATATGCTATGTCTGAGAGCCACGTGCTGACAGGAACATGATCTCAACATCACGCAGCTGTAGAGGTATCACCGCCAATCTTCAAGCAGAGAAACAAAAACTTACAGAAATAGTCTGTAAAAGTCACGAGGACAAGTATTTGACATCCGATAAATTTTAGGTAGGAGTTTTGCATTATGTGTCACAAAGGGAGATAGTTGTCATGTTCATATTACTAGCTATGTCCTGACTCCAGTTTTAATACAACACCGTTCAACATAAATTATATTATAACTGTTTAATGGGGTCGAGGAGATGGGATTTCGGGCAAGGGACTTCAAGTAGCTGTGGGAAGACAAACAGACGAGTTCAACCACTTATCAACAATACACAGGCAACAGCACACTTGGCATACTTACTGATAAGAACAGGGACTATGTTCAATTTCAACTAAATCCTAATACGGAGTATATACAATTTTTACAGGTATGAAATATGGCAACTTGCTGACAAAACAAATTCACCTCATCAAATATCACACCGTCTGGTCGTAGGTCTGTCGAACAACAATATTAAAACAGCATGTGTGAACGTTTTCTACATTACAACCACAAGTGCATGCCCCATATGCTATTCGGGGGGTAACATTATCACATGACGTCACCGCAGTGCAGGAAGTCTATGTATCCTTAACAAACACCTAACAGAAACGTGTTTACGAGCGCAACAAATAATAAAAAGTTCTCATGGCACACATCAATCAATATCGCAGTAGTGGTTGCCACGGCGGGTATAACAAGCATTTGAATCAACCTCATCGGCCAATGTATGAATAGTCACAGTATGTCGTATCACATTTGGGATTCGCCACTGAACCGAGCAACGGTTTGTTTGCGGTTTGTCATGACATTGAACGTTGGTGTAACGATAGAAAAATACGGGATCTGTGTTTCTCATGTTGGGTCCTGCCTCAACTCATTGTGATGTTGCTTTGCATGTACATCAAATGTCCAATTCGTTGGTCAAGTCTTTAGTCCCCTTGCCAACCAAGTGACCACACTTGAGTCTATCACTGCTCTGTCTTAGTGCACAGACTCCAGCTACAAATAGTGTGGTTATTCATTAACCAATGGGTCAGATGTTTCAAAATCAACTGAATGCCCCTCATGTCATAGCATTCGCTTTGTACTGTCCCATTCTTCAGCCGAGTGGTCGTAGAATGTCTTGCCATTGACGACTATGACATTAGGATATCCACTGCGGAGGATTTTGAAAGTGCAACTATTTGTCACAGTGGTTCTATGTGCCAGTGTTCACCACAGCGACGCAGAATGTATCAATTCTTCCCAGCAATGATATTAGAATGTTAAACTTCTCATTGCAACATCTGACAAAACTCCCTCTGCAAGTGGCAATTCCAACCAGACAATGTAACATCTGCACAATGAAGCTGTACATCTATAAAAGCTTGTTATCCTCTTAGGATTGTCTTTTGCGTTCTGTCCCGTCTGAGCAGGCTGGGAACGACAAGCATATGGTCATGTTGTACGGCGATTGCTGCAAACACCACAAGAATACCACAACATCGTGACTGCGTCATTCAAGTTGTTGGCACACAGAAGCATCATGTGACAAGTCGCCACAACATCGTGACTGCGTCATTCAAGTTGTTGGCACACAGAAGCATCATGTGACAAGTCGCCACAACATCGTGACTGCGTCATTCAAGTTGTTGGCACACAGAAGCATCATGTGACAAGTCGCCACAATATCGTGACTGCGTCATTCAAGTTGTTGGCACACAGAAGCATCATGTGACAAGTCGCCACAACATCGTGACTGCGTCATTCAAGTTGTTGGCACACAGAAGCATCATGTGACAAGTCGCCACAACATCGGGACTGCGTCATTCAAGTTGTTGGCACACAGAAGCATCATGTGACAAGTCGCCACAATATCGTGACTGCGTCATTCAAGTTGTTGGCACACAGAAGCATCATGTGACAAGTCGCCACAACATCGTGACTGCGTCATTCAAGTTGTTGGCACACAGAAGCATCATGTGACAAGTCGCCACAACATCGTGACCTACACAAGTATTTCCTCTCCGATCTGTGTTAGCTGTGGCAGCGATATCGCTTGTCGCCGTGGCAGCTCAAAGCTATCATCATCATCATCGCTTGTGTTGCTACTGTGGCGTCGACTAGGGGGTCGTTTCACTGGCATTGGGACTCGATTCAACGTCAGGTGTCGTAGGCTTTTCGACTTTGTAACTGTCAAAGAGAAACAGCAACTTCATAGATTGAATTACTCTTTAGAAATAAATGATCAAAATACTACCATTCATCTGACATAGGTTCTATTGCTTATAACAAAATGATTTGGCGAACCATTTTGATGACTCAGTTTCGCTGGTAATGTCATGTGATTACATAACAAGGAGATGAGGGAGTGGAAAACTCATTCTCTGGACACTGAAACCTCCACATGGTGGAAACATCTGAAACTTAAGTTATGACAGTCTTATTATTAACTCCTTTTATTGCTTTCATTTTCACATACACGTTTCACTTGCAACGCAGTAGATCAGTAACAAATAGCACTGTGTTTTACTACATTATATTTACAGGGCTGTCGTGTCACATTTCTCAATATATAATCTGGGCAATAAGACAGCATTTTTATACGCAACAAAATTATAATGTATGTGTAATTCCTTGCAGCTGCCAAGATGAGAATGTTTCAACAGACTTGGTGACCTGCATTACACTGACCCTGTCTGTTGTTCTTCATATAACAGTAACGTAATTATTTTACTACTGGAACAAATAATGTACACTGCCGGCAAACTTGCATTTGGTAAGCCCAAAGCACTGCTTGTGATTTCAAAGTTTCGACCATAAAACATTCAAACACCCGCTATAGGAAGCTTGCAGGGCTAATCAGAAGTTCATGGAATTGCCCTTTGATGCCGAGTTTGAATCGTTGGTTCCCACAATGATGACTGGCAAAGACAGCAAGTGGGACGTAGAACAACTGATTCAGCAAGTATTGTTACCTGACTTAAGAGGGCGGTTCTGGGTATTGGACTCTTACCTGATTTGAGATGATAGTTCTGGGTAATGGGACTGTTACCCGACTTGAGAGGGTCGTTCTGGGTAATGGGACTGTTACCTGACTTGAGAGGGTCGTTCTGGGTAAAGGGACTCTTACCTTATTTAAGAGGGTGGTTCTGGGTATTGGACTCTTACCTGACTTGAGAGGATGGTTCTGGGTAATGGAACTGTTACCTGACTTGAGAGGGTGATTCTGGGTAATGGGACTGTTACCTGACTTGAGAGGGTCGTTCTGGGTAATGGGACTCTTACCTGACTTGAGAGGGTCGTTCTGGGTAATGGGACTGTTACCTGACTTGAGAGGGTGGTTCTGGGTAATGGGACTCTTACCTGACTTGAGAGGGTGATTCTGGGTAATGGGACTGTTACCTGACTTGAGAGGGTTGTTCTGGGTAATGGGACTCTTACCTGACTTGAGAGGGTCGTTCTGGGTAAAGGGACTCTTACCTGACTTCAGAGGGTGGTTCTGGGTAATGGGACTGTTACCTGACTTGAGAGGGTCGTTCTGGGTATTGGACTGTTACCTGACTTGAGAGGGTGGTTCTGGGTAAAGGGACTGTTACCTGACTTGAGAGGGTGGTTCTGGGTAATGGGACTGTTACCTGACTTGAGAGGGTGGTTCTGGGTAATGGGACTGTTACCTGACTTGAGAGGGTGATTCTGGGTAATGGACTTTAACCTGACTTAAGAGGGTGGTTCTGGGTAATGGACTGTGACCCGACTTGAGAGGGTGGTTCTGGGTAACAGGACTCTTACCTGACTTGTGAGGGTGATTCTGGGTAATGAAACAAACAAAGTCACTACAAGACCCCACCAATTTAGGTAACATTGAACAAGTTCAAATTTCCATCAGTGCAACATCTGACCAGGAACAAATGAATCACACGCAGAAGAAGCCGCCAAGTGTTTTCCGACATACCTGGCAGGTCAAAAGTGACGGCGTACTCCTCCTGTTCAGGAGAGTTCGTGCAGTCAAGTTCATCAGCTGTGCTTTCAAGGTCATCCGTGCTGCGAACATCTTCTTCCGAACTCGTCATGCGACATTCCAGTGTCGGCAGGTCGTAGGTCAACTCTTCCCTGAAGAATGCAGCAATGAGGTACAGAGTTAGTGCATTATGGCGTGTCACATAATGATACTCGCTGTTCTTTATTTAATCAAAAATCATGTTTTTTTTGTCATGGACTAATTGTTTAATTTACTTATGTATTTGTTAGACATGTATTTTGACCATAATGTGCGTATAGAGTTATAGGTGTACATATTTTTATATATTAATGTTTAGACTATTGTAAAGCACTACGTGATTATGGCTCTACAGAAATGGCATGGTATTAGTTATTTGTATTATTATATAAATATTTAAATATTATACAAATCTTCTGTAAAATTATTAATAAAAGGGGAGAGAGAGAGAGCGAGGAAAGGTAGGGGAGAGGAAACGAGGGACAGTAAGAGACAGTGAGGGGTGCATAGACTCACCCCTCGAGTCATCAAGAAACAAGAGTGGGAGGAGAGTGTCTGACTAGTGGGCTTGAGACTCACTTCTCACGCTGCAGAGATATGATTTGAGCCGAGAGTTTCTTCTCTTCCTCCAACTCCAGAATATCTGGTGTAGTAGGCTCGGGTCCCTGGCCATCCACCTGTAAGACAACACATTCGCGTCAACACGCTTACATTAAAGTGCCTAGGACATGGTTGCAACAAGTTCTAATTCCTATTTTGAGAGAGCAGTGTTTAGCCAAATAAAATACCTTCATAGTAATACAGGCCATCACAACATCTGATAATTCACAAAGATCTCACAGTTTGCCATTTTGTGACGTCAGTGGTGGAAGGTATCCCAGGATGCATGGTTTCATGAATGTTTGACGAAGATTATATATTTTGGAATTAAAAAAAAAACATTTGCGTATTGTTGTAAACAACTGTATGTAATTACATACTGTGCACCTCTAATGTCAGTGTTGTGAACAATTGTATGTAATTATGTACTGTCCACCGCTGATGTCATAGTGATGTGAAAAACTGTATGTAATTACGTACTGTCCACCGCTAATGTCATAGTGTTGTGAACGACTGTATGTAATTCCATACTGTCCACCACTAATGTCATAATGTTGTGAACAACTGTATGTAAGTACGTACTGTCCACCGCTAATGTCATAATGTTGTGAACAACTGTATGTAATTACGTACTGTCCACCACTAATGTCATAGTGTTGTGAACGACTGTATGTAATTCCATACTGTCCACCACTAATGTCATAATGTTGTGAACAACTGTATGTAAGTACGTACTGTCCACCGCTAATGTCATAATGTTGTGAACAACTGTATGTAATTACGTACTGTCCACCGCTAATGTCATAGTGTTGTGAACAACTGTATGTAATTACGTACTTTCCACCGCTAATGTAAATTCTGGTTTTTCTTTCCCTCAAGATGAAAACTCTTGTTTCCTGGCAGTAATTGTAAACTTTTCTCAAATATAACTAATGTCTACACATTTCATTCACCAGAACTGAGCACACGTGTGGGTTTTAGATTGTTTATTGCACAAAGACCACATGGCTGCATACACGTATGTACATGTATACACGTATGTACATGTATACACGTATGTACATGTATACACGTATGTACATGTATACACGTATGTACATGTATAAACCTATTTACATGCATAAACGTACGTACATGTATACACGTATGTACATGTATACACCTATTTACATGTATACACGTATGTACATGTATACATCTATTTACATGCATACACGTATGTACATGTATACACGTATGTACATGTATACACGTATGTACATGTATACACGTATGTACATGTATACACGTATGTACATGTATACACGTATGTACATGTATACACCTATTTACATGTATACATGTATGTACATGTATGCAGCACCTGGTATACAATCACTGCTGGTGGACAGTTAATATTTTGAAGGGCACAAGAAACATTTTGAAAACAATCAAAGCAAATGTTACATAAAAATGCAAGGCACAGTACAGCATTATGCTCTCAGCTTTAACATAAAAATCAGTAAACATTTACAAATGTTAGAATGAGCCATAAAAAACTAAAAGTCAAACATGAACACCACAGGTTATCTGTATCAGTTAGACTACCTATTCGTATAATTTAGCTACATTAGGAAGGTACTATTTAACCACATTTAGTTCTTACCATTTGATTACATTATGCTAGTACCACTATCAAAAATGCCCATCCTACAGGCACACACAGGCAGGGGATAGTTTCCCGGAATAATCTTAATAATGACATTTGTTATGACCTAGATTTGAAAATGTTTTATATGTCAATGCAAGTTACATAAAACTGATCGTTGTTCTCAGTACAATCACAGTTAACTTACACCCGTCTAACGCACAGCATGAACCTTGACCAACGGGGAATTATGACAAAATAAAGGCCTTACTTTTCTTTCGGAGGGTCATAGGTTAATCCCTGAAAGTTTGACATTCAAGATGGAAACTGACTAGGAGAAAAACATTACCATAACACACACACATACGCCGGTGCTAGTTCGATCATAGTTAGGTAATATAATAAAATGCATTTGCTTGGCAGCAATAGAGGCTGAAAAGTACAATAGGTAAAACAGTTAAATAAAGTAGATCATTAAAACATTGAATGAATGATTTATACAATCTAAATAAATGGAATTATAAATAACTAAAATGTCTGCATATAAACAGGCAAACTCGATTTGTCACTTGGTTAGTCGTACTGACCGCGTCAATGTTGTGGGCTCTGATGCTGGCTCGTAGTTCTGACAGCCGGTCAACAGCGCTCGCCTCCGCAGAGTCGAGCGTGCGGATGTCCACCAGCAAGTTCCTTAGCTTGGCCAGTTGCTCCTCTATGATACACTGGATACAGCTGTAGCAGATAAACACACAGGCTGATACACTGGATACAGCTGTAGCAGATAAACACACAGGCTGATACACTGGATACAGCTGTAGCAGATAAACACACAGGCTGATACACTGGATACAGCTGTAACACATTCACACACAGGTTGAAACACTGGATACAGCTGTAGCAGATAAACACACAGGTTGATACACTGGATACAGCTGTAGCAGATACACTAACATGTTGATACACTGGCTACAGCTGTAGCAAATAAACACACAGCTGTAACAAATCCACAGGTTGATTCACTGGAAACAGCTGCATCACATACACACACCAGTTGATACACTGGATACAGCTATAGCAGATACACAAACAGGTTGATACACTGGATACAGCTGTAGCAGATACACAAAAAGGTTCATACACTGGCTACAGCTGTAACACATTCACACACAGGTTGAAACACTGGATACAGCTGTAGCAGATAAACACACAGGTTGATACACTTGATACAGCTGTAGCAGATAAACACACAGGCTGATACACTGGATACAGCTGTAGCAGATAAACACACAGGCTGATACACTGGATACAGCTGTAGCAGATAAACACACAGGCTGATACACTGGATACAGCTGTAACACATTCACACACAGGTTGAAACACTGGATACAGCTGTAGCAGATAAACACACAGGTTGATACACTGGATACAGCTGTAGCAGATACACTAACATGTTGATACACTGGCTACAGCTGTAGCAAATAAACACACAGCTGTAACAAATCCACAGGTTGATTCACTGGAAACAGCTGCATCACATACACACACCAGTTGATACACTGGATACAGCTATAGCAGATACACAAACAGGTTGATACACTGGATACAGCTGTAGCAGATACACAAAAAGGTTCATACACTGGCTACAGCTGTAACACATTCACACACAGGTTGAAACACTGGATACAGCTGTAGCAGATAAACACACAGGTTGATACCCTGGATACAGCTGTAGCAGATAAACACACAGGCTGATACACTGGATACAGCTGTAGCAGATAAACACACAGGCTGATACACTGGATACAGCTGTAGCAGATAAACACACAGGCTGATACACTGGATACAGCTGTAACACATTCACACACAGGTTGAAACACTGGATACAGCTGTAGCAGATAAACACACAGGTTGATACACTGGATACAGCTGTAGCAGATACACTAACATGTTGATACACTGGCTACAGCTGTAGCAAATAAACACACAGCTGTAACAAATCCACAGGTTGATTCACTGGAAACAGCTGCATCACATACACACACCAGTTGATACACTGGATACAGCTATAGCAGATACACAAACAGGTTGATACACTGGATACAGCTGTAGCAGATACACAAAAAGGTTGATACACTGGCTACAGCTGTAGCAGATACATATACAGGTCGATGCACTGGATACAGCTGTAGCAGATACACACACAGGTTGATACTTTGGAAACAGCTGGAGCACGTACATACACAGGTTTATACACTGGCTACACTTGTAGCAGATACATACACAGGTTGATGCACTAGAAACAGCTGGAGCAGATACACACACAGGTTGATACACTGGATACAGCTAGGGCAGATACACACACAGGTTGACACACTGGATACAGCTGGAGCAAGTACATACACAGGTTGATACACTGGATACAGCTGTAGCAGCTATATACACAGGTTGATACACTGGATATAGCTGGAGCAGGTACACACACAAGTTGATACACTGGAAACAGCTGGAGCATGTACATACACAGGTTGATACACTGGATACAGCTGTAGCAGATACACACACAGGTTGATACACTGGATACAGCTGTAGCAGATACACACACAGATTGATACACTGGAAACAGCTGGAGCAAGTACATACACAGGTTGATACACTGAATACAGCTGGAGCAGATACACACACAGGTTGATACACTGGATACAGCTGGAGCATGTACATACACAGGTTGATACACTGGATACAGATGTAGCAGATATACACACACAGGTTGATACACATAGGTTGGTACAACATATGTTGGTACAATCACCTCAGTACCTATCACCACAGTAACAATCACCCCAGAACCAATCACCCCAGTACCAATCACCTCAGTAATCACTCCAGTTCCAATCATCCAGTACCAATCACCCCAGTATCAATCCCCCAGTACAAATCACCCCAGTACCAATCACCCCAGTACTTACATGGTTTGTTTTGGTACATGACTGAGTGTATCCTGGGCTGGCAGGGGACGGTCTGTACGCAGGATACTCGGAGCGAAGATGATTGCGAGAGAATTTGCCGACATACGGTTGTAAGACTCATAGTGAGCGATGCTGCAACATACAAGTGACGACATACGGTTGTAAGGCTCATAGTGAGCAATGCTGCAACATAAAAGTGACAACGTACGGTTGTAAGGCTCATAGTGAGTGATGCTGCAACATACAAGTGACGACGTACAGTTGTAAGGCTCATAGTGAGCAATGCTGCAACATACAAGTGACGACATATGGTTGTAAAGCTCATAGTGAGCGATGCTGCAACATACAAGTGACGACATACGATTGTAAGGCTCATAATGAGCAATGTTGCAACATACAAGTGACGACATTGTCAATAGTAAACTAAAATTATTCAATTTGATTTGCAGTTATGTCAACAATGTAACTGGTTTACATTGTGTGTGGCAACAATGACATCAATAACGAATAACTATAGCAATTTTCATATGACAAAGTTTACCTAAAAATCAAACATGTTGTCTAACACTATTTGAAAATAAGTACAATTATAACACTACATAATAGTGAAAACATGTTACAGCAAACAATTGGTCCTGCAAAGCGAACCAGTAAATGTAACTTATTTGTCTACTTTTGAAACACAACTGAAAAGAAAACGGAACGTACTGTCACTGATTTGCATAATTGGATCTAGTATTGTGTAGAACCACATTTGTTGTGACTTAAAACAACTACATATGGTGTAGACTGAATGACAGACTGGGAGAGACGAGTGTATCATAAGACAGAGAGAGAACTGTATCATAAGACATTAGAATGGATTGTATCATAAGACAGGAGAGAAGATTTTATCATCAGACAGGAGAGAGGATTGTATCATAAGACAGAAGAGAGGATTGTATCATAAGACAGGAGAGAGGACTGTATCATAAGACAGGAGAGAGGATTGTACCACAAGACAGGAGAGAGGATTGTATCATAAGACGGGAGAGAGGATTGTATCATAAGACAGGAGAGAGGATTGTATCATAAGACCGGAGAGGGGATTGTATCATGACAGGAGAGAGGATTGTATCATAAGACAGGAGAGAGGATTGTATCATAAGACAGGAGAGAGGATTGTATCATAAGACAGGAGAGGGGATTGTATCATAAGACAGGAGAGAGGATTGTATCATAAGACAGGAGAGGGGATTGTATCATAAGACAGGAGAGGGGATTGTATCATAAGACAGGAGAGAGGATTGTATCATAAGACAGGAGAGACGAGTGTATCATAAGACAGGAGAGAGAACTGTATCATAAGACATTAGAATGGATTGTATCATAAGACAGGAGAGAAGATTTTATCATCAGACAGGAGAGAGGATTGTATCATAAGACAGAAGAGAGGATTGTATCATAAGACAGGAGAGAGGACTGTATCATAAGACTGGAGAGAGGAGTGTATCATAAGACAGGAGTGTATCATAAGACAGGAAATAGGAGTGTATCATAAGACAGGAGAGAGGAGTGTATCATAAGACAAGAGAGAGGATTGTACCACAAGACAGGAGAGAGGGTTGTATCATAAGACAGGAGAGAGGAGTGTATCATAAGACAGGAGAGAAGATTGTATCATAAGACAGAAGAGAGGATTGTATCATAAGACGGGAGAGAGGATTGAACCACAAGGCAGGAGAGAGGATTGTATCATAAGACAGGAGAGTATCATAAGACAGGAGAGAGGATTGTATTATAAGACAGGAGAGAGGATTGTATCATAAGACAGGAGAGAGGATTGTATCATAAGACAGGAGAGTGGATTGTATCACAAGACTGGAGAGAGGAATGTATCATAAGACAGGAGAGGAGTGCATCATAAGACTGGAGAGAGGATTGTATCATAAGACAGGAGAGAGGAAGGAGTGTATCATAAGACTGGAGAGAGGATTGTATCATAAGACAGGAGAGAGGAAGGAGTGTATCATAAGACAGGAGAGAGGATTGTATCATAAGACAGGAGAGAGGAGTGTGTCATAAGACAGGAGAGATGATTGTATCATAAGACAGGAGAGGGGATTGTATCACAAGACAGGAGAGAGGATTGTATCACAAGACTGGAGAGAGGAGTGCATCATAAGACAGGAAATAGGAGTGTATCATAAGACAGGAGATAGGAGTGTATCATAAGACGAGAGAGAGGATTGTACAACTAGACAGGAGAGAGGATTGTATCATAAGACAGGAGAGAAGATTGTATCATAAGACAGAAGAGAGGATTGTATCATAAGACGGGAAAGAGGATTGTACCACAAGGCAGGAGAGAGGATTGTATCATAAGACAGGAGAGTATCATAAGACAGGAGAGAGGATTGTATTATAAGACAGGAGAGAGGATTGTATCATAAGACAGGAGAGAGGATTGTATCATAAGACAGGAGAGTGGATTGTATCACAAGACTGGAGAGAGGAATGTATCATAAGACAGGAGAGGAGTGCATCATAAGACTGGAGAGAGGATTGTATCATAAGACAGGAGAGAGGAAGGAGTGTATCATAAGACTGGAGAGAGGATTGTATCATAAGACAGGAGAGAGGAAGGAGTGTATCATAAGACAGGAGAGAGGATTGTATCATAAGACAGGAGAGAGGAGTGTGTCATAAGACAGGAGAGATGATTGTATCATAAGACAGGAGAGAGGATTGTATCATAAGACAGGAGAGAGGAGTGTATCATAAGACAGGAGAGATGATTGTATCATAAGACAGGAGAGAGGATTGTATCATAAGACAGGAGAGAGGAGTGCATCATAAGACAGGAGAGAGGATTGTATCATAAGAGAGGAGAGAGGAAGGAGTGTATCATAAGACTGGAGGGAGGATTGTATCATAAGACAGGAGAGAGGAAGGAGTGTATCATAAGACAGGAGAGAGGATTGTATCATAAGACAGGAGAGAGGAGTGTATCATAAGACAGGAGAGATGATTGTATCATAAGACAGGAGAGAGGATTGTATCATAAGACAGGAGAGAGGAGTGTATCATAAGACAGGAGAGATGATTGTATCATAAGACAGGAGAGATGATTGTATCATAAGACAGGAGAGAGGATTGTATCATAAGACAGGAGAGAGGAGTGCATCATAAGACAGGAGAGAGGATTGTATCATAAGACAGGAGAGAGGAAGGAGTGTATCATAAGACTGGAGAGAGGATTGTATCATAAGACAGGAGAGAGGAGTGTATCATAAGACAGGAGAGATGATTGTATCATAAGACAGGAGAGAGGATTGTATCATAAGACAGGAGAGATGATTGTATTATAAGACAGGAGAGATGATTGTATCATAAGACAGGAGAGATGATTGTATCATAAGACAGGAGAGAGGATTGTATCATAAGACAGGAGAGAGGAGTGCATCATAAGACAGGAGAGAGGATTGTATCATAAGACAGGAGAGAGGAGTGTATCATAAGACAGGAGAGATGATTGTATCATAAGACAGGAGAGAGGATTGTATCATAAGACTGGAGAGAGGAGTGTATCATAAGACAGGAGAGTGGATTGTATCACAAGATTGGAGAGAGGATTGCATCATAAGACTGGAGAGAGGATTGTATCATAAGACTGGAGAGACGAGTGTATCATAAGACTGGAGAGTGGGTTGTATCATAAGACTGGAGAGACAAACGTATCATACGTGGCGAGGTGAAACATAAGTCTCTCAAGAAGGTCATAGTTCGGCGTTGGCAGTTTCTCGAGGACAGAGTACATACAGACGACTCGCTCCTTTGGGTCGTTCAACTCTACAACAACGATACAGGTATTCAGCATTAGTACTTCAGTATTGTCTCAATATGGGACGTAAACATGTCCAACTGTACATAAACTTGACTGATTTCGAATGGTAAAAGCATGTTTATAAAGAAGTGTCTCCGAAGCTTCTTAGCAATTCCATCCATCTGTTGACGACTTTTGCTCTGTACATGACAATGATAACACTCAATCCTTTTGATTTGTTACGCCACAGAGCTTGGACTTTCCAGGGATATTGGCGCTATTACAGTAATTCCATTATTAATATTGTTACTATCATTAATGTACCTGATGCTCGGATGAATTCATCATAAAGGTCAAAGGTGAGCAGAGGGTCAGGCATCTCGCGGAAGAAGGTCTTGATGACGGATGTGAGGACGTGGATGTGATAGTCACTGAAGATGACCGTGTCTGGCTCTAGTAGAAACAAGATAACAAGAATGGAGATGACGTAACATGAACACAAATCGCCGACCGTGGCGCTCCAATGGATGTTGCCTATTTCACCAACAATACCTCCTTGGATGCACACACTTCTTTCCAGGTCTAATTAATAATAATTGACATTTTATTGTTTTTTATTGTTTTAAAATGTACTTAAATATTTTATGCATAAACCTTTAAAAAAAATTTCAATCACTGAGGTATTTTATGCATTAGCCATTGTGAAGTGTTTTCACAAAGTGTTCTATGGCGCTTTACATCACCCATTCAAAGTAGATACAGATTTAAATTAAACACTTATAACCAACTTTTATAATTAGAACAAAAAAGGTATAAAAATAAACATCAATTTAAGACTATTTGAAATAATACGCATGGAATTTATAGACATGATAACAAAGTATTAAGAACTATACCCTTTATAAGTGGCAATATTGTCAATATCTCTGAGCTGGCAGATTGTTCCACAGACACACAGATAAGATGCTGTTTTCTCTTACCTGAGTTCATCATCTGTGCGACGTCTCGGATCTTGGCTGCTGCCCCGGCCTTGCGATATATCCCCGTTGTATAGAGCCCGTTCTGCTCAATTGTCTGAATGAGCCGCTCAATCAGTGGTGGCACCTTCTGGCCTTCGAGCAAACTAGCGAGTGGTGCTCCGATCACTTTCATCTCGTTCTGAATTACCGCAAACATAGCATCTTGTTCAGCTAAAGATCACATAGGACACATCAATCTTTCTTGTGGATGGAAAAACAAAATGTTTATAATGTTCACAAAATGCTGACAGATTGTTTACAAAGCTATGCCATTTTACTTAGACAACCACACGTTATTTCTCACTTTAATCAATGACTGAAAATTCAGGGATGGGAGGGGGCCATAGAATATACACTTTTCCTTATTTTACTGCAACAAGGAGTGGTTCTCCACTGGGATTTGTCTAGTTTTGCCAAATTCTCCGAAACCTGACGTTATGCACTAATGACTGAATGAGGAATATCATATGCAAACAATTGATAAAATCTTGGTGAAATATGAGTGCCAACTCACGGCAATGTTGTTGATATCCATGAAACCTTTGCATTGCAATGTCGACTTCATACAGCACTTCTTATGCACCGTGTACTTGCATGCTGCAACACAGTTAAGGATGCATTGTAGATGTCCTCTCAGCTTCCGTACCTTACGACCAGCGGTGCCCGTTGAGGTGCACAGATCTCACATTGTTTGACTTTGAGCAGTTGTTAATCTGCAACCTGCGATACTCAAAGACAAAGTGAATTTGGACTGTGATGTTCATTGTGTGTGTGTGAGTGAGTGAGTGAGTGAGTGAGTGAGTGAGTGAGTGAGTGTGTGAGTGAGTTAGTGAGTGTGTGTTTGTGTGTGTGCATGCGTGCGTGTGTGTGCATGCATGCATACTAATGTGAAGTTATCACCATGGCTGTATTTGTATGTAGGAAAGATCTAGTTTCATTTCTCTGGTTACCTATAACTATAAGTGTATTGTTCTCACTACCAGAACAATACATGGATAAGTTATAATCTGTCATGTCTCAAAGGCATTGATCTTAAAGATTAACACAATTAATTAATAAAGTTAATTAAAAAGATGCTTCCCAGAGAAGTCGAGATGGAATTCAATTGAACAGATCTGCCAGGGGGTAAAGTGTAAATCGCTTTGAATAGTCCCAACGACTGGATACTGCGCTATATGAGAACTTACCTTTAACTTTTTTAATCAGATGGTGCTGTCACAACGAAGCAGCTATAAATGGTTTTAGGCCAAATTGCGATATATATGGGTTTTTAAATATCTCACTTCTGTGCTATGTTAAAAGTACAAAATCACCGCGATTGATAACAATGGGTAGAATAATTTTTGTAAATAACTATTCTGAAATTTCGTCCAGTCAAAGATGTCTCCCAAACTGGCGTTCATTGCATTTTGCCCCGAAACCTTTCCTATGACAGAATGTGTCGGAAAGTGTGCTGAGGAAGAAACAAGAAGTAGCTACTCACACTTGCAGACATGGCCCTTCTCCATCATCCAGATGAAGGAGTTACAGAACTCACAGAAGGTCGGGATGCTGAACTGTATGAGCAGGTACTGGTGGCCCAGATGGGTCTACAAGGGAATCAACACATTGAGACAACCCCTTATATTACTCCTTTTGAGACAACCAATTACATTACTCATTCTGAGACTATCCCTCACATCGTTCCTTCTGAGGTGACCCCTCACATTGGTGTGCTGGGGGGCAAACCAATGCTAAACACGTAATGCGTTTTTGACTTAGTGACAGGGGCTTAGCCATAGACCCATCTGAAAGTTAGGCAGATGACTGGCCAAGAAGGGTAATTACAACTGGTAAGACAGGTGCAATTTAGAAGGGGGCCAGCTGGCCACTAGATTAACTAATAGTTCCAAGTCTAGGGACCCACTTTAATGACTATCACTGACACAACTGGTAGTGAAACAAATAGAATGGATCTGCATCAATTGAATAAATGACTAAAATGACGCTGTTTTGTCACAAAAAACTAAACTGACCAATAATGATTGTGACTGATGTGAATGAGTTCCACGCAAGCTGGTCTCATGCTAAAAGCCTCACTTTTTATTACCGGTAATTCAAGATTGGCCAAACAATTATTTCTGGTTAAGGGCCTGCGGCTGGTTTCATGAAGCATTCTTAAAGTTACGCAATTACTTAGCATCACATGTTTATGTAAACTCCTACGTTCGTTATTTAAAAACTTGTGTTATTTACTAAGACAACCTTAGCGCTAAGAGCATTCTTAGCCGCTTCATGAAACTGGCCTCTGCTTTGTGAACTGACAAAGCCATGCGAGAAGAGACCAGGAAACTTACAAAGACGTCCTTGTCCTTCTTCTTCTTCACTTTCTTCATCTTCGGCACATCGGGGAGGTCGTGACTCATTTTGCGCTTGTGGAACTCATCGAGGTAGCCACGGAAAGCATTGATGCCGAGGGTGAAGGGGAAGGAATCGTCCTTCCACTGAGAGTCGACCTGTGCCTTGAGCATCTCCTCAAACATCACCATTAACCGCTCGTAACTGAACTCAACATGTCCGGCCTGAAACACATGGGACGGACACGTGTGCAAGACTCAGCAGATGTGTTTGTTTTGTTTTCCAATAAATGCCCACAATCATTAAGTTGATTATTCTGGCATTGCGTGTTTAGGGAATGAGATCCCAGCTCAGTGAGTCCACGACAGGTTTTTTACATTTACTTCCACTGGCATAGACACCAGAAAGAAGGGACTAAAGGTTTATAGCATCTCTTCCGGAAGACAGGCAACGTATGGTGAATTCAATTGCACAAGTTTCGATGCAGTGGCCGAACCAGTACCGAACCACTGCCTGGCGGCACCAGGGTTCGAAACCCGGTTCCTCTGAACAACTCTAACCACTCGACCACTGTGCCCACCCATTTAAGGTGAAATGAGAAAATTATTTTCTTCCTCAATACGGAGCCATCACCAAATCAGTGCTGCTCAGTGGCTTATCGGCATAGCAAGAGAACACCCCTTTCAAACAGAAAGCAAAAGTAGTTGAGGTAAGCCGAGACTCACCTGTACGGCCGTGGACACCTGGGTGAGCAGGAAGGTGTGGAACTCTGAGAGGGTCTGTTTGAAGATGCGGTCAAACACAGTGTCTCGCTTATTGCAGTCCCGACTGTACTCTTTGATCTGACAACACACATCAGTGACGTCTTCTATTACACACCAATCTCTTCTACGAACCTTTCACTATTAAACACAACCCGCCATTAAATTCAAGGACTGTTTTCAAAATGCAACAATCCTCCGCTGTATCACTGGGGACACTATTTCTGTGACACACTGGCAAAAATGACCCGTGGCGCACACTGGTGTTGACAGTTTTCAGTACACAAGATCATTGTTTAGGTGCGATATAATTTTAAAGAACAAAACGAGGCTAATGCAGTCATAAGAATGTTTGTGAAACAGTGCCCTGTTTGGTGGTTACATTCAGCATGAAACAGTCCCCTGGTTGGTGGTTATATTCAGCATGAAACAGTCCCCTGATTGGTGGTTACTTTCAGCATGAAACAGTCCCCTGGTTGGTGGTTACATTCAGCATGAAACAGTCCCCTGGTTGGTGGTTACATTCAGCAAGAAACAGTCCCCTGGTTGGTGGTTACATTCAGCATGAAACAGTCCCCTGGTTGGTGGTTACATTCAGCATGAAACAGTCCCCTGGTTGGTGGTTACATTCAGTATGAAACAGTCCCCTGGTTGGTTGTTACATTCAGCATGAAACAGTCCCCTGGTTGGTGGTTACATTCAGCATGAAACAGTGCCCTGGTTGGTGGTTACATTCAGCATGAAACAGTCCCCTGGTTGGTGATTACATTCAGCATGAAACAGTCCCCTGATTGGTGGTTACATTCAGCATGAAACAGTCCCCTGGTTGGTGGTTACATTCAGCATGAAACAGTGCCCTGGTTGGTGGTTACATTCAGCATGAAACAGTCCCCTGATTGGTGGTTACATTCAGCATGAAACAGTCCCCTGGTTGGTGGTTACATTCAGCATGAAACAGTCCCCTGGTTGGTGGTTACATTCAGTATGAAACAGTCCCCTGGTTGGTGGTTACATTCAGCATGAAACAGTCTCCTGGTTGGTGGTTACATTCAGCATGAAACAGTGCCGTGGTTGGTGGTTACATTCAGCATGAAACAGTCCCCTGGTTGGTGGTTATATTCAGCACAAAACAGTCCCCTGGTTGGTGGTTACATTCAGCACGAAACAGTCCCCTGGTTGGTGGTTACATTCAGCACGAAACAGTCCCCTGGTTGGTGGTTACATTCAGCACAAAACAGTCGCCTGGTTGATGGTTACATTCAGCATTTCGGCATGAAACCGTACCCTGGTTGGTGGTTACATTCGGCATGAAACAGTGCCCTGGTTGGTGGTTACATTCAGCATGAAACAGCCCCCTGGTTGGTGGTTACATTCAGCATGAAACAGTGCCCTGGTTGGTGGTTACATTCAGCATGAAACAGTCCCCTGGTTGGTGGTTACATTCAGCATGAAATAGTCCCCTGGTTGGTGGTTACATTCAGCATGAAACAGTCCCCTGGTTGGTGGTTACATTCAGCATGAAACAGCCCCCTGGTTGGTGGTTACATTCAGCATGAAACAGTGCCCTGGTTGGTGGTTACATTCAGCACGAAACAGTCCCCTGGTTGGTGGTTACATTCAGCACAAAACAGTCCCCTGGTTGGTGGTTACATTCAGCACAAAACAGTCCCCTGGTTGGTGGTTACATTCAGCACGAAACAGTCCCCTGGTTGGTGGTTACATTCAGCACAAAACAGTCCCCTGGTTGGTGGTTACATTCAGCACAAAACAGTCGCCTGGTTGATGGTTACATTCAGCATTTCGGCATGAAACTGTACCCTGGTTGGTGGTTACATTCGGCATGAAACAGTGCCCTGGTTGGTGGTTACATTCAGCATGAAACAGCCCCCTGGTTGGTGGTTACATTCAGCACACTTGTGTCACTCACACACATATGCATGCATGCATGCAAGAACACACACACACTTATTTTAGCACAGATTCATGGCAGTATGATAAATACTTAAATGCATGATATTGAAAAAAACAAGTATACCTTTTGATTTATTCACTACTTGGGGCCATATCTGTTAGATATACGTTGTGAACTGTGACAATTTCCAACAAGCACATGGAGTAACAAACAAGCAACAAATTAACAATGTGCACCATTGCATAATACATGAATTTACCAATACCTGACATATATATTAGTGGAATACCGCAGGTTTAACCTTGTGACCTGACCTATATAGAGCATGCTGTAGATCTACTAACCTTGTCACCTGACCTACATTTATGTATATATATATTATATATATATATATAAATATATATAAAGGCGAGGAAGACCTAGTCTGCAATGGGAGGACTGTGTAAAGAGAGACTTGGGAAGGATTGGGAGAGGAGTGGAGACTGATAGGAAAAGATAGAGGGGAATGGAGACAGTTGGTGGAGAGAGCAGTGCAAGGTCAGTGAGGGAAAAGAAGAAAAAAGCAACAGAAACCGAGGATCGGAATTGAGGCCAGCCTTACCCCTGATGACAGGGAAACAAGAGAAAATAAAAAAAAATATAAAAATATAGAACACACATGCTGCAGAACTACTAGCTTTGCCACCTATATATATTTCATGTAGGTAAGAATGTTTATTTCGGAATTGTATAATGCAGAAGCTAAATGAAACACAAAGAGTATACAAACTTTACAATTCCTGGTATGTTTATTTATATATACAAAACACATGCTGCAGGACTACCAACCTTGTGACCAGACTTATATATCTATGTATGTAATACTACCTAGACATGTTACAGGACTACCAACCTTGTGACCTGACCTATATATCTATATATGTATACTACCTAGACAGGTTACAGGACTACCAATCTTGTGACCTGACCTATATATGTATACTAGCTAGACACGTTACAGGACTACCAACCATGTGACCTGACCTATATATCTATACATGTATACTAGCCAGACACGTTACAGGACTACCAACCTTGCGGTAGAAGAAGCGTGCCATCTGCTGTAGATCAGTGGTGTTTGTGACAAGTGTCAGTGCTGGACACCGCCACTGTGACGTACTCGACACACTCCATGTCGCTGCCGAGCTGTTGCTGTCCACAGTAACGAGCTTCGTCTCCTTCGTAGTGCGCCGCTTGCGACTCAGTTTGCGCCGGTGTTTCGGTTTGTGCTGTGCGGGTGAGTTCTCAGTGCAGTCGGAAGACGTCCATGCTTCCTTCGTCCTCGCGAGAGACAGCTTCTTCCCACCAGACACACTCTCATCTACACACAAGTGCAATACGTTACTTATTAACCCTTTAAACTTTAAGTAATTTTATGAAACACGATCCGAATCCTTGCAGCGCGCACAAAATCACCAAGATAATGGAGCACCTAGTATTTTGTATTTAACTTTGTTGTACTTTGTTTCCGATCATTGCAAGTTGTACTTATCTTGAAGGTAATTGAATTCCGCACAAGATGGTAATATAAATGCTAATCAACTTTTAAATTAAATGTGCAAAATGCAATATGCTGTGTCTACGAGTGTTTGCACAGAATGCAATGTAAATCTGCGAACTGGTTGTCAGTTGATATTTTTAAACAGTGCACTGTCAAAAGCTCCCAATAAAAAGCCATATCAAAAATACCCCTAGTGCAGAGCAGTAATCCAGAGAACAAGTTACATTAGTATCCAGATGATGACGCCATCTCCACGGGTTATCAAAGTTAGAAAAAGTTTCCAGTCGTTTGGAAATGGGCATTTGGCTGCTTCGGCCGTTCAAGGTCTAAAGAGTTAAAGGGAATAAAACATATATGGCTTGAATTCATATTATATTACATCTTGCTATCTATTTCCATGTCCACCAAGCCAAAAAAATCAAAAAATTCAATGAATTAGAAATTCCACTTTTTATGCTGTGCATCCGGACATTTTAAAATATGCATATTTTTGGCACGCTTTTCAGGATGCCGAGATGTGACGTCACATATGACCCATAGTCGCATCAGGCCGACCCTTTCCATGCATTCAGAGCATGTTTACAAGGATAGCTTTCGGATCGAGATAATCTACACCAATAAACATACATAACAAACATATATTGTATCCAGCTACAGAAAGTAACGTGTATAAGTGTATAATCTTATATCACTAGAATTTCGATGTATGAAGGAGGAGTTGTACAATTTATCATAACAATTTAAATCAGTCAGCGAATTTCTGTCGGCGCTGCTAGTTCATTTGGTAAAGGCGTTGGTTCCATTTATTTTGTAATCGGGTGAAGCTGGTTCGATCCTCACACCAAACCATTGATTTTTTAACACTTTTTTTGTTTATGTTTTCACCAAGTAATATAAACCAAATAATTTTTACACTATGATGCACTGTTTGTATATTTTTTTGTAGTAATTATTTATTCGCCACAAAAATTAAAATATGGGAATTATATAACGATGTTTCTAAATTGTATTTATCCAAACAAATATCATGTAATGGATATATAATGTATTAACTGTATATATATTGTACGGTAATATATTGTAATTATATGTGAAAACAAATGGTGATCTGTCTGGATAAATACAATTTAGAAACATCGTTATATAATTCCCATATTTTAATTTTTGTGGCGAATAAATAATTACTACAAAAAAATATATTTACAAACAGTGCATCATAGTGTAAAAATGATTTGGTTTATATTACTTGGTGAAAACATAAACAAAAAAAGTGTTAAAAATGGTTTGGTGTGAGGATCGAACCAGCTTCACCCGATTACAAAATAAATGGAACCAACGCCTTTACCAAATGAACTAGCAGTGCCGACAGAAATTCGCTGACTGATTTAAATTGTTATGATAAATTGTACAACTCCTCCTTCATACATCGATATTCTAGTGATATTATAAGATTATACACTTATACATGTTACTTTCTGAAGCTGGATACAATATATGTTTGTTATGTATGTGTATTGGTGTACATTATGTCCCGTTGGTTGCATTCGATATAATTATTCTGAAAACGAGCCCAACCCCGGCGATACCTAGTCGACTTGTAGGCTCATTCACATTCATTATTTTGAATAAAATTGAATTCATGTGGAACCGTAAGATAACTGCTTGTTCCTCTATGATGACTATATCATGCCTGCCTGGTCCGGGTTTCGAACTCGGCGAGCATTGGCATGCCATGCGGATGTGCTAACCACTACACTATCGCACTCTCAAAGTGAAGCACGTACCTGGGCCGTGTGTGGACAGACACACCTGGCTGCCGTCCTCTACCTGTGATTCATCGCTGTCCTCGTCAAAGCTCTTTCCGTTCTTCACCTTCTTGTTCGTCGCTGCAATATGGACCGTGTCAACATTAACTTCACCAACAGGGACCGTGTCAACATTAACTTCACCAAGGGACCGTGTCAACATTAACTTCACCAACAGGGATCGCGTCAACATTAACTTCACCAACAGGGACCATGTCAATATTAACTTCACCAATAGGGACTGTGTCAACATTAACTTCACCAACGAGGACCGCGTCAACATTAACGTCACCAATAGGGACCATGTCAACATTAACTTCACTAGCGATAGGGACTGCATCAACATTAACTTCACCAATAGGGACTGTGTCAACATTAACTACACCAATAGGGACTGTGTCAACATTAACTTCACCAATAGGGACTGTGTCAACATTAACTTCACCAATAGGGACTGTGTCAACATTAACTTCATCAATACGGTCCGTGACTGCAGCAACAAACAGCTGTTACATTGTGCACGACTGTTACTCTGGACATGGGCAGTTAGACTGGACATGGGCAGTTAGACTGGACATAGGCAGTTAGACTGGACATGACACACATCCTTACAGATTCTTACTTCCCTGTTCACAACAAAACTGAGCCTTCTTCAAGATATTGTAACGTGCAAGTCTATTTCCCAATGTGCCATCGGAAAGAATGAACATATTTATTATGACAGAACAATACATTTCTGACGGAATATTTCACTACATAGAATTAGTAAAAAATAGCAGAACAACTGTATGTACAGTAGAACCCCTCTAAAGAGGCCAGAACCCCTCTAAAGAGTGCAAAACCCTTCAAAAGAGGCCACAACTCCTCTAAATAGGCTAGAACCCCTCTAAAAAACCCAGAATTGCTCTAAAGAGGCCAGAAGCTCTCTAAAGAACCCAGAACCCCTTTAAAAAGGCAGAACCCTACTAAAGAGGCCAGAATGCCTAGAAAGTGACACAGTCACACAGGTAAACTGGCCTGATTATAGGGGTGGTTGGGTCACATATGGTCAGATACATCAATCTGAAAAACATGCCATTTTCCTGGGATGGATGCTTATGAGGCACGGCCGCCTGGAAGGGGGGTCTACTGTTGTCTCATTAGTGTAACAGAATGGGTGCAACTGAATCAGTTACTATGGAAACACTGCCACTGTGGTAACATGCAACTGGTGTTGGCTCACATCAGGAAATATGACAGTGGATTAAGTTAAAAGAAAACTGTTAATATGTTCCAGTTAAAACCTGGTCCTGAATTGAGTCCATTATGAATCACATTCAACGACGTTCAAATATGCAATGTGTGAATATGTTAAATGAAATGTTCAGTCAGTATAGCAAGAGTGCATATTTTGTTAAAATTAATCAAACAAATATACTTTAATTGCTACATCAGGTAACTTGCGATACTATGAACATCCCAATGCTGTAGTATAGACAGTCAAACCACAATCCACAGAAATATTAGAAAATGACATTGAAGATGCATATTTATAAACATTATTTTTGTGTGGCATAAGTAGCTATGCTGATCTGTTTTCCAACTACTGTTTCTATCGATAGTTAAATGTGTTTTGCCATAACCATCAACAGTTAAATTGACTATTGATAGTACACTATTATCACACTGACTATTACAATGCTTCAATAGTTTGATGTGTTTTACAACCCTAGAAATTACACCCACTCTGTCTTGTATTGGTTGCAGTGACATGCAGGAAAACCAACAAACAGTCAAAGTGTAACCCTACTGTACACCTTCCCCTGTTGTAGGCTTCTTTTCATAAAAATTTCCCTGATGTATCCATACTAATACAAGAATCCACAATGAACAATCGATTCATGTTGGTTTAATGTGACATCCAAGAAGTCATGACATCCAAGAAGTCATGACATCCAAGAAGTCATGACATCCAAGAAGTCATGACATCCGAGAGGTCACAATCCCTGAGAGGGGATCAATAGCAGCTTAAACCAAAGTAAACATTACAGGAACAAAGTCTGATCATTAACAAGATTTAATGATAATAATGATCACACTTTTTCCTGTAGACATTCATACTAACTATCCAACGAACACATAAGTAGCTAACTAGTTAACTAATCCAACCGCTTGCCATCACACAGTGTCTGTCTGACTCTGGCGAGTTCTGTATGAATCGTCAGAAAAGGCTCGACTGAAGCAATACAAACATTTGTACCCATAATGACATCAACCAGAAAAACTTTTGTAAGTGACATACAAACTTGTTAGAATCTCTTAAGTAACATGCTAATTATAGTGCAAACTTAATTACCACGCCATTTCAGTGCTCTAGACTAAGCGGTGGTCGCGTAAGTTCGCAACGTTCCAAAACATGTTAAGTATGACATAGTGGTCATCAACATGTAGCATGGGGAGAATAGGTTGCTCATCACATCACATAGCAAGCAATATATGAATGGAAACTTAGGCAAAAAGCCGTTTTCAATCATAAAAACTGCAAGTCCTACAACACACACTGGTAGAGTTGAACCGAAGCTAAACCTATAACAATTTTTTGAATTCTAATTCTGTAGTTGTCGACTAGGACCACATTAAGCTTATGTTAAGCAGGCTTTACACCTGGCAACGCTGTTGCTGCGATGAGGCGATGTTGACCTCATTAAGAAATGTCAAGGCCGAATGATACTGCTTGCGATCTACGTGTTGGGTCGCGTGTATACACAACGCAATGTAACTGCTCGAGACGGGAAGTGTCACGTGACCACAAGGAGTCACGTGACCACAAGGAGTCACGTGACCACAAGGAGTCACGTGACCACAAGGAGTCACGTGACCACAAGGAGTCACGTGACCACAAGGAGTCACGTGCTGTTACACATCAACGCAGCCATTATTTCTAGGGAAGGCTATTCTATATCTAGATGCATCATGTGTGTTGACTGTGATTGGACAGATTACATGCGATGAGGTGGCGCCAGTTCCATTGCAAGCGATGGTGTCGGGGCGACGGAGTGATGGCATTGCAAGCGATGGTGTCGGGGCAACGGAGTGATGGCATTGCAAATGATGGTGTCGGGGCAACAGAGTGATGGCATTGCAAACGATGGTGTCGGGGCAACGGAGTGATGGCATTGCAAACGATGGTGTCGGGGCAACGGAGTGATGGCATTGCAAATGATGGTGTCGGGGCAACAGAGTGATGGCATTGCAAATGATGGTGTCGGGGCAACAGAGTGATGGCATTGCAAGCGATGGTGTCGGGGCAACAGAGTGATGGCATTGCAAACGATGGTGTCGGGGCAACGGAGTGATGGCATTGCAAGCGATGGTGTCGGGGCAACGGAGTGATGGCATTGCAAGCGATGGTGTCGGGGCAACGGAGTGATGGCATTGCAAGCGATGGTGACGAGGCAACGGAGTGATGACATTGCAAGCGATGGTGTCGGGGCAATGGAGTGATGGCATTGCAAGCGATGGTGTCGGGGTAATGGAGTGATGATATTGCAAGAGATACGATCGCAGCTATGTATTATTTACATGAGGTGATCAGACTGCAATCAGGTTGCGTGCAATGGCATCGCTTCTTTGCGGCGGTGGCGATGTCGCCTGGTATAAACCCAGCTTTACAGGTATTGCATTGGCTGCCAATAGATTCGCGCTATTTCTGAGGTTTTGGCATTAGCTTACAGGTGTGTCTGGTTTGATACCAACATACTTGGCTGAGCTGTCATGATGACGCAAAAGTGTATTCACACAATTCTGGTTTATTGTGCCTTTGATCTCAGAGTCCAGATGATTTAGGTTCTGTAGAAGTTTGGTTATGATTGATGTCTACTTATACACTCACAGTTCGGTCTAGAGCACCTGGTGTATTGTACAATACTAAACATCCACACAGCTAAATGCAGAGGCCTTACATACCAACAACGATTCAAAGTGGATAAGTATGTCAGTATGCAGTGAGTGCAACTCAAATTATGCTTTGCACGTGAACAGTTGTCAGTGTCTTTAGTTGCATGCACTTAAACCTTGCTACTGTGACCAGTGCTTAGTAAACAAAGGGCGTAACATAGAAGGTATCATCTCCTGGTTCTATGGTATCACTACTCAATACCATGTTACAAAACACTGGTTTGTTGAAAGCTTCTGCACAAAGCTAGGTTTATAGCAATTTGCAAAGTAGGTTTTAGAATGATTTCATTTTTCAAACATGCAAACAACAGATCGCTTGCATGTAAACAAGTGCTGCCACCTATTGGGAATTGCATCAAACCTAGATGATATTCCACATTTTACTGCGCAGTGTTTCAGAAATGGTCGTAATAAGGGGATATTACTAGCAGTGGTCACTGAAGGAAGGCTAACTGCACTGAACATCAACCATGCTGTAACATGCTACACTGTCTATAACAACCACTCACTGTAACAACCACTCACTATAACACAAGTGCAACCAACCCCACATCATAACGCAGTGTTTCCCCCATCATACACGAGGTGGAGCCACGCATACGACGAGCACCGATGGCACAAAGCTAGGGGGTCTGGGACATGCCATCTCGTAATAATTTTAATTGACATGATTGTAATGTAACTTCAATTTTCGGTGTTCAACACATCCGAATTTGTAGCCACTGACTTGGTATATTGTTAATTTCCGTTAGAAACCCGCCGTTGCCTCGAATGAGCTTGATACCTTTTAAAGTGAACCAGAAAATAAATTTGGAAACATGAACCAAACGTTTTTATAAAACATTTTTCAGAGAAATAGAATGCTGCGAGGTGGCAACTTCGGCAAATGTTTGGCGAGGCGGATGAAAATGTAGCGAGGTGGCCCACTTCACCTGTCATACAGCAGGGGAAACACTGATGATACATTGAATCGCTACGACGACATGCGCTGCGTTGTCATGACTACTCACTCTGTTGTCGTAGCAACTCCCGTAGTGACTTCTTCGTGTAGCGACTGAAGTTGTGCGACGTGCGCTTCATGAGCGAGCGCACTTCACCGTGCGCACGTGGAGGATGCATGCGCAGTTCAACACCCTTTGGGATGTGTGCCACTGGTGCTTCATTCTCGATGTCACTAATCATCTCCACAGCGATTGGCTCCGGCACGTACAGAATATCGGAACAGGAGCACCGCTCCCACTTGGCCGCAGGGGAGGAGGAGGTGCATGCTGGGACTTCCGCTATGACTGGTTCGATGTTTTCGGTGTCGTCTTGAAAGAGTGCACACACGAATGTTCCTACATGAACTATGTTTGCGCGACGCCATGTACACATTTCCACCTAGCTGTTACATTCTCTCATACAATACCATATGGACGACGCAACATTCTCAATTTTCTGCCCCCAGGAGATCACCATGGGCTTACGAACACACCCGGGGACCGTTTCAGTATTTCATATTGAGCTCACAAGAAAAGTTATCATTCAGCAGAATCTGTTATTAAATTATAAGTTTGTTTAATGCACATATGCCATATCACAGAGGACACTATTTCTACGACACACCAGCAAGTGTGTCCCAGTGGCGCACCCTGGTGTTGACAGTTTGCAGTGCACAAGATCACTGCAGAGGAGAAAATTGGTTTTAAAGAGCAAAACTGGGCTGTGAGATCATAAGAATGACAGCGAAACAGTCCCCTAGTGTTCCGTTTCTATGACAACCATAATTAGCCAGAATTTGCATGTCTCTTACTCGCTAGAACTGCACAGCCCAGAGAGGATGCAGCTTGTCTAACAAATTAGCTGTTAATTTTAACAGCAAGTTGAACTGCAACACAATTTTATTAATTCAGTCATCCCAGAAACACAGCCCACTTCGAGGAGAACCCTAGAAACGCTGATACCACAAAGAAATCTATGTACCACAGATTCATACTCACCAAACACTGCCAGAATCCACCACCTGTCCAGGTGCTAAATCACTACTGCTACAGAGACTGCAACAACTTCCTAATACTCAGCCCTGAGAGCCATAAAGTAGAATGAACCTACCTCCACCAATGAGGTTCTTAAAGACGTGTTTCTTGACCCGATGTAGAGGACTCCTGAAGGTCGAGTGTGGCGCCGCAGTGTCGTCCCCCTGGTGGCCTTTCTCCCTCTGTCGTACCTTCATGTCAGGTGACTCGGGCTCCATGGAGATCTGGTGGACCACCCCCTTGTCGGCGTTGTCCTGTAAGGGAAGACAGACATACAGAGGCCACTGTTTTGGAGCCGATACACCAACTTACTTATCTGTCATGTGTCCTACTGCCTAGCAACAAGGTCTGTGAAATCAAGCTTACAAAATGTTGGATGCACAGGTAAAAAATTTGATACTCAGCCATATATTTATGTTAAAATTTGCGACAAAAATACAGGCCAACGATATCTGCGACCAAGTGGGTATTAAGTTGTAATATAGTGAAATGGAATTTGGTACCTATTTGGATTTCACGTATCATAAGCTTTAAAATTGTACCTCATTTGTTGAAATATATTAAGTAGTTTTTTATTTATTACTAAAACTGAAGCAAGGTTTGAATTTTACCAAATTATTCTGAAACAAGACAAACAAAATATTGAACTGCAGACTTGGTTTATAATAAAAATTATTGCTGAGCTACGTCACCTCGCTGTCCGTGATTGACTCCTGTTTGGCGAGCGGGGCCGAGATGCGCTTCTTTGTTACGACGGTCGCACACGGCGGCTCATAGGTCTGGAGTAACTCCAGGGACATGGCCTTCTTGAGCACCACTGGCGCCACACACACCTGGCAACAACGCACACGTTAACACACCTAGCAACAACGCACACGTCAACACATCTGGCAACAACGGACACATCAACACACATGGCAACAACGCACATGTCAACACACCTAGCAACAATGCACATGTCAACACACATGGCAACAATGCACACATCAACACACATGGCAACAATGTACATGTCAACACAGCTGGCAACAATGCATACATCAACTCACTTGGCAACAACGTACACGTCAACACACCTGGCAACAACACACCCTTCAACACACCTAGCAATAACACACACGTCAACACACCTGGCAACAATGCACATGTCAACATACCTTGCAACAATGCAAACATTAACACACCTGGCAACAATGCACATGTCAACACACCTGTCAACAATACACAGAGGTCAACATATATGTCCACAATGCTCTGTGGTAAACTCATTTTGCTATGAACCCACCTCAAGGTCTTTAGGTCCTTCTTGGGTCCTCAGATGTGAGGCACTGCCTGCATATGAGAGGCGACTGTGGACATAAGACACCAGCATGAGAGAGACAACACTTGCTGGTGATAGTGACCAGTAGGGACAGGGCAGTGCACATCCAGGTAACAGACAGTAGGACAACTCTAGCTTTTGTTCTTGTCCAAACAAGGACTATACTTTTGAAATGTGAACCAGTTTCATGCGAGGTTTTTTTAGCAAAGCAGAAAGAACTTTTGAATTCAACACTTCAATGTTTATAACAAATCGCCGCCTTGTTATTTAAATTCATGAAGGGGTTTATCCAAAGTCAATATGCTATCATTACGGCTTTGGATCCAAGACCACACATTTAAAAGTATTGTGCTGTCATGTAAACATAAACAAACTACCCCGTCTCGAAACACATAAATTTCAACAATTTTTTTAAAATTTAAATCACCTTTGGGCTGTGAGTATGTTATGGAAGATACTGTCTATACTGTATGACATGAACGGAAACAGTGTCTTTAAGTGAAACTGGAACAAAGAAACACCTGAAAATTATGGTAGTTTGGAGCAGAGAATGAATGAGGTAAAGCTGACAAAGAGAACATGAAAAACAGGTGGCAGAAAGACAAGAGGAAGACCAAAATTAAGATGGAAAGATGTGTTAAGAGAAATCTTGAAAGGTCAGGAGTGAACAGCCGAAGGTGTGAGAGAATGGCAGAGGATCATGACAGGTGGAGACAACTTGCGGAACAGATCAAGTGATGTGGCCCCACCCCATAAGGGATCAAGTGATGTGGCCCCACCCACAAGGGGTCTAGGGGAAGAAGGAGAAATATATTAATGCCATACTTCGCTGGGGGTGACTTCTGCGGGGTCCTCGTCCGTGCAGTTTGCATCGGCGACACTCGCTTCTTCCTGTGAACTGCTTTTGTGGGTCGTGGTGATGTCGTCGGGGTTGACATGGAACTAGTGGCACCCCCACGTGATGCAACCTCTGACTCGGAATCATCTAAAATTCCGCTGCTCCTGCACAGGTATGAAGTGACACTGACCAAACAACTTTCAACAGCAGTTTTTGTCCGATGCGATTTGCATGGCAAACATACACAATTTAGTTTTTAGTTACGACTTCCGACTTATTTTTGCCATTTAAAGGAAATAAAAACAAGGCATTAGCTCAAATCTGTTTTCCTTGTGTACACAAAGTTTAACATTGTATATAACATACAAGAACATTAAAAAAAATACAGAAAAATACATTTGAAGCATAAATTCGATTTTAAACCTGTCTGTGTTGCAATTCCCGCAGGTAAAATTTAATGAGCTAGGCGATCACGTGGTATCGTGACGTCACATATGATGCACACTCACATCAGGCCGACCCTTTCCATGCATTCAGAGCATGTTTACAAGGATAGCTTTTGGGTCGAAACGAGCGTCAGAATGAGTTATTGTGCGATATTCCGATGTAATACAAATACTAGTCATCATAGAGGAACAAGCAGTTATCTTACTTCTTATTTTATTTATGCAAGCACCAACACAAGTCATGAATAGTGATGAAAAAAGGCCAAATGAATGAGAGATCCAGACAGATTACAATTTGTTTTCACACCTATAATTACAATATATTACTGTACAATATACATACAATTAATCAATTATATATCCGTTACATTACATTTGTTTAGATAAATAAAATTTAGAAACATCTTTATATAATTCCCATATTTTCATTTTTGTGACGAATAAATAATTACTACAAAAATAAAAAAAATATTTACAAACATCGTAGTATAAAAATGATTTGGTTTATATTACTTCGTGAAAACAAACAAAACAAGTGTAAAGAAAATCAATGGTTTGGTGTCAGGATTGAATCGGCGTTGCCCAATTGCAAAATAAATGAAAAGAAACCAAAGTGTTTACCAACTCAGCTAGTAGCACCTACAGAAATTCACCGACTGATTTAAGCTGTTAGGATAAATAGTACAACTCCTCCTTCATATATCAATATTCTAGTGATATTATACACGTTACTTTCTGTAGCTGGATACAATATATGTTTGCTATGTATGATTATTGGTGTAGATTATCTCCTGTTGGTTGCATTCTATATCATTATTCTGAAAACGAGCCCAAGCTCGGCGAAACCAAGTCGATTTGTAGGCCCATTCGCATTCATTGTTTTGAATAAAATTGGATTCATGTGGAACCGTAAGATAACTGCTTGTTCCTTTGTGATGACTAGTCTTTGTAGTACATCGGAATATCACACAATAACTCATTTTGACGCTCGTTTCGACCCGAAAGCTATCCTTGTAAACATGCTCTGAATGCATGGAAAGGGTCGGCCCTTAATTGCGAAGTGGCTGTATTACTGACGTGAGGTTCGACGGAACAGGACTAAATATAAAATATCAATGAATATGTTAACAACGTACCCCTCCGAGTCACGACTATAGACACCCTCGTCACATGCGACGTCTTCGCGACTCGACCCTTTCGTCACTGCCGTGGCGTCGCCGGCACTCATGGCCTTCTTGCGCTCTTCCTCCTCGGCCCGTTCCCTCACCTCCCTCTCCCTCTCCTCCACTTCCCTCCGCTCCCGCTCCCTCTCTCGCAATCGCTGCTCCCTCCGCTGCTCCCTCTCTCGCTGCTCCAGCAGCACTTTGTACCTGGTCACAGCAGACGGTGTCATATCATGTTTGGTCGCAGTAGACAGTGTGATGTGATACCAGGTCAGAGACAATGTCATATCATGTCTGGTCAGGTCAGAGACAGTGTCATATCATGTCTGGTCATAGTAGACAGTGTCATGTCTGGTCATAGTAGACAGTGTCATATCATGCCTGGTCATAGCTGACAGTGTCATATCATGTCTGAACAAAAGGAGACAGTGTCATATCATGTCTGGTCGTAGTTGACAGTGTCATGTCATATCTGGTCGCAGCAGACAGTGTCATATTATGCCTGGTCACAGTAGACAGTGTCATACCATACCTGCTCATAGTAGACAGTGTCTTCATATTTTTTCTTTAAATATTTGTATATGAGCTGTAGCATGCAAACCTAAAGGGTGATTAGGCCCCTCATTAGATCTTACATACATCGCTGAAGATACTGCAGACATAATACTTCTAGAAGGCCACTCACTGTTCGCGAGCCAAGTATCCTTTGTAAGTCTTCTGAATGATGGTGGCAGCCTCACTCTGGTACTGTAGCTTCTTTCTAACAATGAACCCTCGGAACATTCGCTGAATAGCAATGGCCGCATAGAAGCAGAGTCGCAGATGATGCAACTTGCGCTGGGCAAGGAAGCCCCTGACGTTACGCTGGCAACACACAAACTCACAAATGTACAACGCAGGAACGTGCAAGATTAAAGCAAGTAGTTCACCAAGAAATATGTTTAAATTGTTTTACCATACACCTGATATTCTAACATCTTTACTGCTATAATGTGATTTAGTGAACTACAATTTAAATATAATTGAATCATTTTATGTTTAATATTAATATTTTGGTCAAAATATTGTATTTACTTTGTTCATAGAATCAACAGTTCAAGTGTCATAATTGCAGTGTTACTGCACCAATGTTAAAATAAATTCAGTAGAAACTCGCTTTACAGTCAACTTGGCAATACAGCCACCTTGCAATTAAGATCACCCTTAAACAGTACAAAATAATTTCTGCAACTGTAGTATACAGGAAATTAGTCCCACTAATACAGTCACCTTGCTATTGAGGTCACATTTGCCCAGTCCCAAGGGTGACCTTAATCATCAGGTTCCACAGTATAGCTATTTAAGAAAGTTTTCCAATAAAAATTATAAGATATTTAGGAATGACGAGGTGATGTTTCTACCTGTATGAGGACGGCTGAAGTGCGCATCTTGAGGAAGTGTTTGCGTTCCAGCCTCGCTCGCATCCACTGCTGGATACAGATGATGCGTTTCATGATCGCCCGGTGCAGGGCGTCGTCCAACAGCATCTTCTCCGCTTCTCGTAGGAACACCTGGGGGCAGCGAGCAGAACTAGAAACACCTGGGGGCAGCAAGCAGAACTAGAAGCACCTGGTGGCAGCGAGCAGAACTAGTGTTTTTCCGACTGACTGGCCGCACACAATACCCAGTGGAGAAGGCGGTGGATGGTGGATGTGCTCTACAACAATCTCTTGTACGTTCTCCCAAAGCAAGCAACAATCTCTTCAAAAATCACTCCACAGACCATGAGTTCACTCTATATATACTCTGTGTCAAAACTATGTTTGGCTTCATCTGAAAATA
>OZ023216.1:8156409-8551409 GCA_963995525.1 Escarpia spicata
TGAAGTCACAAAAATGTCAAGCAAGACCACAAATGCAGTCACATGAAAAGCTAAATGCGGCAGTAACGATAGCTATGTGTTGTCACGACAATAACTGTGGCGGTGACATCACAACAACATGTGACAATACGCTGCGTAATCTTTGTTTCTATAATGTGGGTTAACCTACACGATTCTGCACTGCCTACTTCACCCCCATCTATCTGGCCACAAAAGACAAGTATTCATCTGATATATGTATAACTAACTGACCTGAAATATTGATAAAAAGGATGTCATTCAAATGTTTACAAGATGCTATCAAAGTGGTCTGGCTTACACTACTAACTTACTGTTAAAATAAATTCATACAGTACATAAATGTCAACAGGAACAAATATCAATATTCGTTACCTTAACTTGTCGCATCTTTGGCTTGAACGACCTGCTCTTCCTAACAAATTAGAAATGGATCATAAACACAGTGCTCACACTCCGTGTATCAACATCACAAGTTGAAAACTGAATAGAATTTGGCATAATCACAGAAGAGACATGTGTGACTACACATCTTGACTGTAAACATGCACATCAGGCCGTAGATAACAAGTATTCAGTGCTCCAATGCATAATTTTAAAACTGCGTTAAACATTTCTTCCAACAGAGGCCTACTAGCAGCATCATAACCACTGGATGGTGCCTTCATCTCAATGCAAGGCGTCCTGTTATTGTTGTCAACAAGATGTTGGTGAAATACGTGTGGTCTACATTTTCACTGACTTTTTAAAAACTACAACAATATAGGTTCTGCCTACTATTTGATGGTTAAGATCATCCACGACTGGCTAACGTCATTTTAATCAATGGAATAATTAGACTCCATCTATAATAAACATGCTGACTATGGAGCATTGTAACTGCCGTTATGAATTTAAGATCAAAACACTATAACGGGGACAGCAGTTGTCCCTGGTTTGTTGCGTCGTGGGTTGGTGTCCGAGGAAAACAAAATATGTCCACAATTGTTTTGTTGTATGTATGTGTGCAGACACACACATGTGACACACATAAAACACGCTTCATTAGTGGATGTTGTTGTACAAAACATGTGTGGGTATACATGTGTGGGCAGGTGAGGGGGGACACTCCAAGAGAGGCACTTAAGGGAGGGCACTCCATAAAATAGCTACTACACAATTCCAGAATCCTCAGATGTCAAAATTAATTCAAAAATAGATCAATATAAAATAAACAAAAAACAAACAAATGTCAGATAAAAAGCTCATGATGTATAATTAAGTTTACATCAAGGATCATAAAGGTGATGATTCCTGGATTACGATGTGAATTTTTACAATGACAATCTCAAAACTGTAGGGTCATAGGGTCCAAAATAAAAAATAGAAAAGTGAAGTGCGTGCCCTCCTAGGCATGCCCCCCACACTCACCCCACCCCAGGGGGTTGCGCCATGCAGGTGTATCAAAACGCATGCAGAACGAACAAACAAACAAACACAACAGAACGTACGTAACAGGGTGATTAGATCGCCGCATCGATTTGACGTCTTCCACCATAATATAGCAATCTCGCCCATGTGTCGAGTTTCGCTCATGTTTCGTTGGCACATCGCTCGTGCTGTGCGAGTGCATTAGGCGTGGGGACGGTGGACATACACGTGACGCACGTGACGTGCGTGCATTCTTCTTCTCGATGACGACAATGCGGCGGGAAGGGATCGCCGTACTGGAAGAGACATGCAGGGGTACCTAGGAGGGGTAGGCAGGCACACACAACCACCCATGCAGGGTGCGAACCCATCAGAGGGCAAAAGGTCAGACTTATTTTTTTCTCAGGGAAATCTAGCAATGATTAATTGACAAAATTTATTCGGCTGTATATTGAGAATGCAAATGCTTTATTACAGGCAAACCCATATGTAAATACAACAAATATGTATATATTTAATAACTAACAATACAAATTAAAATGATACGAAAAGTATTAGTTAACAATTATTAAATATTTTGTTTCAATTTAATAAAATATTTTCACAAAAGACTAAAAGTGTTTTTAATGAGACTAGCACAACTACCTGGAAATCCCTCTATGTTTGTAAGTTAGATATAATTATGTCAAATTCATCCAGAAAGATAGTGAAACATGTCAGTTTAAATACATCGGAATGGAAATCAATAGGACATATTCACATATATTCTAAGATATTCCAAAATGAAATAACCTACAATAAATATAATGATTGGCTTTCATGTTTTTTCCTATTTTTATTTATACTCAAAATGAAATAACATGTACAAAACGACGACCTGGTTTTATAGAACTTATCCTTTCTATTTGTTATTCACATTTAACACTAATGGTATCACACCTTTAAGAATTCCATTGTACAAGAATTGGGTTATATTGTAACAATTGTTATCAAACAAGCCGTTCAACTCACTACACAGCAAACCAAATATTAACACATTATCGACATCCATATTAATACACAAACAGACCTAGACATATTTGTCAAAAACAGAAAAATTGTGTTAATCTAGCAGTCTGAATTAGCACGTGTAAGGACTGGAACGAGTTTACATATTTTCTACATTTTCTTGTTACAAATAGCTGTATCTCAAGACTATCTACCTGGGTAAGTGTTGTGTACAGGGAATGAGCATATGGTATCTACTTGCCTAGGAGGTTTTCTTTTGAGAAAAAAAAAAAAAAACATTTCTTTTGAATAATTTTGAGCCATTTTGCAAAAAAAACAAGTGTTGAATTAATTTTGTTTGTCAACAAAGGAACTTTAACACATTAATTAGATCATATTACATATCTCTGAATGTAATTTGTTGAAAAATAAAAAAATAAATATAAAGCTTATATTGTTTACCAGTTTATGTCTACCATGTGTACATTAAGGACATTCTCTAACAAGCTAGGAACAGCAACAGGACAAAACTGCAGCGAACGTGTGTTGCTTGCAAAGTCTCAAGCCAAGGATAGTAGCACTGAATAGAGCTGGAAACTACCACATATTCCTTCATATGGTTTTCTTAACAAACCATTCTCAAGCCCTAAATTAAACCATTTTCAAAGCAGGAATTATTGTTCAAAGCAACTTAAAAACTGCATCTACCATTCCAAAATGGTAGCGTTATAATTATCCAATGCTTTCAGACAAGTATTTTTAAAGTTGACAGTTGTAGCATTGTGACATTATAAAATGATGGCCTCTTGTAATTATGAACACTTGATGTAAAGAACACACACTTAAAATGAGCAACTGTGAAATAAATTTTCTGGCATGCACTGTTTTATGATAACTAAACTGTGCTACATAGGATAATGATGAATATATGGTACAGTTTGACCAATCCCAAAGTGTTTCATGTAGCAAAAGTTTACTTTGTATGTTCATCTGGGTTTAGATAGAACAAACATAATAATAACTATAAATCTGTCCTGGTTTCAGGACACTACACAACACATAATTTTTTCACAATGCTATGCCAGGTGTGTTCACACTAAACGGAATACTTTGTGACAAACATCTTAGATAAATTATGTATTTTTCCTGTTATGCTTCTGGTCTGTAAATTTTAACAATTTAGTTAACTCTGTGGAGTCAAATAAAAAGTATTACTGTACTGAACAGCAAATTTTGCCATTTATAAAACAGATAAAATTTTAATATTTAATATTAAAAATAGACTAAGGACTCTATTAGTTAACTAATTTGAATTTATATTATTTATTTAGCAATATTAAAAGGCTACAAAGCAGGTGAATTCAACAAAAGAACACATCATGCATCACGTCTAGGCACACAGAAAAAGCACAGGGAAACCGGATGCTAAGGAATCTCAGCACATGCGACTTACTGGATTCTTCGAAGCACAGAGTATGCCAGAGATGCCCTAAAGATGTCTCTGCACGCAGGACAGAAATGGGTGCATCGCATTACAGGCTGCACCGCATGCGTGACAACAATTGTGGAGAAGTTCTCCGCAATTTAAGCTGAAGTTGCCGGCGAGAAAGTGTAGTGGTCAGAGCATGAGTAGGAAAGCCGACAAAATGCCAGAGGAAGATTAAACAGGATGCAGACACAGATGTTTTGAAATGTTGCGGTTCCAGTAAGATCTATCAGTCGGTTTTCTAACATCGACAACCCTCGTAACGTGCACGTATTCTCTGACAACAATGCAGAATAGGAGTCAATTTGCATTAACACGTGCTGTGACGTTGCCTTCCCCAACACCGCAGACATGGGTGATATTAGGGGATTCCGCCGAGTCATCCCGTGTGTTTGATAATAGGGGACTTACTTCATTTCGCCACCAGGTGATGTTGGAGACTTGCCGCCGAACTGCGGGTGTTGCAGCTGCCAGCGTTGTGCCACGGGCGAGCGTGATTTCTTGCCTGCGTAGACAAACAACACAACAATCAAATATTAACAAATCAGATCTGCATGCAACTGTGCAGCCTGAAACAGTTTAGGGAACGTCAAGTTTAGTGAATCATCTCAGCAGACTTTTCTAGAGGAATGGTTTAAAGTACCATCTAATGGGGCAGAAATGTGGGAATCAGCAAACTTTTAAAGGCCTGCCGCCAAATCCGTTGTTTTTAATTATGTAGTAAGTGTCTTGAGCACCTTTGTCAATGGCAGATTCCTTAAAATGAATAACTTGCGAAACAAACTCTGATAAGAAGGGTCTTCATGATCACTAATGTGTGTCACCTTTAGGCACAGTGGTTCGTTGCCTCTTTCCGCCATTCTTGAATGCAAAGTACGCACGGAAGAATGCACGCACGATCGCCCATCGTAGCATCGCGACCGGGTCGTTACCTTGACAACAAACATTCATCGCCAAGGTTAACAGTATACACAACTCAAAGGTTTATTTCCGTTGCAACCAAACTGTTCTCAGGGCTGTTATACTTATGTATTATTTTGCTTATGTCAGAACGACACATTCAGTTCTTTTTAAGCAATATCTATCACCTGAAAAACAATAAATATCATTCTTGCTGAAACGGCATATAAATCACTGACATTAACCATTACTTAAGAAAATGTCACTTTTACCAATATTTGTTCGTATCATTCTTTTAAAGCACACTATAACAAAACAGTTAATAGAAAGCTATTGTTAGCAGAAGTAATATCATTGCAATGTATAGTTTCGTCATAATGTACCAAAGCATAAGTATTATTATATGTCTATACTTTGTTTTGAAATCAACATCAAGTAAAAACACTGCTACAAATGTCGACAAAGGAGTAGCATAACATTATAAGTAGTTTTACTTCAATGTGACTCCCTTCAAACACTTCACCCTATGTTTTGTATACTTAATATGTACCTTTACTGTGCTTGTCTGATTTATTTTGAAGAAAAAAATGCTTTGATTAATTGGCTGGTTGGCTGACTGATTGTTATTCATAGCTACATAGAAGTAGTGGCCTGCTTCTGTCTCTTGACACAATGCTTGTCTCAGATACTTCATGTTGGTATGTACCACACAAACGTCACCTCCTGGTACACCTTGTGTGCTTTGATGTCAATATGTATTGTTACTACTAACACAAATGCCCATCCTTTGGCTGGCATTCCACACACCCAGATACTGAAGACACTTCCCAAAAGTATTCATACAAACGTTTTCACTGTGTGATCATTGCAAGTTTTTTACAAGTATTTAACGATGTAAACAATCGATTTATGTCCATCTAATGTTCGGTATGAATCTAAAAATGGTAAAACAACCTTAACCCAAGGGGAATTTTAAAAATAAAGGCATCACATATATTCTAAGGTGTCACAGATTACTCCATGAAAGTTTGGCACCCAAGATGCAAACCGTCTTAGAGGAAACCATTAACACACACATGCTCAATAATATGTAGTGCGATTAGTGAGATAGGTGTTGCCACTTGGTGTTGTCGTTGGTGACTGACCTACAATCTCCCTGACAAAGGAGAGACAACTATTCTTGAGGACCACCATGATGTCATGTCGCATCAGGTCACTGTTCTTCTCTCGGAAGTCCTGCAACCAGCGACACATGACCACGATAACAGTTTGACCAAAAATAGATAAGCGAGCGAAAAATGAACAACTCAAAATTCGTCCCCAAAACGCCTTTTTGAACAATTGCTAGTACCATTACGGTTCGTCGGATCCCAACAATCTTGATATCATTTGAAAGCATTCAAACATATACATGGTTTCCTGATAATCGTCACAATCACATATACAAGAAATGATGAAGTGCACATGTCTGAACCTATGCAAATGAGGAAAACAGTGCCGCAATTGGAAGATTAGTGTATTGAATACCCACTGCCAACATCGTTCGGAACCGAACAGAACACCAAAAACGGAATGATTGCAGGTTCGTTTATAGGTGTTCTATGAACGGTTACCGGGAAATCTAGATGACAACAGTATAACAAAAAGTGGATCCTTTCAAATGATACCAAGATCGTCGGGACAGGACGAGCTGTGAGGGTGCTGTTTTGGACGTGTTCCAAGTTTTTCATTTTTCGCTCGCTTATGTATTTTTGGTATGCCACAACATGGCGACATTATCAATGGTGTCACTACGTCATCACTGTCAGTATTGTCACCACTGCCGTCACTGTTAACTTGTTACCAATGCTAATTTGACATCACTCTCAGTGCTATCATAACTATAAATGTTACTGCAGTTAGCAATGTTGTCACCACCATCACTACTGTCACTGCTATCACCAATGTCACTATCATCACTGCTGTCATCAGTGTCACTGCTGTCACTAATAATGTCACTACCATCACTGCTTTTATTAATGTCACTACCATCACTGCTGTCATTAATGTCACTCACTACCATCACTGCTGTCACCAATGTAACTACCATAATTGCTGTCATCAGTGTCACTACTGTCATTCAAGTCAGTACTGTCCTCAAGGTCACTACTGTCATTCATGTCCCTGTTGTCACCAGTATCATAGGTGTCACTGACCTGGATGTGGTACTTGACGAGCCCAGCGTAGTGGACAATCAGGAAGACATCCTCCTTCATCTGGGGCACACCGTAGTATGAACTGCTCTGGTGCTGTGCATGAAACTTCGCCAGTAGGTTCTCATTTGTGCCACCAGGGAAACTGTCACAACATAAACAAATTTTTTACGACGAGACAGTTTGGTGGACTTACCCTTAATTTGACTTCCACTTATTTTTAGTACCTGGATATTTACAAGGAATGGTTATTTCTGATGTCTCGTACTTCTCTTTCTGCATATGCGTACAGTAGTAACTAGACATGTGTGCGCGTGAGTGTGTACGCATGAGTGCGGCATGCGTGTGCATGTGTGTGTTTGCATGTGCATGCGTGTCTATTAAAATCAGGAATAAGATAGAAAATGAGATGTTGATATAATGACACCACATGAAAGAGAATTGTATGTGTTTTCCAATGGTACCGCATACAACCACCTAGCTCTATTAGTGGCTGTTGTCATTTGAAAAAGACAAGGTGTCCCAAGTCATTTAAAAACAATTCTGAGAAAAACAGCTTAATGAGATAACTTCACACATTTTGATGACAAAGACACACCTTACAAAGCTGACATTTTAGATAGATATTGTACACATCAACATGCCCTCTCACGTGTGAGTTCATGTCCCCTCAACCATGAGGTCACGCCTGTATGTGTGGGGTCACTTACTTGCACTCTTCATCGAGGAGGGAGAGAAGTCCTGTGCGTCTCTTGGAGAAGAGAGTTAGACATCCGGTGTTGTCAATAAACTCGATGTTCTTCCACTGGATGCCTTCCCTCACGTACTCTTCCTGGAAACAGCAACAGTTCAACAGGTCACCACAAGTTCTCTTTCACGTTGCACGCAATTGTTTCACAAAGATAATGAACTCTTAAGGAAAATCCATCATTAAAAAGAATCCTTGTTTATATTTAAGGTGCATTTTAAAACCGTTATATCACAGGACACTATTTCATGACACACCTACAGCATCCGAATGCAACAAAATAAGACGATGAAAAGGTTTTAAAAATTATATGACAATTGTGACTCCTACAGAAAGTCTCATTTTAATATACAACACTCGTAGTCATGCTGTTTTTAAAGACGCTATACTCAAAGGTCTTTCAGGCTGAATTTACATTTACATCACTAAGTCTCAGGTATGTATAAATATAGTTTTATTGTAGCGACATTGTACACACTATTCAACAGAATTCTTCTCTGGAAACCTGTGTTTAAATAAGTTTCATTATTACTATTATGATGGAGAAAGGAAACAAAAGTCAAGGACGATTACTTGATGGAGAAAAAGAACAACATACACACCTGTTCAAACTTGAAGATGTGTTGGTTGAAGTAATACTGCAGGTGCTCGTTTGCGTAGTTGATACAGAACTGCTCAAAACTGTTGCGTGCAAAATCTTCAAAGCCAAAGATGTCCAGTACACCAATACTGTTACCCTGCAAGACAAAGAACAGTTCAACTTCACAATGCACACATTCTATGATGGGTAACTCGTCCAGAATATTCACCCGGACCTATAACAGTGATATAATTTCATCCCCTATTGTACATATGTAAAGCTTATTTTGTTTAAATTAATTTTATATACAGCTTTTTTCTGCAGAATTTTGACTGGGCCCAGTTAGAAACAATTTAGTAGTCTGTCCGAATATTTAATCAAAACCAAATAATTCATCTAGCTGTGAATGAGCTAGCGTCTGTGTGTGTATACGTGTGTGTATGTGTGTGATGTTAACATTTTCCTTCTAGATTCCTTGAACCTTTTTGTTAACGGTCTTTTAACCAGTTTGGGTTTGTAATGTATATCAGAGACATAAATCAACTGTTCGTGATGTTACATGTATTTCATTCAACTGCTCGGAGGACCGTTGATCTGTTGAGGATGTTCTACAGGTTTCGATGGTCTTTTATTTTAAGATGAGTAAAAAATAGGAATTGCTGAAGAAGGTTTGACATGCGAAGGTGGGAGCTATCTTCCCACCTTGTGTTCGCGGTCATCCCTCTTTGACAGCAAGGAGTAGTTGAGTTGCAGCACAATCCAGTCAAAGAGGGCACCGTACAGACACTTGGCCATCGCATCCCGCGTCGCCATTGCCTGCAACACACAGCACCTTCTCATTTCATCTCGCAACTGCTAGCATCTATCTAGCATTGTGTGTGTGTTGTATGTTGTATGTGTGTTGTGTTTGTGTTGTGTTTGTGTTGCGTGTGTTGCGTGTGTTGCGTGTGTTGCGTGTGTTGCGTGTGTTGCGTGTGTTGCGTGTGTTGCGCGTTTTGCGTGTGTTGCGTGTGTTGCGTGTGTTGTGTGTGCATATACGTGCATACATCCCTGTGTGTGCATGCAGCTGTGTGTGTGCGCGCGAGCATATGTGCATGTGTGTGCATGCAGCCGTGTTAGCATGTATGTGTGCACCAAGTAAGCATTCATGATGCTGCAGAGAAGAGCTGCCAAGACTTACGTCAGCCATGTTGTAGTTCATCACAACGGCCTCCCCGCCTGCCATTGTTTTCCTCTTAGTAAGAGCGTCAGTCAGCGTACTCTCCTTCACCTACAACAAACACCACTCCTCCGTACACCTACATGCAAACCCTGATGCACTGTAATTGCATCCCCTCCAAGGCACGGAGGTCCTCTCGCCTGACAGTCAGCACTCTACCACAAGGTTACTGTGTCATCAAACACAGATATCATAGCTGACAAATATTACAGACTGAGAAGAAATCACTGGGCACTGTGAGAGACAGATGCTAGATTCCAGTTAACATCACAAGAGCAGACAGACAGGTAAAATCTCAAGTTGTTTACGTCATTCATTTGGAAGTGTCTGTAAATATATACCTGTTAGGGTGTTTGCTCACAAGTGTCGAAACTCCTGCACTTAGTCACATGTCATAGGTTAACATGACTACGGTAATTTGTGTTCTGTGTGTGTATGTGTGTGTATGTGTGTGTGTGTGTGTGACAAAACTCAAGCACAGAAATATCTACACTTATTAAATTGGTCAAAAAGTTTCCTGCAGTGGTTGGCCGGGTGGAGTTTTGTAACTTAATACATTTACTCTATAACCAATGCAAGTCTTGATAATTAAAACAGGCCAAATGATGACATTTATATTGGAAATTGGACTGTTTACGACGCAGTCACTTTGGGAATAACAATAACAGGCACGTTAGCTCAAGCCCGACTGGACACTTATACAGCCTCACCAAGGTGGGTCCAGTGGCTTCAATGAGTTTGGTAACTAAATACATATTTTGAAAAGACAGATAAAAACTGTGCCACGCAGTGCACTGAAGTACATTATTTGTACACAGCTTTAAAGAGAGCATGGCTGTTCCATCTGAGAAGTTATCCATATTCCCTCAAATTTTGTGTTTGAAAAACAAAGGGCAATGAGGTTTAAGCGAGAACTGTACGCGGTAAGGATTGATTTGGCAGATGTCTTGTCATCCTAGTGATGTAATGCACATATGTATGTACGTATGCACATTGATATAGGCCCTGGCGGGTCCGATGATACAGTGTCTTTGATTTGTTTATGAGTAGTTGTAACTGCAGTCCCTTGATGTAAGCGGTCCACGCCGTCCTGTCATGGGCCAGCATTTGCCTGCATGCTACAACAGTCTGCAAATAGGCTGCCTTTGGGGGGAAGCAGGTGCTATCCTTTACTGGTGCCATCAGTGATCACTGCACCACCCTGCTTTCGTGCTTGCGTAGCACGTGCCCAAAGTAGCATAGATGACACTTGCACACTGTCACTACACATGTGTAAATATTGTTAGTATGTCGGTTGTACACATTATAGTAGGACTATATATGTATCAAAGACCTTACTTTGAGCAGATTAGACACGATCTTGACGACCTCCGTACTCTCCACAGCGACGACCTCATGGTGGGCATGGCCGGCCTTCTGTAAAACAAGAAATTGGCTAATGTTTACCACGACCAGGAGGGATACAGATCTACTCAGCACAACCACCAAGAGCCCACTACTGATATACTGGATTGTGTGTCACTTTACGTTGATCACGTATAACCAAAATTATTACACAAATTAAATTATTTTACCTGCACTGAAATAATGTGTATCTTTATATACGTGGTGCAGGACTAATGATTTTCACGATCCAAAATGGCTATTTGTGTTAATTTACTGTTTAACTTATGTATTACTTTCTAGGTGGTGCCACTTATTTTCACATTTATTTTCACCCAATATATAGAGATGACCAAACCCCACCCTACGTAATATTGAAGGACTTTGCAAGCTTACGCGACCACCCCTTAAATGACCCTGAAAAAGAGGGCCAGGTACAACCCGAGTGCTAGATCTGTGGACCCAGGTTCATACCTTCTTCAGTTCTATGTTCCCGAGATGTAGCACGGCTGATAAAACGCTGAAGACTCTGAAACAACAAAACAAATCCCTAAACCAAAGCTGTCTCTGTCAAGGCCCTACCAAGTTATCAAAATGCTCTTATTCCAGCTGAGTTAAAGAAATTCTCTCCCCAATATGTTGAAAAGTCTCTGCAGTAATGATACAAAACTTTGCACATATTTTATTAATTATGTGACCAAATACGTTCTCCCTGTATTAACTTTCAATTAAAAATGGTTGGAATGTAAAAATAAAAGCAGGATAATGTATCGATTTCTGTGACAGTGTTAAATCAAAAAGTGGCATAGATCTGAAAGTGTTGTCCAAAGTGAGAACTATCAAGCCGAAGTTTCATAACAAAAAAATGATAACATTAACGGGAATGTTAAAAGTAAATATTTACCACAACAATAAACAAAACCAGACGTGGAATAGCAGATATCTTCATCTACAGTCCAAATGAGCTGGACCTATTTATCACATAACAAAGTGAAAACACTTAATGATGTAGACGTAAGGTACATATGTTTTCGTGTAGACAAGTAAACAGTGATGACTTATCTTAATAACATGACTTTTTATTATTTATTAAAATATTAATCAATTCAACCTATATTGCTCTGATTTTAGTCTTTTAATAATGATAATTAAATTTATAATTTATCCATTTGTGTGGGTCATTCGCATAGGAATGACATATGTAAAACTCAGATGCTTTTGTTAACTTTTGTAAAATGTTCTTTATTGATAAGAGAAGTCACCTGAAAACTCACTTTTTTACACGAGTCTATTGTTTTTGAACTGTCACAATCGGTTAATGTTGTCGCTGGATTGGACTTCTTAATGATAATTTGATTGGACTTTTGCTGGTATGTTTTTATGTGCAATGATTTTTAAGATCTTGGATTTTTTATGCTATGTTTTTTCTGTTTTATGATCTTGCCTATTTTAACTCTCTTTGCATCAGCGCCTTTGAACAGGGTCACCTGGAACCACGGCGCTCTAAAAGTGTTTTGTTATTATTATTATTACCGTTTGCGAGTGTCTCGGGAGAATCCCACCATCTCCATTGACTGGCACAGACGAAGAAACTCGTGTGCTTCGTCAATCAACTCCCCATCAATGCCCTCTAGTGTGTAGCAGTTGCTCTAAACAAAAACACAACATAAACAGTAACGGTCAGTTTCTACACGATGCGATATCCAGTCCTTATGATTGCGCAAAGTATTTTCCACTTCATTCTCTGGCAGACCTGTTCAATCAAACACCATCTCGATTTCTCTGGGAAGCATTCAGCCACATGCAAATACTATACGTACACAAACATCCACGACTGCCTATAACTAGACGTTCATTCATACAGCTGAGTGAACTGGGAAAACGCAGAGTGAATGAACTTGCCCAAGGTTCAAAATGGCAGCAAGGAAATTAGAACCCGGAGTCTTTTGATTGAGGACCTGACGCTTTAATCACTGGGCCACCCAACACGTTTACATAGAGTATCATATGAATACTTTATGTGCAACATTTTTTGTAACTCAGAGCTTTGAGGTGTGCTTTTATTGATGATTTATTTCTTCTAGAATTGGGTATTTGATTGTTGTTCTTAGAATTAGAATTACATGTTTATGTATTCATTGTTATTTTACAACTTATTGATTTTAATTGTACGTTTCATCTACAGCTGTGTAATAAAGTTGCAGGAGTGTAGTATGTGACACTGAAAATCACATTATAAACATATAGGAAGGAAGTAATGTTAAAAATATAGATCTTCAGATGAAATGTCATCATTATAGTTCTACAGCTCTAACACCTACCTGAGACAGGTATAGGTAGTGAGACGGGTCGGTGAGATCAAGTGCAGACTTGAGTTGAGACGTCGACCCAGCCAGAAGATAGTAGAACACGTGGTAGTTCCTGCAACAACAACTTACAAGTCAACGGAGCCCGTCAAACATCACATTCACAGCAAAATACTATTTACAAAATATTCTATTTGTATTGTCTTTCTCTCCTCTCTTTTTAGTCCATCAAATTCAACGATGACAGGGAGGATATTATTCATGTTTTGCTCTTCTAGATTTGTGCGATGAAGCCTTTGCCACAACCGCCACTGAAAACGGTAGGAGGAGAAATGTAACACGCACCTTTCGTTCTCCGTCTGTGAGACTATGCGAGATTTCTCCAGAAGATACTTCTCTACAATGGCCCTAAAACACAAACAGACAACTGAATACTCCGTATTGAATCTGTAAAGGAAATGAGAGCTACTTTGTTGATACTGATGTAGTGTTCTGTACCAAATCCTTCAATGAAACCAGCCTGTTGATATTTGTCTACAATGACCCTATTTTGTACAGTTCAACTTTTGTTGATCAAAAATTGCTGGTCTATAAGTTCATATACTTCCCCTTAACCGTTTCTTCCCTTGATAAATTTTCAAGGTACATAAATATAGAGTAAAACATACAGTTAGTGGCTAAGTCTGTATGGTATCGCATGGTGTATTGTGCAGAAGCTAGCTATTCTTTGGAACATATGGCTGATGCTTCCTAGATTCTTTTCAGCATTTAGCTAGCTTGTATAATGTAAATCCTCATAATATATCATAAATTACACAAAAATACTAGTGTTCACATATTTGCAGAGGGAAAATGATGAGTCATCATTATTTATCAAGGAGAAGACAGAAGAACATTTTCTAGAAGGTGCTACTGTGCATCTGGAATCACATGGTTGTCTCCTTGTGGCAGCACTCAGAAAATGAAACATTTATATGCACGGTTCTATTGAGTACCAACTGGAGTAAGACTTCTGTTCAATGACAGTGTGTACACCTGGAGTGAGACTTCTGTTCAATGACAGTGTGTACACCTGGAGTAAGACTTCTGTTCAATGACAGTGTGTACACCTGGAGTGAGACTTCTGTTCAATGACAGTGTGTACACCTGGAGTAAGACTTCTGTTCAATGACAATGTGTACACCTGGAGTAAGACTTCTGTTCAATGACAGTGTGTACACCTGGAGTAAGACTTCTGTTCAATGACAGTGTGTACACCTGGAGTGAGACTTCTGTTCAATGACAGTGTGTACACCTGGAGTAAGACTTCTGTTCAATGACAGTGTGTACACCTGGAGTAAGACTTCTGTTCAATGACAGTGTGTACACCTGGAGTGAGACTTCTGTTCAATGACAGTGTGTACACCTGGAGTAAGACTTCTGTTCAATGACAGTGTGTACACCTGGAGTGAGACTTCTGTTCAATGACAGTGTGTACACCTGGAGTAAGACTTCTGTTCAATGACAGTGTGTACACCTGGAGTAAGACTTCTGTTCAATAATAGTGTGTACACCTGGGAATAGAAGTTGTTGGGAGCAGACTAAGATATGCAGACGTTGCCTACAGAACAAGTGAGGAGGGACTGACAAAGTGAAAATGGAAACAGAAGAGAGTGGTAGAAGAGGAAGACCCTAAAGTACGACAGAGACAGTGTTGAGAGAGAGACCCCAAGTGGGCAGGGATGAACAGCTGAGAGTCGGAGACAATTGACAGATCTGTTATGTCGCGGTTGGCCTACATCACAATCAAGATTTTGCGCCTAACCTCTGTCAAATGTTGCCTTTACCAACAATGTTGATAATGGTTATATCTATGTGAATTGCATTATTATTTCAGCATGACAACACCTCGACCAAACACTCCCACATAAAATTATCACTTTAAAAACTTTGCTGTATGTTTTTTGTCATCAAGAAACTTCAGAATTTCAACAAAATAAACGACATAATTTGTAAACGTTCCATGTGTTCGGCAGCCATTTCTGATGGCTTGAGGTAGCTTTTCCTAGGTGACTGGTCATGTCATGGATGGGTCAATTGTAGAAGATTGGGAAAGGTGCAGTAGTATCTTTAAGTCAGCAGGAAATAGACAGAGTGATGTGGTCTCCAGTTCACAAGAGGTTAGCCTGAGGAAAACATCATATGTTTGTTTGTCTGTCTGCCTTCCTTGCATCAATACGTGTTTACCAACATGTTGGCCATCATACAACGTACCCATCTACCTGTTTGTTGACAACACCACCTGATGACAATGACACTGTCAACTCCACCCAGAAAAAAAATCAACTGAAACTTAAATGGCAACACAGACCTATAAATTGTCCACCAACACGGCCCTTCAACAGAGTCAAACAACAGTGCATAAAAACACACACGAACATGTGCACAGCCACTCAGTCTAAAAGATGCGGGGAGAAAATGTCCAAAGTCACAATGACGCTTTAACTCCAATGTGAACCACTTATTGCCATGTATGTGCAAGCATGGACTGGATATGGCTGTGGATCGGTAATGAAAGGGTTAACATGGCACATGAAGTAGCTTTGGAGTCGGAACACAAAATTGTATCAAGTACGTCCTTGACCTTTCCTTGAATACGCTTAATTTAGCCCTACATCTCTCTGGCAAACTTATTAATTTATTCCGCAGTCGGCCGGTAATAAGTTTTGAGTGTTAGCTGTAAACAGAAGCAAGATGGTTCTAGATGTTAATTGTAACCATTGTTTGGGTTGATTTAAAGCCAAACTGCTAAATCATATTTCACCAATTAGTTTAGACATCAGTTGATAGATTGCATTTGGCCCATGGCCAGCCAGTTTGTAATTTACGCTATATAGATTGCGAAAATTGCCAATAGTTTCGAACAACTAAGTACTTACATTGACACTGAGAATTACAAAACATTTGCTGTGTTTAAATAGTTTGTTTACATGCAGGAAAACATGTCTAATTCCCACACTGTCATGATTTGGTGAATACACGTACTGTTTATTGAATAGTAATAACAATAATAATAATTTTAATAACAGTAATCATAAAACAAGTTCATGGGTGCAGCACACCAGAATCACTACACAGGATTTCATGAACAGAGACATGTAATTCCGACTGCATTTCAATGACGAATGTAAAAGTAATTTTGAATCACAAAATACCAACTTCTAAATATAGCTAAACAATTTAACTTTTGAAATGTCATGACGGAAACATAACGAAAATGGTCAGAGAAATCTAATAAGAAACTGTGCTGATAAGAAAGTAAGGATGAGACGAAATAAACACTTTGCTGTGCTATTGAACTGTGTCCTAGGTGGATGAAGCAGCAATAATGCACACAAGCCTGAGACTACACACACTCAACTTGCAGTCAGGTCAAGAGTAAACACACCCCTAATATCTATGGTAATCTACCACATAATATCTACAGAAATACACAAGGATTGAGGATATGAACATCACAACGGCACAGGATATATGTGATCCTCGCAATATGTTTATTATTTATACATCAGTTTATTTTTGTTTGGTTGAGATAATTTAAAATTTGGACAAGTTTGATGCACGGAAGCTTGATCAGCGACGACCTCTGAATATATGACTGATGTCATCAGCACCAGAGGACTACAATCGCTTGGGTGGGTTTGCTGTAAGTCGAGAGACAACACAGTTAGCCAAACAATCAAGCAAGACTTCAAAGGAAAGTGGAAGAGAGAAAGACCAAAGAAGAGATGGAAGGCCTAGATGAGAAATATACTGGACATCTACTGTCAATGGCAGTGTGCAGTAAGTAGGGCAGAGGGGTGAAATGGAGAGGGGTATAAATATGGCTTATGCTTATAAGACAGACACAGCTAAATCATGCTACTGTTGTGGTTGGAATGAAGATGCTGCAAGATGTCAGTCTGCAGGGTTCCACCTAAAAAGGTCACGTCAACTTGCGAGAGCCAAACAGACACTTGGCGTCTACAAATATCCTTCAGCGTTCTTCAGTGGTAGCAAGATTAAACTGAGTGGGCATGTGATATACTGTTTACATGCATCAGTGTCTTTGTGCATGCATGCTTGCGTGCATATAAAGACTTACCCATGGACCATTCCATTCTCCATGTACTGTACTTGGATGAATTTGCCGAATCGGCTCGAGTTGTTGTTGTGGAGTGTCTTTGCATTGCCGAATGCCTGCAAGAGAGAGGAACATGTGAGGACATGGAGAGAGGGACATGTAGAGAGGGACACGTAGAGAGGGACACGTAGAGAGGGACACGGAGAGAGGAACACGTGGGGACATGGTGAGAGGGACATGGTGAGAGGGACATGGTGAGAGGGACATGGTGAGAGGGACATGGTAAGAGGGACATGTGAGGACATAGTGAGAGGGCCATGGAGAGAGGGACATGGAGAGAGGGACATGGACAGAGGGTCATGGAGAGAGGGACATGGAGAGAGGGACACAGTGAGAGGGACATGGAGAGAGGATCATGTGAGGACATGGAGAGAGGGACATGGTGAGAGGTCATGGAGAGAGGGACATGGCGACAGGGACATGGTGCGAGGGACATGGAAAGAGGAACATGTGAGTACATGGCGAGGGACACGGAGAGAGGGACACGGAGAGAGGGACACGGTGAGAGGGACATGGAGAGAGGGACATGGAAAGAGGAACATGTGAGGACATGGAGAGAGGGACATGGAGAGAGGGACACGGAGAAAGGGACAGAGAGGGACACGGTGAGAGGGACATGGAGAGTGGAACATGTGAGGACATGGTGAGAGGGACATGGAGAGAGGGACAAGGAGAGAGGGACATAGTGAGTGAGAGGGACATAGTGAGTGAGAGGGACATGGCGAGAGGGACATGGAGAGAGGGAAATAGTGAGTGAGAGGGACATGGTGAGAGGGACATGGAGAGAGGGACATAGTGAGTGAGAGGGATATGGTGAGAGGGACATGGAGAGGAACATGGAGAGGGACATAGTGAGTGAGAGGGACATGGTTGAGAGGGACACGGTGAGAGGGAGATGGTGAGAGGGACATGGAGAGTGGGACAAGGTGAGAGGGACATGGAGAGAGGGACATGGTGAGAGGGACATGGTGAGAGGGACATAGTGAGTGAGATGGACATGGAGAGAGGGACATAGTGAGACGGACATGGTGAGAGGGACATGGAGAGAGGGACATAGTGAGTGAGAGGGACATGGAGATAGGTACATGGAGAGGGACATAGTGAGTGAGAGGGACATGGTGAGAGGGACATGGAGATAGGGACATGGTGAGATGGACATGGAGAGAGGGACATGGAGAGAGAGGGACATGGAGAGAGGGACATGGTGAGAGGGACATGGAGAGAGGGACATGGTGAGAGGGACATGGAGATAGGTACATGGAGAGGGACATAGTGAGTGAGAGGGACATGGTAAGAGGGACATGGTGAGAGGGACATGGAGAGAGGGACGTGGTGAGAGGGACTTGGAGAGAGGGACGTGGAGAGAGGGACGTGGAGAGAGGGACGTGGAGAGAGGGACGTGGTGAGAGGGACGTGGTGAGAGGGACGTGGAGAGAGGGACGTGGAGAGAGGGACGTGGAGAGAGGGACGTGGTGAGAGGGACGTGGAGAGAGGGACGTGGTGAGAGGGACGTGGTGAGAGGGACGTGGAGAGAGGGACGTGGTGAGAGGGACGTGGAGAGAGGGACGTGGAGAGAGGGACGTGGTGAGAGGGACGTGGAGAGAGGGACGTGGTGAGAGGGACGTGGTGAGAGGGACGTGGAGAGAGGGACGTGGTGAGAGGGACGTGGAGAGAGGGACGTGGAGAGAGGGACGTGGAGAGAGGGACGTGGTGAGAGGGACGTGGTGAGAGGGACGTGGAGAGAGGGACGTGGAGAGAGGCGACGTGGTGAGAGGGACGTGGTGAGAGGGACGTGGAGAGAGGGACGTGGAGAGAGGGACGTGGAGAGAGGGACGTGGTGAGAGGGACGTGGAGAGAGGGACGTGGAGAGAGGGACGTGGTGAGAGGGACGTGGAGAGAGGGACGTGGAGAGAGGGACGTGGAGAGAGGGACGTGGTGAGAGGGACGTGGAGAGGGACGTGGTGAGAGGGACGTGGTGAGAGGGACGTGGTGAGAGGGACGTGGAGAGAGGGACGTGGTGAGAGGGACGTGGAGAGAGGGACGTGGAGAGAGGGACGTGGAGAGAGGGACGTGGAGAGAGGGACGTGGAGAGAGGGACGTGGTGAGAGGGACGTGGAGAGAGGGACATGGTGCGTGAAGCAGTGAAGACCTGTGTGGTGGCATGATGTGCTCATAATGCGTGGTGATATGGCATGGCAGTATGGTGTCATGGTCTAGTGCACTGCTATGGTAATAGATATAAACTGAACAGGTTCACAAACACAATTCATTACGCTGCCAATCAAAACTAATATGATAGTTTGTGACAGTTTCACTACAACAAATAAGAAACATTAGTCACTGCCACTAGCAATAGCCACCTTCTTCCTTCCGGGAACTTAAGAAGGGGAAACCATAAAATCAGCGATAAAAAAGACCTACCGGGTACCCCCAGAAACATATTACGTTGTAAATGCCACACCATCTTACAGCAGAAACAAGTTTGGTGCCTACTTTAGTTTCAGCCTTTGATAATGACACGACTGCTATAAATAAACTATACATCATCCATAAATAACCAGTGGATCCTAGGACTGTGCCACAGACATATCTAGGGAGTCTGATAAGAGAAGCATCTCCCACATCTTGGAGTCTACAATTAACTCCTGGCACAAGAGGCATTAGTGAGGTAATACACAGTTGGAACCCCAGCAGATAACAATAATGGTTTGGAAGGAAAATAGCAAATAATCAATATTCTGTAGACAAATTCAGACACAACCTTGCATAAAAAATACACATAGCTTCTAAAATAAACGGATCTATCTAAATACATCCGACATTGGTGTTAATATAAAGTTAAACACCAACGATAAATATCACCAAAAATTCCCCAGATACAAGACAGATATAAACTTGTTTACATACTTTACCGTATTGATACAAAAAACAAACTTTCTTGTAAATGGGTAAATTTGACGTTAGAGCAAATGTATAACTATATGCACTGACAGATACATAAAGTTGGGATGAACAACAGATTGATGGACAGACAGACAGACAGACAGATGAACAGACAGACAAACAGACAGACGGACGGACGGACGGACGGACGGACGGACAGGCGACTGGATTGACACAGAGTCCCCCTTAGACTGGGCTGACTTTCACATATGGACAGTTCACAGTGGACCAGGCTGAGTGTGACACAGAGACATGGCCTGGATGAGTCACCCCAGACAGTGACAGTACAGTGTCCTCATACTGTAATCGCCCTATCTTATTTAAATAACAATAGCAGGGAGGACACCCCCAGTGAGTGAGCTTAAAGCACCACAGAGAGAGAGAGAGACAATACACATGTTGTGACAGCGAGACAAGACTAGAGCACACCTGCTGGGCTCTTACAGCACCAGTGGCACAATCACCTCTTACACACCTTGGGAATAAATAGCATTTTAAATCTAAAAATAGTTGTCAGGCTTTCATATTTTAACTTAAAAGTGACATGTAATAATACTAATAATAATGTATGTGGTGTGTGTGTGTGTGTGTGTGTGTGTGTGTGTGTGTGTGTGTGTGTGTGTGTGTGTGTGTGCGCGTGCATGTGTGCATGCATGCATGCAGTAGCCATGTACATGTGTGTGTGCGTGTGTGTGTAAAGGATTTTTTGTAAGTACCAGTACCACTGTTTATTTATTTTGTATAATGGGATTTTAACCTAACATTATACTTCTTAATAAATATAAGGGTACAGAGTGATTTTGAGTTATCACTCAATCAACAATCTGCCCCTCTACTGCTAGACCAACTCACACCATGGAAGACAGTTAATTTTACAGTAAACCTGTTAACTACTAAATTCAGATTGAGCAGTTTATATACTCAGTATTAGTGAATGCGATGTGACCGGGCAATGGCCTAACTGTTAGAGCAATGGGCAGTCAATGGAGGGGCCGGTATGAGATTTGGAACCGGGTGATATTTAGACTCATAGGTCCAAATATCATAGCAAAATCACTGTTAATGAGTGAAACTGATCTTTATGTCTGAACAAAATGAGTATCTTATGAAGTCGTAAGAATGTTATTGAAATGGTGAAATGGACTCAAAACTACATCGACAATATTGCATGAACAAGAGGACACTTGATGGAAGTGCTGCCATCACTATGTGTACTGACACACCTAGTCTCTCTCTCCTCTCAACACACTCACTTATCCAAAACGACATAACTCATGCCTCCTTTCAAAGTTTCGTCTTGCTTCTTGTTTTCAATCACTCATGGGTCATTCCATATCAACCCAACCAAGCCCTGTCCACTTTGGTACCAGGTTCACTTGACATCTTTGCCACATGCAATGTATGCCATAGTCATTTTAATGCACAAATCTGAAGTTTGGGCAATGTATTGCAAGTAGTTTTGGAATAATTTCCATTTTATTAAGCCTGGCAGATGTCAGATTTTGCATAAAAATCGCAGGATCATTGTCAATGTCGTATTGTATTTTCAAGTCAGATTATCTCAGAAACTTACAAACTTAGAGGGTTGATATTTTCTGTGGCGACTAAAAATATCTTAAAGGTCTGAAATATAGAAGAGTTTGTTCATGAAGATGAACATGGTTCATCTCAGAAATACACAAGTACACTGTACTAAATGCTCTAGTGCACTGTGTTGGACTACCAGTTGTGTTAATTGTAGTCTAAGTTGTACGGTTGCTAGCTCTGTATAGTCTAAGCCAATCAGCTAGTGCCGTGGTTGTAGCTAGATTGTAACCATTTTGAGTTGGCGCCAAAGACGGCACTTTGAATTGGCAAGCGGCCCTAGCAGTCGGGTCTTTGTACGACGGTTTTAAACTCCCATCCACCATCCCTGCTTTGTATTGTATAGTTGTAGTTAGTTTAGTGTAGTATTAGGAAGATCTCATGTGAGATGTATTTTATGTGTGGTTTTTATATAATGTATGCATGCTTTAAACACACTTTTTATGGCATTATGTACATATTGATGGTGTAACAAACCAAGTCCCATATTGATGGAGTAACAAACCAAGTCCCATATTGATGGAGCGACAAACCAAGTCCCATATTGATCGAGTGACAAACCAAGTCCCATATATTCATGGAATGACAAACCAAGTCCCAAATAAAATACATGCTGATTTTTTTTCACCCACAATCCTGGTGTTCCTGTTGTTTTCAGTGGTTTAGGGTTGTTATACAATAATAGTTAGGTTTGCGCCAGAACCAGCTGACTTGACATTTAGCTGGTTCTGTGTAATACAGGTATGACTAATTGTTGCATATCATTCCTTTGTTTCACCAACCAGTCTATTCACACAACACCAGGACCAGTGGAGTCAAGCGGAACGGTGACAAGTGAACTGAAGCAGAATGGTCAGGGTTCAGCTTACATATAACAAGTGCCTTAAGAAACCCAAGAAACCACAGAACCCCAAATGAAACAAGTCACCCTCTGGTTAATGCAGGTCTAAGGGAGTATTCATGTTAAGTCCACCACTGCACCACATTCAGGTTTTATCCTCCTTTGGATACTGTCCGTGATATGACCATGGAACACTAGGTTACACTCATTCATGGAGTAATAAACCAAGTCCCATATTGTTGGAGCGACAAACCAAGTCCCATATTGATGGAGCGACAAACCAAGTCCCATATTGATGGAGCGACAAACCAAGTCCCATATTGTTAGAGCGACAAACCAAGTCCCATATTGAACAAACGGCCATATTTACAGTTTGTTGAACTGCGCTATTGCAAAGCTATTGGTATGACCAGTTGAGATAAATTAGCCGCCTGGATCTCATAACACTAGAAAACAATAGAAAGCCTTAAGCATTAATCAGTACAGCGTAGATCAAAAACTGATTAGTGGTACCGGGTACTTGCCACTTTTTATATGGATCTGTATCGACCAAAGTTAGTCTCAATCGGGGTAGCAGTTGTTTGATGCATCATTCACACTCAGGCCTTGGTAAGGTCTCTCAACACTGGCCTGGGTTGGTGACATTTTGGCCAGTCCAAAGGATTTTTTTAGAATATCAAGCTGAGTGTTCTATGAACTGACGGCAGTGGTTAATGAACGGATTGTTGCTGAACACATCAGAAGTGTTGTCATGGCTAAAACCAAATGTTTACACCTTGTACCTTTTACGTGGAGAATTTGTGCCTTTCTTGCCATGTAGCACATGAATGGGACCTGTATTAGGTTCAACTATTACAAGACGGCTGCCTTATCCATATGTTATCGGCACCAACAGTAAGAATGCATCATTCATTCAAAGCCACAGAGCAAGGGACTTCACACAGGTGAATAGGTCATGCCGTTTCAACAGAGCAATTTGTACCCCATAGCTCAGCGATCGATGCTATTATGACATAATTATGTAATTAAAATTGGCACACAAATACTTTAAATATATACAGCAGCCATTTCTTTTTAATCTATCTGCACAGCCAAATATTCTACTGGTACTAGAAACCTGTTTTGTGGTAGAATTCCTGTTACAACGACAAAATTGCCCAACATATTATATACAAGTAATGATATCTATTTGGATGTAGTCATTTTTGCCACTGATCGTAAGTTTGATAAACATAAATGATTGGATACTGATTTGAGAGAACTGATACATCCAAAGAAGTTAATCATCAATAATATATGGAATAAAAATAAAATATTTACAAGCAAATGATTGAGTGTTGCCATATACCTATATCAAAGAAACCATCTGACAACTGCATTTGATTAGATATCTGCTATGCATCAAAAGTAACTGCTTGTTGACTGTTATACATTTGTCATTCGAATGTGTATTTGTATGACGAATATGAGAAATTATATACAACCAACATTTACTTTATCACGACTTTTACATCTCGAGTAAGTACAAATTAAAATTAAATGTACCGGCCATGCTACCAAAATTACATATGTATACATATAATAATATTACATATGGGAAATCTGTATGATGCAGGGCTGGTCTGATATCACCTACACCTTCATCTGTTGTAAAATCTAAGGTGAGAGAACTAAAATGCATACCTTTGTTTACAAGTGAAACTGCAAAAACCTTCGTATCTTTGTCAAGTTTGTAGCTCTGGTGTACGTTTAAATGACTGACAACATAAATGTCGACTATCACCGAAGTGCGATGAACTACCCACTAACTGTCTAGATGCACCAACCACTTAGAGAAGTCTATAAGTGTCTCTCTCAGCCAATCTATGCTCAAACCCACTTGAGTATATGGACAGGTAAAGGTAATGGTATGAAACAAAATGTTGGACTTTGATGCATTCTTGTCGCCCAAACAAACATGTCAAGTAGAGGGGTGGGCTAAATGCTTCGTGGAAGTGGCATGACGTATATCTGTGCATATTGCTATACTTCGATGAGCTAATGATATAATGGTTGTATCAATACATGTACCGTATTATACCTAGCAGAAACACATATATATTTATGCCTTGTCTAAAATGTGTTTTTGTCAATGTGTGTGGGCCGGGGTTACCATGAAATACATCTGATCATGTCTAATTACAAGTACTAGTACATTAGGTCAATTACAGATACAAGTACTTCGCAACAAACTTATCAAGTACAATTACCAGTGTATTTCAGTCGTCATAATCAACAATAATACTATTATCGAGATACCCATTATTAACTATTTTGAAAACATATATACATTACTATTAATTGAAGATATATAATAAGGATGGGTATTCAATGTTTTGTGCACATCACACAGGCAAAACAGAAGAGTTCAAAGTATGTAATACTTTGTATTTTAAATACTAAAGTTATGTATATATACAGATATACTTGAAATGTACTTGATATACAGTACAGCTGACCAAGTACATGTACATTGTTTTGTTTATAAAAAAAACAGGTACAAATTCACTGCAGAAATGCGGAATTCCACTGTTACATGTGTGACATTCAGACAACATTTTAAATCTTTGAACATCTACAGATCTATGCTAATGTATTGCAAACTGTTTTAAATGTCATCATAGCATTGTTCTATGTTTTGTTTAATAGCTAGTGTATGCAAAATTTTATTTTCACCATTAATTAATTTTCGAAAATGTTGCGTGTACCGTTGCATGTGGGACTTACAAAAATAAAAACTTAGACGGGCACATCAGTTATTGCCAAGTCTGTGAAGTTATGGAAGTATGTTACTAAGTGTCTTTATCATAAATAAGTACACATGTAGAGGTATACAGTATAGCTGTGTAACACTGTGATTGGTTAATATTCAAAATATATATATAAATGTGGTGTTACATGTATGACATGTTTTTGTTATATGTATAAGAAAACTCTGTGTATGTATATATGACTGTAATTTGCATAAACAAATAAATTTGACATTACATGTGTAACATACTTTTGTTACATGTGCGACACTTGTGGAAATGACTTACTAGTAATTTGCTGAAATTTACCTAGTAATGCACTGTTTACTGAGTTTACATAACAATGTGACATGCTTAATGCGTACTATAATTTAGCACAACATAATTAGGTAAGCTGATTATGATAAAACAATAAATGATGTGACATAGTTTAGGATGAATCCAAGCAAATCAGACATTAAAAAGAGGGAATTGAGGGTATATTTCCCCATGGGCGTCAAGTACTGTCAACTTTCATTGACCTGATTTGGTGTTGTCCCATTGTAACACTTTAGCAATTCAATTATAGTTATTAAAAGTTATTAAAATATATTGTGTCATGATATAGGTAGGTATTAGATTCACAAATGTAACGCAGTGTTACGTGTGTGACACACATATATTTCAAACTTTATACAGTTAATTGCATTACATGTGTGACATGAAGAGTTGAATTTTTAAATTATATATACAACTTTTAACAAAAATATTGTTGTGGGTTAAATTTGATTTCATTGTAACCTAATGACATCTGAGTATACCTAATTAACTTCTTTAAAAAAAATTATAATAAAACTGTGGTGTTATTTGAATTTTGAACAAAATACATACCTGTATGCAAAATGGCCATTATTTCCCATAAAATTTATATAATCATATTTTTTAACTTGTTTCATAACAAGGAGAAGTAGACGTAGTAAATGGGTCAAGATTTGTCTATCCTGGTGCAATTTTAGCAAGTCACCTCTCAGGCTCACTTTCCGTGGAATCGCTCAATATGTGCTTAGGTAAGTACAATTTTTTTTATTACAGCCACGGTGAATAATAATAAATAAATAACTTCTAACGCGCCAATATCCTCAGACAATCCGAGCTCAGTGAAGGCAAACTCTTAACTACAGAGATACAGCAATTGGCCAATTACAAAACGACCTAGCTCACTTAGATATAAAACAAACACACTTTAAACAGACATAATCAATTCTGCCCATTTCCATGTCACCTTCTACCTTCATAAGCACGTCACACGTGCATCTGACTTGTTCGTTATCTGATTTTCCAGTCACAAATAATAAAGGAATAATTCTAAATTATGTTGGTAGATGCATATCAAAGGTCACTATCATCCACATTAACTCCCTGGTGAATACACTAAATGATTTATTGTATTTGCTGATGTAGCCCCTTGTGTCATTCAGAATATGTGGGCGATTGATTTTGTAAAATTTAATTATAAATAGCCGATATGTACACAAATTATATGTCATATATGTATCATAATAGAATCTTGTTAGTCCAGATCCTGATATTCCATAAAATATCTGGACATCATTTCATGGCAAGACAATTTCCAAAAGCTAATATATATACTGTTATATAAATATGACACAACATGTACATCGTTGGTGGAAGAGGGGTTCATAGCAGATCTCAATGCTTTCCCCATTTTCTTAGTGCAGGTGGACAATGTGTTCAAGGGGTTTTGATGCCGAGACAGCTCGCTTTTCTTCCACCAGTGATTTTAGTAAGTTGGGCATAATGGCCCCACTTATAGGTTTAGGCTAAATCTTGATATAGTGTAACTCTTCAGCAGGTAGTTGGGATTATAGTTAGTGTGAATGAATGGTGTGCTTGGTTAGTACGGTACAGTGCATAAGGTCTACTGTGATTACAGTAGTAATGCTGTTGTTTTATATATCTATAACAATACTGCTAATGTTGTATGTGCCGAAATGTGGGCTCTGTCATCCAGAGGTACAGGAGACTAGTATGGGCTTAGTCACAGGCCTGGCCTTGGGATGTAGAGCCCACATTTCTCTCTCTTTAACTTAATCTCTTTAATAAACGTCATTCATTTGGCCTTATTTCATCACTATTCATGACTTGTGTTGGTGCTTGCATAAATAAATATATGAGTTGCTTATGTGGAAAACTCACTACACCATCCCAACTTACAATAGGGACAACAACGACAGGATTATAAAACAACGTTGCTCAACTTGCACTGTATGTGTTAAAAGTATAAGACAACTTAAAATAAATTTTAATTTTTAATAAAATGTTTCTTATTACACAAATAGAAATTTGAAACTCATTTCAATTTTTTATTATTCTTCCAACTTGATGCGCATTCTCATGATCATGAAAACAATGTAATATTCCATTAACAAATGATAATATAGTTTGTGCAATATGAAACATGAAAAGTGTATCTGCTCCTTCTGTTGTATGCTACACCCCTGTACAACGTAAGGAATTACTATCAACCTGTCTCATTGGTTGATACAGTAGTGGAACAAAGTACAGTGTTTATATGTGTGAATCTCCCATGGAATGACGACATCACTGGTGCCTCATGACTGTGATAAATACTGAATAACTGTTTACACAAAAACACACAGAGTAATCTAAAACTGCCTGTCCAGATCTCTACGCCCACAAAGTAGAATATTGCACATGTCATGTGTTTCAAGATAAATGTTCTCGTTAGTTGGCTCGTTGCTAATTAAAATACAATCACTGTTCATTAGAGTAACACGTTCACTGGATATTGTATGTTAACTCAAGGGCTGTCAACAAAGCTTGGTGGAGATAAACTAGATGTCAATGTTGATAATTTCTGATCGACTGAGTGTACTTGTTGGGTAAAGAGTGGAGAGCCCTGGACGGGTCAGATATACACACTTTGTTACACAATTTATCTACCGTATGTTGCCTATGAGAAGAGCATACCTTACAGAAATACCCCTTGAATTATTCTAAAAATTAGGATAATGAAAGTAACACGTTAGCAATGTATTACATTTTGTTTTGTGGAATATCTGTATAATTTATGCAGTATTTTGATGATTAATAAAACATAATCTCAAGAGTGCATTTCTATGAGAGATTCAGATGTAAACAAATCAATTACAAATGAAAAGGTGTGATGTGTGGACGATGTTAACAAGATTTATATTAAAAGTGAATAGACCTGTTATTCAAAAATGCCAAGTAAATGCGACAGTGTTTAACAAAAATGCATCATTGAACATATGATCAAGTTTTATTTAAAATGTCTTTTAGTACATAAAAAGCACTTTGTGCATACTCGGGTACTCGTTTATATAAACGAGTGAACTGGAGCAACATGGAGTGAACAAAATTGTCCAAGCTTCAAAATTACAACGGGAGAATTCATATTCTCTCGACTGAGCCTGATGCTCTGTGCATTTCGCCACAATGCTCCACAACTTAGATGGGGAGACAGGGTAAGAATGGCGTAAGAGTGACATCATGTCGAAAGAAGACAAGTGGAGGGAGAAAGGTGTCAACAGGGAAAAGTAGGAAGGGAGAACAGCCAGGGTGATGCAGCAGTACATGAACCAGCATCATTATACAGGGAACCATGAAGAACATACGCACGATTAACATTCTGTTTTACACAACTTTTGAGAGTACAGTAAATATATAATAAAAATGTTGAAAACATAAAAAATAACAATGTTAATTTATATGTATTATAAGAATGAAAAATGTAGAGAATTGTGACTTTCAATTATACAAAATATGCATCAAGTTCTGTGACACACTTTAACCAACAATACAACCAACAGTTAAAATGTATACTCGTTTCATGTATACCATGTAACTTGATGTATTTTATGAAGCAACAAAATGATGGTCCCCACTTGCTCATGGCTCCACTGATAACATATGATAACAGCTTGCAGTGCCATCAATCAGGGTTAGGTTTTAGCCTGCTAAAAGCTGGTTTAGCCACAACAGTGGCTAAAACCGTCTAACACTAGGTTTTAACCACTTTTAACCGGCTAAAACCTCCTGGATCTTATGTGACCATGACTAATATGTAGATAATGGATTGCATACACACCTAGTGAATTGTATGAACATTTTAAAGTGTATACTAAGACTTAATTAATACCAATATGCTGTAGTGCTACATTTTATTCACATTTCACAGCAAAATGAACAACAGAGAATAAACAACAACAAATACTATGATTAAAATTACCTATTTATTTACCTACAAGTAAACTGCATACAAACTTTGCTTATACAGTAATAACAGTACCATTTTATCACTGTAACATGCAATATTACAAACTTAGAATATGAAATTACATGTAAACTAAAAACTAGCACAGATGATTACAATTAAATCAATGTCAATACTAAATCAATGTTGATATACAAGACTACAAGTTATTGACTTGAACTTTGTAAATAGAGTTTACATAGAGCATTATGTGAAAATGTCTCATCCATGTTTCAATATGTCGTTCAGTATAGCACAGAATCCAGCTTAGCACACATGTTCAGTTGAGCAGAGTCTGATTTAGCACATGATAAGGTCCATATAGTTTAACACAGTCCACTGTAGTGCACACTGTACAGTTTAGTCACTGATATAGTCCAACTTAGCACACTCTAAGTAATATTATATCTTGTTTTTAAAATTTGTATTCATTATTTTCTCAAGACGAGACTTATGATGATGCGACAAACTATGACATGTCTGTGTTCGAGCTTGCGGCAGATCTAATCTCAGATGATCTGACCATGTGAATTTGCTAACTCGAGATCTTTGTGTATAGCATAGACTGTCTGAACTCTTTCTTTAGCACTTAAGGTGTCTAAACTGTATTAAAAACAGTTTTAAACAATGATTGTATTCACAGAGGAGAATCTTTTTTAGTTATAGCCAGTTTTAGGGGCTAAAACCTGTTTTAGACGGGGTGGTTTTAAGCGGTTTTAACCACCTTGTGGCTAAAACCATGCAACCCTGACATCAATTAAGAGGAACCTGTATGCAACATCTATCTTGGGTGATGATAACGACCTAAGTTTCTTCTAGCACTGGGTTGAATAAGAGACAGCAGCTCTATTGTTGACCTGTCACAGCTAGTTCATTAGTTCTCTGATGTCACTACCTCCATGACCCATGGTGTCAGCAATGGCTGGTCAGATCCTGATTAATTAAGTTTGTAAAACCTGTTCATTACATACACCAACTGGAGTAACTTTGCAGTAATTGGCGAATAAACCAAGCAAACAGGAGTGAACTAACTGAGTACTATCCATTAAAAAAATTAAACTGATTACTAATTATGTTTACATTTTTTAAGTTATTGATTCTTCAACTATTCTCATAAACAATGTCTTGTTTTCAACATATGTTTTTGTCATAATAATTATGAATATGAATTAAATGTTGTAATGTTGAAGGGTGGCTGTCATGGTCTAGTAGCCTCTTGATCTTCATGCGCCTATCCGTCATATCAACTAGTTGTTTTTTTAAACACACACACACCCATATATATATATATATAATTCATGAATGAATGTTTAGATGTTGATCATTTGGTCAACATGTATTTTAAATATATACATGTTGACCAAATAAAACTCTTTTGTCTTTGCAGTTTGGCCTGTACATACAAGAAATGGCCTGGATTACCAACAGGGGAATGCCATGAAACAAGATCAACAGACAAGATGCCACTCTACACCTCCCAGCCCCTGGCCTGTGATTACAAGCTTCACCAGACAAGACAACAAGCTGAAAGGTGACCAGAAATGAAAGGTCACTGGAGACATCAAAGTGCAAAGTTAAAGGGATGTTAATGCAGCTGACCAGATGCTTACCATTTATGCTTGGTCAGTCAGGGACATTGGCAATCATATGCTGCCATAGTAACATCTCCAGCATCAACAACATCATAGGCCATCATTGTAAACACAACCTTGGCTCCTCCATTGGCATTTGTGCCAACTCACACTCCTTCTATCTATGGCTGTGATCAAAGGCAGGGATTCCAGAGGATGAAAGATGCCTCGACTCACTGGCAATCTGATCACTTCCCAACATCACCAAAACGTGTCAATGTCCTCACATCTGGCAGTTCCAGTCATACAGTCTGGCAAAATCAAAATTGGGAATCTTGCGAAGATTGTCGACAGAGATCTCTCCGGCTCAAGCGTTGCTTTTTTCGTTTGCAATTACAACCCCTTTGGTATATTTCTAATTCATCATGTACTGAACTGGTACATTTTTAATATAAAATCTTGTATATCGTAATTTAACAGTGTGGGTGTCTGTTGTTTTGTACGTCTGAACATATCTCCATCTGTTCCGCATGTATAAGACTGACATTTTGTGGATGGTGGCGGTTTGTAGATTTAGGTTTTTATTTCAGCCCTGGTGGATTCTTGGGTGCAAATGAAACTTTAACGCAGCCTGTTGCTGATCACATCAACTTTCAGCAGCTAATAATATTAATGACTTTGCAATGTCATCGGTGAGAAGTTAAACTTTATAAACCTGAACAAGGACATATTATTTTTACGGAGTTGTCCAAAAACATAAGATACACAAAATCATTGTCAATTTTTAGGGTGTCTGGATATAATACTCATTACAGCAGTCACACAGGTCTGGAAAATTATGCATGTTTTAAAGAGGAATGATGAGTAATTTATCCCATTTGAGTGGGTGGGAAGGTAGATTGGCCCCAGGAAGCCAAATTAGTGCTTGACCTGTGGTCAGTGGTCACCTGGTGTGAACTCTTACACGATCCAGCCATCCTTATGACAGATGTTACACAGGGAGAGTCAACATACATTTATTCTACATGTGAACGTCTTCAATACTGGGCAATCAAAACGGAACATGAGCATTACAAAATAAAAATGCAAGAAAATGTTTCCTAGTAGAGCTTAGACATGTGCCCACTTAATGGTAGTAACCCCAAGTAATGTTTTCACTTGTTTGTCTTAAACTGTGTTTTGTGAACCAAGGTCTCTCAGATCACGTAAGTTATGTGGTTTCAATTAAGCACCGTTTACTTAGTACTAAAACAACTTACGCTGATGAAACTGTTTTGTTTTCTGTGTGCTGACTTCGACCACATGTGCTAATTGAAAAAAAATTGGAGGATGTTGGTTTTTTTTATAGAAAAGATGATATGTCTTCATGGAAACCGTAACTTATGCAATTTAAAACTGTGTCAATTATCCCTGCCACAGAGGCGATATAGTTAAAAACATAATTTCCTACTGTTTCAAGTTCTCATGTTCATAGCTTCGTTATCAACATGACCACTGGCCCTAAAGTTGTAACATGTGCGCATTCGTGTATAATTGTGTAAGTTACGTGGAAAGAGACATCGTGAGTCAAATCTTCTTCATTCCACAGGGAAACCTTCTGAACTTAACTAGGCTTAACTAGAAAAGAAATGTTTGCCACGTGAATTAATTGTTGGGGGATTTTGTAGGAAGATGTTGTCTGTCCGGACCAAGGCGAAATCGTTCACACCAGAGAAACTGAAGAACTTTCCCCTCTGGCGTAGGAACTTGACCTTGGTTTCTCATGCGACTTGATCATGTTGAAGAACCTAATAACAACAGAATGTATTATCACTAGCTTTCACTGAATATGTATACTTGAGAACAAATTGAGAGAATACATGCCATCAAAGCCCCATGACACAGAACAGAAAGAATAACAAGGGTCGAAGGGGATGACAGACGGGTTCATTCATTTTAAAATTGGAAAGAAATTATGGAAAGGTTCTCAACAGTGATGTAATGAATTCAACATTTCGACACTACTTTTACAGTTCTCTTACACTGCACTGAAGACTTTGGCTTTGGCATCGCACTTAGCAACTCTCAATTCCACCTTCATTCCATACTTGATTCCACAAAATATGTTCACAAGTCTCGTTGTTTAACAATCACAAGTCTTTTAAATACTGCATCCTCCTTAGTTTCTTAGCAGTTCCATCCATCTGTCGACGACTTTCGTTCTGTATATGACAATGAGAATGCTTAATCCTTTGATTTTGTTCCACCTCAGATTTTCAGAGGATATGACGCTAAAGAAGTCATGCCATTATCATGGGCCGTCTTCAACTGTATCATCTCAGCAGGGAGGGCCTTCTTCAACTGCGTCATCTCAGCAGGGAGGGCCTTCTTCAACTGCGTCATCTCAGTAGGGAGGGCCTTCTTCAACTGCGTCATCTCAGCAGGGAGGGCCTTCTTCAACTGCGTCATCTCGGCAGGGAGGGCCTTCTTCAACTGAGTCATCTCAGCAGGGAGGGCCTTCTTCAACTGCGTCATCTCAGCAGGGAGGGCCGTCTTCAATTGTATTATCTCAGCAGGGAGGGCCTTCTTCAACTGCATCATCTCAGCAGGGAGGGCCTTCTTCAACTGCGTCATCTCAGCAGGGAGGGCCTTCTTCAACTGCGTCATCTCGGCAGGGAGGGCCTTCTTCAACTGAGTCATCTCAGCAGGGAGGGCCTTCTTCAACTGCGTCATCTCAGCAGGGAGGGCCTTCTTCAACTGCGTCATCTCAGCAGGGAGGGCCTTCTTCAACTGCGTCATCTCAGCAGGGAGGGCTGTCTTCAACTGCGTCATCTCAGCGGAGATTCACATGGCACTTGTTCATCGTGCTCATTGATATAATTTGTACTATTCGATATTGACAAAAACAAAAGAAGCAAAGAATGAGATGATCAGTACAAAGAACATTTATTTTATAGAAAGTAAACAAGTCTGAAAACACACCTGGGTGATTTATTCGTTACAGCGGACACAATTGAAAGAGGTAAGCTGCAGAATACGTCGATAACAGAATCGGTCAATATTTTCAAAGCCATCTTAGTGATAAAATTTGATTAAATTGCATCTACAAAATACATATACAGGTGTATACTAACATTATTTTGAATATATGTAAATGCAGTTGTATGAAAACGCGGTGAAACTAGCGATAAACATTGCCTTACCTGAGCCGGAAGTGTGTTGCTAACATGTGACCCCAGAAACGATGCGCGTTGTTGTTCAGATCTTTAAATTGTGTCATTGGTGCACGTGATTGTGAACAACACTTTCTGGTGGGCTCTACGTCATTCACTTGGGGTCAAAACAAGACACAGAATATTCTGGTGTTTTTAGACGTCTGGTTTTCCGTAAGTTACGGCTGAATACGAAAACGGAAAGGTAAACAAGATCTTATGTTATGATCACTTTATATTAGATTTTAGGACAGATAATTCCATGAATGGAAATATATATCTACTGAGTAGTATTTAATATGTCGCTTGGCTAATTAGTAGTATTGTGTGTAGATTGTAGATTGTGTGTACTTTGTATAGGGGTACCAGCAGAGAAATTTGAAAATTGACAGACAGGGATAGGAAACATCAATCCAGGATCAGTATCAACATATACCAGCTTCACCCTAGACTTCAGAGGAGAGTAATAAAACTCACACACACTTTCTGTTTGATTAACAAATCAGCACAGACATTAGAACTTCTGTGGACCTGCCTACTACTAATCCTAGTCCTGGACTCCTAGTGTGACAGCAGACTGCCTGCCTACATGTTGGGGGCCCCATATACTTGAGCTTGGTGTGAACTTTGTGCCAGTGCTGTACAGCCTACACAGAGGGTATAGGTGTCATGTAGGTCCTGGGTTGAGGAGATAACAAGGAACACTGAAACCTACATCCTGGAGCCAGCAGCTTCATGCATTCTGTCCACTTGCCAAACTATTACCCCCTTCCTGCTTGTTCCACGCACCCACCAGGGGGGGCTGCAGTGCTGTCACCTAACATGGGGTGTGGCAGATCGGCAGCTAAAGCACCGCAATGTCGGTTGATAAACCACTTGTTGCTGTTTCGAAACATTGGCAACTTTCATCCACACAAATTTTGCTGTCCGAAGGACCAAGTGTACAGGGACTACTGCACTACCCTGTATACAGGGACCATTGTATTACCCTGTATACAGGGACCACTGCATTACCCTGTATACAGGGACTACTGCATTACCCTGTATACAGGGACCATTGTATTACCCTGTTTACAGGGACCACTGCATAGCCCTGTATACAGGGACCACTGCATTGCCCTGTATACAGGGACTACTGCATTACCCTGTATACAGGGACCATTGTATTACCCTGTTTACAGGGACCACTGCATAGCCCTGTATACAGGGACCACTGCATTGCCCTGTATACAGGGACCACTGCATTACCCTGTATACAGGGATCATTGTAATATTACCCTGTATACAGGGACCACTGCATTTCCCTGTATACAGGGACCACTGCATTACCCTGTATACAGGGACTACTGCATTACCCTGTATACAGGGACCATTGTATTACCCTGTTTACAGGGACCACTGCATAGCCCTGTATACAGGGACCACTGCATTGCCCTGTATACAGGGACCACTGCATTACCCTGTATAGAGGGGCCATTGTATACAGGGGCCACTGTATAGAGGGACCACTGTATTACCCTGTATACAGGTGCCACCTTATTACCCTCTATACAGGGGCCACTGTATTAACCTGTACACAGGGGCCATTGTATTACCCTGTATACAGGGATCATTGTATACAAGGACCACTGTATGTACAGGGTATACTGTATATAGGGACCACTGTATTATCCTGTTTACAGGTGCCACTGTATTACCCTGTATACAGGGGCCACTGTATAGAAGGACCACTGTATTACCCTGTATACATGGGCCACTGTATTGCCCTGTATACAGGGGCCACTGTATTACCCTGTATACAGGGGCCACTGTATTACCCTGTATACAGGGGCCACTGTATTACCCTGTATACAGGGACCGTTGTATACAAGGACCACTGTACGTACAGGGTGTACTGTACAGAGGGACTGCCCTTCAACAATCACCTCAGCATTCAATAATGCGTGTGGACATGTGCAGATACATCTAACATGAGGTGTCCAGAGATGAGTATGCATTAGCAAATAATGTTTATGATTTTTCATGATTGAAAGACCCAATGATGCAGGTAATGCCAGTGGAAGCACCACCACCCTCCTGCGCTAGGCTTACATACATAGGCAGTGGTATCAATCCTTCATACTAAAGCACCACTTTAGCTGATGAAGGTAACCCAAAACAGACTGGACAACCACAGAGATGACAGCCAGCACTGGGCAGGGCTGACTGGCTCTTCCTAACAGGTAAACTGCCTCAGCAGGAGGAAATATATGGGGCACTTAAGACTTGGCAATAACTGTCTGCACTTCACAATTACCAAATAGTGGTATTGCAGTGCCAGCTGCAAGCAATGAGCTGCCATCAGCCATCACATCTAAATATAATCAGCAGCATGGAGCTGGGCACTATATCATAGAACTCTGATCACTCCACCTGGGCTCTGCTGCATCTGGCGTTTGTTTTAATGTGCATCTGGAAACTGCAGATCTGTACCTAATTAAACCATACACTCATAAACATAAATAAACAAATATTAGTCTTCTCCAAAAGTGTCCGTATCACCAAAAAGGCAGTTCCACACTGTATTATACGTCGTACGGGACATCCAGAGTTTAATTTTTTGTATTTTTAGAACACACAACCGTCAATCACAATCAATCAATCACAATACTTTATTGTCCCTTGTGAGGGAAATTCATGTGGAGTGTAGCAGCAAACGCAAACACTCCAGGTCGCCACAACAGCGCCCTCTATCTCCTGCAAACACCAGCTGCTGTGTGATTAACAGTCCGCCCATATGATAACTAGTCTCAATTACCAAAAGTGCCTAGTAAATTCTTCTGAAGATTTAATTAGTAAAAAAGTGGTGTGTCTTACGGGACGCAGAGTATAAACATTTTTTTGGTCAACGTATTAAGCTGGATAATTCTGTGAGTTGATGATGAAAATATTCTTGAAACTTATTTTTAAAAATAGTTAATGATCTTAACAAGTAGTCAGAAGTTGTTTTATTAAAATATAAGTTTTTTTACCGTGTTGACAAACTGTTGAATCTGAAAAGAAAAGTGTCATACAGACAGCCGAAAAGTGTCGTACGGGACATCTCTGAATAACATCACAGTTAACACTTGAAATTCCTTCTAATTGTCCTTTTTTTTATTAAAAATAAGCTGAAAGTTTGTCACAGGTATGCAGGACTTCAATTCAGCATTTGTACATGTATAACAAACAAAATTACATAATTTATGATAATTCACAATGTGTCGTATGGGACGAATTGTGCCGTACGGGACAACCTACTGTTATTAAATATAAGGATAAGCTTCAGGTCTACAAAAGCATCAGTGTAAATGTTAAATAAAATCTTACACATGTAGCTATCTATTTTCTAATTAGGTCTAATTTCAACAACCAGACACCCAGTTGCTGGTTCAAATTCAGAAGACTTGAAAATACAACATTGAAGAGATTCCAGATACAAGTAATTTCAGTTCACCGGTTGCTCCTCGTTGTAACGCGGTAATCGGGGTCCAAGAAATGAATCCACGGTATAAGCAGGGCACGATAACGGCTTCCCTTATCTGCCACCAGGGCACTACGACGATGACCGTCACAGCCACTGCACCAAGAACGCCATCGAAGCCATAGTTGGTGTGTTGGACACACAGTCTATAAGCGTTCTATGAAGCTTATTAAGATGTCAGCCAACGTAAATGTGTATTCTGTTTAAACGTCATACACTGTTGAATGTTGAACTGAATAAAATTCATGAATGGTGTACAATTTTATAATAGACTTCAGACCATGAGGCTACAGTCAAATACATCCGGAAGGTGGTGACATTGATCTATTAACACTTGCTGCACGATGCTACGAATGGGAGGAAGTAAAGATTTGATTGGTCGTATAAATATGCAAAATCACAAGATACATTAAACATTACATGGGGAAAGTGGCTTGGTCAATGGGCAGGGGAAAACATTTGCCACAATGGCACCACCTAGTGAGTAAAAATACATAATAATGCAAATCGAGGTTAATAAAATTTTGGATTGTAAAACTTGTTGGCTTACAAGACCATTCCTTAGCATTCAAATGAACATTTTGTGATTTGTGATTTACCCACACAAAGGACAACTACACATGAGTGTTTCACAAAACAATACAGTGTAAATAGACCAGTTTAAAAAGTACCACTAGTCCCCTACCAGTGAGTAAAACTGTGCCTTTATGAGCTTTGCATGCCGACTGACCTATCCCAGTTTTGGTATGTTGTTCAGACACCTCTGATCAATTGAATTTAGGATTCGCTAACTTTGGGACATTGTAATAGTGTCTCCTGCCAGGTGTCGCAGTCCACTCACATTCAGATCTTTCTAAGTTCACTCTCTTCGACTGGACAATTGGTCTCTGATTGATCTGCCAAAAACTGGCAATGCATTTCAATTAAAAACAAAACACAACTTTAGGTAGTAAAACATTGAGTTATTGCCCTACTATGCGTTTGCTGGCACCAGCAAGCCACTCTCCAGAGGGCGCCACTTTGGCTTTGTGTCCACTTTATCTGAACATATTTAGCACACCATAATTGGCAGCTGCAGAAATTGTTTAAGATGAAAAGTATGTAACAGTGATAACTGGATTCTGGCTGCATGAAAAGGTATACCATAAGCTAGAATATAAATGTATTTATTAACAATAACATGTCCAGACGTGAGTCACATGACTGACTCAATATAACTCATATATATGTTTAAAAACACAGTGATAACACTGTTTATGAGAAAGGAATACAAATTTATCAGTCTACCTATTTCATATGCCAGTACTATTACCTATCAAGGACATTACACGCTGAGATAAACCTTTCAGTATCTGCGGTGGCAATTAAAAGTAAACACAAGTCACTACTCCAGCACCTTATTAAGATAATAAATTGCCTTCTAATAACTGTAAGGTACACAAATGATTGACACAAGATAACAATTTCAGCCATAATTCTACCCCCCTGATACAGTTAAGGTGCCTCATCTAATATCAAAACTATTTTACAAAAAAGCAAATATACCTAGTATCCATTACGACATGCTAGCCCAAAAATATGTTATATAGTTTGGGTGAAGTAATCAGACAAACTACAAAACAAAATCTATGTTAGACCCAACATTGGTTGAAGTGATTCTCAAAACTTGAAATTTTGAACATGTGAATGCGCAATTGATACTATTAAATGCAGATGTTTCTGTGTTGAAGCTGTCAGCTTTCCTTGCAGGTTGATTTCCGCTGAACTTTTGAAGGCTAAATGTTGGCCTGCAACTTGCTCTGGCAAGTTACAAGATCTACACAAAGACCACAGACAATTCTTTTCACTATTTAAATGAAAAGTACACAATGTTTTATTCAACCGATTGTGGATATTAATTTACTTATAATTATACAAAACGCTAACATGGCAACCAATGGGGAAACTAACTGCAGACTGACCCCCAAACAAACCACTGTATACACTGTGGAATGCCACAGGAAGAGTGACTGGAAGGTGCAGAAGTCACGTGACCCAAGGTCACATGACCTGCTACAAAATGCCAACATAGATTAGTGACTTGAAGAAAGACCTATGTCTGCCAACTAGAATATGTGGGGGTATCAAAGACCAACTTAAATTCCTTCAAGATTGTACTAAAAAATGCTATGTACAGGATCTGTACATAGCATTTCAGTACAAACCTAATATTTTGATAGACTACCTGTACTTGGTATTTCTTTATTATCGTACGGTAATTAATCGCAACCATCAAGTTTATGTAACCAGGTATACAGTGTATATGAAATATATGACCCCCAACTCTGACGGTCTATTACAAGACTGAATTTTAGTATAGGGAATTCCCATACAGGAACGCCACCTCCTAAATCAAAATTAGTTCTTTGACGATGTTATTTGTTTGGATAGTCAAGATTATGTTTTAACCACAGATTCAGGCATGACTTAATTGTATCATTTAATTTTTCAATAAAAACTGTCAGCCATTTCAATACCATTTAGTCTTGTACCATTAGTTAGTTAGCCAGGGGTTTACGGGACATCATGCATCCTACATGCGTAGAAACAGTACCCGGACATGTGCAAATTAATTGTTGCGTCCCATGGGATGCATGTGTATCAATGACAAACAACAAAAATATGTATTGGATATGAATGCCTTTAACTTGATAGTTTATTACCGAATCTGTTCAATTGGTACTTCTTTTCACGAGTCCCGCAGGCATTTCTTTCCAGATTCTGAAGGGTGCAAAATTTTGCAGCTCAGGCATCTAGGGACTGATTCACGAACCAGAACACCATTCCAATCCGTGTGCATGTCCGTTCTGGCTTCAGCGTTTGAGCGCAGTCGCTGTGCATTTTAAGATATATCCTAATTTATTAGAGCTGCATCGATGAAAAACAAAGTGACTTATAAATGTTGTTTTGTAAACTAACTGCTCATTATCAAGAAACAAATGATGGACCGTATGGTGACAATGGTAATAACAGAGAGTGCAAGCAACTCAATCCCAATTCCCATCCCAGGGCCAATCGCACCAGTCGCTCATCCAACAATTGAACTGATTTGATACCTCACACCTCAGTGTGTTTATGCCACCATTCAACGTTGTTTCAGATATACAGTACATTTAAAAAAATAAAATATTGATATGAGGGAACTTTTGAGGCCCAAATAGCGCTCCGGTTTGTGTCAACATGGGATTTATTAATATTGCTTGTTTCAAGTGCAGCGTGCAGTAACCTGCAACTGCAGCGGCGCACACTGATTCAAACCTGAACGAGTGCTATTTGGGACATTATATTCCTGAAACGATGTGGAATGGTGGAATAAATGCATTGAGGTACAAGATTTAGGCACAACTGTCATAATGCCGAAATCGGGGTGGGCCCGGATTCTGCACGTCACAATTAAATGTCCACAAAGTAATGCGCAGTTCCATCTGCTGCCTATTGGCTATTCCAATGCTACTGTCATCACCACAGTCAGGTTTCCCGCCACAGAAACAAATTCAGGAGCCTTCCAAAGTGAGTTGTGGCTTCCTCAATATCCTTAGCTTATCTTTAGGAGATCTCCCAATGTATCATTTACAGGCAAGCCAAGGCATCTAGCAGACTAGCACGCCCTCTCATAAGAGAGGAAGGCTGCTCTAACTTCCAAAACTACCTTGATTATCAAGTGAAAACATCAATAAATAAAACAGTATATTGTAACAAGGTAGTCTGTATATATTGTGATTACAATGTTATGATCTTATGAGGTCTCATTCAACTAGTCAGCTTTTTTCAGAACATTATCGCCAAGCCGACCTTTCTATGCTGGCACTGAGGGTGGTCACTGCCAGGGTGCTTGTCATCCTCAGTGGTTCTTTTACATTCCAAATTGAGATTTACATGGGTTTTATAAGTTGTGATATTTAGAAAACAATACTTACAATTAAAAAAGAACAATAAGTGGGACCCTCGCTACAGGCTTGGGACCCCCTCAAAAGAAGGCTGGGGGTCCCGAGGACCCTTGAACACAAACATCCAGGCAAACCCCTGGTTAGCAATAACTATATGGTAACCACAAACCACTTGATGGTGCACATCTAAACAAATCCCTGGAAAGGTTAAAAAGTCCTGAAATTAACATAATTTACAACTTGCAAGATAATAAAGAAAAATGAGTGAGATAGTCTGAGCAATGGCAGAATGAACGGGTTTACTGTATCTACCAAGATTCAGGAGCCTGCTAGGCAAAATGGGATGACTTAAACTGTCCAAGATTTGAAATGGTAGGAGGTAGACTAAAACCCCAGTCCTTCAATCAACAACCAATCACTAGACCATTGCATCCCCAAATCTACGTAATCTTAAGTAGGCAAGGGGTGGGTGGTAAACTACCATTGACCCTGTATTCTCTGCCACAAGAATGACAGCAGTGCCTATGTACACATTCACGTGATCACAGGAGTCCTTATCAGTGTCCACTGATAACACCTGCTGACTAATGCTGAGCTCAGGTCAGAGTTATGGAATTATGCTGATTTTGTATAGTTTTATACATGTATATAATTAAATTTACTTTTTTCAGAAGCCCACATTTGTATATATATATATATATATTTCATGTTCATATTTGGTCAGAAACGTGTAAAGCATGACAACTTAAAACATGATGGAATTTAAATTTAAATGTGATAATTTAATAAACTTATTTAAAATGTAAACATGTCACACATGTATGTGTACATTGTCTAACATGTCACGCATGTATGTGTACATTGTCTAACATGTCACGCATGTATGTGTACATTGTCTAACATGTCACGCATGTATGTGTACATTGTCTAACATGTCACGCATGTATGTGTACATTGTCTAACATGTCACGCATGTATGTGTACATTGTCTAACATGTCACACATGTATGCAATGCAATATTTTTTAGGCGAGCGATCGCTCTCGCTCCCTACCGCCCACGTTAATCGCTCATCTAGGGAGTGATTTATCGCTCGCTCATACCTGCTGCATGTGGTACCGTCTAGCGGCAAAATATACACCCATTTGTTTAAAAGAAAGTCTATTTTTGTCACGTAAATTAGCGTTGGCGTGCAGTTGCCGCCGTTTCCAAAGCCATGACTTGGAGTTTGCTTATTGCTCAATGGGATTCTTGTCAGCTGGCCACCGTTTGACAGTTATAGATTATTAATCAGTTGCAATATTCCTTGCGTAATGGATACCGGCAACTAGCGGATAAAAATAAAACTAATAAATCGCTCGATTTATCGCTCACCTGGTTTTTTTCAAACGTGAAGCACTGTGTATGTGTACAGAACCCTATTCATTGTACAACACAACCCTCACCTGTGCACAATATATTATATTTAGGGTAAATTATTTACCCATACACAACAGACTGATCAAAGTATTTACCCCAATGATAGCTGACACAGGCACAGTGGACAAAGAATTATATGTAATTAATGCCAGATTTTGACAAAGTGGGACAAACTGAAGATGACATGGACCTGACTGTGTATAGAACTGCTATCAGCTTGACCCAAATGGCTGCCCTTAATAAGCAAGATGTGAAAGACAACATTGTTGGCCTGTGTAGCGTTGTCCAGGTCTTGCTCAACAGGCTAGAATCAGCACAATTCAACAGTCAAGGCATATTACATTCAGCGTTCGAAATAGCACTTTTCCGTTTGTCTGGAACAAGTGTGTCGGCGTCTTGTCGTCCCGCCGCCAGTGTGTTGTACGTCAGTATTCGACCGTTTAGTACCTGCGTTAACAGGGTCTTCCTCTGAGCGCACTGGCCTAGCTCTGTCATACGCATAGGACAGTTTGGCCGACATACAACTTGCTTCCACTCACGGATCATATCTGATGAACTTTGGAAATAGTAGACTTTGTATCACTAACTGTTATTTGAATAACTGTATAGTTTTAACCATTATTACGCCTCCACGTGAACTTGGCAGTCTTCCAAGACAAAGTCATCAAATGTTAGCTGATCCAGATCGGTGAACATTTTCAAAACTTGCCACTGGCTCTCTGGTAAATCTATGGTGGTGGTTGATAAGGCCAAATAAAATAATATCTGTGTTTCCGGTAACCCGACCATCCCTAGTATTTCTGTGTGACCATATGCATTTTTTCAAGAACAAAAGAAAAAATATTTTTCTATGATGCCGACCCTCGACCCTTGTTTCTCATCAAAAACTTTTCCTGAAAAGCAACAAGAATTTACCTTTTGGAATGGAAATTCTGCGATCATCCCTAGAATTGGATGGATTTCTGCATAGATGTTCCGCATAAGTGTCATGGTGCCCCTGCTACCTCGTGTCAACTGACGTAAACAGGGGACGCGGGCGGAAGGCGCTAACATAAACTGTTTCGTGATCGTTGTCTGCCAAGCGCATTGAAGACATGTTGTTAATTAATACACTTGTCACATCGTTACAACACGCATAAGTGTACAGATTCCGGTTTCGAACACAAAACTTGAATGAATAACAACAGCCTAGGTTATGCTGGCTCAAAGTGATATAGTCTGGGTTTCGTAGTTCTAACAAATTGCGTTGGATGGCGTCATATATGGCGCGAGCTAAAATGGTTGAACAAAAATAATTAGTGACACAGAGCTTGCATAGTGCATGGCCTGTGGGATTGATTTCTTTAATACATCATAAATTTTGGCACTAACTGTAACTCACATTGATGAAAGACCATTTAAATGTACAATTCCTTACTCTGTAACTCACATTGATAAAAGACCATTTAAATGTGCAATGTGTTACAGCTTGTTTTGCTCCTATTAAAGTAAACGGTGGGTTGTATGGTTTAACTAGACGCTATAGTTTCTATTGATATTTCATATTCAATTAATAAGACAAGTGTACTTTTAGCATGATAAGTGTTTTCTTTATCACATTAAGATACACATACCAGTATCTCCTAGTTTCATTAAAATGTGTCCATTTCATATTAACCCCAGCAGTGCAAGTTATAACACATGCCATTTTATAGACTACCAAATTTTTTTTATAGACTGACGAAAATAAAATATTACAATAGGTCTGCCTACCCTATTTTTTTCGCAATAAAATGTTTTTCCTACCTTCCTACCCTATTTTAAAAACCAATGTTACAGGAAACACAACTACATTTTATTGTGGCCTAAACGGAATATTAATGAAATTTCAGAAGTGTTGTTGTATCTATGTAACATTTATTTTAACCATAAATTGCGAGTTTTCGGAATCAAATTATGCAAGACCTGGGGGTGGGGTGCCAACTGCCGTTGATATGTCGGCTTCCACCAACTACGGCGGTCTGCACACGGCAGCAATGTTACGACGTAACTAAATCTATAAATTATATTCCACCTGATAAATGTAATTCGGGCACCATTAAAACTATTTTATCATCATTGAAATGCTAATATAACATTTAGGAAAAATACGTGTTTGTTTGCTGATGATCAATTGAATATTATCTTCATTTGTAAAATACAGAACTTTGTTAAAATTTCAGTTCATAGAGGTTGAACTGAACTTGAACAAAATAATATCAGATTATATAGTTTATTGTGATTTTTGTGACAACATTTCCTGGCTCAGCATCACTAAAATATCGGTATACGTCATGTAACGAGTCTACTTTTAATATTTGTGATGAATAATATTGATAATGAACCGGAAAATAGTTGCAAATTTAAAAATTTGCAGATATTTGCAAATTAAACCAAATTGTGTCTTTGATCACAAGTCACTCAGACGTACATGCACCGAAACAGCAGGAACATTGTATTGTTGTCATGTTGTTTTTTTCCAAAGCTTCGATTCCCCTTGACAACAACTCGGATAAGTTAAAATTTTGTTGGACAAGTAAATATTTTGGCTTATTTCTATCACTGACATTGCATTTGACACGGGAAGTGGATGAGTTGTATCAAAAGAAAGATGTATTCACTGGACTCTTAATACATTAATACTCTATGTGTACACTCATCCAGAGTTCTATTTAGGAATGTGTACACTTGACTAAAGTTATGATGAAAGTGTTAATTAATTAATACTTAAATAGAGCTACCAAGAATTTTATTGAATGTAATGTTTTGATTTATAATTTTTAAATATTACTGGATTATTCCACACAGAAAATAGTGTCGGTAATATGTATACACAGCTAAAATCAAATAAATGTTGTCTTTAGTAATAAAATGAGTCTCAGACCCCCTCCCTGTCCCATGGATACACTGATGTTTGATTCCCTGTAGTTGGCACATTTGTTGCCCATTATCTTATCTGTTCTGTCTCATTCTCGAGGTACATCCCCTTACACATTCAGCCAATGTAGCTGCATCGATTCCACAGATCTACCAGAGAAAAAGTAGCAAGAAATTTGAAAATAGTAACTGATCTTGACAAAACAATAGAGACAAATTGCATCACATACTCAATAAACATTGGGGCATGATATCACTTTTAAAAACTGGGCAAGGAATCGCTTCAAAAAAGTGTAAATAAATTTCTCCCACCTAAATTGCTTCCTATCTGGGAACAGACAGAAACTTGCATGCAAAAAACCGCTAATACAAACACAAGTTACCAGGCATTGACAAGTATAAATATGATATGAACGCTGACACATGTTTATATGATGTACATTGACATGGACACCGACACTTGTAACCATGACACAGACATGAATATGACACGGACAGTGTGCACACTTACCTCTAGTACGGGTCCTGCTCCAAGGATCATCTGCTCGATCCCAGTTCCCCGGATCGCCCTTTGACTCAGTGCTGACAGATGGTGCAGCAACAAGTTTGTACTTTCTGTTTTGCCAGATCCTGACTCTCCGGAGATCACGATACACTGATCCATGTGATCCGACAACATCTTGTGATACGCCGCATCAGCGATTGCAAATATATGTGGCGGCAACTCACACAACCGCCGATTCTGGTAGAGTTTCACATACTTCGGATTGTAGATCGGGTAAAACCTAAACGGGTTGACGGCAATGAGAATGGAGCCAACGTATGTGTAGATGTTACTCTTCTCAAAGCGACGCTTCAGATTATCCAGAAGCGTGTTCTCGTTGAGATCTGGCAAGTTGCACAGATCCGGGTATTCCTTATCCTTCGGCTGCACGAGGAATGTGCTGAGGAAGTTCTGGATCGAGTACGTTTTATTGCACTCGGTCCACTCCGTACTCCGGCGATCCGAGTCCTTCTTGCGTAAATAGAAGCGGTATTCTGTTGGGTGGACGTCAAACAGCGATGCATTCACACGCGGCCACAGCAGCTGTATCCGCACGGGGTTCTCATTGCCCTCCAGGTGGCGCTCTTTGCAGATCTGGCCGGCTGAACTAAAGCTCTCTGTGAGCTCATACTGGGCTGGCGGGCCGAGTTGTAGCTTCTTGACGGCGGCTTCAACAATGTCGTCCGCTCGCGTCATCTTGAGTGATTCGATGCAGATGAATTCCATCGCATCACTGAGTGGGCCGAGAAACACGCGAACCATGTACGTCTGCATGCTAGAGCTGCGGTGCAGTGTAGACCGCTCGAGAGCCAGTGGGGAGACGTCTGAAGCCATCATTGTGTGTCGTCAACAAACTCTATAATTCTCCAGTCATCTTCAACAGAATCAGTTGTTGCGCTAACAAACAGAATGGGGGTGAACCAATACCAACTGCGATCATGGCGTCCTTCCTTCAGATAATCCTGCATGCACACGCATGGGATACCTCGTACTCACGTCGCACATTTCCGACTCGACCGCCGACTGCGACACAGCCCACATGGTGGAGCCTCATCCTGTCATGTGATCATGGTGACATATGCCTGCAACAAAAGATGTGCTCATCATTAGTGGAACAATTACCAGTAGGTACTAAATGAGCAGATCAGGTACAGATCTAATTGGGATGGACATTACAAGTTAATTAGTCCACAGCATGACTCCAGAGCTCCTCATGACTCAGTAGCATATCTCCACTGTCCGCATCATCAAGCATCTTCTCATACAAGATTCAGGTGCTTCAAACCATACCGAATCAAACAAATGATTTAGGTATTGATTGTGTAAACTAACAAAAATGCTTGATTATCTAGAGGGCGCTACATAGTACATACACACAAATGCAGAAAATATTAGATGACACAAAATTTTAGCAGTTTGTAAACATGTTTTCTCCACTATATGGAAGATATTGTTTATGGCTCCAAGAGTAAATTTTAATAGCAAGAATTGAACTTACACTGGAGCTGTATTTGAAACTTGCTCCAATGTACGTTCAATTCGTGCTATTAAAGTGTTTTCTCCACGTCGGTGTGAGTTGAATTTCATAGTTGTGTAAGTACTACGAAAATTGTGTTTCTCCAACTGTTGTAAGTTATGTAGTACATCCCCAACTAGGCGGTGAATCCCCTACACATGGGTGAATGGTTGGAACAATTGCTAAAACCGTGCGTAACGTTCTGATTAACATCTGTCTAACATCTGGCAGGAATCCTAAAACATCTAACCAATTGGGAACTTTTAAAAATAAAGGTGGTGGTTTACTTCCAAGGGATCATAAATGAATGGGGAGTGCAAAGTGTCTTAGAGTTGAGGAAATACTTCAATTACTGACATTACATTTACACATATGTTCTATTAATTACAGTAACGTAACCAACACATTACATGTGAAATAATTGTTGATTATTGTTATTTTGGGGATTACGATGACCAGTTTACTTAATCATTATCATCTTACATTGGAATAATTATCATCTTACATTGGAATAATTAAAACAAACTGGTTACAGCCTTAATTGGTTCCGCTGTCAACCTGGAATTGTATATAATTTTGTCGATTGTTTTACCGATTGTTTATGTTTGTATGTATGATTTATACAATTCCAAATAAAGCCTACCTACCTACCTACCTAACACACACAATTTGTATACATCATAATTATGCTTTGTTATAAAAAATTCTAGTCATTTGATTGGCAATATGCACATCATCTGAACTCCGCATACCACACAGTAGATGAGGGGGAGGTAAGGTGATGGTTTGGATGAACACAACACACTATGTTTTTACTTTCTGATGAGACATGCCCCCAATAATAGTACACTAACGTAACACACCACGCTCCATGATGAACTGTCACATTTCATGAAACAAACTCACAACCTTACCCCAGGTAGCAGCACAATTGACCATTGACCTACATATACATATATATATATATATATATATACACACACTCTATATATAATTCATAGCTGTGACATCACACGTCTGCTTCACAATGGGCAGTCACATTTTATTAAACAAATTCACCACCTTACCTCAGGTAGCAGCACAATTGACCTTTGACCTATATATATATATATATTATATATGTATATAGATATATATGACTCATAGCTGTGAGTGACATCACACGTCTGCTCACCTGGGCAGTGGTAGAATGTATGAGATTTTAAAAACCACACACCATTTGCCAACTTTCACGTTTATGCCCAACCCTACCATCTGTCAGCTAACAGGAAACTAACCACCCAACCTGTGGAATACTTAGCCTAGGGGACTCATTTTTCTTTAATTTTGTCTATAGTACCCATTGCGGCACTACAATTCAGCATGGGAAAGTAACAGGTGACTAAACTCGCCCCCCCCCCCCCCCATGAGACTACAGATACACTACTGCAGACATCTACATAATGACAGGTATTCTTGCGCTCACTCGCCAATGACAGGTTTGTCACTACGCAACTATTCGAACCAACACAACTGTGGGGAAACCTTGCTTCCTACTACACAAAGGCCAGATGAGTAATGTCACCACAATTACATCACTGATTCAACCAGTGGTTATTCACACAGGCACAGTTAGATTGTAAATCAACTGTACCTCCCCTAGCTGAGCCACTAAAACGTCTGACCCAGTCTGGCTGTACACTGTATACCATGTACAGCAGGCACAGATGGCTAGGACAGGGTCTAGGGGCCACATTCAACACTCAAGGTTCATTTCAGTTTAACTTAATAGGTGTTGCAATGGTTTTGCTCTACATGTACACACATTTTATTTAGTCTGTTATTACTAAATGGTGTACCGGGGGTACTGGTATTGTCAGTGACTTTGGTAAAAGCACAGCGAGATGTCAAAAGAAGTCAAACCATTATTGAGTCACTGAAGTACTTGTGTGAGTTGTCATTGCTAGCAATCACAACAGTTACTGCTGGTCAGATGACCCTAATTAATTAACCCCTTCATTATGTACACTAACTTGAGTAACCTTGCAAGCAGGAGTCGACCTGGGTATTGCATGCAACTTGGGCTATATATATACATATATATATATATATAGACAGCATTTGCCAAAGACAACAGGGTGGGTTATAGTGGCTATGATCCCTGAAATGCTTCATTAGGTGGCTTGAAGGCAAATGCGGAACAGTCCCAGAAAAAAGTTCACAGGAAATATTACTTATTATTACTAATATTTGTATCATGCCATAAGTCCGGGGGATAATTCTTTTATTATGTAGATACATAATACATGTTTGTAAAAAGGTCTAGTTCACAGTTCCTTGGCAGAAGTAAGCCAGAGCTCTAACTTGTGTTCCATACTACGACTGAAGAAAAAAAACATCTTTTAAATCTATTTTAGTAAACGTCTACATTAACAACCTGTGTAACTTTGTGAAACAATTGTGCTATAATGTTGTTTGCAGTAATCTAGCATTATAAATCACTGTTAAGGTATGTGTATCATAACTTAATATCTGGCCAATTAAAGCTTGTCCAGGGCCAAACTTTATCTCCCTTCTCTAGCATGACTAGTGCTATAAAGTACACTTAACAACAATTGTGAATTATCCACTTTAACTGAACGAATTCACATTAATTTAAAGGTATGTAATATCTTAACTGTTTTTATCATAAAAGAACCACCAGTTTTGACCATTATAATTTTTTTTTAATTTAATTTGAATGTTTTGTTCCAAATGGCAGATTTACAATGGCACATAATTTTATGTGAATTAATGATAGTCGGACCTCACTTTATGTATAGGTTACATTGGCAACACAACCACATCACAATTAAGGTGATCTTAGGATTGTCGCAAATTATTCCTGCAACAAAAAAGTATAACAAAATGAGTCTCACTAATATGGTCACCTCATCAGTCAGGTCATGTTTGCTCAGTCCCAAGGGTCGCCTTAATAGTGAGGTTCCACTGTATATGGATATAATGTAAACCGCCAAATGCCTGACCCCATTCAATTTCATTACGCAGGTATTGGAAATCAACAACAACTATTCATAAATTTGTGTACAAATTGGCGCGCGGTCGATATTCATAAAGTGATAACACTGATTAACAGTCAAATTATATTAATATTATATTATATTGTATATAATGACATCACTCTACAAGAACATCATTAGTACCGGGAAGCATTCAGCCACAACACAATTACTGCACAAGTGTCACTGGTTTGCATAATGCCAGTATGCCAATAATATCTAGCTAAGTAACCATACTGTCAAACAAAAGTATATACACTACTTTGTACACAACATATGACTAATCATGAGAATTCATAATCCTTTGGTTTTGAGCCACCTGTTTTGAGTTTCCAAGGATATTGGTGGTAAAGTAGCATTGTTATATTAATATTATTAAATGAGGCAATTTATAGTTTATCATCTTCGTTACAAAGATCACAGCTGACATTTTCATCATTGGGTCTGGCTAACAACAAACTCGGTGGATAGATTCATTAAGGCATGATTCATCACTTGGTCACTGAACAAATTACTGGGTGTTTCCCGTAATTAAGACCCAGCTACACCAATAACTAATAAGCATGGCAAACAACTACGGAAGTCACTTAGCATTCACCTTGCAATGGCATTCATTAAAGCATCTACTGGCATTGACGTCATTACGACAATCAAGAAACCGTGCCAGGCAGCAATTGTGTGCCAACAAGTATAGCTATAAAATTATGTCTTTCTTTTACTCTACACCAACTTGTTACCGAGACATCTGGTTTACCTGTTAGTTACATTTAATTTAAATCCCAACCTTCATGTTTGTAAAATATAATAACATTAGAATAAATTGACAGAGCTGACACTAGCGACGTCACCTGTGTACAATGGCTAGTGTCGCCATCTAACGATATTCTGACGAAGACATCTGTCAAAGCGATACAAAGGAAATGGTAAATTGGTAATAAAATTGTTTAACTAGATTAACGCCATTACATACTTTCGCCTGTCACGACATGCCAAATATACACACACTGACACAGGCCTGCACATTACTAGATGTGTGTATGCCCTCAAATTAAGCAGCGCGGCCTGTTGGAAATCAGAACGACATCGAATGTCCTGCATTCACATGGAGCCGGCCGCCACACAGGTTTAATGTAGCCAGTGCGCCGATGGACATACATACATGTGTTGTTATTCAAGCTGCAGTCCTTCACCTGAGTCCACAAAAACTAGGGCGAGGCATCAACACACAGCAGCGGACCAGGAACAATCTTGCAGCAATGCAGAACACATTGGACACCGCAGGCAGGTAACATACCAGGCGCTGGTAAGGCAAGCCAGCTTCCCTCGCTTGCTCCCTGCACCTGGATCATCTCTCGGCGGACTACGGGCTGGCACAGATGTTGGCAACTCTCCATGTGTATGTACACAGGTGCTTTCATGACTAGCACAAATTGGTCGTACGACACACAGAATGACGATTCCGCGTAAATAAGAGAACAAAATTCAACCATAAGAAACAAGGCCAGCAGCTCCTTGCCGACTATTCCAAAAGACCTAGACAGGATAGCGCTTGTTGTACACAGGAACAATTTATAATTATTTGTTCACATGTCATCTAAATATTTTACAATTTAGTGACAATTCTTCAAGATGTCCTCAGTCAGATTCAGTCGTTCATGTGTAAAACTTGGCCGAGTCCAACAGAACTATCAAAGCCTTTCTTCAAACTTAATATAGTCACATATTTTTGTATACTCATTCATTGTAGCCCTGTATATGATATATGCCAGCATGAGCAGCAAGCCACAAAACAGGCATTGTGTTCTGCTCTATACTCCCACACACTATCTTCACCTCCTGTCTAGGCTCATTCAAGTAGAGGTCATGGGAAGGTGATTGACAGGTGTCACTCACCCGATGCTCTGTTTACATCAAGCAATTTTACTTAGTTTTACCCTGACACTATCGTATGACTCACCCCTTGCAGCAACCCCAGTTAATGAAGTAGAACCCTGCCATAATGACAATGTTGGACAACACATGCGAGTGCTCTGAAAAACTAGTGGTACTTGCCAAATACTACAGTGATTCTGTTGCTCCAGTTCACTCAGCTGGTTATAGACAGTAATGGATATTTGGGTATGATTAGTCTTTGTGCAGGCTTTTCTGCAGGTCAAATTTTTACCAGTCAAAAAATATCCTGGTAGATACACATGTCTGCTCACACACATACAATCCAGTGCAAACGTTCATATATATATATAATTTATATAAACATAAATTCATAATTATATGTATACAGGTGTACGTATGACACACAATTTTAAAGCATAATGGACACAACAGTGAAATTTCCAATCGTTTAAATTCAAATTTAAACCCATCCAAAAACGAACTCAACCCATCCAAATGATGGGTGGATGGCCATCTAGATAATCATAAAGCTGTGACTGAACGGTTCAGCCAGGGATTGACAAGTAAAGCACTGTGACCAATCCTAAAGATACGATATTGTGCTACTGGGTGAATTGTTTGAAAAGAGAATCAGATCACTGGTTTGCTCATTTTATGTTGAAATCATGCAGAGAAAATTAAACAAAATCGCAAATAATTGATTTATTGACACAATACTAAGTAGATAAAACTACTAATAGTTGTTCAGAATGTATTTACTTACACTTATTGCTGATGACATAGTAAGATATTTTCTTTGATCAAGCACTTACCCAGTCAAATAATAAAGTATTCACACTCTAACTCAAGATCAAATACTTATTATTAACCACATATATAATAACATTGCTGCAGAATTTGACAACGGAATGGCTCACAGTTTGACTTGTGCAGTGTACCCTGTGCATGTTAGCTTTGCGAAAAACAACACCCCCTGGTGGAAATGCAGTTAACCATTTAGCAGAAGGTAACAATTGTTTGTCAACTAGATGGTAGATTTTGTATAATTGTTTACTCAGCAAACACACTGTATGTTGTTATCTGAACAGATATACCTCTAATAGCAATACTTGTACATCTTGTAAATACTCACTCACCAATTGGATTAGACAGCTTGTGAAAAGGCCCAACAGTAAAGCTACTAGCCTTAAGCTACCACTAGTTTCAAACCCTGTCTGCATGTATTGACACTGGAGGCAAGATATATTGCAGGCAGTTAGAAAAAAACTTGAGGGCACCTTGTTTGAACGCAGGTGTTTTTTGGCAACAACTCACAAATCTGTTTTAGAAGTTGTGCAATGCATTTCGTGTTTTCCCAAGCACTGTCACTGCATTAAGCAAACCAACAGTTCTTTCTTAGCATCAACAGACACCAAACAACGTAGGATAGAAGAACATATCCCTAACAAAAGGCCTGGTTTCTTTCACAAAAAGGACAATGATTAAAAGTCAGCATGAACTGGTTAACTAAAAGTTGAGTATTTCACAGGTGTTACGCGTATTTATGTAGTCAAGTTCTACTGAATGTCATCAACAAAAATTTACATTATTCAAGTAACTTTATATTTGTTTATATCTATCATGCAGCTATGTTATCATTGTGTGTCAATCAAAATTTTATTTTTCTATCATAAAAATAACTAATCAACTGAAATCTTCATGAATTTACAGTTCATTTTGACAACAAATGAAACATGCAGGCAATGATGAACCGCCTGTAGGTCTGTCAGTGTCAAGTACAACATAAACCAAAACAATAAATTGTTTAACTATCTTTCCCTGAACACTGCATTTATAACCACAAACAACTTCAAACTATCTAAGCCGATGATAAAGCCAATTAAAAAATATATCAACATATCACCATGATTAAAAAATTAATTATTGATTAACAGATTACCGCGATTTACTGACTTGTGATTATTTGGATCAATCATCACAGGTCTCAGACATTCTAAGGCAGATGACCTTGTTATCATAATCCCACAATCCGATGAAAACAGATTTTCTCACTGAGGGTGATATCCATATTGGTCACAGCAAGCCAGCATTGTTAAGCATTAACCCTGAATAGGACATGCAAGAGTTATCATTAAAATAAGGGAAAGCTGAAGAATTTAAATTTTGAATAAACATGTCTTCAGTTTTTTGCAGACGCAGAACACAGTTTCAAGGAGTATTTATAAAAATGAAGTTATTCACATAAATTTAAAAAGTTCTTTTCTAGTTAACCAGTTAACTATAATAAATCCCAAACTGATCAGGAGTTCTGAACAACCACAGAAAAAATTTATAATGTCATGAACAATCACTTTACTATGTCACCCTAACATCCATTGTGAACCATTAAAAAATCATAAGCCAGGTTGGGAAGTTAAAACATAAAGGGGTCATAGATCAATCCCTGAAAGCTGATGCCCGAAGTGCAAGCCGTCTAGAAGGAAAATATTAAATATTAACAGACAGAAGTTCTTTACTCAGACCCATATACATACCACTCAATAAGTGAGTATGTAAAAGTATTTAAATATAGTAATCAAATGGTGTACAAATTATCATGTGTGGGTCAGGGAGTAGTTAGATATTGAAAGATTACTGAACAAAACTAAGCACTCAATATGCATAGGCTCATTGTCAGGGTTTCCACCAGAACAAATAATTTTGGTACGGAGTTAGTTAATTGTGACCGCGAAACTGGCAGGCTATGCCTGCCACGGGACCTGATTGGCGGGGGGGTGTGGGGGCCCTCGCCCAGAAAAAAATTGATTTCTAGATGCTCGGAGAAGTGATTTCCCGGCATTTGAAGTCGGAAATCCTGCACGGCTCATGGTGATAATTTCCATGTATCGTAGGAGAATTAAAAAAAAATGTAAGTCAGCAGGAAAATTTTAAACTGTAGTATGGTATCTTCTACTATCTTGTTGCGTTATTTTTCTTCACCAAGAAGCAAAGAATACTCGAAAACATCGCAAAAAATGTACAGCCATGACAGCACGCTGTATTCTTTATACTAAGCCTACCAATATACTGGTACGCCATGTTCTATCCTGAGGTGAAGGCTTCAATCCCGCAGTGAATACTACGTTTGGCCAATCACAGAATAGCTAGCATAAATGCATTGGCACAGGCTCATTCTTCACCTTTAAAATCGTCATCAAGTATGAGTTTCATTGCACAGAATATTAAATAAAATGTTTAAATCTGGATTTAATTTGGGTATGTATCTGTACCATAGAAATATTTTTGGGTACATAATTTTACCCTTGTACCCAGCTCGCAGAAACACTGATTGTGGATACCCCTCACTGTCAGTCTGTAAAATGACTTCACATCCCTTACTTGATCAGTCACAAAGCCGCAGGTATAATATAGTAATAGGCATCCTGCAGTCTTGTAAGATTACGGTTCTGAGGTAAATTCTTGAGTGGCAGTCTTTATTGCATATGCTGCACTTGAAGGCGCTCTCGGCTCTGTTCTCAGCCTGGGTGTTTTTTACGCGGTTGCATTTTTTCTGCTAACCTGCGGAGAGTATCCTCTCCTCTTTTGAGACCCCTGTGTAGTTCCTGTCTCCATGTGGATCGGTCTCCAGCAAGATCCTCCCAGTTGTCAACATCTACATCTAGTGCCTTCACGTCTCGCTTGCATGCGTCCTTGAAGGGCAGATGGAGACGTCCTGCAGCTCTCTTTCCAGAGGCCAACTCTCCGTAGACTCTCTTTGTAAGCCGGGCAAGTGTTGAAGCCACTCGCCCAATCCTTCTGCTGATTTCTGCTTCTAAGGAGAGGTTGTCAGCAATGGTGGACCTGAGGTAGGTGAAGACATGGATGACCTCTAGCTCATAATTGTTTATGGTGATGGCTAGGGGAGTGATCATATCCTGCTCCATGATGTTAGTCTTTCTCAAGCTGATTGTCAGTCCGAAATCCATGCATGCCTTTGCAAAGCGGTTCACGAGGATTTGTAGCTCGTCCTCAGTATGCATGATGACTGCTGCATCATCCGCAAACAGAAAGTCTCTAACGAGGGCCAGACGCACATTGGCCTTCGCTTTTAAGCAACACAAGTTGAATAGATTTCCGTCAGATCTCATGTGCATATATGTACATTCCCTGTCAAAGATCCAAACGTGTGCATAAGGGCAAAGAATATCACAAAGAGGGTTGGGGCGAGGACGCATCCCTGTTTGAAGCCACTGGTAACGTTAAAAGTCTCGGAAGTAGAACCGTCATACAGGATTGTACCTCTCATATCATCGTTTTGTGTGTGACCTAATTACGCTGCTTTGCTTTGGGGGGCATCCTATCTTCGGTAGGATCTTGAACAGATCATCCCTGCTCACAAGGTCGAGGGCTTTGGTAAGATCGATGAAAGCAATGTACTTCTGTTCCCTGCATTTCTCCTGTAACTTTCGACGCGAAAAGATCATTTGCTCTGAAGCCACACTGGGATTCGGGGTAGACTGTGTCACAGTGTCAGCGAGTATGAGTAGTCTGTTCAGGATGACACAAGCAAACAACTTGCCAACTACGCCCAGGAATGAGATGCCTCTGTAATTGTTACAATCACTCCTGTCTCCTTTGTTCTTGTATAGCGTGACGATGTTGGCACCCCTCATGTCTTGCGGCATGGCCCCTTCACTCCAGCACTGATGAAGAAGTGCATATAGGGGTTTGAGTACAGTGCACTTGATGATTTCGGGTGAAATTCCATCACTCCCATGTGCTTTCCACTGGAGAGGTTGTCAGTGGCATTGCTGAGTTCGTCGATAGTTGGTTCCTCATCTAGCTCTGTTAGAATGGGCAGACATTCTATGCCATCCATGGCTGAGCTGGTGTCAGCATTCTCTCTGGAGTATAATATATACCATACAAAAAACAAGAAAAAGTCATGTTTTAAGTAGCAGGTGTAACATACCATACACAATGATGTTGTATGAGATATTTCCAAGGGAAAGGTGTGGATCTGACCCCTGAGGCCATGGCCAGGAAAAACCTAATAAACAGTCAGTTTTAAAAGTGAATGTGCCATGTCCAGCAGCTAGCGCAGGACCTATAGATAATTTATATGGGTAATCATACATTGTTGACAGTGGAGTAATGATGGAGCATAGCCATGGTTATAATATAGCTGCGGTTATATCTCAATGCCAGATTCTCACCCCAAGTCACTGAGACACTGGCTTAGGCCTTAGCACTGCCACAAGTTATTTGTGCTACACCTGCACCACATCTAGCTAATACAAATGTATACACGCAGTGCACTGATTGCTAACAATATCATAGATTTACATAACGTTATGTTACGTTTCCTTCGGCACACGCCAGAGGCTCTGGTAGCAGAGGAAGACAACAAAAGTCAAGTTTCAACACCCGCTCATTCGACATGTTACCACATAGGCCCCTGTCACATTACTACCTTACGTTTAATTCATAATGCGTATGCCAGTCGCGAGAGGGTTGTAACATGGAAGTAGCGTCTTTGCGTTAGGTCGGAATATCAAGTCCAAACCCCGGTAAGCCCTAAAAATATCCTGGCGTAGCTCAAGAGTCCAGAGGGGTAGACCCATTCGTTTTACCGGAAGCAAAACAACGTCCAACTCGGAACTTCATCTTAAACTGTCACACGGAATATCCAGGCTGCAGACAGTGACAAGCAAATGGCCGGACATTCAAACGCTTACCTGACGTTACAGCGTCTACAATAAATCGGAGGAGAGACAACTTATGTGGAAACTAAATGGAAATATCCCACAAACTCCCCGAACGTTCCGCAAGTCGGTGTACTTAGTCGTATATTCGCGCATGCGTGCCTCAATTTCGCAGGTACGCCGCCTGGCGAATGAGTGTGAACTAATTACCGCCGGTTCTAGTTCTAGTTGTTTCCAGCACTCGGCAACGTTCTATTAACTGACTAGTCTGTATATATTGTGGTTACTTATGAGGTCTCATTCAACTAGTCAGCCTTTTTCAGAACATTATCGCCAAGCCGACCTTTCTATGCTGGCACTGAGGGTGGTCACTGCCAGGGTGCTTGTCGTCCTCAGTGGTTCTTTTACGTCCCAAATCGAGACGGGACCGACATTAACGTGATCTCCGAGTCACGAGGGATACACAGTCCCCAATGTTGAGAGCCAGGTTTTTACACCAAATATACCATACCTGCCCGGTCCGGGTTTCGAACTCGGGGCGCCGGCATGTCAGGCGGATGTGCTAACCACTACACTATCGCGCGCCGGTCTGTGAAACTCGCTCATCTAGCTCTACATGTGTATCCGTGTAGGCCCACAATTGTCTGCGTCTATATATTACTGTAGGCCCTACTATCTGTTTGACAATATCATATCGGCGCGACCAATAACATATGAATAGGAAGCTAATGTGTGCAACTGTGCCACCCTTTGACATATTCAATATCAACTGAATCCAGCGGGAGGGAGGGAGGGAGGTAGGGAGAGAGAGAGAGGTCCAGTCTTTGTCTTAACTCTAGGAACAGATAGCAACTTCGAACTAGACGACCGAAGTTGTCTGGTTTGTCTAGCTGGTGTGAGCATTGGATGTAAATAACTAGGTTGTTTGGATGAAAGGGCTTGGTAGGTGATTGTGCAGATCTTAAACATAATGCGATATCGCACGGGGAGCCAATGCAGTGATTTTAGTGGCACTGAGCAGGAGAATCGAGGAGATTGTGTGACTACCCTTGCTAAACAATTTTGGACACGTTGTAGTTTTGCAATATCCTTGATAGCAATATTATGAAGGAGGGAATTGCAGTAATCTAATCTGCTGCTAACAAGAGCTGTTGCAATAGTCTTACCGACAGAAAGCGACATATATGTCGGCGAATGCGGCGAAGATCACGGATATGATAAAAACAGCAACGGCACATTTGGGATATGTGTTGTCTGAAATTGAAGTCGCAATCAAAGGTCACTCCTAGATTCCGTACTGATGCTGCTAGTGTGATATTTCGACTCAGGATGCATGTTGGAAAAAAGTCATTAAGTTTACCTCGCTGCATTGGAGTACCAATGATGAGGAATTCAGTTTTGTCTGCATTTAACTTTAATTTGCTATCGGTCATCCATGCGAAAACATCTTGGAAACAATCGTTGAGTCGGTTTAGGGAGTGACTTGTATCGGGCGTGGCCAAGGAAATGTAGATATGTGTGTCATCTGCATAAAGGTGATGATTCAAGTTATGACTTTGGATTACAGAGCTGAGTGGCGTAGTGTAGAGGGTGAAAAGCAAATGCCCAAGAACGGAACCCTGGGGGATGCCACATGAAGTGGGGAGTGAGGTTGAAAAGTAATTATCTATCTTTATACATTGATGTCTATTGGTTAGAAATGAAGAAAACCAGGTCAGAGCAGTGCCAGATATGCCACACCACATTGATAAACGTTTGACAAGAGTGTTGTGATCAATGGCATCAAAGGCGGCAGACAGATCAAGCAAGGTAAGTGCAGTTACTTTGCCTTTATCAATGTTTAATATAAGATCATTGTGTACTTTTAGGAGAGCAGTCTCTGTAGAATGAAATTGTTTGTATGCTGATTGGAGCACACTGGATAAACAAGTTGAGCTGATATGACACCTTAGACGGCTTGCTACGACTTTCTCAAGTATCTTAGAAATAAAACTAAGATTATAAATTGGCCTATAATTTTTGAAATCATCTTTTGGCAGAGAAGTCTTCTTGAGAACAGGATTTACATGTGCATGTTTAAAATCATCTGGGAATTTACCCGAACTCAGTGATAAATTTATGATATTTGTTATTGTACCAAGTAAAGAGTCAATACATTCTTTTAGTAGTATATGGTTGGTAAAGGATCGAGATCGCATGACTTATTTGGGGAGGACATTATTATTTTCCTCACTTCATAAACTGTGGCTGACTCAAACAATACAAGTGGAGAATTTACTTGTGGGGAGTCCACATTTACAGTATTTAAAGTGAGACATGGAAAAGCAGAACGTATGAGACTTATTTTATCTTTGAAATGACTAGAAAACGAGTCATACAGAGATTTGACTGACACATGACTAGGTAGAGATGGAGGCGGCCGTCTGTGTAAAATATGATTTATGCAGTTCCATAGCTGACGTGGGTTATCAGAGTTACTCGGGACCATGTTTGTGTAATAATTTGATTTAGCTTTGGCCATTTGTCTGTTGCAGTAGTGACACTGTTTAGAATATCGTGATCTGTCCAAAGGCGAGCGTGATTTGCGCCATACACGTTCAAGATAGCGCCGGCGCTTTTTAGATTGTAGAATTTCAGGAGTCATCCAAGGAGCATGTGGCTTTTGGGACACAGATTTATATCTCAGGGGTGCATGTTTATTAAGTAAATCTTTGCGTACTTGACAGTACTGTCGACACAGATCTGACAGATGTTCTTTGGGGTTATACTGATGAGGTCGGATTTAAGGATGTATGTCATTAATGCAGCAATGCCAATCTTATGGATCGGTCGGTAAAACACATTGTGTTTGGACTTTACGGGAATTCTAGGAACTTTGAGATCAGCAATGACAGTGTGGTGGTCTGATAAACCATCTGAAGCAGTAGGTGTCTGAATATTATTACAATCTGAACGGATGATTAAGAGATCGAGCCAGTGGTCATGATGTATGTGGGTTGAGAATGTGACGTGTTGTTTCATGTCATAGGATGCTAAAATGTCATTAAATGTACTTGTTGTTGGTGAAGGTGTGTCCAGATGAAGATTAAAATCACCGAGTATATACAATTCTGACTAAATAGTGGCCAGTTTTTCAAGTAGATCCTGGAATTCTTCAAAGAAATGGGCAGGGTGTCCTGGAGGGCAATAAATGCACACAAGGTAAGCAGAGAAAGATTAATCGGAAATTTCGGCACAGATGGCCTCAAAGCTGGAGTAATCAGGGTTTTAATGCAAATTAACTTTGAACTGTTTTGAGATGAGAAATCCAACACCACCACCTCGCCCAACTGAACGTGGGCGATGGTGGAAGGAGAAATGTCAGCAATGCATGCAGCTGTGTCATGTGGTCTGAGCCAGATCTCGGTGACTGCAAGGATGTCTATTGTCTTGGAAGTTAATAAATCGGTAAGCGAGGCTGTTTTGTCTCGAATAGATCGAACGTTTGTGGTGGCTACTCGAATATTGCGCCTGATAGCAGGTCCTGCAGGATTAAGACTTACATCTCCTGCTAGTAATAACATAATTGCCAATTTAAACGTTGGCTTAGAGCGGAGGATTGGCAGTAACTTTCTATTAAAGCAAAGATTAAGACATGGCAAACTGTGAAGATGTGTAGTAGTAGCTTGCACAGCGTAAAATCATGACCTCTCGAAGCAGCAGAACAGAATAAAACAGACAATAAAAATGCTGGCGACATTGTCTTGGTGACAGTGTACTTTCTTCGAAATGGTGAAGAATAAAATGATAATGTCTCATAAAAATATAAATAATTGAAAATAATAAAATATTCTAAAACTGTATAATTGTACAACAAATAATGTAAATTTCTAGGTTATTAAAAAGTGGGTTGGCGATAATCAACGACAATATTACAGGTTGTATGATTGTTCGCGCTCAGCAGGCCTGTGCAAAGTGACAAGACGTTTAGTGCCCGTGCAAAGAAAAGTCAGAGGTCTTCACCCCAGCCCAGGGCGATTCTGGGTATAAAAGAACGTCTTGTTGAAAAGACCTGTTAGTATATATAGTTTATAAGGGGACTGCCCCTGCCTTAGTATGTTGTGTACGTAAGCTTGCTAGCGCAAAAATAAAAATGTTTGTTTAAGCAAACAGTGCAATACGTTGACACTAATTATACACTAGTGTCACAGACAAAATTAAGCGTTAGATTGCAAAAATGATTTTGAATCACGCAGTGACAAAATAAACAAGTACCACCTTACGCCACCTAGCGACCAACCTTCTCGAGTCCGATGTCAATATGTACTTCAAAGTATCCGAACAAATATTAAATCACGATGCTTATCAATTTATGGTGTAAAGTGCTGGAATTCACTACCAGCCCATACTACAATGATGCCAACTTTGTATGCATTCGTTAACAAATAAAAAAATATGTTCAAGATATTTATAAAAACTGAAAAATTGCGCACTAAATTTAAATATGCATTTTTCTTCCTAGACAAATGGCTAGGGAAATGTCCTGATGAATGTATTATAATGTACTGTATTTGATTATTAATTTATAAACTAATAATGCCAGTGCTTGTCTTCACTTACCGGGTATTCGTGCAATATTTCATACACAAAATAAATATGAAGATTATGCTCTATTGTCACATACTAAATTGAATACTATGTAATACCTAGAAACTTGTTCAGGGGTGTACAACTATAAGAACTTTCTTCACTATACCCCTTTTTCTGACATAATATATATATTTGTGCCACAAACATTTTATATATATATATATATATTGTTGTCAAAAAATAAAACGTCTAAAAAATGTCTATCTTCTCAGGTTACTTTGTACATACTTCGAACCCAATTGAGTAGCAGGAAGTTACCAGTAGCTTCTCCTCCTATCTCTGTCAAGTGTTCCCAATCTGTATGTACTGGTTGGTACCATGCAAGATAGCTAGGCCTGTTAACAAGAAATATGTTCTGTAAAAAGAACCATCCTGAAGAATGCTTAGTAATCTAGTTGCGATGACTGTTGAGCGACAGATGTAGTGCACTGCAATATTTGGCTAGTAACTCCATGTTTGTGCGTGAAGTCCCGATGACATCAGCCCAAGTGTTTGTTTTCCTTCTTTCTGCATTGATCCCGCACTGCCATTTCCTCTCCTTCCCTTTCTCGCTCACTCTTCTTCTCCACTCCTTTCAAATCTACATTCACACAATACTCACCATCTCAGTCACGGTCTTCCGCTTCTACCATAAGTTTAGTCAGTTTTGCACACATCTTGTTTTCTATTTGTTTCTTCTTTGGCACAACAGTTGTCCGTCCAACATATGTCAAGTATATTTTAAAATGTTTTTCCAGTCATATCAGGCGATTCATACTCCACCTGCTTTCACTTTCAAATTTGCCCTCACCATACACATATTATTTATTGCAGCTAACCCTGTCCCCAACACATAGTTCACACAACAAAACTAACTAATAATTGTGTTTCAATTTTATTTACAAAACTTTACAACACTGTGTATTATTCACCTTAATCTTGCCATATTTTCAGTCTCCCTTTCAATACAGACCTGTACAGGTTCCAATGTCTTCCTTCAAATATTTCCACCTAAACAGATCTGTAGGCTACCAATGTTTTAATTTAGCTAACCAGTAAAATATTTTAGCAACTTAAACACTTATAACACTGTGTGACCCCCATCTCAAAACTCACAGTTCATATTAACAAGGCATGAAAACACTTTCATTTATTTGTCATCAACACATTACAAACACTATAAACCGGTAGATCTATATTTTTGTTTTGGTGACTGAGGAAGTATTATGTGCAGCTTTGTCTACTTCATTGATGTTAGCTTGTGGAGAAAAGACAAACTATTCTAAAGTACGTCATGCTTAGACGGGTGGGGATGTTTCTGGGCAAGCGTTATGTAATATTTGTTTAATGTGGTTGTCGAGCAGTTGATACGAGGTATAGCGTTAACTGTTCAGCCAGTTTTGGGGAAGATTTGAACAGCATTCGACAAAAAACCAGCAACATACTATGATATTGTATTACTTTTGCATACTTCTATTTTACCTGTAAACAACGAATCACTACAGCCATGTAATCACATAATAATAACTATAGATGTATGCACCATAAGGGGGTGGGTGTCGATGTCAACATTAATATAATTTTAGGGAAGTGTTATGAAGTCTGTCATGGGGTGAGGATCTCACATACATTATGGATGGCCCCTACCATATTTGATATTTTGCCACCCCTGAGCGATCAGAAGTGTTGTGTAGGTAGGAGAATATACAGAGGACACACTGGCAAACTTCAAGAAGACTACTTGTCTCACACTCATGAAGGACGCTGGGATATCGGACCACACTGAGCTCGCTCACAACGCGTTCTGCAATGCATAGTTTGTAGGACACTAGTCGAAGTCGTCGTCCATATATTGCGGAGGGTGGGGCGGGGGTTGGGGCGACGAATGTGAAGAATGTCCTGTCGCCTGCAACCTGGAGCCCTGATCCTCGTTGCTGTGACCTCTACTTGTTGTATCTCTGGGCGTCGGGTGTGTACTCGACTCTGCGGTGCTGCGAGTGGGTCTCGGGTCAGCGTCTGATGTCTCATCCTGTGGACTGCGCCCATCGAGTGTAGTGCGACATACCGGACATGTACCATGCTGCAACAAGACGGTCACTTTTAACTCAAATCAGACATCACCTGAAACATTTCAGGGCAAAACATGGTAAACGCCATTTCAAAAATTTTGCTCAAACAGGGATGATATGTTTAACCATTTTTTGAGCTAGTATATCTGATGTACTAAAAAATGCGACAAATCACCATTAAATTCTGTGCATAAAAGAGCGGTTTTTTTTTTAAAGTGACAAATGCCATCCGTCTTTCTTACCAGAACACAAAATATCCATTTCAACCAATGAGCACTGTCATGCTGCCTTTCCCATTAAGTAAAGTGACGGCGCATGCTGTATGAATATATCACGTTTTAACAAAAAAGACATGGACATGTTGCTTGGTGAGAAATCGACTAAAGTGGGCTAGACATGTGGAGCAAATAGAAGAACAGTTGACAAAGAAAGCAATTGCCTGGAGAGGAAATGGAGGTGAGGATGACCTAGACTGTGAATGGGGAGGATTGTGTAGAGAGAGATTTGGATGGATTGGAGAATGAGAGTGAAAGGTAGAGGGGAGTGGAGAAGGCTGGTGGAGACAGCAGCGCAAGAACAGTGGGGGAAAAAAAGAGAAAATGGTAATCGACGATCAGTATTGAGGCCTCCCTCCGACATAATGGGAAACAAGAGGAGAACAACAGTAATATATATTTAGGAACTAAACGAGTGAAGAAATGGAGGAGAAAGAGGAACAAACCAGCTCGAGCCAGGGTACGATGCAGTCGTGGTGGTAGAGGTGATTGCAGGGTAGCTGGCGCACCTCCTCATCCAATATCAGGTCCTCCATACACACGCTGCACTGCACATTGTGATCTGAACGACAACATCAATATCAGGTTCTCCATACACACGCTGCACTGCACATTGTGATCTGAACGACATCAATATCAGGTCCTCCATACACACGCTGCACTGCACATTCTGATCTGAACGACAACATCAATATCAGGTCCGCCATACACACGATACACTGCACATTGTGATCTGAACGACAACATCAACATCAGGTCCTCCATACACACGCTACAGTGCACATAGTGATCTGAACGACAACATCAACATCAGATCCTCCATACACCTGCTGCACTGCACATTGTGATCTGAACGACACAACATCAATATCAGGTCCTCCATACACACGCTGCACTGCACATTCTGATCTGAATGACAACATCAATATCAGGTCCTCCATACACACGCTGCACTGCACATTGTGATCTGAATGACAATATCAATATCAGGTCCTCAATACACGCTGCACTGCACATTGTGATCTGAACGACAACATCAATATCAGGTCCTCCATACACCTGCTGCACTGCACATTTTGATCTGAACGACAACATCAATATCAGGTCCTCCATACACACGCTGCACTGCACATTGTGATCTGAATGACAACATCAATATCAGGTCCTCCATACACGCGCTGCACTGCACATTGTGATCTAAACGACAACATCAGGTCCTCCATACACGTGCTGCACTGCACATTGTGATCTGAACGACAACATAAATATCAGGTCCTCCATACACGTGCTGCACTGCACATTGTGATCTGAACGACAACATCAATATCAGATCCTCCATACACCTGCTGCACTGCACATTGTGATCTGAACGACAACATCAATATCAGGTCCTCCATACACGTGCTGCACTGCACATTGTGATCTGAATGACAACATCAATATCAGGTCCTCCATACACACGCTACAGTGCACATAGTGATCTGAATGACAACATCAATATCAGGTCCTCCATACACACGCTGCACTGCACATTGTGATCTGAATGACAACATCAATATCAGGTCCTCCATACACGCGCCGCACTGCACATTGTGATCTGAATGACAACATCAATATCAGGTCCTCCATACACACGCTGCACTGCACATTGTGATCTGAATGACAACATCAATATCAGGTCCTCCATACACGTGCTGCACTGCACATTGTGATCTGAATGACAACATCAATATCAGGTCCTCCATACACACGCTACAGTGCACATAGTGATCTGAATGACAACATCAATATCAGGTCCTCCATACACACGCTGCACTGCACATTGTGATCTGAATGACAACATCAATATCAGGTCCTCCATACACGCGCCGCACTGCACATTGTGATCTGAACGACAACATCAATATCAGGTCCTCCATACACGTGCCGCACTGCACATTGTGATCTGAACGACAACATCAATATCAGGTCCTCCATACACGCGCCCACTGCACATTGTGATCTGAACGACAACATCAATATCAGGTCCTCCATACACGCGCCGCACTGCACATTGTGATCTGAACGACAACATCAATATCAGGTCCTCCATACACGCGCTGCACTGCACATTGTGATCTGAACGACAACATCAATATCAGGTCCTCCATACACATGCTGCACTGCACATTGTGATCTGAATGACAACATCAATATCAGGTCCTCCATACACACGCTGCATTGCACATTGTGATCTGAATGTCAATATCAGGTCCTCCATACACACCTGCACTGCACATTGTGATCTGAACGACAACATCAATATCAGGTTCTCCATACACACACTGCACTGCACATTCTGATCTGAACGACAACATCAACATCAGGTCCTCCATACACACGCTGCACTGCACATTGTGATCTGAACGACATCAATATCAGGTCCTCCATACACACACTGCACTGCACATTCTGATCTGAACGACAACATCAACATCAGGTCCTCCATACACACGCTACACTGCACATTGTGATCTGAACGACAACATCAACATCAGGTCCTCCATACACATGCTACACTGCACATAGTGATCTGAACGACAACATCAACATCAGATCCACCATACACACGCTGCACTGCACATTGTGATCTGAACGACAACATCAATATCAGGTCCTCCATACACACGCTGCACTGCACATTCTGATCTGAATAACAACATCAATATCAGGTCCTCCATACACACGCTGCACTGCACATTGTGATCTGAATGACAATATCAGGTCCTCAATACACGCTGCATTGCACATTCTGATCTGAATGACATCAATATCAGGTCCTTCATACACATGCTGCACTGCACATTGTGATCTGAACGACAACATCAATATCAGGTCCTCCATACACGTGCTGCACTGCACATTGTGATCTGAATGACAACATCAATATCAGGTCCTCCATACACACGCCGCACTGCACATTGTGATCTGAACGACAACATCAATATCAGGTCCTCCATACACATGCTGCACTGCACATTGTGATCTGAACGACAACATCAATATCAGGTCCTCCATACACGCGCTGCACTGCACATTGTGATCTGAACGACAACATCAATATCAGGTCCTCCATACACACACTGCATTGAACATTTGTCTGAATGACAACATCAATATCAGGTCCTCCATACACATGCTGCATTGCACATTGTGATCTGAATGACAACATCAATATCAGGTCCTCCATACACACGCTGCATTGCACATTGTGATCTGAATGACAACATCAATATCAGGTCCTCCATACACATACTGCACTGCACATTCTGATCTGAATTACAGCAATATCAGGTCCTCCATACACATGCTGCACTGCACACTGTGATCTGAACGACAACATCAATATCAGGTCCTCCATACACATGCTGCATTGCACATTGTGATCTGAATGACAACATCAATATCAGGTCCTCCATACACACGCTGCACTGCACACTGTGATCTGAATGACAACATCAATATCAGGTCCTCCATACACACGCTGCACTGCACATTGTGATCTGAATGACAACATCAATATCAGGTCCTCCATACACACGCTGCATTGCACATTGTGATCTGAATGACAACATCAATATCAGGTCCTCCATACACACGCTGCATTGCACATTGTGATCTGAATGACAACATCAGTATCAGGTCCTCCATACACACGCTGCACTGCACATTGTGGTCTGAATGACAACATCAATATCATGTCCTCCATACACACGCTGCACTGCACATTCTGATCTGAATGACAACACCAATATCAGGTCCTCCATACACACGCTGCACTGCACATTCTGATCTGAATGACAACATCAATATCAGGTCCTCCATACACACGCTGCATTGCACATTGTGATCTGAATGACAACATCAATATCAGGTCCTCCATACACACGCTGCATTGCACATTCTAATCTGAATGACAACATCAACATCAGGTCCTCCATACACACACTGCACTACACATTCTGATCTGAATGACAACATCAATATCAGGTCCTCCATACACACGCTGCATTGCACATTGTGATCTGAATGACAACATCAATATCAGGTCCTCCATACACACGCTGCATTGCACATTCTGATCTGAATGACAACATCAATATCAGGTCCTCCATACACACACTGCACTGCACATTGTGATCTGAATGACAACATCAATATCAGGTCCTCCATACACACACTGCACTACACATTCTGATCTGAATGACAACATCAATATCAGGTCCTCCATACACACGCTGCACTGCACATTCTTATCTGAACGACAACATCAATATCAGGTCCTCCATACACACACTGCACTGCACATTGTGATCTGAACGACAACATCAATATCAGGTCCTCCATACACACACTGCACTGCACATTCTGATCTGAACGACAACATCAATATCAGGTACTCCATACACACGCTGCACTGCACATTGTGATCTGAACGACAACATCAACATCAGGTCCTCCATACACACGCTACACTGCACATTGTGATCTGAACGACAACATCAACATCAGGTCCTCCATACACACGCTACACTGCACATTGTGATCTGAACGACAACATCAACATCAGGTCCTCCATACACACGCTACACTGCACATTGTGATCTGAACGACAACATCAACATCAGGTCCTCCATACACACGCTACACTGCACATTGTGGTCTGAACGACAACATCAATATCAGGTCCTCCATACACACGCTGCACTGCACATTGTGGTCTGAATGACAACATCAATATCAGGTCCTCCATACACACGCTGCACTGCACATTGTGGTCTGAATGACAACATCAATATCAGGTCCTCCATACACACGCTGCACTGCACATTGTGGTCTGAATGACAACATCAATATCAGGTCCTCCATACACACGCTGCACTGCACATTGTGGTCTGAATGACAACATCAATATCAGGTCCTCCATACACACGCTGCACTGCACATTGTGGTCTGAATGACAACATCAATATCAGGTCCTCCATACACACGCTGCACTGCACATTGTGGTCTGAATGACAACATCAACATCAGGTCCTCCATACACACGCTGCACTGCACATTGTGGTCTGAATGACAACATCAATATCAGGTCCTCCATACACATGCTGCACTGCACATTGTGGTCTGAATGACAACATCAACATCAGGTCCTCCATACACACGCTGCACTGCACATTGTGGTCTGAATGACATCAATATCAGGTCCTCCATACACACGCTGCATTGCACATTGTGATCTGAATGACAACATCAATATCAGGTCCTCCATACACACGCTGCATTGCACATTCTAATCTGAATGACAACATCAACATCAGGTCCTCCATACACACACTGCACTACACATTCTGATCTGAATGACAACATCAATATCAGGTCCTCCATACACACGCTGCATTGCACATTGTGATCTGAATGACAACATCAATATCAGGTCCTCCATACACACGCTGCATTGCACATTCTGATCTGAATGACAACATCAATATCAGGTCCTCCATACACACACTGCACTACACATTCTGATCTGAATGACAACATCAATATCAGGTCCTCCATACACACGCTGCACTGCACATTCTTATCTGAACGACAACATCAATATCAGGTCCTCCATACACACACTGCACTGCACATTGTGATCTGAACGACAACATCAATATCAGGTCCTCCATACACACGCTGCACTGCACATTCTTATCTGAACGACAACATCAATATCAGGTCCTCCATACACACACTGCACTGCACATTCTGATCTGAACGACAACATCAATATCAGGTCCTCCATACACACACTGCACTGCACATTCTGATCTGAACGACAACATCAATATCAGGTACTCCATACACACGCTGCACTGCACATTGTGATCTGAACGACAACATCAACATCAGGTCCTCCATACACACGCTACACTGCACATTGTGATCTGAACGACAACATCAACATCAGGTCCTCCATACACACGCTACACTGCACATTGTGATCTGAACGACAACATCAACATCAGGTCCTCCATACACACGCTACACTGCACATTGTGGTCTGAACGACAACATCAATATCAGGTCCTCCATACACACGCTGCACTGCACATTGTGGTCTGAATGACAACATCAATATCAGGTCCTCCATACACACGCTGCACTGCACATTGTGGTCTGAATGACAACATCAATATCAGGTCCTCCATACACACGCTGCACTGCACATTGTGGTCTGAATGACAACATCAATATCAGGTCCTCCATACACACGCTGCACTGCACATTGTGGTCTGAATGACAACATCAATATCAGGTCCTCCATACACACGCTGCACTGCACATTGTGGTCTGAATGACAACATCAATATCAGGTCCTCCATACACACGCTGCACTGCACATTGTGGTCTGAATGACAACATCAACATCAGGTCCTCCATACACACGCTGCACTGCACATTGTGGTCTGAATGACAACATCAATATCAGGTCCTCCATACACATGCTGCACTGCACATTGTGGTCTGAATGACAACATCAACATCAGGTCCTCCATACACACGCTGCACTGCACATTGTGGTCTGAATGACATCAATATCAGGTCCTCCATACACACGCTGCATTGCACATTGTGGTCTGAATGACAACATCAACATCAGGTCCTCCATACACACGCTGCATTGCACATTGTGGTCTGAATGACAACATCAACATGAGGTCCTCCATACATGCGCTGCACTGCACATTGTGGTCTGAAGGGTAACACCAACATAATCTCACTGCAACCTATCTACTTGATGTAATTACAACCAAATAAATCAATTACAGCATAATTTCAAAACAATTACAATTTACAAATACTGCATTTTGCCTGCAATCAACTACAATCTACTATTGCATAACTGGACCTAGCATTGGTATAACAACTGAACAACATATAATTCCAGAACTATTGTCACAAAGCTTATGACATGACCAGTACAGAATAATGCATAACCAATCTCTTGCTGACGATGTTCAGGCAGCATTGATTTGAACACCTTAGCCTTGATTACCCACATTCTGTTATGCTGGCTGTTTGTCGTTCCTACGATGGTCTAGGGACACTGCCATTCTCATACCCTGAATCAAGGTAACCAATGAAATTGACTTTTGATAAGATTTTTTTTAGTTCATACAAAGCATCATGAACAAACTCTTAATGTTGATTATGTTCACACACAAATCTAAAACCAACATTATCTAGGTCGGAGATTCACATCCAATAATTGTCAACTTTTTTGAACACTTATTCTTGGATGCTTTTTATTTTCTGTAAACCATTAGCAAGGTAATTGCATTATCTAAAACACTTATAACATTGCATTAAATATATTTTAATTGTGCACATACAGACACAACTGCCAAAATTAAGTGATGCCATCTGACGATAGCAGTCATGTGTCAACAGACTCTCTTTTCCAGTGAAGTCACACAGCCGGGAGAGAATTGGTTCAACTGAGTCTGTGACAACCTACCTACTTCCGTTTGTGTGACCTTCACCTTGGGCAATGCTTGTATTTGTTGCTCTTCAGCAGGCGGGGGGCCCGTCCCCTCCAACTGATTCAGCAACTACAAACCAGATGAGAATGGCCATGCAAGTGTCAACATAGTATGGTTAAGGTGGCTGCAGCAGGTAATGTGTCAGTTGATTTAGTTACATTTTTCTTCATAGAAAATTAGTAGGTGTTGTAATGAACAAGTGTACTATAAAAAAATACATGGTATTAGCCCCATATGTCAGTTTGACTGCGAACATTCCACAAACATAAATCCGTTCACCATGAACATGGATCACATAGTCTGGTTATTCTCAAACCTGTAAGCTGTTAAACAACACAACAATCCAATTCTGTTTGGTCTGGTGTAGTGTTTAATGTTTTTTGGCAAAGTCTGAGAATTGTTTTAGTTTATCTTCAAAACATTTATGAAATTTATTTAATTCAAAATAAGATTAACGGTGAATGGAACATTTATTCAAAAATTCTAAGTACATACGACAGTGTTTAGCCAAAATGCACAATTAAACATACGATCGATAATTTTATTTAAAAATCATTTTTAGTATGTGAAGTTGGTACCAGTTGCTAATGTTGCAAAATCGACAGAGCAATTTTCATGCAAACCAATGTGGATAATATAACTACAAGAGCTAGCAAAAACTTGGGTTGAATGTCCAGAAACTCACAAACTGGCCTTTTCAAGATATGTACCTTTAAAGTCCCCTGTTTGAATAAAATGACGGCACACTCGTCAAAGAAATAATAATCTAAGTTAGTTTCAATATCAAAAGATATTGTATACATACCTGGTTCCCTTCACCTTTAAAGTGGCAACCAATGCAAAAACATACCACTCAGCGACAAGTCTCTTAGAATTTAGGCCTAGTTAGGTTAAATAAAATTTCAGAAATTTTATGAAATGTCCAAGGCCATGGAAGCACAACGCACACTCAAAACCTTTTCCTGACTCTGTACACATGCAGCACTGGCATTGGGCAAATGAATGTCAAGGTTCTAGAATAAAAGATCTCTGCAGTATAATGCGTCCTTTTAACAGCCTTATCAAATGAGATTCTATTTATAAAGTTAACCGACTTTCTATATTTATACAAACTTAAGGTGCTTTCTTCGGGAACTGAGTTGAGAGATTTCTACATTACTGATAATAGTTATCTAGTCCTATGAATAACCAACCTGTGTGATAATGTTATCTAGTCCTCCTGATCCCCATGCATAATCACCAGGATTCCCGTGAATGTTCAGAATCGTGCCACTGTAACAAAATGTGACAACTGCATTCACACAAATTCCAGTCAGTAGCAAGATACATGCGTGGGGCATCGCAGTGTCATCAGCATTATGTTAAAACTCTTAAAAAACTTGTGCTTTGATGGAAATACATCACTCAACAGTAAAGACAAAGGGTTGCATGGGTCTCATATTCATAGACCGAAAAAAGCCTAGTGTTGGTTTAAACCACCCCTACTCCTCTCTTATGTGTGGTGTGGGAACTAAGGTAATATACATGTGTGACCTGGCACAGCAAAATTGAGAAATCAAGCGGTGTATCTTCTTGACCGATACCTCATTTATTGAAATATCTTCATTAGTTTTAAATTAATGGCTAAAGGTGAAACTTGATAAAAATGATGTTTTTTGAGAAAATGTTGACTTGTATAGTCTATTGTTTTTTAATATGTGGGTTCGTAAATACATGTGCTTTAACGGTTTGGGATTATGTGGGGAGGAAAATAAACTGGATATCAAAAAATACAATTATAAGGTATGCATCTCTACCAAAATCACAAAATTGATGGAACATGACGTAGCAACTACATCTGACTCGTGTGATTTAATACCCGGTTCACTGCGGCGGATCATGTCTTGCCAATGTGGTGACCTTCATTTAATACAAAAGTATAACCTCAATACGACATGTATATAAAAAATAGAATTGCACACACAGAAAGTAAGCGTTTAAGGGGAGGTATGGCAGCTTGATAGGACACTTTTTAAAATGCATAATTAATATAATTTTTTTTGCATCCAAGCTGTAGAAAAGCTATTACTGAGTAAAAAATGCATGACATTTTTTTCTGCCAGACCCCCCGTTTCCATGGTAATAAACAAAATGGCCGCCAAATGGTGGTATTCATAGCACATCTAGAAAATTGCAACACTCTGGAAGTAAAAATGATATGGTAATCTAACTTAGCCTGTTGTATTCTCCTGGATATTCTCCACAATCCGTATAAAAAACATTTCAATTTTTTTTAATATTTATATTTTATTTTGAATTTTCAAAACCGATTTATTGAAAATGCAACTTTTTTTATAGATAACTACAAAGATAAAACACAAATCCAAAATGTTTTTTATACAGATTGTGCAGAATACTCAGGAGAACACAACAATCAAAACCAGATTATCATATCATTTTTACTTCCAGAGTGTTGCAAGTTTATATGGCCAAAAACGTGATTTTCTGTAAACGGCCGTCAAAGTTTACACAGTGATAATATGAATAATATTATTGTAAACAAGTAAAACATTCAATAAATTGTGTTTGCTTATCTCCCAGACATTAATTATGCACAATAAATAATATCTGAGATGAAATAGACCCACAGAATTTATACAATTTAGGTTTTGTTTTTTTAAATATAAAAGTCATTTGCACCATCATCTGATTTTCGGTAAACGTCCATCTGACACTGAAATGTCAAGATGTGAATAGTAATGGCTGTAAACAGCCAAAACAATTCAATTAAAGGTGTTTGTTTTCTCACAACATTAATTATGCATAACAAGCAATGTTTATGACGAAATATATCCACATGATAATAATACAATTTTATTTATATGCCAACAAATCTGGGGCAACAGCAAGTTACAGGTTTTACTGAAAAGAACAGACGCCCATATATAAGTTGCACAGTTCTGAAAATATAAGTTAACAAAGCAATAACTTAGTCTTATATACCACACAGTTAACATGTCAAGCCCAAGGGCAAGGCCTTGTTAACAGGCCTGCTGTCATCACGCATCAGTACTAGCTTTGTCCGGCTACAGGACGCACTATTTGGCAAAGCTGCAGTCTCTTTAACTATCATACCGTCACTGGTGCCAATAGTAACATTAGCACAAGCCCCACACTCAGCCATGGCAACGGGCAGCGAAGTCGAAGTGACAGCTCCGACTGGCATTGCCGCGTCTTCGCCAGCGTTTCTGACACGCGACGAAATTAACTTGCGTTTTCCCCACGCAGAAGCCGCCAATAACTGCTGCCTTTTCTTCACAAATGACATTCAGCCACAACGTCCCTTTCCGCAACTTTTCTCTATGCTAACTAACTCTAAACTATCTCTTATCAACATCGTCAGAGACAAAACTCACATCGCTCGAGAAAACCGCCATATTTTATAAACAATGGGAAGTAGCAACAAGTGGCATGCTGGGAGAGTTTTGCGCTCGCGCAACTTCGTAAACCAATCAGACTGTTCGTAGACACGAGGCGCGTCACGGAACTTAGCGGATGACGACACGACGGTTACCGAATGCCAAATAAGGTCATTCTCGGCAAAATATAGCTTGCATAAATAACGATGTTGGCCGAATGCTTTCACAAGGGCGGGATTACCGACTACGGTGATTGACAGACGACGTTTTGGCGGTTCCAAAAATATCAAACAAGATGGCGTAAGTCGAAGGACCGCGTTGTCATGGCGTAAACATTGACAACTTTCAGCGCATTTCGCGTCTTCCCAATAAAAATGGATATATCAGTGTGATAAGGGTGGACTTTATACACGAATAAAAGTCGTTTAGAGGTATGTTGTTGGTCTAAAAGTGAAGTTTATTTATAGTAAACGTACAAATCTTCTATCTGGTGCTGGAAAATTAAATTGACATATTTTTTCAAAAAAGCGTAAATTAGCACCCGTACCAGGCCTTAACAGTATTGAATTCTCCAGATGTACAAAAACTGCCACATTGTTTTGATCATGACAATATGAACTATCCGATATATTTTAAAATACAATTGAACTGATGTCACATGGTTACAAAGCCATTACACACCACACTGTGATATGGTGTCAATGTGCATTAATACAAGTTTCACCAACTGGATGGCGCCACCATAACTCTGTTCTTACAAAATGTGGTCAAGACCAAACCAACTCCCACCATTATGTAATGCTGAACAGTTTTTGCAGCACTGTCAACTGATGCGACCATGTATGAAGAGTTTCAGGGTCAAACCTGATCAATGCTAACTGAAGCGTACTTTTTGTGTCCAACAAACTTTCAACTCTTGCCATCAGTCGCTGTGATTTGTGTTATCGAGATATTCCAATATAATGTACAAGTTTAACCTCTGAAGATGAAGCACAGAAGTTATTTTTGTCAAAAACAAACAGGGGTAATTCACATTTTGGTCCGACACCCTTTATGTGTAGACTAGGGCGGGGATTGTTGTTTGTACTTACAAGGGTGTTCCCAATAGTCCACCCCCTCCGCCGGACGGTCCAATGATGTGTACGGCACCAGTCAACCCGCCTAATAAGTTCTCCAGGAACCTGTAATCAAAACACAACTTACAGTCACTGCAAGTCAGACTGGTGCCTTCCTACAACCTGACATCCTGCTTATATTTGCCACACTAACATTCTTATGAGCTCATAAGCACAATTTTGGTTTTTTAGTTCCTTGGTTTTTTTTATAGTACACACGTTCATACTGACACCTACTAATGTTCTATGAAGAAAAAAATTAAGAAATCAACTGACATGATACCCATCCCAGCTACCTTAAGAGGACACATGCTGCTAGTTTAAGATATATTTTTTTTTTTAAATAAATTTTTAGCATCCAAAAGGTGTAATTCACACATCTGAATAATAAAAATATGTGTATGCACACATTTTATAGTAAAAAAACTCCTGAATATTCAAACAAATTGTAAAAATAAACACAAAAGTTTGTTTTGCCATTTTCTCAGAATTCTTTTTTTAGTCAATGCACAAATTTCATGCAGATCCTGAGAGAAAACCGTAAGACATATCAACTCCAAACACTTCAAGACATGCACTAAAAACTACCAAGAGGGATTTTGCATATCCACCAAAGTCTCCATTTTACCTAAAATAAGAAATTTGATCTACCGTTTTCCAAAAATTATTTCTGAAAAATTGTTTGGAGAAAAAAATTCTTCTCGAAAGTTTGTAGGTACATGCATTTAAAACAGACGTAGCCTATTTTGCATGTTGTAGCACCATGCATTGTTTTAGGATCTGTGCATGAAAAAGGGTCCCAAAAAATAAATGGCTGCCATTTCAATGGCACACACATGTCCAAATAAAAAAGTCCACTTGTTTTATAAATTTTGTATCAGCAGGTGTCCCCAACAGTGATCTTGTAAGTAGACTGAAAACTGGCAACACTATTATGCGCCATCGGGACATTTTCGCTGGTGTGTCACAGAAATAGTGTTCTCTGTAATATGGTGGCATCTTTACACTTTTAATAAGCTCCCTAAATTTAACAGCAGATTCTGTTTAACGATGGATTTATCTTTTGAGTTCATCTTAGTGTAGCAGTCCCAGAGTATATAATTGCTTTCAAATATCTTTGAGTAGGTTATTTATACACACTTATAATAACAATTATATTTTTAAAGGAAAATATGGATGCATTTATATGTACCCATTAGTCCATCATGAAGCCTGACTGGCTGTCATTGATTGCTGGTGCACCATCACTGGTCACAGCGATGTGTATGATTTGTCACTCACAGCTCTTTTGTGGATTGCCATTTAATGTATACTACATTGTGTTTTTTAAGAGTGACCTTCAGCCACTAAAGATTTGCCATACAAATGGAATAATGCAGGAAATAAATATAAAATAATATTAATAAAGTGATCTTATTTAGTGCCGGTATCTATCTTTGACAAGGTTCATGATGCTTAATACATTTATTGGAGCAAGCAGTTGGCAGCAGCTATTGCATGTCACTCCGTTGTATGACTGAGAACCTCGCTATAGACAGTGGTGGATATTTGTGTGTACGAGTAGTCTTCATGCATTAATTGCAGTGTGGCTGAATGCTTCCCAGAGGAGTCAAGATGGTGTTCGATTGAATAGGTCTGCCAGTAAAGTCTAAAGCGCTTTGAGCAGTCCTGAGGACTATATAAGCGCTATATAAGAACTTACCTTTACGTTTTAGTGCACCTGTTCTCTACATCATGAAAAACATATTTATATAAATGTCTTCATAACCACTCAAATTGTTTAAGTTGCAGTAGCGCTGTCTAGCCACTCACCCATGTAGTACCTGCCCCTCCGTGTTCCGATTCCTCCGGTGAATTGTCACGAATGTCGGTCGTTGGCCGGTGAAGATATTTGTTGGAGGTGCGACACCGATGCCGCCGATGTCATCAGGGTCGTCATTAGGTCCGTCTACAGTTGGGGGTGGACGTAGCAGGTCAGTACCCCGCAGAAACAATGCCTGGGGGCAGTTACATTACAATGTCACGTAATACTTAGTTTCCTTTCTTGTGCTACTATCACATACCTAGGGTATGTAATAGTTAAACATGTTTTCATCTGAACTATTTATAACATAATATACAAATATATATGTACGTACACAGTGCAGCCTCACTATTATGATCACTTCAGGGACTGGACGCAAGTGACCAAAACAGCGACGTGACCATATTAGCGGGACTAATATCCTATACTTTACTGAATGCGGAAATAATTTGGGACTGTCACAGGGTGACCTTAATTGCGAGGTGGCTGTATTACCGAGATGACTGCAAAGTTGGGTTCCACTGTATTTGCATAAATATTCACGCAAAATATAACTATCATGTCTATGGGTTTTTAATTTAAAAAATGGGCCAAGAGGCCATGAAGTCCTTTGGACTATGTGACCAAAGGCTGACCAAATGTGATAAGTCATACAAATTGTAACTTTTTTTCTTTCATTCTTGTAAAAGTTAGGTAGGGTGCTTTACATGGTTTCAAAAAGTATGACACTGCTACAAAACATGGCGAAGTTATGGAGCATTGAACATGGTTGTGGATCAAAAGTGAAAATGAAGAAAATGGCTGTTGAAGTTTTACAATATAAAATATTATGCAAATGGATTGCATGGAAATAATGCAAAATGTGGCACACAGTATGTATGTTATGTTGCAATGATACACTGGAAGTACAAATGTGCTGCTACAAAAACTTATCAAGTTATGCCAGATTATGTCTTTATGTGTAATTAAAATTATAACACAACATGACTGAAGGTTTTGCATATGCACATGGATAGCATGGAAATTTTGAGTGTATGGCATTCAAACTTAGCTTGTAGTATGCATGTTATTAACGTATAATGCCATGATACACTAGAAATTAGGTGCTTAGCTAATTATGTCTTACAGGGGTAACAATACAAAAGGTGTATGACATCAGAATGTCTCACCCCAGTGCCTACAATACCTGAAGCCCACTAAGCACACACTGGGCAATAAGCAGCCCAGCCCTGGCCACACAAAGATTGACTAACAATAAAACAATAAACTGTGGCCATGAGTGACCACTCCAGCCAGTGGCTCACTGACCACACATTGACCTAAATTCAGTGCCAACAGTGGCCACACTGGCTTTTGTCCTGTGCTAAGTGATGATAATTACAGACCAGAATCAATTTCCTATATGATATCATTAATAAATTAAAGACATCTCACATGTCCTCCATGCAGCAATTACACACTGATTGGTTGACACAGTTTTCAGAAATATATCAACATCCCTCTAAATAGGATCTCAATATACCCTTTAACTAGATGCCGTTCTCTTATGACACAAACCAAGAGGCAAGAGGACATCAGTGAACAGTTCAAAAACCGAACTATAACACAAAAACTTAACAAGCTATCTACAGTCGGTTTTCCTGCTGAATTGCACATGGTATACATATAAATCTTGCAATATGAGTGTTTGTCTAGTAATTTCTGAAGTAGTATTTAACACAACATTAACATTAATGTAAGTCTCAGCCAGCCCAGTGATCAGAGATAGGGTGTCAGCTATCCAGTTATAGAGATCAGTGGCCCAGGCCCAAATCAGGCAAGGGTGGAATAAAATTGCAGACAATTTGGCTAGGTGGAGAAGTATCGGAGATAGGGTGGAATGGACTGAGTGATACGCCCCCATCCCACAAGGGGAAGGAGACACAGTGCCATACCTCTGCTAATTGTGCTGCAGGGTCAACATCGGTGTCTGGCAGATCATCACTACAGCAAAAGACCACTACTTGTCACTATCAAACAGTAACCTGCAACTGTGAACTGCAGCAGGTAAGATCATCACATGTGCACAACGTCAGAAAACACACGACACAACGACAGACATATATACAAAACAGACTTGGTGTGAAATAAAGTTGTTTTTTATCAAGTATATTTCTTTAAAATGTTAAATACATGCAAATTTCATGAAATACAAACACTATTAAAATGTCAAATAACACAAAGTTCAGTTCAGGTACGCTATATCAGTAATATATTGTTACACACAATGATAAGATTCTGTAGAAATGATCGCATTTCACTTGAAATGTGACATTAATAATTTTGACAGAACTCGAAAAACACTTCTAACTGAACATGATACTTATGGTTGCAAGATACTACTGTAACTGTACTAAGGCTGCAGCGTGAGAAAAATCACGGATGATAAATGGGAACAATTCATTTACCCTAAACCAGTTTTCTTCTAGTGACTACATTACGTTAATCCATTTTATACTGGCTGACACATATTACAAAGCAAAAAAAAAACTACATTAATTAACACATCTTCCATCCAGAATGTAAGATTACATTTGGAAAAATGTATAACCTCGAGTGGTCTGAGACTAGAGAACTGCATTTTACCAGAGAACTGACAACATGAATACCTTGAGCTTAGAGACAAGCTCACTAACAACAGTCAAGAAGACTTACAGTGGAGACGTCTCCAGTTGTTCAATGAAGCCATTGTGACATCGAGGACATGTGTAATTCTACAACACCAACGGACAAAATCTCTTAAATGAGCATCTTCACTGCAGGTGAATAGAAGTAGGTCTAACAAAATAAAACGAAAGTACTACTACAAGTAGTCATGGAACCACAAGTTGATACAGAAACTCTGGGCAAACTGTCTCAAATAAATAGTCAGTCACGTGCACAATTTCTGCAGCATTTTTATATTTTGCTGCATCTCACATTAAATACGTCTTTAGTCAAATATATCGGTCACTGGGAGCAAGGGGCATCTATAAACTTGCAACAAAGTAATTTGTGTAAAATAAAAAGTCCTTTGGACTAATACGTCTATATGTGACCCCGGCTGACCAAATGAGTGATAAGTTGGACAAATTGTAACATTGTTTTCTTACATCCTTGTAAAGGTTTGGTAGGGTGCTTTACACTGTTTCAAAAAATATGACTGCTACAAAAATTGCAAAGTTATGGAGCATTGAACATGGTAGGGATCAAAAAGTGAAAATGAAGAAAACGGCTGTTGAAGTTTTACATTATATAGGCAAATGGATTGCATGGAAATATTACATGCACAACATTCAAATGTGGCACACAGTATGTAATATGTATGTTATGTTGCAATGATACACTGGAAGTACAAATGTGCTGCTACAAAGACTTATCAAGTTATGCCAGATTATGTCTTCATGTGTAAAACTAAGAGGACAGATTATCTGAGAACAAAAGGTAGACTCACTGTTTGACACAGTTTAAAACCTACAGGCAAATGTCCAGTTTAACAGGGGTCTAGTGGCTTAATGCCGTCTGTTGACACAAGCTACTGCCAGTGACCAATTACACATTAGTCACAGTTTCCATCAAACAATAGCAGGCAGAGAATCTTAGCTCCACAGCTGGGTGTAATACACAACCAGAGCCACCACTGATTCATGGTCAAGTAGATTAGCTCAATGCACCAACTAAGACAAAACACAACACTGTGAGTGACAGTGTCCAGAGTGAGGCCTAAGAAGTGTCCTCATTGCTGAATAGATCAATTAAACCTGCCAAGAGGGTGACATTCTGCACAAGTGTTCATTAATCCTTAGTGATTGTTCAGAACACCAGACTGACCACATACCTAAACAAAGCGAATGTAATAGGTGAAGAACAGGCAGTGTTCAAATAGGGGTATTGGTTGAATTGTATTTGTCTCAAAGCAAAAGGCTTTATTGTGCCTTCATTGATTATAAGAAAGCATTTGATTTAGTAGACCGGTCCTCCCTGTGGTCCAAGATAATTTCATTCGGTATTAATGGTACTGTGTTGAAAGTTTGTATACAACATGTACAAAAATGCTAAATCATGTATAAATCAAGGCCAGGCTGTGCTAGCCTTCTTCTCATGTGTAGAGGTATGGCAAGGAGAAAACTTGTGTCCTTTGTTATTTGCTATTTACCTGAATAATTTTGAACACTGTTAGTCACAGTTATAACCGACTTGACATGGCAGCTGGTTAAATTTACAACAACCTTAGTGATGATGATGTAGAAAATGTATGTTCTACTATATGCTGATGACACTAGAATGATTCAATCAAATACAGATGTCTTGCTTGTGTATAGCAGAACTATGTCAACTCTTCTAATGGTTGACATTTGGTTGTTTCAGGTGTCAACTATATTGTGGATCTGTAATTATCTGTTATTATTGATACAATTGATTTACACAGTACCATGTCTACACAAGGCATGGCAAGCGTAAACAGAACAGTAGTATGCATTTGATATAAATAAAGTGTAGGATATTTCACTCTATAGTTGTCCAGAATAATAATTTTCTATGTTTGTCACCTACATGTGACAGAATATTAATTTTCTATGTTTGTCACCTACAGGTTTCTACATACAATATATCTTTAACCAATAGACACCAGTCACACCATTTTATAAAAAAATAAATGAACATAAAAATCAACACAACTTGCAATTATAGAAAATCAATAGTTTTGAAGATACAGTTTAAAAGTGTTAGGCAACTGTCTAACAGGGGTCAAGTGTGTCTACTCTGCCTGGGTGATGTGACCAATTAAAGATTAGTCAAGGTCTCAATGGACTAGGATGTAGAGATTAGTCACAGCTGTTGACTTTGTGGCACAATACACAACATCTACTGTTGGGGGTGGTCTCAAGGGCCCTTCTCAAAACCACATAACTAGATACTGTAAAACATTTGCATTTTGGGGGCCCCTTAGGTGCCCTTAGAATGATTCAATCAAATACAGATGTCTTGTATATAGTGGCAGCACCCTAAGATACACCTATGCAAAATTTAAAAAAAAGTTGCTTAACAGTTTTTAAAAAAATAGACCAAATGTTACATTTTTACCAGTTTTGGGGTCCTTGGAGGCCCTAGGGAGCCCTAAAAATGATTCAATCAAATACAGATTTCTCGTGCATAGTGGCAGTGCCCTGAGATATGTCTATGCAAAATTAGAGAAAAAGTTGCTGAACGGTTTCTGAAATACGGCGGATGCAGAGTGATGGCAATAGTCCCTTGGACCTTCGGCCAAAGGACTAAAAATATACCTTGTTACATACAAATTGGGAATTCTCATTCAATGTTCAATATGTTTGATCACGTGTCCGATCGTGTGCCCGACAGCGCCTCGTAGCATGTCGGAAAAAATTTTGACTGGCAAAAATTAGATTCTGGGTGAGGCCCTGATGGACATCAAATATAAATGGTGTCCATTTTATGATGTACCAGGCAGAAACAACAGGTGGTGATATTTCCATCAAAGTCACCAGATTGCTAGCCACCAATAAGGTCAACATAATCACAAATACAGGTTCACATAGAAATCTTCCAAATTAATATGATATGTGCATTAATAGTTGACGTGTAACAAGGTTGTACAGGTAACAACTGAAGACACCAAACTTACCTTCACTGTACATTGCTTGTTGTTTTTGTAAAGAGACCAATTACATCATGACATGATGTTATCTGCCAGTCTACATAAACTCCCTATGATATGTTTGGTACATTTCAAATGCAGTATTGTTAAATTCACTGCTGATGTAATAATGTATATATGATGCCCTTTCTGTGAGATAAGTGTAAACCAACCTTGGATTAATTAGGCGAAACATAACGTATAATGAGGAAAAAGAGCTAATAATACAGCTGTACAAAACAATAGTTAGGCCTCATTTAAAATATTGTATTCAAGCGTGGAGGCCATATCGCAGGAAGGACATAGATATGCTAGAAAGAGTGCAGAGGAGAGCAACTAAAATGATACCAAATCTGAGGGATCTTAGTTATGAAATACGCCTAAAAAATGCGGTTTAACAGTAGAGACCAGGAGATTGAGAGGAGATCAGATAGAAGTGTTTAAAATATTGAAGGGTTATGAAAATATTGATAGAAATATGTTTTTCTCAGTTAAGAAAGATAGAAGGACTAGAGGACATGATCTTGCATTAGCAAAGGAGCAGAGTAGATTGGATATAAGAAAGTTTTCATTTTCACAAAGGACTGTAAATGAATGGAACAGATTACCTGCTGATTGTGTGGGTGCTAGTAGCGTGAATATGTTTTAAAATAAAACCTCAGACGGGCGGGATACACATAGATAAAAAGGTCGGACTCTTGATAAGCCAAGGGCTTCCTTGTCCACCTGCTACCTAGAGTTAATTCTCTGGGTGGCAATCTTGTTAAAAATATGGATATATGTATGTGATTGAAAGTGTAGCCAATGTGGACACCACATGTTACATAAATGCAACCACAAATTTGCAGCCCCCTATCAGTGCTACACATGGTATCCAGGGCCTCACCCAGAGTTCCGTCCTATGGATGGGTATATTCATAAATTGCGTTTTTTGGACGGGTCCGTCCATGTCGTATTTTTGTGTGGGCTAGCCCGTCCATGCCATTTTTACGATATCATTGAAACTGCCGCAATGCCAGTTCCAAAATCTACGGAGACTGGTTTTTTAAATTGCCCACCCGGATCGCCTGGCCAGCTCCCCGACACACGCCAGGCCTCGACATGCTAAGATAATTGTCACCTACCCGCTAGCGACGACTTGCTAGGGTAATTGTTACCTACCGGCTAGCCGTGGCTCCTTGAAAGGCACCCGACACTTGCCTATATCTATGTAGACTAAATAATCATGTGAAGTCAACACCAGGGCAGGGAGATACAATAAGCACTTGCCGATTACGACGTGTTCTTGGAAAACTAATGGAATTCCACGTAATCGACATTTCGAAACTGGATTTTTGAACGGAAACTCAGTAAATGCTAAGAGTAGAATCACCAACACCGTAAACGATACTGACATTACTGATTACTACGCAACGGTATTCGTTTATTTTTGTGAATTTATGAAGATTTTTAAAACGCGCATGGCAAATCGTTACGAGTGTGATGGCGCCGGTGCTACCTCATGAGTCGTGTCAACCAAAGGCAAAGACCGCATATCAATATAAGACGGTGCAGCATGCGCTATTTCCATTCTTCAAAGTACGTAAGTGGAGCGGTCAGTCTGGAGGCACGCCAAACCAGAACATATGCATTGACGCACATGGTAGCCTCCCAAATGGCGGGCAAAAACTCCAACTGTAGACTGCCATGATTTTGCTCAGTGACGCCACCTGTCTAAATATAGGCTCCTTGACCGCTATGCGCATTGAAGACATGTTGCTAATTAATGTAATTGTCACATCGTTATAACATAAATGTACATATTCCTGTTTCGAACACAAAACTCGAAGGAATAACAACAACCTAGGTTACGCTGGCTCAAAGTGATATTCCCTGCGTTTTGTAGTTCTAAAAAATTATGTTGGATGGCGTCATATATAGCGTCATATATAGCTAGGTCGGTGCGCTCAGCGGATGACCATGTTAACATAGGCACTAAACTCAGTCGAACGCTAACGCGTATAACACACTGGCGGTGGAACGACAAGTCGCTGACACAATAACAAAATTGCAATGCGCGAGATCGCTAGCGAACTTCATATACGTTTGATTTTCCTCAAATAAAAAGTTTCCAATGTTGCACGGCATCACTATTTACTGTAAATTTTCACTTGTCCACCGGATAACCACGTAGAGTCATTTTACTTGTCCGGGCCAAAAATCATGTGTCCCGGACAAACGGACAAGTGCTATTTCGAACGCTGATATTATATACCATATTAAACATAAACAGATTTTAAAACATCATAACAAATACCAAGGAAAACAACTGTCTCATTTCTATCATCGTAATAATTATTTGTTATTAATAAAAGCGTTCTTCTTTTAGTATTCGTGATGAATAATAATGATAATGGACCGGAAAATAGTTGCAAATATAATTTTGCAATTAAAAAATTTGCAGATTAAATCAAACTGTGTCTTTGATCACAAGTCACTCAGATGTACATGCAACGAAACAGCAGGAACATTGTGTTGTTGTCATAAAAACAAAACAGACTTTTTATGTTTTTTCCGAAGCTTCGATTCCCCTTGACAACCACTTGAACAAGTTAAAATTTTGGCGGACAAGTAGATTTCAAAACTTACTTGTCCATAGGACAAGAAAATATTCTGGCTTATTTCTATCACTGATATATATATATAATATTTATACACACACAAGTCGAGTATCTTTAGTTTGTGCAAACCAAACAGCCTGTGGCGATCTTTTACTTTGTGACCTAACCATGAAAATTACCACTTACAGCCACCAAACTTCTCTTCACATATCTTACATACATATACACACTACATTACAAAAAACAATTCTCTTACATTCCTATAATGATCAAAATTCACTAAACAAATTCAAGTAAAACTTGACATCGCCGGCAGCGTGTCTGTAGCTCTGCGGTTATCATAAAATTTATATTGTGTGGTGGTATCGCTACATAAATGAGCTTCACAGAAATTCTCTACAGTACCGCTATCGTCTCTGTGTGCTTATGTTTGCGACGCCTCGACACAATATCAAATTTACGGTAACCGCACATCTATGGCTGGTGATGTCGAGTTTTACTTGAGTGTTTTGTGAACTTTGATCGTTTGGGGATTGTAAGAGAATTGTTGTCAAGTATTACTTGAATCTTTTGTGAATTTTGATCGTTTTGGCAATGTAAGAGGTTTCTGTAATGTAGTGTGCGTGTAACGTATGTAAGATATGTGAGAAGTATGGCGGCTGCAGGTGGTCGTTTTCATGGTTAGGTCAGAAAGTAAAAGATCGCCTAGCCTGTTCATGGGCTCAGTAACCCACTTAGGCTCCCTTTTAGCTTTACAAATGGTAGATGGGATACTGAACTTGCACTCACAATATTGGAATGCTGCATAAATGATAAGGCGGTAAAGGTCTCCAGGCCTGGACTAGGAATAGGATGTTGTCCTATTCCTAGTAACAGAGAGTGCTGGTTTGGGCAGTTAACTGGGGTTTGACTAAAAGGCGGACAACTACGAAGTTAACGAACGACCATGCACGACCATGTAATATAATGTGTTGGTAGATAGTTTGGCCGTGGATGGTATATATATATATATGGTTTGTGTGTGCATTATTAAACATTTTGAGTCTGTATTTCACCCAGGAGTTACACAATTTAGGCATTTTATCCGATCTTCTGGACGAGTATTTAGTCTTGGCACAGTAGTGCCACCTGGTGAATGGAACCGGCGAGTTACCACAACTTACACAAGTGATGATAACAGTTGCGAATTTTGTTACTCCAATGTGAAGAACATAAGTGAAATTTGGCCAGCTGCACACACATACCTCCTGCGTGCCACCAACAGCCCACTTATTACCAACACTACATACATTTTGATCGTGCGTGGTCGTGCGCCGTTTCGTTTATACTTTAGTCTTAGTCATACCGGTTAACTGGAGTGGACTGATATTGATAATTGCTACGCCTGCGCTACATCGAACATGGTAAACATTCATGCTGATGGGACGCCCTTTCGGTTTGACTGCACCAACGAGGTGGCTAATGCATAACACGTCATCAACAATAATAACTTGGCCTTGACTTGAGTGACATGCTAAGACTAAGATTGTTGTAGTGGGCTCTCGTTGTAGTTAGCTTGCGACCAGGTTCATGCTATCGCCGAAGGATGACCCGCCGATGATTGTCACTATACGACTGATTATTATTGTGGACATTGAAAGTTGTGGTCAAAAGAAGGTAGAATAGCCCGTTCGGCCGCTCGAAGACATACCGACAAATCTGGCGTAACCTCAACCGCACACTGATGACAGAAAAACCGGTGATAACTTCTTTCTGCCGTGTCTGTTCCTTCCGCCATCTTCGTTTCTAACCAGCGGGATTACGAGCGAGAAACCACGTGGTTTCATTTCAGAAACCATGTCATTATTCGCCATTCGCCAGGCGGCACCACTGAAACGAATAGTGGTTGTCGCGTACATATATCCGGGTGACGTTTCTGCGCGTGCGCGTATCTAGGGGAATGTATTTAGCACTAGCTACGACTATCGCGTTTTCATTTATCAGGGCGTTATGTATTTTTATATGTATATATATATATAATTACATATATGTCTACATATATATTTAAATTATAAAATGTTTGCTTCCCACAGGCATACAAATTTCTGTCGTAAAACAGTTTCCTGTCTACGCACACGTCACGTGACTTACTCTTATACTTGGTCACAAATCTGAAACACCAAATTATAATTATGTACTTTAACTATAACGCTCCTATTACGATAACAAACGAAACATATTTAACTACTGGATATTATTTATCACTACGTGATCTACTGGTGCCAAATATTATGTACATAAACATCACCCGGATAAAATTTAACGCCCGGATAAATGTAAGCGCGACAGTTGTTAGACTTCCTGCTTCGTTACAATGCAAAGTATTTATGAGAAATAATTGTTGTGCAAAATTCACCTGCTCTGACATAAGTGCATTTGAGTAGTCAGATTTCCAGGTGTGATTGTAGAAGCTGTTGGCAGTAGGAAGGGTATTTGACAGCAATTTGGCTAGTTGACTCTTTAGCCGGATTACTGCCTGCATCCATTCGTAAATTTTGACGGGTGTCACACATATAGGCATTTTACGAGAGCTCGAAATATTAAATTTTGACTAAACTCGACCAGCATGTCAATGAGATGATAATAACAGCAGGTGAGAAGTTTAGGAAATTACGTAGATCAGGTTTCCTTATAATCACACAAAACTTTAAGATGGTCGCCAATGGGAAAACTAACAGTGTGCGGAGGCCAAAACGCAAATGACATTCTAAAAAACAGTTAGAATTCCACATAGTTTCCATATTTAGAACACATCGTCCGTAGCTTCTAGACAACGCGATATTCCGCTAACTCATCGTTGACAATGTCACTAAAGTACTTCACACCAGCACACGTTTTTTCATGTCGCCAGTGCGCGTGCTGGCAAGCAAACGCAAACGCCTGAAGTCATACAATTGTCACCGTATGATAGTCCGCGCCGATCCTACGTTGTTTGTTGGTATTGTCGGTCTCTACCCAGTGGTGACATCACACAACGGCGCTCTTATCGCGTAAAGCGCCACACCAGTTGCGCGTGATTGTGACGCGTCGCTACGCAAAAACACATATATATCATGTTCTTGGAAGGAGGAGAACTGCTATGAACAGACCAAACACAATTTCAGGTGACGATATCAAACAGAGAGGCTATTCAGTTATTATAGAGCTGGGCTATATTGCACAATGTTCTGGTGAGATCAACCAGCTGAACCTCTCACGAGAAAGAAATATGGTGAGTGTTATCACAACTCAAGGCAATACGTCACCACAGCTAAAGACAGAAAAGCAGAACTTGCATATATCCACAGTGCCCTGAGAGCCAATGACTATCCGGAGTGGGCGCTTGAAGTCCCGCCTACACTCTCCATTCAATGGTAGTGCACCCGAAAGACAAAACCCCCCAAAGAACACCAGTATGGAACCATCTATCACACACTGTGATAACAACAGCAGCCACACTTACATCGGTGAAACCAAAAGACCACTCGGCCAGAGGTTTAAAGAAAACACAAACACGTTGGTGCAAGACTCGTCAACCGACCCATCCTCTTCTTCGTATTCCTCATCGTCTCCACTCCTCGAAGCAGCGACTGCCTCCTGTTCACCACCATGGACTCGGCAAGCGCGTTCTAGACCAGCGACCATTCTTTAGGCACCATGAACGATAAAACACCATCGGTCAGTCAAAACTCCCTCCCTTCAATGGTGACCGATACAACGACGACAGAACGTGATTCAAATAAGTCGTCCATGAGATCAGTGATGTTCAAACTTGACGACGAAACGGTCCACCTATACAACACATATGGGCGCAGACAGACACAAAACTCGTTCGGGTTCGCGACAGCTTCTGCAGGCAAGGAATTATTTGGTTGTAAGGAAACATTATTTAGATTAGAACACACCGGCGCACAGGCACGTATGCACGAGCTATTCGTGTAATAAATAAGTCTGAATTAATTTGGAAACAAATCAAGATAATCACACTGACGCACAGCAAACACGGAGCGCGTGTGCATGTGGGCGTGTGTTGCGCGTGTTGCGCGTGTTGCGCGTGTTGCGCGTGTTGCGCGTGTTGCGCGTGTTGCGCGTGTTGCGCGTGTTGCGCGTGTTGCCGTGTTGCGCGTGTTGCCGTGTTGCGCGTGTTGCGCGTGTTGCGCGTGTTGCGCGTGTGTGTGTGTGCGCGTACGCGCGCGTGTGTGCGAATGTGCGTGCGTACGTGTGTGTGTCAATAAACGAAGATCTACAACATGGATTATAATTCGATAGCATTACTTTTCTACCATGCATTAATAAACGTGCGACACGAGGTGTAAATGACGACTTGCAGGAGACGTGCTGCATCCACTGCTGCGCTCAGACAGCAGCTACAAGTCGTCGCTGTCGCAAAGAGTGCGCCAGATGAGTGTGTTAACTCTCGAGGACGAGGTAACACGTGACAAGCTGACGATGCTAGCCGAGATCTTCGCTCAGGCGCCGGCAACGACGGACGGAAAACTCGGTATGAAAGAGTTCAAACGGGCGATGCGCGAGTCAGGCTCGAACATGTCAGACGAACAGCTCGAGATGACCTTCATGAAGGTAGAGGACTCTATTGCGAGGGGGCCGACGTTATTTAGTCATCAACCTGGTCTTGTTGTTTTTGTTGTTGTTCTTGTTTTGCCTTGATGTTGTTGTTTTTTTCTCTTCTTATTATTATTAATGTTGTTCGTGTTAATCTCTTTCTTGTTTTTCACGCAGACCGACGTTACGTAGGCCTAACCATCAAACGTGTTCTTCTCCTTGTCCGAATCCTCTTTCATTCTTTCTCACATCTTCGGATATTATCACGTCGCGTGATTGGTCTTTGGATCGTTTGCGTCTCTATTCCGACCGATAACTTTGCATCCTTATAATTAACCCGTTTCTAATATCGTTGCTGATTCGATAACACACACGTGTGCGTGCGTGAGTGTGCGTGTGTGTGTGTGCTTGCGTGTGTATGAATGTGTGTGTGTATGTGATTGTGTATGTGTGTGTGTCTGAGTGTGTGTGTGTGTGTGTGTGTGTGTGTGTGTGTGTGTGTGTGTGTGTGTGTGTGTGTGTGTGTGTGTGTGTGTGTGTGTGTGTGTGTGTGTGTGTGTGTGTGTGTGTGTGTGTGTGTGTGTGTGTCTGAGTGTGTGTCTGAGTGTGTGTGTGTGTGTGTGTGTTTGTGTGTGTGTGTGTGTGTGTGTGTGTGTGTGTGTGTGTGTGTGTGTGTGTGTGTGTGTGTGTGTGTGTGTGTGTGTGTGTGTGTGTGTGTGTGTGTGTGTGTGTGTGTGTGTGTGTGTGTGTGTGTGTGTGTGTGTGTGTGTGTGTGTGTGTGTGTGTGTGTGTGATTATGAATGCGTGCATGCGTGTGCGTGCGTGTCATGATTGGAAATAGTAACGCGATTGACATTGGACGCTGAAATTGACACGAACTGCGACATGACGGTGGAGTGGGACGAATACGTGTCCTACATGCTGCTTGAGTGTCTCGAGAAGGACCATATGAACACAGCCCAGTTGGCGCCCTTCCCGGCCAAGGCGCGCCGGATGCCGAGTGACCACCGGGTCAACGTTATCCGCATACTGTTGCTGCCGCAGATGCTCGCTTCTAGAAACCCCCAGAAGAAACTCCAGGTCGATGGTTATATCATCGGGCTGTCTGTCGGTATATTGGTATGTTGGTCTGTCGGACTATCGATCTGTGCGTCTGTCGGTCGTTTTATCTGTTAGTTTATTTGTTAGTTTATATGTTACTTTATATATCTGTTTATCTATCTGTGGGTCGGCTTGTTGGTCAATCCGTCTGTTGGTCGGTCGGTCGGTCGGTCTGTCGGTCTGTCGGTCGGTCGGTCGGTCGGTCGGTCGGTCGGTCGGTCGGTCGGTCGGTCGGTCGGTCGGTCGGCCGGTCGTTCGGTCGGTCCGTCGCTCGTTCGGTCGCCCGGTCGCCCGTTCGCCCGGTCGCTCGGTCGCTCGGTCGTTGAACGCAGACTGTCAACCGCGAGGACTGGAGGTTAATTCCACTTGCTGTCGGTTTGAAGCTAGGGATAATTTCGTCCTTTTAATTTTGCCTGTCTTTTCTACTTGGTGACGGGGAAATAAACGACTCCACATAGAGAAATAAAAAGTATGTACACACACGTAATTGTTTCGATGTTCACAAAGCGGAGTAAGCGCCACGAGTGCGTTGTCAAGGAGGTGACGGAGGCTATAGAAGATTACACTTTAGTTGCGTTACTGTGGTCAGTTGGTGAACCCCAGCGGAGAGACTTACGTGGCCGTGGACGGGAGCGGCACTGTCACGTTCTGGTCAATGAGTGTTAAACATAAACGCACCCGAGAGGTTCAGGTGAGTATTGCACACACACACACACAGGCACGCACGCACGCACGCACGCACGCACGCACGCACACACACACACACACACACACACAGAGTGAGTATCAATATTTATGATGCTGCTTCTTCTTCATCTCATTAAAGGCGATAGTTAGTGAGGCATTTGTGTCGCACATCATTTACTGTACTGAGTAAATGTTACAACAATTAATCATCACATGTAATCCCGTACGAGCCCCCAATTATGTGATGGAATTGTGCGGATATGCTGTAGTCGAACTCTTCGCTAAACCGGAACGAGTTAACGGTGATGGATATGACAAATATCCCTGCTGCTCAACTGCTCGTCTTCTCTACCTCCGAATTTGAACTACAGGTGCGTCAGGTGTGTGTGTGTGTGTGTGTGTGTGTGTGTGAGAGAGAGAGAGAGAGAGAGAGAGAGAGAGAGAGAGAGAGAGAGAGAGAGAGAGAGAGAGAGAGAGAGAGAGTGCGCGCGTGCGTGCGAGCATACGTGCGTGTGTGTATTTGTCCGCGTGTGTATGCGTGTGTGCTTATGTGAGTACATTTTTACATATCTACACTGGAGCGTGTGTCCGTGCAACATTAACACGTACGTGCACGCGCGTGTACTTGTGTGTCTTGTTTAATGTCACTTGGAAATAATACACGCAAGTTAATTTTGGGCAGTTCTACGATACAGTAATTACCAAATTCAAACGGACGTGTCGCATTACAAACCTGCCTGCTTGCCCTATGACGCTCTACTTCCACGCATCAGCATTCAGGTTTGTCGACAGTTACTAAAATTCACATTTTTTTACATTTCATCCCATACACATACATACGACATTAAATCTGACCACTCCATAACTGTAAATGATGATAGATAGTGAGGTGTTTTTCGCAGTGTACACCACTGAGTTCGCTTACCTGCTGAGGTGGCTGAAATTACAGTATTGATAAATGAACGTGTGAGTTCATTTCGTAGACATGTTGTTGGATTGCTTTGTAGTGATAAACAGAGACTAATATGGGGCGATATTAAAGGTGGAATCGGGATCATTGTGTTCACGGAGCCGCCCAGAACAATCATCGTAAACACGAAGAGGTCTCAGAGTCGGATGTTGCCTTTCGCCGACATCGTCCACGGCACGGTTGATGGGCTGCAAGTGTGTGCTACATCACCAAACATCCGGTGTTTGTTCACAGGCACACAAGCGCACACACGCACTCGCACATATACGCACACGCGCACAAAACACATACACGCGCGCGCACACAAATACACTTACATACACACGCACACACACACGCGCACGCACTAACAAACACACACGAGCGCATACAAACACACTTACACACACACGCACATGCACAAACACATATACATACATACATGCACACACTCATGCACACATACACAGACTCACGCACGCACGCACGCACGCACGCACGCACGCACGCACGCACGCACACACACACACACACACAAATCTTACCATATGTCTACCCGGTGGAGGGCCACTATGCGGTCGGCGTGCACAGTAAGATGGTGCGCCAGATCCGGTACTCGGAGCTCCTTGGCGGCGTCATCTCCGTGGCTCGGTCGGCCGAGAGGGCGATGTGCATCGGCGACCTGGTGAAGAAGACGACGCCGAGCTACTTCAACGTGTACCGCGGCATCAACTCAGTAGACTACTGCAGGTCTCTCTAGAACACGTTTCTCCAGTTCCAGTCACATTTCGATTTCTTGTTTCAGTGTTCGTTGTGCGCGTTCTAAACAACTCGTCCCACTTTCTGTATCCTAGTCGGCTTCTCCGCGTGTCTCGCCCTCGAATTAATACACGAACATATGCACGCACGTACGCACACTCGCACTCATTACGCACGCACGAAACACACTCTCTGTCGCTCACACACGCACTCTTTCTCGAACGCAAAATTGCACGCATGCAAGTATGCACGCAGCACGCACGAACTATTGTTTACATTTCTGCTCTTCTTCTACACTTGTGTGCATCTATCTATCTATCTATATATATATATATATAATGTATATATATGTATATATATTATATATATATAATGAAATGCAGTTGTGCTACTGTAACTGATAATACTAAATAAATGTAATTGTGACAATTGTCAGAACCAACGAAATCTCCCAAAACAATTATATATTTCTTGATACAAAATATGGACACTCAAGTTTGACTTACTATGAGTACTAGTTCTGCGACTCCCCCGGCAGTCGTACGAACACGGTGGCGACGGGGGGACAGGACACAGTCGTACGTATCTGGAACCCGTGCGTAACGGCGCGGCCAGTCAGCCGGTTGTATGGACACGAAAGCCCCATCCAACAAGTTCACATGAACTCGGCAAATCTGTGGGTCGTGAGCATCGGCAAGAACCTGGCGGTAACCTCGACTTCCCACTCCTCCTCTTTCATTCCCTGTCTCCCCAGTGTGTGTGTGTGAGTGTGCGTGTGTGTGTGTGTGTGTGTGTGTGTGTGTGTGTGTGTGTGTGTGTGTGTGTGTATGTGTGTGTGTGCGTGCGTGTGTGTGTGTGTGTGTGTGTGTGTGTGTGTGTGTGTGTGTGTGTGTGTGTGTGTGTGTGTGTGTGTGTGTGTGTGTGTGTGTGTGTGTGTGTGTGTGTGTGTGTGTGTGTGTGTGTGCATATGTGGATGTGTGCGTGTATAAATACGTACGGACGATCACACACATTGTTTGTATGTATGTATGGATGGATGTATGGATGGATGGACGTACGTTCGTACGTACATATGTACGCATGTGCGCATGAATGTATGCACATATGTACGTATATTTATATGTACGTATCTATATATGTACGTATGTACGTATGTACGTATGTACGTATGTACGTATGTACGTATGTACGTATATATGTATGTATGTATGTATGTATGTATGTATGTGTGTATGTATGTATGTATGCATGCGTATGTATGTATGTATGTATGCATGCGTACGTATGTATGCATGCGTATGTATGTATGTGTGTATGCATGCGTATGTATGTATATATTGTACGTGCATGCAACAACAAAAGTATACGGACGCAATCAAGCACACCCACTGCCGGTGGAACACCTGTCTGGCCTGTAGGTTCGCGTGCACGACTTGACGACGCAGGTGTGCGTGCAGACGATCCACCGGCCCGCCTTCCCTAACCACATGGGGAGCTTTTCGGCGACTCTGCTCAGTCCGTATCGCCAGGCCCTGCTGCCCGCCGCCCACAGCTTGTTCATCTTGGAACACCAGGACGAAGACAAGGCGCGTGCACTTCCTTTTCTCTCATGTTCCACGTGTGGAGCGCTGCTGTGATTGCAAGACATTGTTTTAATCCACGATAGGCTATTGCAACGCACAAATAGATACGTTATGCAGATTTAACCAGTATTTGTTTCTTGTTTGTGTCATAAATTATCCATTAACAACAATGTCAGATATTCATTTACAAGTTCCTCCGTAACTCATTTAGAATTTAGATCACCTCGAATCAGGTTTGTTGATGCTAAACTATGCACAGGGGTACAGTTAATCACTGTGTCTCACACTGAAAGCAGCTATATCAACGGTACGTTACTTAAAAGTGCACAAGGTCTACTTTGGATGAAATTGTCCAAATAAAACATTTTGCTCCTTAGATCTGGTAATTTAGTTGAGAACATTTTAATGTACTAGGCCTTATATTCAATTCAATAACTTTATTGTCCGTTTAAAACATTGCATTGAAACATAAATTTCCTTTAGTTACATAGTGAAATGCCAATATTGGTACTGGTAATATGCATTCTACAATTGGTAAAACACATTATAGTCAGCACTAATTGGTTAAAACGTTCAATACAATACTTCATAGACGCTCTGCCTGGTAGTCCTACGCTCACAATATTACCTCATGAAAACACTACATTGTGTTTTGAACGGTGTATTGTTTTTATTGCGCTACATTGAATCATTGTTGCAACATGTTTCATAAAATTTAGTGTGTTGTATTATTTTGCGGAAGCTAGCTTTATATCCCCATTTTCCTACGCCGATTATCACCATTTAATTTCGTGTAGCACCCTCGTGGAACTCTCGCACACACCGGCCCGGTTCGAGCAGTACAGTACAACACGCTATTCCGGCAGGTCATCAGCGCATGCGCAGCCTCAACAGTCTGCGTGTGGTCGCTTCCGAGCGGGAGGAAGGTAACATCAGGAAGTCAATTCTCCTTCGTCTTCCTCTTATCGTCCATGATCCTACTGATGGATATTTTTGTCGTAATTATGTGTGTCTAAAAGTGTTATCTAATACGGGAGAATCCATCCATGCCGTTGTCTTGCTGTACATGCGTGAATGTCGTGGCTAGGTGATACAGTTCCACGCAGTGACCAACGACTACGGCGCCGCCAAGTCTGAGCTGACGGCGATGTACTTCGACTCGACACTGCGTCGTCTCATCACGGCGTCCGACAACGGCCTCGTCGCCATCTGGAACTTCAACAACGGCGCCTGTCTGCAGACTAGGGGGCCTTTCTTGCCGCTCAACAAGTCTCTTGTCATCATTTTCAGGGAAACAATTTCTGTTACGTCACGGTCGGATGATGTAATCGCAAACCTACTCGCGAAAGCTTGTAGTTCCCATTATCTCAATATACCCATCCATCGCGTGACATCTTTGCTTAGCATAGGCTCCGTCAAGCCTTAGAAAATGGATGTCGAACACATGGTGCGTTTGTGCATTCCGTCGTATGTCTTGTTGAAATTCTGGCCATGCACAAGTCTTTATGGCAGAAATCTATGGAACAGTTTGTAAAGTGACAACAGTGTGCGGAAAAGTTTCATTTATGAAATGTCATACAGTAACGGCAATGTGTTCGGAATCAATTTTTTTATGGATCGACGGACATTTTTATAGGAAACAGGTCACGTGATGGATAGGTCAATTAAATGTTGTTCATAACTCATGTTTGTTATTTCAGTTTGTTGCTTGTGTTACACACAGCTGCACAGGTACCGTGTTTTTCGAGACTCGTATTCACAATACTGGTTGATTCCCACGAACCACTGTGGCGAAATGACGCATTTGTAGTTTTAAGAATATGTTAAGTTACCTTTCCGAGTCCTATGTTTGCTCTGAACGGAGCTTTCGACGTCTTCATCAGCGTTGGTCTGCTTAACTTACCATATTTTCAAATCTACGAATGTAAACGAGTCCGGAAGCAATTTACATGCCAAGACGCTTTTGTAGTTATACACTTCTTCCCAACTATTGTATTTCACGGAAGAAGTAATATTTACACGTCAGTAAATACGTACGCATGCACACACATACGAGCAACCACACATGCTTGCAGGCTCGCAAACGCCATACACGCACAAACACACGCACACGATATATAGTTTTATTGATTGGAGTTCTACTAAACTTCAGCAGGATGCAAGACGCAGGAAACTGACACTAAACGCCACATTGTTACCTTCAGGCATTTCCTCGCCACAGCGACACAGAGATCACGTCCGGAGGCTGGAGAAGGAAGGTTGTGGCTTACCTCGATGGCGATTACTGTGACGAGACTACTAGCGAGTTTCAGCCGGCACACGACGACGACCTGCTCTCAATGACGGCCTGCCCGCCAGACAAGATCGCTTCCGGCTCGCAGGACGGCGCCATCTTTATCTGGTCGCTCTCCAGCCGGAAGTTAGCCTTCGCCATAAACACGCCGGTGTGTGTGTGCGCGCGCGCGCGTAGCTTATCAGTCTGTCTCTGTTGTTGTCATTTTGTTTGTGAGTGTATGTGTGAGTGTATATGAGTGCGTGTTTAAGTGTGTAAATGTATATGTACATGTACGCGCGTGTGTTTTGTGTGTCAACGTTTTTGCATGCATGTTAGCAGTCTTACTTTATATAATTACAAATTGTCATTTTTAATTGTATGACAACACAGTTATAAAATAAGTAAACGTGTTATTAACAGAATCTATATAAACAGTTATATTGTCCTTTCCGACTGACAGAAGATGACACCGTATGCGAGGTATGATCTCCCAGGAAAGCCACAAGAGAACGATAGTGTTGCCTCCTTCAAAGACGCTCCGCATGATGAGAACAGATCCTTTTCTACTTTTGCATCCAGTGACACCGAGGTTAACCGTTCGGATCAGGCAACACCTAGTTCTACTCCAGATGGTAGGTAATAATAGTGTGTGTGTGCATGTGTGTGTGTGAGTGTGCGTGCGTGCGTGCGTGCGTGCGCGTTCGTGGGTGTGTATGTGTGCGTGCGTGTGTCATTCAGTGAAAATTGTGCAGTTAACGACGAATATAATTTCTGGAGAGCGTACAAATGTGTCCTGTATTCAGTTCTGGATCCTGATGCGTGAATTCAAGTGAATTTGAGAAGTGTCCGTAGTTAGTTTTAAAAGACGACACGGAGCGTCTAATGTGTATTATTCTGATAATTACTCGCGAGAATGAGCATCCTGCAAAACGAGACTCTGTAAGTACCATCTTTGGCCCCGGGACGATGGTGAGAACGATATTGCTGTCTCCTCGCAGTGAGTGCCCTCGGCCGGTGTTCTCCACGCCCATCGAGAATTTGTTATTTCTGCCCTCGCGAGAGAGCGTCCACAACACCGCCTCGCTGCTGGTATGTTGGTTGTCTCACGTTTTCCGATTGGTGGACGAATAGATAGACGTGTTTCCATTGGTTGATGCATGTAACAAGACACGTCGCATACACAGGTATGTATGCACACACACAAGCACGCACGCACACACACACACGTGGATGTCATCGCTTTCTTTTTGCTAGACCGTTAACCGATCAATATCTTTGTGTTGATATTATGATCGTGATTAATTCCTTGAACGCCAATGTATATTTGAATAAGCCGTAATGGATCTAAATGGCTTCGAAAGCAACAACCAACTGTCGCCGGATCCAGATGACGTGATTTGGTCGCCACGTGGGTACATCACTCTGTCCGGATCACAATATGCATTGATACATGATCCACCCGATAGATGGCGCCACTGTGTCAATTTATGAGCGATGCGTTATACGTAATGCTGCACATTTGTATACCTACCAACTCTCCCGGAATTTTCGTGAGTCTCCTTGGTTTTGGCTGTATCACCCGGTCTCCCGGAATACACACAAATCTCCCCCCCCCCCCCCCCCGACAACAGCGCGACATCACGGGAGACGTACTGTGCCGGTAAAGTTCCGGCGAGAAATGTCCAACACCACCCCCTCCGCCGAGACAGCGCGACGAGAAAGCGTGCTGAACCGCTGAGGAATCTGCCGGATCTAAAAAAAAGTTGGCAGTTATACATTTGTTGGCACTTTGCGAACTCTTGCGGCCAGCCGTAACTGGACATTATATGGACCGTCTCGTCCGCAGGCGGCCGGCGCCGACGGGTTCGTCCGCGCTTGTGTATCTGCGCGCCGGGCTGCTACATCGGGGACTTCGCGGCGTCGCACCACCCGGACGAGTCCGTGCCGGCAATGGTGGTCGACTAGACCAACGACATGCTTGTGACGCGTGGCTACTTTAAGGTGTGGGACATCAGTCACTTCGCCGTTAGGGGACGCCACTGCTGCAGGGAGGAACACCGGAAGCGCGGTGACGTCTGGAAACTGTTTCCGCTCCGCCGCTGGCTGAAGCGTCTCGAGCAGGTGATCATGTAACTGGAGTTCATTGTAGCTACTTCCGGTGCTGGTTAAGCTAGCTCATCGTCAATTCGGTCCTTCGACATCCGAATGTATAATGTGTGAACAGATTAACGGGAAACAAATGGAATCCTTTTGCGCTTATGCATCTAGAAGAGTTAATAAAAACAAAACTATTAGCAACTACAACCAATAATAGTATGCCTGCAGTTTACTACCTTGTTGAAGACACATTTATAAATAGCACGGACATCGCCATTGTAATAGAAAGCCTGACGTCATCAATACCTAGTCTTCCTAATTCGCCAGTTGCCAAACTGAGAATACAACTCTAGTTTGCGCCGCAGAAATTGTTTTGGCGCTGTAAGTACACTAAAAATATTACATCTGCATTGTGCATTGTATGACATTAGTGCCTATGACAATTGTTTCAAGTGTAACTCTGAATCAATGGGAATACGAAAAACTATAAAAAAAAAGGCTGGCATATTAATATACAGTCGAGGAAACCAGGGAATTCGACGCGTCACCGCAGCGCCAAGATCAAAGAAGCTCTCGGCGCATATTGGTCAAGCACCGGGGGCGTGTCTCAATATGGCAGCCGTCGGGACTTGGGAGATTCACTAGAATTTCCAACTTTGAAAATGCATTCTAATACAATAATTATGTACACGAGACACTTTGATGACATGGTGTTACATTCCCGATAAGTGAAAGGTTTCTTTATCCATTTGTTATCAGAAGCTTTTTGCCTTATCTTACCTAACCTGTCCTCTTTGGGCCTCGTGTCCCGCAATACAGTAATACATCTTTTCCAGTTTCGTTTGTCTCTGGCCACCCGTTTGGCATCTTTCTGGACACATTTCCGCCCCAGTTGCTGCCTTTCTTTCTCAAAGGTGGTTCGCCAGGTTGTCTTAAGACAACGAACTTTCTGCTTCTCTTCTGGAATGCAAGTTACCTCCGTCAAGCAATGGCTGTCTTAAATTTGTTCTGAGTATAATTATGTCCTATCAATGTCCATCTACTTTCTTTGACTTCCTCAATCATCTTCTCTTCCTTTGTTTTTGTCTGGTTGTGTTTGCGTTTGATGACAATCTGTGGCTATTTTCTCATATTTCACGTATTGCACTAGACCTTCTCTTCCGGCCAGTCGCAACAATGACACTGCATGTGCGGGTGCGAGACCCCGGATTTTAGGGTTCTGACCCTCAGATTCAACCCATAAATGTTACCCTGTGCTAACACTAAACCGTAAAGCCAGGGGTGGGGTTCAATGGTACGCTTTCTTTGCAGATTGGAAAACTACACAAGGTCTTCCCGACGATGCTGACAGCGCACGCCCACGACGTGCCCCACCTGCTGACGTCAGTGCGCGCGCTCGTTGCTGGCATCAACTCCGTAGACTGTTTCTTGAGCGACGGCGGCGAAGGCATCGTGCTAACTGCCAGCGATGATCACTCAGTGAGGGTACGTACAGCGATGATCACTCAGTGCGGGTACGTACAGCGATGATCACTCATGGCGAGTACTTACAGTGATGATCACTCAGTGTGGGTACGTACAGCGATGATCACTCGGTGTGGGTACGTATAGCGACGACCACTCAGTGCGGTACGTACAGCGATGATCACTCAGTGCGGGTACGTACAGCGATGATCACTCATGGCGAGTACTTACAATGATGATCACTCGGTGTGGGTACATACAGCGACGATCACTCAGTGCGGTACGTACAGCGATGATCACTCAGTGCGGGTACGTACAGCGACGATCACTCAGTGCGGGTACGTACAGCGATGATCACTCAGTGCGGGTACAGCGACGATCACTCAGTGCGGGTACGTACAGCGACGATCACTCAGTGCGGGTACGTACAGCGACGATCACTCAGTGCGGGTACGTACAGCGACGATCACTCAGTGCGGGTACGTACAGCGACGATCACTCAGTGCGGGTACGTACAGCGACGATCACTCAGTGCGGGTACGTACAGCGACGATCACTCAGTGCGGGTACGTACAGCGACGATCACTCAGTGCGGGTACGTACAGCGACGATCACTCAGTGCGGGTACGTACAGCGACGATCACTCAGTGCGGGTACGTACAGTGGTTTAGTTGCAAATGTTCGTATCTCCGAAGATGAGGCGTATTTGTGGCAATGACAGAGTAAGTGGAAATGGACCCAATGTGCGTTTGTAATCAGTAAATAGACACCTTTAGCTAACCCACTTAAGGGCAACGTGACGGCAAAAACGTTCGCAACGGCATGACGTTACTCCAAGTTATTGAGTGCTACGTCACACGTTTTGCGGTGCAATCAGAGGGTTTTGCTAGACGCCGACGCGAGATGTGGAGCCGACTTCAGGTTTAACGTCGCGTCCAGTTTTCGAGTACGGTTACGGCGCGTAATTGCGTTAGTTAAAGGTCTCTAATATAAAACTAACATGTCAACAACATCGTTTTCCCCAGGCCTTGTACAACCACTACAGGGTGTAGTTTTCTATAGAACATTTCCATTTCTTTCGGCAGTATAGTCAAAGGTACCCGTATATTTTATTAACGCTATACGTTCTGCCTATTTCTATTTTTTTTGCATGAAGTGTTTTATTATATCTGCACATGTTACTTTAATTGTTCTTTGATGGAGATGGGATTTCATGACACAATTGTACAGTATATACTAGTCTTAGAAATAAACTTTTATTCATATAATACTACATTCATGTAATGGAGAGGAACAACTGCTTCTTCATATCATTTTCTCACCTACACACCCTATAACTTGAGCGCATACAACCGGAAACACACGCACGCACACACACCGCTCCACACACACGCGCACGCACACTATTGTGATAGGCCGACAGACAAATGAGTTTTACTGTAGATTTGTTTTGCAACAGGAGTTAATTTCGTACATCGCATTCACTAAGCAGTTGATTGTATCCCACATATGTGGTCACTCCGTGGTCAGTTCCTGGGCCTGTTTGGTCAGCCGGCGTTGTGGGACTACGACCGGACGTACTGCCTGCGGACGGAGCGAGACCAGTACCGACGACACCGGCCCCGCGGCTTCCCGCTGCCGCCAGACGTGAGGCGGTGTGCCTCGGCCAGTACTCTCCGCGCTCTCAACAACTTCACGAAGACACCGTGGCGCGGGCTCACTTGCATACTCAGCTGCGCACGCCGCTTCATAGAGGCCAGCAAGAGGTATTGTGTGACTATATACTTTAAAGCGAGGCAGTCTGTTCCACTACCCGGAATCAGGTGGTCTGCCGAATCGGTTGTGTTAAACGTAAGAAAAAGCAAAGTTGTTGAACATCAAAGGGCGCTGCTGTTAACACAGCCCGCCTCGGCAATAAACATGTTTTGAAACTGGATGTTATGTTAAAGGGACGTAGTCTGTTCGTCTACCTGGAATTTACGGGCGTAGTAATTTCTAACTGGAAGTCTGCTGCGTTGACCGTGGAAAAGTGTGCATCGTTAAACATCAAGGGTATAGCAGCCCTAGTGCCAATAAAGCTTGTTTTGAAACTGGATGTTTTGTTTACTGTTTGAACATGCAACAGTGATCGTGCCTTCAAATTGCGACCGTTGTTACGGGCTTTCTAAACACAATTTGGCGGGCAGTATACCTTCAACATAGTCTTAAAAACATTATATTAATTAATACATGAAAAACTAGTAAGTAACAAACTGCCTCCTTTTAAAATGCTGAACATTTCGCGGAGCGAAACTTGCCAATTACGAAAATTTTTATGGGCTTACTGAACGTAATTTCTTTCTTCTATATATTTACTATAGTCTTAAGAACGTCATATTAATTACTCTACTCTAAAAAATATAGTGGCTCGTATTAAAGCTGTTTTGGGTAATTCAACATGTTTTTTGTGTCATTTTATAATCATTTTGTAACACAAATCAAACCTATCTGGCACCCACTGTGTCACGACAGCTCGCTTGTACAAATATGTTAGTTAGCTCTAATTAAATTATTGGATAAACGGTTAAATTATTGTTGACTAGACCAAGTCGAAATTTTTCGTGAAATGGCAAAAGAGGCCCGACTGAATATTTTACAACAAAGGGCCTAATACTATTTATATTTTCGCAAGTTATCTCATCTAACGATTATATTTACATTTATTAATTCTTTCGACGTTTTTATTCTCTTCATATTAAGCCGCCTTCGCATATAACACATGAGAATATGCGGCCACGGCACCGTGCTGCATATGTATTTTTGTGCTGGCAAAAACGCAGGACGAGTGATGATTGGCCTAATGTCTCCTAATGCATGATGCTAATTACCCCCCTTTGTCTTTGGTGCTCTTTTGGCACAAGGAACCAATCACCGCGCGGTGATGGCGCTCGGTGGCAGATTTCAATGAGCTCTTGGTCACTTCGTTTTGTGAAAGCAGACAGAGTGATCACATCAACAATTTTGGCCCTCCCTTCCCTCCCAATTGTTGATAGCATTAGGGACACAACCTGTACATCGTTGGTGGAAGAGGGGTTGATAGCAGATCTCAACGCTTTCCCCATTTTCTTAGTGCAGGTGGACAATGCGTTCACGGGGTTTTGATGCCGAGACAGCTCGCTTCTCTTCCACCGGTGATTTTAGTAAGTTGGGCGTATTGGCCCCACTTATAGGTTTAGGCTACGTAATTAATTTGGCCTTATTTCATCACTATTCATGACTTGTGTTGGTGCTTGCATAAAAGCTATTATGCAATACCGAGTTGGCCATCAACCGATCTGATTTTCGATGGATAAATGAGAAGTGTAGTGTTTTAAACCACCAGACAACAAACGACTCGCTGTCATTTTTCATTATAATGCAACAGTAATCTAGCAGTTTATTCGATTACTTCATTTAAACTAAATGGCGGTATGTTTAGTATATTAAAAAAACTAAATACGTTCAATGTGTGGTAACTGCGGTCAATATCAAAGAAGAAAAATGTCTTCAAGTTATATATCAACAGTTATACTATCCAAAGAATTGAAAATAACAAGGTTAACGCAAACATTAACAACGGAAAGGCAAAGCGATTAGCAGTCAATGGAAGTAGAGCTACAGAGCGCATGGAATGGATAGGTATAATACGTTTAATAAGCAGTCGAAAATGTTTTTGTATTGTAGATACTCCGACTTACATAGGCACACTCAAATAAACACACCTATTATATATATTTATATATATATATATATATTATATACGTACATGTAAATATTTTGTATTGTAGATACTCCGACTTACATAGGCACACTCAAATAAACACATATTATATATAATATTATATATATATATACGCACATGTAAATATTCTGTATTGTAGATACTCCGACTTACATAGGCACACTCAAATAAACAAACATATTATATATATATTATGTATATAATAGTGTATATATACATAGCATGTAAATATATGGTTTTATATAAAACATAACATAGGCCTACCTTTGTTATAAAAACATGTGTGAAGTCATAATAATGACGTTTCAAAGCAGTGACGTCATTGTTGCCTTTTTATTATAATCTATTGATTTCGAGCGAGAACAGCCACCGAGTGCCGGTGTCGTTAATCGGCCATGTAGAGCCAGTGCGTAGGCTATGGCGTGAGAATGTCGCATTGGCCCCTCTCATCGAACACGTACGAAGTAATTTAAACACTCATATATGCGTCATTCGCTTTGCTCGCGCCGACTGGATCCATAAGGAGTGTTCCGACAGGTACCGGGAGGCCGGCAGACGAGGCTCGGTGAAGATATCAAGTCGCTCGGAGTTAGAGGAGCTACCAAGTGCAGTGCTCGGTCAAGAGAACAACACTTCTCGGCCAAAGTAGCTCGGCCGGTAATCTTTGGACATCTGGTAAGCAACGATGGAACAATCCGTGATGCACGCCGTCAAAGGGGAATATTGGTATTTAGACGTAGACAATAATGTTTCATCCGGTTGTTATGTAAAAATTAATTAATCCTTTGTTTATTGCCCAAATGCCATCAGTTCGAGTTCTAAACCGAAGTTCGGCATATATTATAATAGATAGCGAAACAAGTAACGTAATGTCTTTAACATAAAACCATTTCAAGACATTCATATAATTAAGTCATACCATTTATAAGGTGCCGATCCAACAGGTGCTTCTCAAGGCGCTATAAAATGTTACATGCACGTTCACATGAACGAACGAACGCACACACACACATGCATCCGTGCGCACATCGTAAGCGTAATCTTGCTTACTGGGCGTAAACCATTTAAAATGTACACACGCAAGTGTGACATGACACACACGCGCGCACACCCACACAAACAGGCGAGCGCACACGCAATGACACAGAGCGCTGTTTTCAGTGCCCCGCCTTCCACTCAATCCCACTGTCGGTCGTCGAGTACGTAGACTTCACGCCCTGCGCCAACATGCTGAATGTGGTACGAGACCGCTACCAGTTCTCCCAGCACTCCCGCCTGCCGCCGATCAGAACAGGGGCCACACAGCGACAGCCGATCATACACGGACACATGGTCACCCACGGTCACGCTGGAGACCACGCGGACAGGGTCCACGCACGTATGTGCGGCCACGCAGGGGACCATGACCACGCCGGGACCAACGGGCATGCAGACGACCGCAGTTACGCCGGAGCCCACGGCGATACTGGGGCCTTTGGCAATGCAGGGGACAATGCTCAGAGACACCGGTGAGAGATGTCGGCATTGCAAGACCTCCTCACAGTCACCCACTTATCTTATACCACACATATGTAACATTGTCTACATGGAATGACATAGCGCAGCTCGCGTGCCTGCGGTACATACTGCGAAGCAGGAAGTCAGTTGCGCATGCGTGTGTTTGAGTACTGGAACGTATGTTTGGTTTTGTCAGTTTAGCATTTTGATAGGCAGTTACATTGTGCTGTATTGGCAGGTAGCTTGCTTGTGTGTGGCAATAGGAATAGATTGTATACGTTCAGTCTTCAAAGATTCCGGTAAGTTGTTCGTGCAAACAGTGCAGTTATATGTACTTGTATGTCCATTTAGTTTCTATCTACATTTGCTTTCTACCGTGTGCAAGTAACAGTTTCAAGTATATAGCATAGTATTGCCCAACGCAATACTAGATGTGTTCCTAGTTTGCGTGACGTGTTTAGTCTTACGAGATGTAATTCATGCGCAGTTCCTTCTTCCGAGAAGTAAACACATTGTTGGTGCTTCGTTGTGAAATGCTGGTTGCCATGCTTATAGCGATATTGTTTGAGTAAACCCACGCCTACGTTTTTGGCATCCATTTCTTGATGACTTGACGGACGTTTTACTAGGCAACAGGTCACGTAATGGATGTGTCAATTGATGGATCCAGTACGATGCTCTTTGCCTATGCCACAATCACAATTCTTCGTGTGAACACCGTCAAGCTTTGCAACACCCACAATATATATATATATAGTAATTTTGTGAAAGGCCACCTTACCATAATACATACATACGTACACACACTTATACACACACACACACCGATGCATCTATCACTTTGCATGGACATTGGTTGATGTACGTACCAGGTATTACATTCTCATAACTGCGAAAATGAGATACACCAGGCGCAAATGAACAACATGAACATTAAATTCGATCGTTTATCAGGGTAGTGCTGACGTCTAGTGAGCAGTCAACACAACTTGTGGTAAATATGGTGCCATATCCCCGGCATGTTTTTCCCTGAATCATGTCATTGCTCAGCCGGGTGGTCATATCCCCGGTGTAACTGGTACAAATATTATGATGCCAACATGTTGTTGCTCAGCCAGGCAAAAACTGAGCTGGTACAATTTATGGATGGCTTCCCCAGCATTTGGTAACAGTGATAAATGCTGATAACATGCTGTCGCTCAGCAGTGCCATAAATGATTGCCCGGTACGACTGACATGTTTTATTTAGTTTACCTATTCTATAAAATATTATATTACATAATGATCTCTCAACGCCAGGCATACAAGAAATATTAGCATGAATGTTGTAATACTCGTAATGACAAAGGTTACATAAATACACATTAACGATAGTAATTTTGTGATAATCGGTATTTTATATTGACTTGCAGCTGTTTTTACCAGTGACATATATTTGTTTAGATATATTTGTCGATAATGCACCTTTATAATGTACAGACAAATGCATGAAATGTGGGCTTCATGGCAGAACTGCAAGGCAATGAATTCCAGCATTTTACTTCATAAACTGATAGACAGATAGATTTAACTTCACGTTTGTTCGAACACTTTGTCTAACATATTGATACAGAACTTGGGATGAGTGTGAAGAAGGCAGTTTTGTAAACAAAGACTGCAAATTGACAGGTACTAGTAAATTGTTATACGCTTTATACATAATTGACAAGATCTTAAAATCTACTAGGTCTTGAAATGTTAGTACTCTACATCTATAAAATAGCATACGAGTATGATGAAGTATATCAACACCACATACCTGTCTGATCACCCTCTTTTGTAAGATTGCAATACAATGAACATTGGCGATATACGTAGTTCCCCAAACTTCACAACAGTAACTCATTATTGGTAAGAAGAGTGAATAATACAAAATAAGTAAGCTATTGGTTCCTAGGATATGACTTGCTTTATACATTACTCCAACTATTCTAGACAGCCTGGTTTTAACACTGTTTGTGTGATATTTCCAAGTAAGTTTTTGATCAACGTAAACTCCAAGAAATATTGTCATGTTGACTCTAGTAATTGTGTTATTACAGATTTTTATACTGAAGTCAATGTTTATCTTGCGATTACTACAGATAATGTAGCTGTTTTTTTTATATATTCAGAGACAGTTTATTAACAGTAAATCATATATATATAGTTTTTCTAGTTCTTCATTAACAACACGTTTTAGTCTATGTTCATCGGTAGCAGAATATAAAATGTTGGTATCATCTGCAAACAGTATACGTAATATAGCATCATGCTGTCACTCACTGTCTCAGCCTGGCACTTCAGAACATGTGAACTTGGATGTTATAATATATAAATGGAGTGGCAGCAATCTTATTCAAATTGTACTCGATGAACTGTTCATCACGCCATACTCCCCTGCCCATCTGACTGGAGCGCCGCTTAACTGCAGCGTAGCGCCGCACACGCAGTAACGCTGCGTTCCATTGCGGTGGAGGCTAGATTAGTGGCTTGGCGGACTTCATTAATATTCATGAAGTAATGATGCGTAACTTCGCACGTGCTCCGTCGGCGACCAAGTGGTCATTATTTCGCAGGGAGATATGTACAGGTGGGCATTTCCCAGATTTCAACACTAAGTTCATTCGGCAAACAAGACCCTGTAACACTCACAAATGTTACAGTAAAAAAATCATATATACAACAAAGCACACACAGGAATAATAGTCCCAGCCAATCAATGTAAGCCGTTCATATGTCTTCAATTCATTCTCAATTCAATTCAAATACCTTAATTTAATGTCCTTCATGGGGAAATTATCTATTTATTATATAAATACTCATGATATAGTACAGTTGTAAAAAAAGTACGATAAAACAAATACTAAGAATCACCAATCAGTATAAGTCACAACCATAAAAAACTGGGGAAATAAGCTATATAACGCACGTAGCCCTTACACACACGCTCGCACGCACGCACACACACCCGCACACCTTATCCTGCCTACAACATGCCTGATCTTATCCTCATGCACCAATCAGTGATTCAATTAATGACATATGATTTAAATAAAATAGCACAAAACAATCAGCCAGTTGTTATGAAACATCATTTACATATCACAGCCATCAGTACAGGAACAAGTTCATCACCACAGATGTTATTTAACTAGGTGGAATACAGTGCAATTACCAGTATAATCACACGCACACACACACACACACACACACACACACACACACACACACACACACACACACACACACACACACACACACACACACACACACACACACACACACACACACACACACACACACACACACACACACACACACACACACACGAACCCATATGGCATATTCTCAAGGAGGGGAAGGGGGAAGGAAGGGGGCAGATCATTCGTTAAGAAGACGGATAGAGGATGGGATGAAGGAATTTCGAGAGCGACTCTCACTTTTTAAAGCACACTGGTATAGTAAAGGTTTCATAGCTATTGAAATACTTTGAATGTTATACACATACAAATAACGATACAGCTAAATGAAATACACCAACTGAGCATAGGCCATAGCGTAGCCGCCGCCATAAGCAGCACCTGTCGACCCATCGAGTGAAATTATTCTCTAGCAGAGCTAGAACAAACTCACCATCGCTACCGAACCTTTTATCGCAGTCACCAACAACGTAGTGACAAGCAGTTTCTTTTCGTGCGGCAGTATTGTATTGTGGACATCAATAAAAGAACTGAACGAACACACCACTGCTGCGCCAATGCGCAGTGTGGACGTGGCGTTGTTTACCAGTTTAGGAAGTGCTGCTGTCACTGCTTCATGAATATTAAAGAGGTCCGCCAATCTAGCCTCCACCTTCATTGCACCCGATATCTCGATGTTCACCACTTGTGGATAACTGTGATCACCGGTCGTGAACTCGGGAACCTATTTCAAATCACCCCTTTACATCCGGTGTTCACGGGTTGTGTCGTGTCTGGAACGTTATTCACAACTTGGGAAATGGTGAAACCGTGATTACGGATGCAATGGAACGCACCACAATGCCAACAAACAGTTTATAGTTGCGCCCCAGAGTGCCCTAAGCTCGGCACAGACCTGATCAATGTCACGGCTGTACACCGGAATCGGGATATGACGCGTATTTACTATTTAGCCTAGGCAAAAGTTGCATAAAACCCACTTGGCCGACGTAACATCTCTCAATCAGCCATTGGGCTGTAGCATAAAATCCTGCAGTTGTAAAATAATGCATTCCCGGCCTTTCAATGCGCATGTCCGGGAATAGAAGTTCGCTCTGTAAGGGCATGGTCTGCCCTATTCTGTAAATGTATGCGTAATATTTTACTTAAATGGCCCAAACTAGGTTCATCTTAATGAGCCTAAGTCCCAAACCTATGCTTTAACCCAGGGGAGTACCTACCCGACTGATGACATTAATAATATAGGCCAGTTAAGTAAAAGATTGCAAAAATATGAATCTAAATGTTATTATGAATATTGGCGATGGGATGGGTGTAAATTTATTAGAATGTTGCTCATCTGAAACATTTGGAAGAAGGATATATGTGGAAATATTTATGCTAGGTAACTAAGGTGTTGTAAGTTAAATATTCAGTGTAGTTTTCATACACAGTCAAATCCATTTTGTTCGCTACATGAACACTTGGGTACGTGTTAAAACATGAATTATGTTTTATAGATTCTTGGGAGCCTAGTAACACATAAAAAGATAACACTCTTGGGCAATACATACCAAAGCCATGCAACACAATTCATATAATAGTAAGGCAGATTGACAGTTGGTCTTAAAGAAATACCGAGGTACACAGTAACATGTTGGGGGCATAGGAATGGCAGATTTGTCATCATCATGGCTGACGAGTGACTTGTTTAAGCATGAACAACTCCTAATTTCCATATGAAAGGTAGATTAGTAATTCGACCCCCCGATATCAATGGTTTTCATAAATAAGAACGCGCCGGTGTTTCTATACCACTATAGCCTTGTTAAAACAGCATTGCAGGTATGAATTAATATTTCCATAAACGAAGCTAATGGACAACGCTGTGGTGACTACAATACTCTATGCCAGTAGCTAAAATGACGTAGAAACCCACACGAAGAAATCTGAACTTCGTTGCTTTTATTATTTTATTACTGTTACCGCTACGAATACGCATTAAATCTAGCTTGTGCGGGTTGTACTAGGACAGTAAAGACAACAAAAGAAGCAATGGATACTACATACGAAATAACACATGCAGTAGTCAAGAAATCCACAAAGCATGATTCTAAGCTGCAGCAAACCAATGAACGGTTGCATGGAGAATAATCTGATTCATCCTCAGGCAGGCATTTGTTTGTCGTGTCCTGCGCGAAGGGCTCTTCGAGCATCAGCAATGCATAGGATAATCAAACAATATTGCGCTTACAATGGACACAGTATCTGGATAACTGTGCAGGTATAGAAATGTAGGTGCGGATTCGAGATGTTCATTATCATAATCATTATGAAAGTTCCACGTTTGACTGTGAACACCCTTAGCAACGTAAACACAGTTCGATGTTTTCGGTCAACGCATCTACAGTACATTATGCATGAATTATGAGCAGCGTCGATTAACAGCAGCTGCATGTCGGAGACGCATACACAGTTGAATTTCAAACTGTTAATAATTTTGGTTGCGATTTGGTTTGATTCATGAAATCTGGACATACATCTAATCACTTTCACCCATGATATTCCACACGTGGTAAATGTTACATTCTAATGACTGTTTTAGCGTATTTTGCGATAGCTGTCTTCACACCAGCAACAACTATTCACAGAGTTTGCAAAGTTAGCCAAATTAGTTCTGGTCATGCCAGCTACAAACGCTACCAGCAAGAAGTAATTTATTAGTACCGTAAGTCACGATAAAATGTACCCGAGGCTAACCATGACGGCACGATTGAACCATTTGATGACGGAGTATGTTCATCAGTACAAAACAAGCGCTCTCTATATGGCAGGAATTGTTAATGACTGTGTACGTAAATAATCGAAGCACCGTTTAGGTAGTTATTTTGAAAGATGTGTTGCTTCCGATCTTGCAAATGTGATGAGGGAGAATCATCACAAACGAAGGACTAATTTCCAGAAGAGATACTTGCAAGCAGGAGTGATTTGTCTATAGGGCTCTAACCACGGTCTGTGTGTTCGCGCAGATATTGATGGAAACAATATACATCTATATCACAATAGTGTGATTTAATAAACGAGGTCGAAACTAAATTTATTTCAAAGCTAAACAAATACTATCAAATGCACCAATTCCAATATGCATCAGTTTGTCAAACAATCTGATGTCTGGAAGGAGGATACCCGCATCCGCACCACCGTTCTTCGCAACGCGCCACGCTCGTTGCCTTGCAGTTATTTGGGCCGGACCACTTTCGGTCGCATTGTTACGCAGTGACCACCTACTTTGCCGTCGTGTCAGTAACTTTTCTGAGTTACTGGTCCGTGTGACCACCTACATTTCCGGTGACATTACAACGTTTTCAGCAGTATACATCAGCTTATCGTCAAACCTGGCCACCAAAAGTCGCTGTTTGCAACAAAATACTGTTAATACAAATGCGTTTTTACGCTCACTTTTGCCTAATTTCCTTTATCCTTGAAGCTCACAAAACGCACATATTATAGTGATTTTTAAGTCGATAAACAAACGTAAGTAAATTAAAACGAAGCGTCATCACTGGCGCCGCCATCATCATATCCAAGTAGACTATGCTCTTTGTATTTTTTAGAAAAGCTGCCATACCAAAATCTGTCGGGGAAAAACTGTTTGAAATGCGGAAAACGCTGACAAGCGTCACCGACATTTCCGTGAGACCAGTCTTCAGAATCCACGAAAGGAACACTTCCTATAAGAAATCGCGTAGACCCCACATGACCAGAACCGAGAAGAGTATGGCTTTTCAGGTTCTGGTTGAAGCACCTGGTGATAGTGAGAACCAAGGCGATGAAGACATGGACCAGTTGGAAGCCACTGCTGCTGGCCCAAGTAATGGAGCTGAACCGTTTGGTCGTGCGGATGACAGCAATTCTGACTTGTCTGACACTAGTTGTGAATTTTGTTGGGCCTACTCTCGCATTGATGATATCATTGCTGTTGCCGCTGGCCGTGACTGCGATTCTTAATGATCTTTGTTAAGGGGGCTCTATACTTTCAGAAGAAAAAATGCTGTGATTTGTATTAAAACACTTATTTGCATTCCAATGTACACAATGGAGTATGATGTACAAGAACAAAATTGAAATCGACCAATCGGATGTCATGAAAATGGAAGCCATCTTGGTTTTTTGTCGACCACGAGAACATCTGTATCTTAAAAACTACTCGACATAGAAACATGGTGTTTTCTGCATCTTTTTGAGAAAGAAACATTCTGTGCACTGAACTAGGATTTTATATGTATTCCGTTTTTAAGATTTTTTAATTTTACGTTCATATTTGCTATAAAAACATCCAAATTTACAATTATTTCAAAACACCAAAAAATTCACAAATTACCTCATTTTATTAAACTCCTAGTTCAGTGCATTCAATACAGTGAGGGAAAGCAACAATGAAAATTGCATAGCCTTATGTTGAAAACTGTTTGATTTATCACTGTCCCAAGACTAGAAAAACACCAAAAAAGTATTTCTGAGAAAAAACGATATGAAAATACAGTTGGCTACTTTTTTATGGTTATCTGTGTAAACTTACCAGAAAAGTGTGTTTATGGGGTTTTAAAATGCTCCTGCTTCATATGTTATCCCTTCTGACAGTAGTTGGGTGTCCTCGCAGGCCAATCGCCGCTGTCGCTTTGCCTGCCGGATGTCCTTCTGTGCCTCAAGAGAGCGCCTTATTGCTTGCCTTATCCGCTTTTTGTCCTTTGCGACAAGGCATTTCACTGTGTGTGTTCCTGGTGTTATGCCAAGTTTTTGAAGCACTCTAGCCATTGAGACAGTGCCATCATTGTAGTGTGCTACAGCATCATCTGGGGCCAGTTGCACTGTTGTAGTTCCAACAAATATTTCTTTCGGACATTTTCCCCATACGAAAGAATTAAGACTTTCGACAGCATTTTGTGTTAGGCCATCGACACACTTGAGTAGCATCTGCAACGTCGTGTAATGTTTCTGCATACGTATGAGGCGTCATAGCTGGCGGCATGTTTAGTATCCCACACAATGTCTCCATGTCAGAGAATCCTGCTCCAACTGTCCGCATCCCAGCAACGAATCGGCGGTTCACTTCAAATGCCCGAGATCCTCTACATCTCTGTGACGAGAAAAACTTTACCTCAAAGTCACAACTCTCGTCATTGCATGCCAGAATGAACTGCCGTGACAATCCCATTTTAACTTGGCTGTTTTCTGTCAGACACAAATGCCCACATTTACACACAGCACACATGGCACAGCTGTTTATCACAGAGCACAGTATTGATATGTCAAATATTCCAAAGTTGGAAGTGTTTTCTCCAAAATCGGACCAGTCAGCATTTGCAAGTTTCATTTGAGATGCAGATATGCCACTAGTGCTATTGTCATTATCGACATTACCATCCGGCACAACCTGCCTGTCAGTGTCACTGTCAGTACAGGTTGTCGGCAGTTCTGGCTCAGGCTCTAGCCCCGGCGTACGTACAGTGTCCACATTACTACCATCAAATTGTGGCTGAATTGTGTGTCTATTACCATGGGCTTTGCCTTTCTTATTGTTCTGTGTTTTGTTGGAGGCATGGTAAATGTGGTAAAATAAGAGTAAAACTTGATTGGAACAGTGTAAACACGGTAAAAATTGTTTGCTTGCGCAAGTAAACAGGAAGTACCAGTATGCTAACGCAGCTTGTAAGAACTGCTGTGATTGGCCAATCGGGCTGTATATCATTAACTTTGGCGTATCTTAGCCAATGAAATTCCTTGATTAAACCCATTGGGGCTACATCTTGGTAAGGCAAGTATGGTGACCAAACATGGCAATACAGAAAAAATTTAATTAAAATATTTAATAATAAGAAAGTTATAGCATTTTATGTAATAGCAGGGTAATTTAAATAACAATTCACCTGCGGATGGGGTTGAAATAATGTTTTTTTTGTTTTAATAGGAGCTTCTAGGGAAACAGCAACTTTGCAAATGTTTTGCCAAATGATATAGCATTCCAAAAAAAACTAAATCCTAAAATTGGAAATTATTTATGAAATTTCACTTTTGAAAGTATAGAGCCCCCTTAACTGATGGCTAATGAATTGTCGACTGCCAGTGCATGCAACCTGTTTCAATTACATTAAATTAAGGAACATTTTCCAAATCTGTGTGGTTCGTAATTATTTTAACTACTATATAGAAATAAGTTTAATTAAGTATGGTGGTACGTCAAATCATTATATAAATGTGCATATGAGCAGGATAACACCTGTCTGACACATGTATTAAATGATTATCAGCTGGCAATACACTGTATACTTTTTCATTAAGGCCCGATGTTTAGCAGGCCGTTTGCGCTCGCGCATTGTGCCATTGTTAAATGCGGACCAGTAACTTTGCTGCCGGAGCAGTAACGTTTTGAAGATGCTGGTCCGGTTGACCAGCACCTTTTTTGGGGTAAACGTTGAAAACTAGCTGCAGGTTCACAGCTACTTCCTGTCCTATGTTATCTCCAGAAAGAAAACGAGGCGCGAGACTTACACGGCCTATAGAAAGACGTAGGGAGGGGGGCGGGGGCGGGGCGTTTTATCCCATATGTAAAATATGTTTTAGCACGATGTATGCAACACACTACCTATTTTCCCCATGTTTTATTTCTGACATGCAAGTTGAACGACAATATTATATAATGTCACCAATTAAGTTCGTGATTTGCACCGTTATACAATGAGTTGCACTGCGAGATCAGGCAGTGTATTAAAATAGGCAAAGAGCGTTAAAACGCGATATTTTAATGACACGGTTTTTGATATGGCACATATATTCTGGTCGTGAGTATATGATGCAAATTCATGATACTGTGTTTCCTGTAGTTTAACATTATGAAAAAAAGAGTCTGAGTGTATACAGTGTGGTCTGAATTAAGCAAGTCCAAAGTTTAGTAATGCCTATTAAAACAGTATTAAGATTATACTTTCATATGAAAAACTACCAAGCTCTAGGCCTATAAACATGTGCAAACCTGATTACTAGCTGTCCTGTGTGTTCGATGTACGTCCAATTTCGTGTGATAGATAGTTCAGATCAGTGTCACAATTTCAGGGGCAGATCCAGAGAAGGTAGTCTAAGGAGGAGGTGGGAACCTCCCATTGTACCCGCGTTGAGGCTCGCCAAAAAAACCCTGGTGGCCGAACCAAATACATATTTGGTGAGCTGAGCCGGAGCTTCAGCTCGACTCCTGTCGTCGGATTCTAACGCGCGGGTTAGGGGGTGCTGTTATTTTTTTCGAGGTAACGTTCACAGTTTCCGGGCGGCACATTCAACTGGTTTAGGGGGCACGCCACTCTACCGCAACTCATAACGCGACCAAATTCCAAAGGTCTAGGGGGCTCGTTCCCCAGGCCCACTGAATCCGTATATGCATTTTCTGGCCATTTAGTGGTATCCAATCAAATCGAACGGTACAGACCTTTTACATACGACAGGTGCATCCAGTCGCATTACACATTAATCTGGGAGTCAGCTGTATTCATCTGGTCCGAACCTTGTTTTTAATACATAAAGTGTTTTTCTTACTGCATTCTAACAGTATTTTGTCTGCTGATTTCAAATATGTCTGCAGCAATGCATGAACACTTGAGCATTTCGTAAAATGTGCAGGTCATCGCCAGCAGGTCATCGGCACCACGTGCGCTCGCGTCGTTCTGTCTGTTTACGTTCTATATATATATATATATATATATATATATATATATATATATATATAATATAAGTGTGTGCAACTGGATCACATATAAATGTTCCAACTATTGTGGTCACAATGTCAACTTTTCGTAACAAACGGATTCGTATTTATTACAAAAAAGAAGTGTTTTAATGAGTCGCGCACACATTTCGACACATTGCGGTTGACAGCTATACCGGAAATGACCCGGGAACGCAGCCAACGCGGTCGCGAGCTCTCGCGGCACACCTCCTATGGGTAATATTCGCCCCTATATAAATGCAGTCGCTCTCCACTTCAAACCCCAACTCTAACAGTTCGTTGTCACTGCAGGACGTGGATAGTGTGCATCGCTCTAAGATATAAAGTTTTGGTGAGTAATTTATACACTTCATAGAATGTACTGTTAAGTAATTGCATTTATTACGTAAAGAAATACGATTTCTGCTAGCTCTGCAAGGGAAGGGAACACACGTGTAGCTGAACATAATTATGCCTTCATGGTGCTCCCCTTCATTGTTCGTGCAAATTATCACACCAGGCGCGGTACGACGTTTTGTGATAACGTTAACTGCAACTCTTCTTCATGCTAACAACAAGCATCTCTTGGCGCGCGACTGCATTTATATAAGGGCGAATATTACGCATAGGAGGTGTGCCGTGAGAGTTCGCGACCGCGTTGGCTGCGTTTCCGGTATAGCTGTCAACCGCAATGTGTTGAAATGTGTACTCGAGTCATTAAAACACTTCTTTTTTGTAATAAATACGAATCCGTGTGTTACGAAAAGTTGGCATTGTGACTACAATAGTTGGAACGTTTATTTGTGATCTTCATAATCAGAGTTGGCATCGCGACGGAGCAGTTCTGATGTTAAATTTAAAAGGTGAGCGAGTAGCTTGGGGTTGCCGCTACAGTTGTACACACTTATATTATATATATCATATATAGAACGTAAACAGACAGAACGACGCGAGCGCACGTGATCGGCACCACGAGCGAGTGTGCAACATTTGTCGGCGTTCGCAATGCTCGCCGTTCAACATCTGTATCGTTACAATGCGACGCCAAATCCAACTTCCACGAACACAGCCATACGCCCAAATGAACAAACTTTCACAGTACCTGTCCTTTACTCAACATAACATTGTACGTATTATCGAAAATGGTCATTAATCACGGCACAAATCCGATACGACCAAAAAAGAAGACTCGCGTATGGTCGCGTGAAGTTTTATTCGAAAACGAGACGCGACACACGTCTCTTTGAAAATATTCTACCCAGCGAAATGCCAACAGCGTCCCTGTTGAAGAGCTCCTACCGGCGGCGACGGGCGTGTAAGTGTGATTGTGCAGTTCACTTCTGTATTAGCCAGAAAAACTAAACATCACTTATGATCACACACGTACAATAAAACCTCTCGAGATCACTAACACACATATCAGATGAAACTTTCTTCTTCTTCTTCCGTTAAGTGGCCACAATTAGTATCTGATTATTCTGCCACAATTCTGGGGATCTGGCATTTGAAAAGAAAAACCTACCTCCTGCAAAACAGATAAAACATACACCCTACTAATAAATCCTAACTATATATTAAATTAATATACACATTATTTTATGCACACATAAATGCGCTACATATTAAAACATCTCCTCTCTTCATTTCGCCACTCCCTTCCATGTAGTTGTCTAACAACGTACAAACCACATTTGCTGAATCATTTGTAAAGGTTTAATTTTTGTCTTGACTATTGAAATATATACATACTGATTCGATAACACACACGTGTGCGTGCGTGAGTGTGCGTGTGTGTGTGTGCTTGCGTGTGTATGAATGTGTGTGTGTATGTGATTGTGTATGTGTGTGTGTGTGTGTGTGTGTGTGTGTGTATGTGTGTGTGTGTGTGTGTGTGTGTGTGTGTGTGTGTGTGTGTGTGTGTGTGTGTGTGTGTGTGTGTGCGTGCGTGCGTGTGTGTGTGTGTATGTGTGTGTATATATATATCTCACATTATAAAACACCACATTTAACACTATTTCCACTGGATAATTTTTGTTTGTTTTCAATAGTTATTACAGCCCACCGAAATGTTGCGTATTCTGATGAATTCATTGCTATTGTTTTTTTCTTGGCTGATACAATAGTGAACTGCACGATTACGCTTACACGTCCATTGCCGCCGGTAGGAGCTCTCCAAGGGGACGTTGTTGGCATTTCGTTGGGTAGAATATTTTCAGAAAGGCGTGTGTCGCGTCTCGTTTTCGATTAAAATTTCACGCGAGTCTTCTTTTTTTGGTCGTATGGGATTTGTGCCGTGAAGAATGACCATTTTCGATAATACGTACAATGTTATGTTGAGTAAAGGACAGGTACTGTGAAAGTTTTGTTCATTTGGGCATATGGTTGTGTTCGTGGAAGTTGGATTTGGCGTCGCATTGCAACGATACAGATGTTGAACGGCGAGCGGTCATTGCGAACGACGCCAACAAATGTTGCGCACTCTTCTATTATAATAATTATATTGTACAGTATACACATTGCACAAACGACTCAAGCAAGCGTTCATGATCGGCACAGTCATAAATACGAAATAAAAATAGCTTTTTGAAACAGTTATTTTATCATAGCTGCACACAACTACGATCGACAAAATATACTCCAACGCAGACATATCCGTGCATTTCTGAGAGCACAGAACAAAAGAATTCCTAGTCAAAATAATGTCTACATAAAACTGACATCCTTTTGAAAAAAGCAAAAATACACGCGCAGAGTCACGCGGGAGACAGGGAGCAGTCATTGGTATACGAGTCCGTAGCTCTACAAACTGTTTTTTCTTTTCTTAAATAACGTACAAATAACAGGAATACATGCAGAAGAGCTTGGTGTCTAAATTGTTGGGTATGTCAATGTCTGGAGACTGGATATTCATTTTGAATGCATCCAAGCTGTTTAGACTGGCAATGTGTTGAGGGAGGGAATTCCAAGGCAAAGGCGAATGGTACTGGGAAAAAAGAATATAAATATGGTGACACCAATATATTTTACCTGTGAGACAGTCTCTAGTGTTTGATCATGGAGCATGCATGGGTTGTTTACGTTTTGTTTCTAGGTACTGGTATGACATGGCACTTTTGCAGATTGAACTCCATTTTCCAAGTCAATGGCATTGCCCATTTCCCAAGTTTTTAAAGATCTTCCTGGAGCATAGCAGCATTTGACTTAAGGGCTAGATACATTATGGTATCATCGGCAAATAGTCTAACCGTAGATGTAATATTTTCTGGGATGTAATTTATGTAAATAAGGAAGAATCAAGCACGGAGCCCTGTGAAACACCTGATGTAACGGTGACCGCAGACGAGGCTTCCCCTCTATCACAACTGTTTCGGTTCTGTTTGAAAAGAATGATGCGATATTTAAATGGTCCGCGAACCTTGTTTTGCGATATAAAGTCGTTTTGTTCATGCATTATAGCAGTATGGTACCAGCTTATTCTAAATCCGGCTGCAGCCAGACTCAACACGGTAAGCATTTAGTAAAATAAGCTATTAAGTGTGCCGTTTCTTGATTCTTGCAATTGTTTACCGCAAAAATTGGTTCTGTCCAAAATACGAAGTGAATATAACTTTGATGGCAATACAATTGTTTCGCCATATTTGCACACTACTGCGAATGACAAAATTTATTCAAACGAAATATATAATTTAATAAATTTGAGAAAACTAAACTAAAATCAACAGAAAACCGACACCCCTCTAAAAAATGACATATTCGAGCAAGGCGGGAATATTGAATTAGTTTACCTAAAGGCTAAATATCGACCTCAAGATAGCCTTGACTTAATCTAGTAAAACTGTTTGAAACTCATAAAAGCCCACTGATGACCATATTAAAAGCTCAGCAATATATATCAAATGGAAAAGGGTGAAATTCAAAATAAACTGAGAAACTGTTGTAGTACGCCAGACTCAATACAAATGACTGCTCCCAGTCTAAGCTGTTTGCATTTAATGCACGAGAGTCCGTGCTTTAATAACTCACACAACTGGTTAAGCCAGACACATTATTGTGTTTAAGCTACTCCATAACTTAATATTATTTACATACATGCCATTTGACTCATTTCACTAACAATTTGGCTAATTTAATTAATGTTTTATGTCCCTTGACGGCTTGTTATTGTAGACGGGACCACTTGGTTTCTGGCAATTCTGCTGTATGCAATCATAATGTGTAGTTTTCACCAACAATCTGCAACGCATCGATATTATTATAATCGGAACCACTTACTTCATCAATAGCATGCAAACAAAGCGTCGAATAAGTTGTTTTTAGTAAAATCCTTACTTATTCATGAGACGATATCACTTCACGCGCCAAACGGATGCACTCGGTTTATGTGCATCGTGTTCAAAATCACGTGCGCTCGTGTCGTTCTGTCTGTTTACGTTCTATATATATTATATATAATATATATTATATATATATCATATATAGAACGTAAACAGACAGAATGACGGGAGCGCACGTGTTCAAAATCATCACTGAACGACAAGACACAACACAATAACTGTATAAATACCACGAGCTGTTCAATAACTTCCCTGTGGTGATTAGGTAGTGTGAACGATTGCTTACAATTTTGTCCGGGGCTACCGGAGCTTCAGCACCACTGACAAATTTTCGCGCCGCCGCATATCTTCACATCTTCCTTCACCTTGTGGCTCCCCCTGCCCCCTCTTCCCGCGCCTATGCTTGAAACACGCTCTTTCTGCCGTAAACAAACACACTACCAAGTTCTTTTTAATCTATTCATGACGTCGAAACGCGACAGCGAATGAGCTGGTCAAATAGTCACGTTGTTCGTCGATCGATAAACCTGGCTGATTATCTACTTTGGCAGCACACGATTGTACAAGGTTCAACGAAAGCCGCAGCTATCAACGCAATGGATGCGCTACCGAAAAAAACGTTGTTGATGGTGTTTGTGTTAATTGTGGGAATACTGGTTTACATAGGGGAGACGCAGTTTGGATACGGGTCGCGACTGCTTGAAGCGATCCCGCAGCAATACTTGAGACGGTCGTGCGAGTGTATTAGCAACAGCCCGTCTTTGTGCAGAGCGAGCACCGCTGGCGATGTTGCGGAAAATCACACAGACGTACTGAACGCGATGCGGGCGCACGGCTTGAAGCCTCGACTGCTATCGCGTGCCGTGTCGACACCGGTCGATAATGATACGTCACACGTCGTACCGAATGTTGTCCACTACGTCTTGTATGGGGTACCCAAGGGCGTGCCGTTCGATTTCCAGCATTACCTGTCATTCCGCAGTGCCAGCCAGTTCATGCAGCCGCAGTATATATTCCTACACGGAGACGTCTTGCCAAAGGGCGAATGGTGGACGAGAACTGTTGCCGAAGTCGATAACATCTACCACGTCTACAGGAAGAAACGAACGCATATTAACGGCAAGAAGGTTAGCTATGTAGAACATCTTGCAGACTTCACTCGACTGGAGGTAACAATAGGTGAGTGTTGTGTACCTTGTAAAGTAGACCTACTTAGCTGCGACCCAAATTTCAATTGCTGGACTTGCTTAAATGTACTCAACCAATTCGATTATTTTGCTCCTCGCGTTTCTTATTAATTTAACAAAAAACAGAGGCATCAAGTACTCCCCAATGACACCCTAGTTCGCTTATGCATAGGTGTTAGTTCGTTTTTAAAAATTAATAGAAAAACAGCGAACTTTTTCGTTTTTGGTAAAAACCGGATCCGGTTTTTTGCTTCGATTTTACCTGAGTATGGACATTGAACTTTGTGTGGAATCGCGTTCTTGTCTTCTCGTGATCGCGAATTATGGGCGATATTGACCTTTGACCACACCCTTTGGCGCTGTTGATGTTATGAAATACCGAATTTAGGCAATGAGTGGACGTCTACGACACGGCAAAATATGGGCTAAATTAGACAGAAAAAGACAGTACCCATGCATAAAGGTGTATTTCTATTTGGGAAAGACTATGGAACGAAACAAAGTAAACAGAACGAGTTGGGGAAATTAGTGCCAGTGGACTGTGGCCGTGGTCCGTGCCATGGGGTCAGTGACAACGTCAACAGATGCAGCGTTCGCAAAGGTTCTTCCAGACAGGTTAGTAATTTCGAATTATTCAGCTATAATCACGTATATTTAGGCGTATGGGTGAGTATACGTATTAATGTTGCTTGTATTAAATGTATTTGGTTGTTTACCTTTTAGTCATACCCAATGACAATGGTGGCATGGGCGGCCTGGCTGGGCCCTGTTTACTATATACTAATATCAGCTAACAGTACGACGCTTTCTTCCTGAATAGGAAAGACACTAGTAGCCCACCAAATGATATATGGGTGTATTGCTTGTTAAAGAGATGGCCAGACCTTAAAGGAAAACAAAAGGCAACGTTGTGGTGTTAAGTACCTAAAAGAGTTAGCACAAATTAACTAACCATTTGCATCTACAATCACAATTTTCAGTTCAGTGGTTTACTCGGAATGTAGTCTTAAAGTGGAAGATTCTAACGAAATCTGCGATAACATGTAAACTGCCATCTTACTGATGACGCGTTCATTTGGCCGAAAGCAACCAATCAACAAGCAGCATTATTTTTGCCGTGTACGACACACTGTCTTGTGTAGTTCGCGTAGTTGGTTCATGTTCATGGGATGCGGTTCGTTATATTAGTATAAGTTGAGCTTACCAGTGAAAACGTGACTTGCCATGTGTCATACTGCTCTACATACGGTTGTAACAATAGTACAGCGAAGGATAATGAGCCAGAAGTGAAATAGTGGATTCACAACTGTGAACAGGCTGGTTGGAAGCCTTCGAAATATGTTCAGATTATTTTGAAGAAACGTGCTGCGAAGGAAATCTATATCGTCAGTTAATGACACAAGATCCGACAAAACGTCGCCGACGTCGATATTTGAAGCCAGGTGCAGTGCCTACGATATTTAGTCACGGACCTCAGCCGTCGAAGCGACGCATTATTTTCGATCAAACGCGCCGCCGCCGAGAAATCGATCGCAAGAAGGTTAGTACCGAGTTACTTGGTATCCAATTATGATCTGTTGACATTTGAGATACAAGATATGCTGGAGGCAAGCTAGAACAGTACCATAATGTACCATATTGCACCATAAAGAGTTTAGACTTTAGAAGATAGCCGAATAGCAAAAGTTAACGGCAATCAAGTCGCGTGAGCGATATTACAGTAACGGATTAACATGGGCTGGAATGATTGTCGTTTATAATAACACTGCAAAACTTACTGTATTTTGTGTTAAATGAAAAAAATACGTTCTCCATCCAATAATATTGCATTATACATTGTCATATATCGAAATGTTTGGCCTATCATTAATGTCATGATGTTATATAATAATAATTGGACTTCGTATATAATTATGTGTGAATACTGTTTATGTGACGAAGAATATCACTATATACTCTATTGTAAAACGTTTAAAATTTGTATTTAGTACAATTACATAATGTTACTCAATTTTAGTTAAGGGGATACAACCCAGATGAAAGTGGGTTTTTGAGAAAAAAATACTAAAATGTTTTTATGCCAGATTATGATAGGTTATTATGTTTACTGTGAATAGATATCATTTTACAACAATTACATACCTTTAAACCACTCTTATACATGGAATAAGGGTGTCAATATCAAGTAATTTTTATCCATTATACCACATTTGATGGCCATTTAAAAAAAAACCATTTAAATTCAGCATTTGAAAGGATATCTCTAGGAGTAATTGTGTGATCCAAATATAGTTATCAATGAGCTCACCAGATACACCATGTTTGTATTATAAAAATACTGGCATCACTCAATAATCGTATATTGTCGAAATATCTTTAATAATATACTATGTGCACGCATCTTCACTAACTTGTTTTTTGTACACTAACAGCAAAAACAGGTAACAGCTGTTGTGAAAATACCTTGAATTTGGATCAAAAATATAAATAATTGTAATTTGCATTTCAGCTCGATCACCAACATGATGTGGCATATGGGGAAAGGCATCAACTGCAAGTTTACTGCTGCATGGTCAACATTCAAGCGATCTGTGCGAACCAACAATGATGCAGAAGGTTGGCACAGTCGACTAAACCACCATGCTCCCCATGACCACCTCAATGTGTACCTCCTCGTAAAATCCCTATACCATGAGGCATCAATCCTGCCCTTGCAAATGCGTCTGGTGGCACAGCGCAAGCTGTACCGCTATCAGAGCAAAACGTCTCGAACCAAGCAGGCTGCACTGAAACAGCTGTGGCTCTCGTACGAGTGTGCTGACCGGACAATCAGCACATCGGACTACTTGCGGCAGTGCGCCAACTTAGCCGACCATGTGGAGGAGTAGCTCCGAATGTGAAACAGTGGCACTGTTCATGGGATGTTAGGGCTAAGATTGACATTTTCTTATACAAATTAGCTAAGATATGGTTGCTAAATAAATTAATTTAGTGTGCATTAATACATTACCTTAGGATACCTTAGGACTGTTCTGATCGCAGGATCCTCTCGGTTTTAGTGTTTACTGTTAGTGGGGCTTCATAGTCGTATAATATTTCCTCGGCTGACTAGAATTTATCAAGGCGGTTTTTAAATTAGTTTATTGATTTTGCTTGTATTACTGTATCAGGTAAACTGTTTCTATCCAGTTAATCAGTTCTTCTGAAATGTTGAAGCTTTTTAATTTAATAATTAATCTTTTATGTGGCACAGTGTCAAAGGCTTTTTTGAAATCCATATATATAACATCAGTGTGGTTGCCCTTATCCATTTCTTGAGTCCATTCATCTATTATTTTGATTAGTTGTAGAACTGTTGATTGGCCAGATATATAAATCCATATTGTTTTTGACTAAATAGATTATTTACTTTCATGTAGTTTGTAATGTGATTTCAATTTTTTTTTCCATACATTTACAAACTATACTTGTTGGGCGGTAGTTACTATGTCTATGTCTATATAATAATTGGCAAAAACCATACCGTCATTACGCCAATATAGGGGACGGGGGGCATATGGCATAGCCCTACAGAGAATTTTTAGAGTCGTCTGCCCAGCCTAGATTTAAAAGTATCCACCGTGGCTGCAGACACAACTGTTTCGGTTAGTCCGTTCCAGTTCCTTACTGTTCTATTACAACAGCTGTTAGCATAAACCTGAGTCTTTGCCGGCACCTGAATAAATCGTTCACTGTGGCCACGAGTGTTGTTGATTGAGTGAACGAGGTGGCTCGGCAAAGGAAGGGCTATTTCTCCATGTACAGATTTATAGAACATTGCTAGGCGGCTGACCTCTCTGCGGCGCTCTAGGGACTTCCACTTGAGTGTTTTCATCATTAATGTTACGCTGCTTTCCCGACTGTTGTTACCCATTACAAATCTCGCTGCTCGTCGCTGTATTTTCTCAAGTTCGTTAATATTTTTTTTGGTGTATGGATCCCAAGCAGCGCTCGCGTATTCGAGATTAGGGCGGACTAGTGCAAAGTAAGCCGATTGTTTAGTTTTCTCTGAGCATTTATACAGATTTATCTTGATAAAACCTAATATACGGTTAGATTTGGCAGATAGGTGGGATATGTGAGTGTTCCATCTGAGGTCATCAGAGAACTCCACGCCTAGGTACGGGTGATGGTGTACAGTTCCCAGGCTGTCTCCATTGATGGTATACTGAGATCGGTGGATAGTTCTCTTCTTGGTGATATGCATAACTGAGCATTTATTGATATTAAAATGCATCTGCCAGGTTGCAGACCAGTCCACCCGCCTATGCAGGTCGGACTGGAGGGCTTCTACGTCATTACTGTCATTGATACACCTGTATAGAATACAATCGTCGGCAAAAAGCCGGATATTAGAGGTGATCCCCTCTCCTATATCATTGACATATAATAAAAAAAGAAGTGGGCCCAGTACAGTGCCCTGTGGTACACCAGACTCGACTGTCACTTCTTCTGACGACTCGCCATCTACTACTACATTCTGCTTTCTGTCAGTTAGCCAATTTGAAATCCAGTTGGTGACTCCATCACTGACCCCGTAATACTGGAGTTTTCTCATAAGGCGTGCATGAGGCACGGTGTCAAAGGCCTTAGAAAAGTCCAGTATTAGGAGATCAGTTTGGTGGCCGTTATCTATATTCTTTGCAATGTCTTCTGTGGCACCAATTAATTGTGTCTCACATGAATGTTTATTCCTGAACCCATGCTGGTACTCTACGATGATGTTATTAGAGTCCAGATGGTCCATTATGTTGCTGTAGATAATGTGTTCAAATAGCTTGCAGCATACTGATGTGAGGGATACTGGCCTATAGTTTGCTGCGATTGATTTGTCACCCTTCTTGAATACTGCTGATATATTAGCATGTTTCTAGTCAAGGGGGACCTCACCCGTGTCGATGCATTGTTGGAATATTCTAGCCAGGCAAGGTGCAATTTGATCAGCTGTCTCCATTAAAATTTTGTTTGGGATTGCGTCAGGGCCATGCGCTTTGCCAGGCTTCAGTCTGAGTAACAGCTTGTGTACTCCATGTACAGTGACTGTGATTCCCGGCATTGCGGAATATGGTGACTGAGGCATGACTGGGATGTTGACAAGATCTTCCTTTGTGAAGACAGTTTGGTACTGCTTTGACAGTATATCTGCTTTCCCCTTACTAGACGAAACCAGGTGATTATTGTGGTCTTTCAGTGATGGTATACCAACAAAGTCCTTTCTTATATTTTTGACGTATGACCAAAATTTCTTAGGGATTGACCTTTCTTCATTACACTCGACGTCAAGCATGCTATCAATATAGTTATGATACGCAGCGGTTAGCTCTGTTTTTACATGTGTCCGGAGCTTCCTGAAGACAGCCCAATCCTGATTGTTTTGTGTCTTTTTTGCTTTGTTATATAGTCTCTGTTTCTTGCGGATTAGTCTGTGGATATGTCTTGTCATCCATGGAAGATTATTCCTAGTTGATAGTTTCTTTGTGGGAATGAATCTGTTCATGCTATCCAGTACAATTAATTTAAACATATTCCAATTCTCATTAACTGATCGCAAATTGAAATCCTCTCCAAACAAGTTTATATTAAATTCATCTAACTCTTTTTTAATGGCACCAATGTTTGCTCGTTTATATATATAAACGGTTCTGGCTTTCTTCTTGTTCATTGGTACTTTCATGTCGAGATCGGTGGTGACAATGTCATGGTCGCTAATTCCGTTGATAGTAGAGATATTTCTGAACAGGTTAGGGTTTGTGGTAAGAATCAGGTCCAGTATATTGTTGAGGCGTGTTGGTATTCTGACCACTTGGTCCAATGAAAAGTCATTGCAGATATCAATCAGCTTCTGACTCATACCATTGCCATACTGGGGGTTTCTGATCACCGACTTGGTTTCCCAGTCGATGCCCGGCATATTAAAATCACCCCCCAAAACAATGTTTGCCGCTGGATATTTCGAGCTAATACGGCCTAGCGAATTCTCCAGACCAGATAGTGCATCGATAGTGGAGTTAGGTGGTCTATAATATGATCCCACTATCAGGGTCCGGCACCCGAACACCTGTATTCTTGCCCATACAGTTTCACAGTCAGAGTCAAACTCGGGCATCCCCGACGAAATAAAACAATTCTTTATGGCAACGAATACTCCTCCACCATTCCTGTCTCGGTCTTTTCGGTAGACATCGTATCCTGGATGGAAGATTTCTCCATCAGACACCGATGCATCTACGTGCGATTCTGTGCCAATCACCACATCGGGACCCTCGGCCTCCACAGTACTCATAAACTGGGTGCGTTTATCTGTGCTTAGTATGCTGTTGCAGTTAATGACCATAATCTTAATTGGTTTTGATTTAGGCGTGTTGGTTGGTTTGTTCCGGTTTGTAGGTTCGGACTCAGAGTCTGCAATGTTGTCACCATTTTCAGACACTGAGTCTGACAACAAGTCATATGGGTTAGGGTCACTTAATATGGAGCTGTCGTTAAAAAAGGAGTTTGAGAAATTTGGTAATGAACAGTGAGTGCAGTACCAGCTGACATTAGAATGTTGTAAATGGCGATACTCTTTGGGTGATACCCCGCAACAACCAATGTGGATCCATGTGTCGCATTCGTCACAACACATAGCACGATGATTTCTGGCAACAGCCTTCTTACATACTCCTCATGGATACTTAACTGGTCCGGGGTTCAACTGTATATCACCCGAGATCAGTAGTGCAAGTAACATATAAGTGGACATTGTTCGCTGGTTCGCAGATGGATATCGTGACTGTCTGTTCACGACACGCTTGATGTACATATCAGCTCCAAACAGCAAAGCTGTCTGGATTCTCCTCTCACCCACAAACTGGAATCCAGCATTTATATTATCAGGAAGTGATGCTGATGTAAAACCATTACTATGTCGAAGACCCGCCATGAATGCGACCATCAGTATGAAAGCTGTTGTTACCCGTAGGTCCATCTTATGGTGACAAGTTTCCTGGCAATTTTCAGGTAGTTTTAAATGTATTAAAAAATCAATAAAATAAATAAATTATGCCGCTGTACGACTGTCCAGATACTCCGACATAAATAGTGAAGGCTTAAAAACAATACAAAAAATAAAAACAATATGGTGTAGATTTTAAAATGTTGAAAAATAAAATGTACTTACAATAAAATTTTCAATGCTGTTATAGGATTTCACACAAAAAACCAGTTGCAAGCCAAGTCTCTCCCTCTCTCTTTTATTAATTAACCTACGTTATATTATGATCAATGCAATTGAAAGATTTCGCACAGGTATCAGGTTAAATGATCTATTTAAATTTTAAGTGCAGACAAGACGTCTTTATTATATAGTGCAGCTAACAAGGGATTTTTACCCAGGGCGACTCCGGGTTTTAAAAGACGTCCTGTGCGAAAAGCCTGTTAGTATAAAGGTATATTGGTGCTCCTATTAGATTTGGCAATCAATTAGCAGCCTGACCTGCGCGTTTCAATATGGATGGAGCTATACGTACTATAGCCTTTGTTTACACGAAGTGTACAGTTGAGGCAGGAAATACACGCTCAGCGAGACTTAAGAATACTAAATGCGGTAGAAATAAGGCTCTAGTTGCGAGTAATTTAGTTTATTCTGAATGCAGCCTGAGTAAATAAAATTATTTTGAAAACCAGCACTATTGTTTCAGTTGACTTTGGGGGGTTTGTGTTACGCGCGCTTTCCAACTCAGTGTTTACAATTTACGCCATCTTGTTATGCCAATCCATGTCGTGACTTGTTGTTAAGGAAGCCAGTGTACTAAAACCGTATTTAGAAACTTTCGAACACAAATATCACCATGCGGCTACATCTAGATATTGTTGTAGATGTATATAATCAAGTTAAAACAAATCAAAATATGTTGATCTCGAGATTAATGCAATAGCTGTCGGAACGAACGAAAAGAAACGACCACACCTGACGCATGCGCAGATCCAGCCCCCTACTAGCTAGCTTCTTGTTTCCATTTTTTTTAAATTGCTGATATTTTAGCCTCTTTCCAGTCATTGGGAATGCAGGAAGTTTTAATCGAAGTTTCAAAAAAAAATTTAAGGCTTGACAAACGTCGAGTATACTGCTGTTACATAGATATATGGTGGTGATGGTGGTGGTTAAAGAAAACATATTATAAGTGATAACTTATGGTCAAGACATTTCAGCATATTTAAATAGTCACATGTATGCATGCTTTATTAGTTAATAAAAATACTAAAACTCCATCCGGATTTCATATTACATTATTGCTTTGTGTTTAGTTGTGGAACGGCCGAGTTGTATTTAGCAGATCAAATCTGAATTATTGTTTTTAAATTTCACGACGATGGGCGATAATAAGGCATGTTAAAAACGCGCCGATATTCCGCAGAGTGCAAACATTATCGCAAACAACCACTCATTTTGTGTTACGTTCGTGAATAAAAACAACTAAAAACAGTAAAATAAATTTGGGACAAATCGTCCAAGCGTTTTGGGACATACCGCTCCAAATTTAGTACATATCGTCTAGGACATATGTGACTTGGGACATAACGTCCATACACCAGTCCAGACCAGAGTGAGATCTAACTAAGTTAAAAGTCAACCAATCTCAAATGTAAGACAAGTGACGAGCGATCATCTCTCGCTGTTCATACGCAGCCCGGAACTTAGGCTCATCGGTTATTTAAACAATACACTAAACAGATTAATAATTACCTTCACCAACAGCGTTGCTGTCGAGTAGCAACCGCCTCCTGGCACAGTGGCAGCAGACATATTCAGTTCTTGTTCCTGAACAAGGAGATCGCTGCGGCATTTTCCCCACCGACACTAGTCAATTTCATCTCGGCATGGTATGCGCCTTGGGCCTTCCTGTTCGTGCCCACCGGCACGCGCCTCTGCCCTTTCTTCCAACACAGGCCCTTGTTTTTATGGTTCAAACCGGTAACCAGTTGCTTCGAAATCGATTTGGTTTTCGTCATCTTCCGAAGAATTGGAAAGCCATCTTATTTACACAGTCACAGCGCATGCGCACATAGTTTAATTGGTAAACTTACCATACCGCCACCTAACGGAGTTGGGAACAAATAGTACGCAGAAAATTTACGAAGCGAGTTACGACAGTGTGACGTCACTTTCTTCTAACAATGGCGTAGTCCATAGAAATTCGATAGTTGTGTGTTCACAAATGTTTTCCTGGTAAACCGCTGACGTTAAAAATTTGATTGTAGTTGGAAATTGTTAGTTTGTATTAACTCTTTTAGATGATTAACACCAAAACGTTGCCTTTTGTTTTCCTTTAAAGGGGAAATGAAATGCAGCTGTTTCATGCTACATATTTAAATATATACTATATAAGTATACATTAATGTTAACAGAAACGTACTCATTTATAAGACAAACTAAAAAAACGATTTTGTTCGATGCCTAAATCGTCGCTATAGAGCACTGCGTATCGCCATCTTTGTTCCAAGCGAGTGGTTTGATTCACTCCTATCTAATCAATGTTAAATTTCGGGGATTTTCGGTTTACTTCATTAGTAGACATTTCTGTGCGAAAACAAAGATATGGTGCCCTATTATACACGATAGGCGTTCCATATGTCAACAAATAACTTGTATACGCGTTCGAAATAAAAAGGTGAAATTAAATGGCAACGATTTATAACCAATGAAATCGTTGTTAAAGTCGCACTTCCCGAACGAAGATTTTAGCTGCCAGAAGGGGGCGGAGTTTTCAAAGCAAAGTTCAGAATATTAGATGCGCGCGCATACCGGGACTATTTTTATTTTGTTGACAAAAACGTCGAAGGATTCTGGTAGAGACGAGTTATTAAAAGTGATTTTTAAAACTTCCGTATCACTTGGGGAGAAAATCGATACGATAGATGAAGACTCTAGTTCGACTTGTCACTCGGAAATTACGGTTGGTACGGTTGACACACACCAAGGGCCTGTGCCATACGGGTTTCACCCAGTGACAGTGTGCGATCCACGACCACGGTCCGATAATGTCCGGCCCCGGGTCAGGTTCAGTTGTGGGAGTCGGACAGTGACAGTTGGTCTATCGACGACGAAGACGTTACGCGACTTAATAATGTCGCATGGTGTTTGTGTGGACACTGCGTTCCAATGACAATGTCGACGCACATCGAGTTGCTGTGCTGTAGGGATATAGCTGCCGTACAGCACCGTATGACAGACCTTGCAGATGCCTGCATTAGATTTAGTGTCATTATCGATTATGAGTGACGACTTCGAAACGGTTTGCACCAACAGGGCGGTGTTGGAACTTGGAAGTCGGTCTGTTGTCATTGTACGATTTGCGTGCAGACTCGTTGATTCGACCAATAGCTAGTAGGTAAGTACTACGTAGTTCAACAGGTATCAAATAATTATTCTAGCAATAACTATTTCAAACTTAAATAGAGTAATTATACTTGTTCCCACCTCAAATGTTCAGGTTCACTCAATCTTCATAAAATGCTATGTCTATGATTTTCATCAACAAATTTTTGATCATTTTCTTAATAAACTTACTTTTATTCTTGATAGGATGTGTGCATCCTTTTTATACAGTTGTTTAATTCCCTATTTAAAAGTGTTCAAGCAACTTGCTTAATTTATATAAAAATGTAGACAAATTGCACACTACCATGCATTAATAGATGCATAATCAGGACATTGTGCAATGTATTATTGATACAAAAATATTTAAGTGGAGTTTTTAATATAATAAAAATGTTATGTATATTATGTGTGTGTGTTATCAAGACCACATCATGAAATGTAGTCTTACAATCATAATTATTACAGCCCTTCACAAACAAATGAACCAATTCACTGAATTCATGATGTGATATTGATAAAACAAACAGTTTTGCCAGTATAACAATAATTAGAAGATACGATTGTGTGTGTGGTGGTGGTGGTGGTGGTGTGTGTGTGTGTGTGGTGGTGGTGGTGGTGTGTGTGTGTGTGTGTGTGTGTGTGTGGTGTGTGTGTGTGTGTGTGTGTGTGTGTGTGTGTGTGTGTGTGTGTGTGTGTGTGTGTGTGTGTGTGTGTGTGTGTGTGTGTGTGTGTGTGTGTGTGTGTTAGAGTCTACCATAGCAAGCGAATTTGAAAACCGATATGAGCAAAAACGACTATGTCAATAACATGTAAGGACAACCACCTGACAGGACTTCATTCAAAGTGGTGACCTTCATATAACTTTTTAGTGTTGGTAGGACTTATAACGTTTTAGTGTTGGTAGGACTTATAACGTTTTAGTGCTGGTAGGACTTATAACTTTTTAGGGTTGGTAGTACTCAGAACTTTTTAGTGTTGGTAGGACTTATAACGTTTTAGTGCTGGTAGGACTTATAACTTTTAGTGCTGGTAGGACTCAGAACTTTTTAGTGCTGGTAGGACTTATAACTTTTTAGTGTCGGTAGGACTCAGAACTGTTTAGTGTTGGTAGGACTCAGAACTTTTTAGGGTTGGTAGGACTCAGAACTTTTTAGTATTGATAGGACTCAGAACTTTTTAGTGCTGGTAGTACTTATAACTTTTTAGTGCTGGTAGGACTTATAACTTTTTAGGGTTGGTAGGACTCAGAACTTTTTAGTGTTGGTAGGACTTATAACGTTTTAGCGCTGGTAGGACTCAGAACTTTTTAGTGTTGGTAGGACTTATAACGTTTTAGCGCTGGTAGGACTTATAACTTTTTAGGGTTGGTAGTACTTATAACTTTTTAGTGTTGGTAGGACTTATACATTTTTAGTGTTGTTAGGACTTATAACTTTTTAGTGTTGGTAGGACTTATAACGTTTTAGCGCTGGTAGGACTTATAACTTTTTAGGGTTGGTAGTACTTATAACTTTTTAGTGTTGGTAGGACTTATACATTTTTAGTGTTGGTAGGACTTATAACTTTTTAGTGTTGTTAGGACTTATAACGTTTTAGCGCTGGTAGGACTTATAACTTTTTAGGGTTGGTAGGACTTATAACTTTTTAGTGTCGGTAGGACTCAGAACTTTTTAGTGTTGGTAGTACTTATAACTTTTTAGTGCTGGTAGGACTTATAACTTTTTAGTGACGGTAGGACTCAGAACTTTTTAGGGTTGGTAGGACTCAGAACTTTTTAGTGTTGGTAGGACTTATAACGTTTTAGTGCTGGTAGAACTTATAACTTTTTAGGGTTGGTAGTACTTATAACTTTTTAGTGTCGGTAGGACTTATAACTTTTTAGTGTTGTTAGGACTCAGAACTTTTTAGGGTTGGTAGGACTTATAACGTTTTAGTGACGGTAGGACTCAGAACTTGTTAGTGTTGGTAGGACTTATAACTTTTAGTGCTGGTAGGACTTGTAACTTTTTAGTGACGGTAGGACTCAGAACTTTTTAGGGTTGGTAGGACTTATAACTTTTTAGTGTCGGTAGGACTCAGAACTTTTTAGTGTTGGTAGTACTTATAACTTTTTAGTGCTGGTAGGACTTATAACTTTTTAGTGACGGTAGGACTCAGAACTTTTTAGGGTTGGTAGGACTTATAACTTTTTAGTGTCGGTAGGACTCAGAACTTTTTAGTGTTGGTAGTACTTATAACTTTTTAGTGCTGGTAGGACTTATAACTTTTTAGTGACGGTAGGACTCAGAACTTTTTAGGGTTGGTAGGACTCAGAACTTTTTAGTGTTGGTAGGACTTATAACGTTTTAGTGCTGGTAGGACTTATAACTTTTTAGGGTTGGTAGGACTTATAACTTTTTAGTGTCGGTAGGACTCAGAACTTTTTAGTGTTGGTAGTACTTATAACTTTTTAGTGCTGGTAGGACTTATAACTTTTTAGTGACGGTAGCATTCAGAACTTTTTAGGGTTGGTAGGACTCAGAACTTTTTATTGTTGGTAGGACTTATAACGTTTTAGTGCTGGTAGGACTTATAACTTTTAGTGCTGGTAGGACTTGTAACTTTTTAGTGACGGTAGGACTGAGAACTTTTTAGTGTTGGTAGTACTTATAACTTTTTAGTGCTGGTAGGACTTATAACTTTTTAGGGTTGGTAGGACTCAGAACTTTTTAGTGTTGGTAGGACTTATAACGTTTTAGTGCTGGTAGGACTTATAACTTTTTAGGGTTGGTAGGACTTATAAATTGTTAGTGTCGGTAGGACTCAGAACTTTTTAGTGTTGGTAGGACTTATAACTTTTTAGTGACGGTAGGACTCAGAACTTGTTAGTGTTGGTAGGACTTATAACTTTTAGTGCTGGTAGGACTTGTAACTTTTTAGTGAGGGTAGGACTCAGAACTTTTTAGGGTTGGTAGGACTTATAACTTTTTAGTGTCGGTAGGACTCAGAACTTTTTAGTGTTGGTAGTACTTATAACTTTTTAGTGCTGGTAGGACTTATAACTTTTTAGGGTTGGTAGGACTTATAACTTTTTAGTGTCGGTAGGACTCAGAACTTTTTAGTGTTGGTAGTACTTATAACTTTTTAGTGCTGGTAGGACTTATAACTTTTTAGTGACGGTAGCATTCAGAACTTTTTAGGGTTGGTAGGACTCAGAACTTTTTATTGTTGGTAGGACTTATAACGTTTTAGTGCTGGTAGGACTTATAACTTTTAGTGCTGGTAGGACTTGTAACTTTTTAGTGACGGTAGGACTGAGAACTTTTTAGGGTTGGTAGGACTTATAACTTTTTAGTGTCGGTAGGACTCAGAACTTTTTAGTGTTGGTAGTACTTATAACTTTTTAGTGCTGGTAGGACTTATAACTTTTTAGGGTTGGTAGGACTCAGAACTTTTTAGTGTTGGTAGGACTTATAACGTTTTAGTGCTGGTAGGACTTATAACTTTTTAGGGTTGGTAGGACTTATAACTTTTTAGTGTCGGTAGGACTCAGAACTTTTTAGTGTTGGTAGGACTTATAACTTTTTAGTGACGGTAGGACTCAGAACTTGTTAGTGTTGGTAGGACTTATAACTTTTAGTGCTGGTAGGACTTGTAACTTTTTAGTGACGGTAGGACTCAGAACTTTTTAGGGTTGGTAGGACTTATAACTTTTTAGTGTCGGTAGGACTCAGAACTTTTTAGTGTTGGTAGTACTTATAACTTTTTAGTGCTGGTAGGACTTATAACTTTTTAGTGACGGTAGGACTCAGAACTTTTTAGGGTTGGTAGGACTTATAACTTTTTAGTGTCGGTAGGACTCAGAACTTTTTAGTGTTGGTAGTACTTATAACTTTTTAGTGCTGGTAGGACTTATAACTTTTTAGTGACGGTAGGACTCAGAACTTTTTAGGGTTGGTAGGACTCAGAACTTTTTAGTGTTGGTAGGACTTATAACGTTTTAGTGCTGGTAGGACTTATAACTTTTTAGGGTTGGTAGGACTTATAACTTTTTAGTGTCGGTAGGACTCAGAACTTTTTAGTGTTGGTAGTACTTATAACTTTTTAGTGCTGGTAGGACTTATAACTTTTTAGTGACGGTAGCATTCAGAACTTTTTAGGGTTGGTAGGACTCAGAACTTTTTATTGTTGGTAGGACTTATAACGTTTTAGTGCTGGTAGGACTTATAACTTTTAGTGCTGGTAGGACTTGTAACTTTTTAGTGACGGTAGGACTGAGAACTTTTTAGGGTTGGTAGGACTTATAACTTTTTAGTGTCGGTAGGACTCAGAACTTTTTAGTGTTGGTAGTACTTATAACTTTTTAGTGCTGGTAGGACTTATAACTTTTTAGGGTTGGTAGGACTCAGAACTTTTTAGTGTTGGTAGGACTTATAACGTTTTAGTGCTGGTAGGACTTATAACTTTTTAGGGTTGGTAGGACTTATAACTTTTTAGTGTCGGTAGGACTCAGAACTTTTTAGTGTTGGTAGGACTTATAACTTTTTAGTGACGGTAGGACTCAGAACTTTTTAGGGTTGGTAGGACTCAGAACTTTTTATTGTTGGTAGGACTTATAACGTTTTAGTACTGGTAGGACTTATAACTTTTTAGTGCTGGTAGGACTTATAACTTTTTAGGGTTGGTAGTACTTATAACTTTTTAGTGCTGGTAGGACTTATAACTTTTTAGTGACGGTAGGACTCAGAACTTTTTAGGGTTGGTAGGACTCAGAACTTTTTAGTGTTGGTAGGACTTATAACTTTTTAGTGCTGGTAGGACTTATAACTTTTAGTGCTGGTAGTACTTATAACGTTTTAGTGCTGGTAGGACTCAGAACTTTACTCACTCACGCTGGCCCTTCGTCGTTTTCTAACAGTTTATCTTTTCAACATGTTACCGTGGTAACATTTTCGTAACTTTCTGACAATTCGACGGGTTATCGCGTGACATCTCACCTCTTTCTGACAACTCGACGGGTTATCGCGTACAGCTCACCTCTTTCTGACAATTCGACGTGTTATTGAAACACTAAACTTAGCCGAACACGTGACACGAATTGAACACAGTAAGGACAACTACCTGACAGGACTTCATTCAAAGAGGTGACCATCAAGGTGCCCAACATCACTCAACGGATACCAATGTAATTAGTCAGAGTATTGTCATCTACTGACCATGACAGATCTTTATTCGTGGGCACACTTCCGGGAATACCTGAAGCACAGAGGCCGCCACGACAGGCAAGTAACATCCGGTGCGACATCACTACTGACGTAGCGTCCCTAGTATAGTCTGCCATAGTAAGCGAATTTATTTGAAAACTGCTATGCCCGAAACACGAAACTATATACACTAGTTTTCGGCGTCATCTCATTTGCATAAACAATCAGACCGAACGTACATCACGTGACTTCCCTTAACACAAAAACTGTGTAAGTCCATGAGAGGCAACATTCGACGCCACTCAACGGACACCGATGTAATTAGTCAGAGTATCGCCATCTACTGACCAGGATGACCAACGATAGCGGAAGCGTAGAGGCCACCATGACAGGTCGCCATGTCATTCAAATAACTTCCGGTACTACGTTACTTCCGGAGTAGCGTCCCTAGTAGAGGCCGCCATGACAGTCAAGTGACTTCCGGTATGACATCACATCCGGTGTAGCGCCCCCTAGTGGATAATCGGAGTACTACGTCACATGATGGCGCCAGCTAGCGGGTAAAAATATATAATTAGGTTATCAAGAGAAAAAAAGTTGGGGTTAACCTCGCGAAAATTTAAACAACCACCAAAGTGGTTGTATAAATGTTCAGAAAATTTTATGTTTTTGTCCTAGAGGGACAAAAACATTAAATTTTCGCGAGGTTAAACCCAACTTTTTTTCTATACTAGGGACGCTACGTCAGTAGTGATGTCGCACCGGATGTTACTTGCCTGTCGTGGCGGCCTCTGTGCTTCAGGTATTCCCGGAAGTGTGCCCACGAATAGAGATCTGTCATGGTCAGTAGATGACAATACTCTGACTAATTACATTGGTATCCGTTGAGTGATGTTGGGCACCTTGATGGTCACCTCTTTGAATGAAGTCCTGTCAGGTAGTTGTCCTTACTGTGTTCAATTCGTGTCACGTGTTCGGCTAAGTTTAGTGTTTCAATAACACGTCGAATTGTCAGAAAGAGGTGAGCTGTACGCGATAACCCGTCGAGTTGTCAGAAAGAGGTGAGATGTCACGCGATAACCCGTCGAATTGTCAGAAAGTTACGAAAATGTTACCACGGTAACATGTTGAAAAGATAAACTGTTAGAAAACGACGAAGGGCCAGCGTGAGTGAGTAAAGTTCTGAGTCCTACCAGCACTAAAACGTTATAAGTACTACCAGCACTAAAAGTTCTAAGTCCTACCAGCACTAAAACGTTATAAGTACTACCAACACTAAAAAGTTCTGAGTCCTACCGACACTAAAAAGTTATAAGTCCTACCAGCACTAAAACGTTATAAGTCCTACCAACAATAAAAAGTTCTGAGTCCTACCAACCCTAAAAAGTTCTGACTCCTACCATCACTAAAAAGTTATAAGTCCTACCAACAATAAAAAGTTCTGAGTCCTACCAACCCTAAAAAGTTCTGACTCCTACCGTCACTAAAAAGTTATAAGTACTACCAACACTAAAAAGTTCTGAGTCCTACCGTCACTAAAAAGTTATAAGTCCTACCAGCACTAAAAAGTTATAAGTACTACCAACCCTAAAAAGTTATAAGTACTACCAACCCTAAAAAGTTATAAGTCCTACCAGCACTAAAAAGTTATAAGTCCTACCAGTACTAAAACGTTATAAGTCCTACCAACAATAAAAAGTTATAAGTCCTACCAACAATAAAAAGTTCTGAGTCCTACCAACCCTAAAAAGTTCTGAGTCCTACCGTCACTAAAAAGTTATAAGTCCTACCAGCACTAAAAAGTTATAAGTACTACCAACACTAAAAAGTTCTGAGTCCTACCGACACTAAAAAGTTATAAGTCCTACCAGCACTAAAAAGTTCTGAGTCCTACCAACACTAAAAAGTTATAAGTCCTACCAACACTAAAAAGTTATAAGTACTACCAACCCTAAAAAGTTATAAGTCCTACCAGCACTAAAACGTTATAAGTCCTACCAACACTAAAAAGTTCTGAGTACTACCAACCCTAAAAAGTTATAAGTCCTACCAACAATAAAAAGTTCTGAGTCCTACCAACCCTAAAAAGTTCTGAGTCCTACCGTCACTAAAAAGTTATAAGTCCTACCAGCACTAAAAAGTTATAAGTACTACCAACACTAAAAAGTTCTGAGTCCTACCGACACTAAAAAGTTATAAGTCCTACCAACCCTAAAAAGTTATAAGTCCTACCAGCACTAAAACGTTATAAGTCCTACCAACACTAAAAAGTTCTGAGTCCTACCAACCCTAAAAAGTTCTGAGTCCTACCGTCACTAAAAAGTTATAAGTCCTACCAGCACTAAAAAGTTATAAGTACTACCAACACTAAAAAGTTCTGAGTCCTACCGACACTAAAAAGTTATAAGTCCTACCAACCCTAAAAAGTTCTGAGTCCTAACGTCACTAAAAAGTTACAAGTCCTACCAGCACTAAAAGTTATAAGTCCTACCAGCACTAAAACGTTATAAGTCCTACCAACAATAAAAAGTTCTGAGTCCTACCAACCCTAAAAAGTTCTGAGTCCTACCGTCACTAAAAAGTTATAAGTCCTACCAACACTAAAAAGTTATAAGTACTACTAACCCTAAAAAGAAGTCCTACCAGCGCTAAAACGTTATAAGTCCTAACAACACTAAAACGTTATAAGTCCTACCAACACTAAAACGTTATAAGTCCTAACAACACTAAAAAGTTATAAGTCCTACCAACACTAAAAAGTTATAAGTCCTACCAACACTAAAAAGTTATAAGTACTACCAACCCTAAAAAGTTATAAGTCCTACCAGCACTAAAACGTTATAAGTCCTACCAACACTAAAAAGTTCTGAGTACTACCAACCCTAAAAAGTTATAAGTCCTACCAACAATAAAAAGTTCTCAGTCCTACCAACCCTAAAAAGTTCTGAGTCCTACCAGCACTAAAACGTTATAAGTCCTACCAACACTAAAAAGTTCTGAGTCCTACCAACCCTAAAAAGTTATAAGTCCTACCAGCACTAAAACGTTATAAGTCCTACCAACACTAAAAAGTTCTGAGTCCTACCAACCCTAAAAAGTTCTGAGTCCTACCGTCACTAAAAAGTTATAAGTCCTACCAGCACTAAAAAGTTATAAGTACTACCAACACTAAAAAGTTCTGAGTCCTACCGACACTAAAAAGTTATAAGTCCTACCAACCCTAAAAAGTTCTGAGTCCTAACGTCACTAAAAAGTTACAAGTCCTACCAGCACTAAAAGTTACAAGTCCTACCAGCACTAAAACGTTATAAGTCCTACCAACAATAAAAAGTTCTGAGTCCTACCAACCCTAAAAAGTTCTGAGTCCTACCGTCACTAAAAAGTTATAAGTCCTACCAGCACTAAAAAGTTATAAGTCCTACCAACACTAAAAAGTTATAAGTACTACTAACCCTAAAAAGAAGTCCTACCAGCGCTAAAACGTTATAAGTCCTAACAACACTAACAAGTTATAAGTCCTACCAACGCTAAAAAGTTATAAGTACTACCAACCCTAAAAAGGTATAAGTCCTACCAGCGCTAAAACGTTATAAGTCCTACCAACACTAAAAAGTTCTGAGTCCTACCAACCCTAAAAAGTTCTGAGTCCTACCAACACTAAAAAGTTCTGAGTCCTACCGACACTAAAAAGTTATAAGTCCTACCAGCACTAAAAAGTTCTGAGTCCTACCAACACTAAAAAGTTATAAGTCCTACCAACACTAAAAAGTTATAAGTACTACCAACCCTAAAAAGTTATAAGTCCTACCAGCACTAAAACGTTATAAGTCCTACCAACACTAAAAAGTTCTGAGTACTACCAACCCTAAAAAGTTATAAGTCCTACCAACAATAAAAAGTTCTGAGTCCTACCAACCCTAAAAAGTTCTGAGTCCTACCGTCACTAAAAAGTTATAAGTCCTACCAGCACTAAAAAGTTATAAGTACTACCAACCCTAAAAAGTTATAAGTCCTACCAGCACTAAAACGTTATAAGTCCTACCAACACTAAAAAGTTCTGAGTACTACCAACCCTAAAAAGTTATAAGTCCTACCAACAATAAAAAGTTCTGAGTCCTACCAACCCTAAAAAGTTCTGAGTCCTACCGTCACTAAAAAGTTATAAGTCCTACCAGCAATAAAAAGTTATAAGTACTACCAACACTAAAAAGTTATAAGTACTACTAACCCTAAAAAGAAGTCCTACCAGCGCTAAAACGTTATAAGTCCTAACAACACTAACAAGTTATAAGTCCTACCAACACTAAAACGTTATAAGTCCTAACAACACTAAAAAGTTATAAGTCCTACCAACACTAAAAAGTTATAAGTCCTACCAACCCTAAAAAGTTCTGAGTCCTACCAGCACTAAAAAGTTATAAGTCCTACCAACACTAAAAAGTTATAAGTACTACTAACCCTAAAAAGAAGTCCTACCAGCGCTAAAACGTTATAAGTCCTAACAACACTAACAAGTTATAAGTCCTACCAACACTAAAAAGTTATAAGTACTACCAACCCTAAAAAGGTATAAGTCCTACCAGCGCTAAAACGTTATAAGTCCTACCAACACTAAAAAGTTCTGAGTCCTACCAACCCTAAAAAGTTCTGAGTCCTACCAACACTAAAAAGTTCTGAGTCCTACCGACACTAAAAAGTTATAAGTCCTACCAGCACTAAAAAGTTCTGAGTCCTACCAACACTAAAAAGTTATAAGTCCTACCAACACTAAAAAGTTATAAGTACTACCAACCCTAAAAAGTTATAAGTCCTACCAGCACTAAAACGTTATAAGTCCTACCAACACTAAAAAGTTCTGAGTACTACCAACCCTAAAAAGTTATAAGTCCTACCAACAATAAAAAGTTCTGAGTCCTACCAACCCTAAAAAGTTCTGAGTCCTACCGTCACTAAAAAGTTATAAGTCCTACCAGCACTAAAAAGTTATAAGTACTACCAACACTAAAAAGTTATAAGTACTACTAACCCTAAAAAGAAGTCCTACCAGCGCTAAAACGTTATAAGTCCTAACAACACTAACAAGTTATAAGTCCTACCAACACTAAAACGTTATAAGTCCTAACAACACTAAAAAGTTATAAGTCCTACCAACACTAAAAAGTTATAAGTACTACCAACCCTAAAAAGGTATAAGTCCTACCAGCGCTAAAACGTTATAAGTCCTACCAACACTAAAAAGTTTTGAGTCCTACCAACCCTAAAAAGTTCTGAGTCCTACCAACACTAAAAAGTTCTGAGTCCTACCGACACTAAAAAGTTATAAGTCCTACCAGCACTAAAAAGTTCTGAGTCCTACCAACACTAAAAAGTTATAAGTCCTACCAACACTAAAAAGTTATAAGTACTACCAACCCTAAAAAGTTATAAGTCCTACCAGCACTAAAACGTTATAAGTCCTACCAACACTAAAAAGTTCTGAGTACTACCAACCCTAAAAAGTTATAAGTCCTACCAACAATAAAAAGTTCTGAGTCCTACCAACCCTAAAAAGTTCTGAGTCCTACCGTCACTAAAAAGTTATAAGTCCTACCAGCACTAAAAAGTTATAAGTACTACCAACACTAAAAAGTTCTGAGTCCTACCGACACTAAAAAGTTATAAGTCCTACCAACCCTAAAAAGTTATAAGTCCTACCAGCACTAAAACGTTATAAGTCCTACCAACACTAACAAGTTCTGAGTCCTACCAACCCTAAAAAGTTATAAGTCCTACCAGCACTAAAACGTTATAAGTCCTACCAACACTAAAAAGTTCTGAGTCCTACCAACCCTAAAAAGTTCTGAGTCCTACCGTCACTAAAAAGTTATAAGTCCTACCAGCACTAAAAAGTTATAAGTACTACCAACACTAAAAAGTTCTGAGTCCTACCGACACTAAAAAGTTATAAGTCCTACCAACCCTAAAAAGTTCTGAGTCCTAACGTCACTAAAATGTTACAAGTCCTACCAGCACTAAAAGTTATAAGTCCTACCAGCACTAAAACGTTATAAGTCCTACCAACAATAAAAAGTTCTGAGTCCTACCAACCCTAAAAAGTTCTGAGTCCTACCGTCACTAAAAAGTTATAAGTCCTACCAGCACTAAAAAGTTATAAGTCCTACCAACACTAAAAAGTTATAAGTACTACTAACCCTAAAAAGAAGTCCTACCAGCGCTAAAACGTTATAAGTCCTAACAACACTAACAAGTTATAAGTCCTACCAACACTAAAACGTTATAAGTCCTAACAACACTAAAAAGTTATAAGTCCTACCAACACTAAAAAGTTATAAGTCCTACCAACACTGAAACGTTATAAGTACTACCAACCCTAAAAAGTTATAAGTCCTACCAGCACTAAAACGTTATAAGTCCTACCAACACTAAAAAGTTCTGAGTACTACCAACCCTAAAAAGTTATAAGTCCTACCAACAATAAAAAGTTCTGAGTCCTACCAACCCTAAAAAGTTCTGAGTCCTACCGTCATTAAAAAGTTATAAGTCCTACCAGCACTAAAAAGTTATAAGTACTACCAACACTAAAAAGTTCTGAGTCCTACCGACACTAAAAAGTTATAAGTCCTACCAGCACTAAAACGTTATAAGTCCTACCAACACTAAAAAGTTCTGAGTCCTACCAACCCTAAAAAGTTATAAGTCCTACCAGCACTAAAACGTTATAAGTCCTACCAACACTAAAAAGTTCTGAGTCCTACCAACCCTAAAAAGTTCTGAGTCCTACCGTCACTAAAAAGTTATAAGTCCTACCAGCACTAAAAAGTTATAAGTACTACCAACACTAAAAAGTTCTGAGTCCTACCGACACTAAAAAGTTATAAGTCCTACCAACCCTAAAAAGTTCTGAGTCCTAACGTCACTAAAAAGTTACAAGTCCTACCAGCACTAAAAGTTATAAGTCCTACCAGCACTAAAACGTTATAAGTCCTACCAACAATAAAAAGTTCTGAGTCCTACCAACCCTAAAAAGTTCTGAGTCCTACCGTCACTAAAAAGTTATAAGTCCTACCAGCACTAAAAAGTTATAAGTCCTACCAACACTAAAAAGTTATAAGTACTACTAACCCTAAAAAGAAGTCCTACCAGCGCTAAAACGTTATAAGTCCTAACAACACTAACAAGTTATAAGTCCTACCAACACTAAAACGTTATAAGTACTAACAACACTAAAAAGTTATAAGTCCTACCAACACTAAAAAGTTATAAGTACTACCAACCCTAAAAAGGTATAAGTCCTACCAGCGCTAAAACGTTATAAGTCCTACCAACACTAAAAAGTTCTGAGTCCTACCAACCCTAAAAAGTTCTGAGTCCTACCAACACTAAAAAGTTCTGAGTCCTACCGACACTAAAAAGTTATAAGTCCTACCAGCACTAAAAAGTTCTGAGTCCTACCAACACTAAAAAGTTATAAGTCCTACCAACACTAAAAAGTTATAAGTACTACCAACCCTAAAAAGTTATAAGTCCTACCAGCACTAAAACGTTATAAGTCCTACCAACACTAAAAAGTTCTGAGTACTACCAACCCTAAAAAGTTATAAGTCCTACCAACAATAAAAAGTTCTGAGTCCTACCAACCCTAAAAAGTTCTGAGTCCTACCGTCACTAAAAAGTTATAAGTCCTACCAACAATAAAAAGTTCTGAGTCCTACCAACCCTAAAAAGTTCTGAGTCCTACCGTCACTAAAAAGTTATAAGTCCTACCAGCACTAAAAAGTTATAAGTACTACCAACACTAAAAAGTTCTGAGTCCTACCAACACTAAAAAGTTATAAGTCCTACCAGCACTAAAACGTTATAAGTCCTACCAACACTAAAAAGTTCTGAGTCCTACCAACCCTAAAAAGTTATAAGTCCTACCAGCACTAAAACGTTATAAGTCCTACCAACACTAAAAAGTTCTGAGTCCTACCGACACTAAAAAGTTATAAGTCCTACCAACCCTAAAAAGTTCTGAGTCCTAACGTCACTAAAAAGTTACAAGTCCTACCAGCACTAAAAGTTACAAGTCCTACCAGCACTAAAACGTTATAAGTCCTACCAACAATAAAAAGTTCTGAGTCCTACCAACCCTAAAAAGTTCTGAGTCCTACCGTCACTAAAAAGTTATAAGTCCTACCAGCACTAAAAAGTTATAAGTCCTACCAACACTAAAAAGTTATAAGTACTACTAACCCTAAAAAGAAGTCCTACCAGCGCTAAAACGTTATAAGTCCTAACAACACTAACAAGTTATAAGTCCTACCAATACTAAAACGTTATAAGTCCTAACAACACTAAAAAGTTATAAGTCCTACCAGCACTAAAACGTTATAAGTCCTACCAACACTAAAAAGTTCTGAGTACTACCAACCCTAAAAAGTTATAAGTCCTACCAACAATAAAAAGTTCTGAGTCCTACCAACCCTAAAAAGTTCTGAGTCCTACCGTCACTAAAAAGTTATAAGTCCTACCAGCACTAAAAAGTTATAAGTACTACCAACCCTAAAAAGTTATAAGTCCTACCAGCACTAAAACGTTATAAGTCCTACCAACACTAAAAAGTTCTGAGTACTACCAACCCTAAAAAGTTATAAGTCCTACCAACAATAAAAAGTTCTGAGTCCTACCAACCCTAAAAAGTTCTGAGTCCTACCGTCACTAAAAAGTTATAAGTCCTACCAGCACTAAAAAGTTATAAGTACTACCAACACTAAAAAGTTATAAGTACTACTAACCCTAAAAAGAAGTCCTACCAGCGCTAAAACGTTATAAGTCCTAACAACACTAACAAGTTATAAGTCCTACCAACACTAAAACGTTATAAGTCCTAACAACACTAAAAAGTTATAAGTCCTACCAACACTAAAAAGTTATAAGTCCTACCAACCCTAAAAAGTTCTGAGTCCTACCGTCACTAAAAAGTTATAAGTCCTACCAGCACTAAAAAGTTATAAGTCCTACCAACACTAAAAAGTTATAAGTACTACTAACCCTAAAAAGAAGTCCTACCAGCGCTAAAACGTTATAAGTCCTAACAACACTAACAAGTTATAAGTCCTACCAACACTAAAAAGTTATAAGTACTACCAACCCTAAAAAGGTATAAGTCCTACCAGCGCTAAAACGTTATAAGTCCTACCAACACTAAAAAGTTCTGAGTCCTACCAACCCTAAAAAGTTCTGAGTCCTACCAACACTAAAAAGTTCTGAGTCCTACCGACACTAAAAAGTTATAAGTCCTACCAGCACTAAAAAGTTCTGAGTCCTACCAACACTAAAAAGTTATAAGTCCTACCAACACTAAAAAGTTATAAGTACTACCAACCCTAAAAAGTTATAAGTCCTACCAGCACTAAAACGTTATAAGTCCTACCAACACTAAAAAGTTCTGAGTACTACCAACCCTAAAAAGTTATAAGTCCTACCAACAATAAAAAGTTCTGAGTCCTACCAACCCTAAAAAGTTCTGAGTCCTACCGTCACTAAAAAGTTATAAGTCCTACCAGCACTAAAAAGTTATAAGTACTACCAACACTAAAAAGTTCTGAGTCCTACCGACACTAAAAAGTTATAAGTCCTACCAGCACTAAAAAGTTCTGAGTCCTACCAACACTAAAAAGTTATAAGTCCTACCAACACTAAAAAGTTATAAGTACTACCAACCCTAAAAAGTTATAAGTCCTACCAGCACTAAAACGTTATAAGTCCTACCAACACTAAAAAGTTCTGAGTACTACCAACCCTAAAAAGTTATAAGTCCTACCAACAATAAAAAGTTCTGAGTCCTACCAACCCTAAAAAGTTCTGAGTCCTACCGTCACTAAAAAGTTATAAGTCCTACCAGCACTAAAAAGTTATAAGTCCTACCAACACTAAAAAGTTATAAGTACTACTAACCCTAAAAAGAAGTCCTACCAGCGCTAAAACGTTATAAGTCCTAACAACACTAACAAGTTATAAGTCCTACCAACACTAAAACGTTATAAGTCCTAACAACACTAAAAAGTTATAAGTCCTACCAACACTAAAAAGTTAGAAGTACTACCAACCCTAAAAAGGTATAAGTCCTACCAGCGCTAAAACGTTATAAGTCCTACCAACACTAAAAAGTTTTGAGTCCTACCAACCCTAAAAAGTTCTGAGTCCTACCAACACTAAAAAGTTCTGAGTCCTACCGACACTAAAAAGTTATAAGTCCTACCAGCACTAAAAAGTTCTGAGTCCTACCAACACTAAAAAGTTATAAGTCCTACCAACACTAAAAAGTTATAAGTACTACCAACCCTAAAAAGTTATAAGTCCTACCAGCACTAAAACGTTATAAGTCCTACCAACACTAAAAAGTTCTGAGTACTACCAACCCTAAAAAGTTATAAGTCCTACCAACAATAAAAAGTTCTGAGTCCTACCAACCCTAAAAAGTTCTGAGTCCTACCGTCACTAAAAAGTTATAAGTCCTACCAGCACTAAAAAGTTATAAGTACTACCAACACTAAAAAGTTCTGAGTCCTACCGACACTAAAAAGTTATAAGTCCTACCAACCCTAAAAAGTTATAAGTCCTACCAGCACTAAAACGTTATAAGTCCTACCAACACTAACAAGTTCTGAGTCCTACCAACCCTAAAAAGTTATAAGTCCTACCAGCACTAAAACGTTATAAGTCCTACCAACACTAAAAAGTTCTGAGTCCTACCACCCCTAAAAAGTTCTGAGTCCTACCGTCACTAAAAAGTTATAAGTCCTACCAGCACTAAAAAGTTATAAGTACTACCAACACTAAAAAGTTCTGAGTCCTACCGACACTAAAAAGTTATAAGTCCTACCAACCCTAAAAAGTTCTGAGTCCTAACGTCACTAAAATGTTACAAGTCCTACCAGCACTAAAAGTTATAAGTCCTACCAGCACTAAAACGTTATAAGTCCTACCAACAATAAAAAGTTCTGAGTCCTACCAACCCTAAAAAGTTCTGAGTCCTACCGTCACTAAAAAGTTATAAGTCCTACCAGCACTAAAAAGTTATAAGTCCTACCAACACTAAAAAGTTATAAGTACTACTAACCCTAAAAAGAAGTCCTACCAGCGCTAAAACGTTATAAGTCCTAACAACACTAACAAGTTATAAGTCCTACCAACACTAAAACGTTATAAGTCCTAACAACACTAAAAAGTTATAAGTCCTACCAACACTAAAAAGTTATAAGTCCTACCAACACTGAAACGTTATAAGTACTACCAACCCTAAAAAGTTATAAGTCCTACCAGCACTAAAACGTTATAAGTCCTACCAACACTAAAAAGTTCTGAGTACTACCAACCCTAAAAAGTTATAAGTCCTACCAACAATAAAAAGTTCTGAGTCCTACCAACCCTAAAAAGTTCTGAGTCCTACCGTCATTAAAAAGTTATAAGTCCTACCAGCACTAAAAAGTTATAAGTACTACCAACACTAAAAAGTTCTGAGTCCTACCGACACTAAAAAGTTATAAGTCCTACCAGCACTAAAACGTTATAAGTCCTACCAACACTAAAAAGTTCTGAGTCCTACCAACCCTAAAAAGTTATAAGTCCTACCAGCACTAAAACGTTATAAGTCCTACCAACACTAAAAAGTTCTGAGTCCTACCAACACTAAAAAGTTCTGAGTCCTACCAACCCTAAAAAGTTCTGAGTCCTACCGTCACTAAAAAGTTATAAGTCCTACCAGCACTAAAAAGTTATAAGTACTACCAACACTAAAAAGTTCTGAGTCCTACCGACACTAAAAAGTTATAAGTCCTACCAACCCTAAAAAGTTCTGAGTCCTAACGTCACTAAAAAGTTACAAGTCCTACCAGCACTAAAAGTTATAAGTCCTACCAGCACTAAAACGTTATAAGTCCTACCAACCCTAAAAAGTTCTGAGTCCTACCGTCACTAAAAAGTTATAAGTCCTACCAGCACTAAAAAGTTATAAGTCCTACCAACACTAAAAAGTTATAAGTACTACTAACCCTAAAAAGAAGTCCTACCAGCGCTAAAACGTTATAAGTCCTAACAACACTAACAAGTTATAAGTCCTACCAACACTAAAACGTTATAAGTACTAACAACACTAAAAAGTTATAAGTCCTACCAACACTAAAAAGTTATAAGTACTACCAACCCTAAAAAGGTATAAGTCCTACCAGCGCTAAAACGTTATAAGTCCTACCAACACTAAAAAGTTCTGAGTCCTACCAACCCTAAAAAGTTCTGAGTCCTACCAACACTAAAAAGTTCTGAGTCCTACCGACACTAAAAAGTTATAAGTCCTACCAGCACTAAAAAGTTCTGAGTCCTACCAACACTAAAAAGTTATAAGTCCTACCAACACTAAAAAGTTATAAGTACTACCAACCCTAAAAAGTTATAAGTCCTACCAGCACTAAAACGTTATAAGTCCTACCAACACTAAAAAGTTCTGAGTACTACCAACCCTAAAAAGTTATAAGTCCTACCAACAATAAAAAGTTCTGAGTCCTACCAACCCTAAAAAGTTCTGAGTCCTACCGTCACTAAAAAGTTATAAGTCCTACCAACAATAAAAAGTTCTGAGTCCTACCAACCCTAAAAAGTTCTGAGTCCTACCGTCACTAAAAAGTTATAAGTCCTACCAGCACTAAAAAGTTATAAGTACTACCAACACTAAAAAGTTCTGAGTCCTACCAACACTAAAAAGTTATAAGTCCTACCAGCACTAAAACGTTATAAGTCCTACCAACACTAAAAAGTTCTGAGTCCTACCAACCCTAAAAAGTTATAAGTCCTACCAGCACTAAAACGTTATAAGTCCTACCAACACTAAAAAGTTCTGAGTCCTACCGACACTAAAAAGTTATAAGTCCTACCAACCCTAAAAAGTTCTGAGTCCTAACGTCACTAAAAAGTTACAAGTCCTACCAGCACTAAAAGTTACAAGTCCTACCAGCACTAAAACGTTATAAGTCCTACCAACAATAAAAAGTTCTGAGTCCTACCAACCCTAAAAAGTTCTGAGTCCTACCGTCACTAAAAAGTTATAAGTCCTACCAGCACTAAAAAGTTATAAGTCCTACCAACACTAAAAAGTTATAAGTACTACTAACCCTAAAAAGAAGTCCTACCAGCGCTAAAACGTTATAAGTCCTAACAACACTAACAAGTTATAAGTCCTACCAATACTAAAACGTTATAAGTCCTAACAACACTAAAAAGTTATAAGTCCTACCAACACTAAAAAGTTATAAGTACTACCAACCCTAAAAAGGTATAAGTCCTACCAGCGCTAAAACGTTATAAGTCCTACCAACACTAAAAAGTTCTGAGTCCTACCAACCCTAAAAAGTTCTGAGTCCTACCAACACTAAAAAGTTCTGAGTCCTACCGACACTAAAAAGTTATAAGTCCTACCAGCACTAAAAAGTTCTGAGTCCTACCAACACTAAAAAGTTATAAGTCCTACCAACACTAAAAAGTTATAAGTACTACCAACCCTAAAAAGTTATAAGTCCTACCAGCACTAAAACGTTATAAGTCCTACCAACACTAAAAAGTTCTGAGTACTACCAACCCTAAAAAGTTATAAGTCCTACCAACAATAAAAAGTTCTGAGTCTTACCAACCCTAAAAAGTTCTGAGTCCTACCGTCACTAAAAAGTTATAAGTCCTACCAGCACTAAAAAGTTATAAGTACTACCAACACTAAAAAGTTCTGAGTCCTACCGACACTAAAAAGTTATAAGTCCTACCAGCACTAAAAAGTTCTGAGTCCTACCAACACTAAAAAGTTATAAGTCCTACCAACACTAAAAAGTTATAAGTACTACCAACCCTAAAAAGTTATAAGTCCTACCAGCACTAAAACGTTATAAGTCCTACCAACACTAAAAAGTTCTGAGTACTACCAACCCTAAAAAGTTATAAGTCCTACCAACAATAAAAAGTTCTGAGTCCTACCAACCCTAAAAAGTTCTGAGTCCTACCGTCACTAAAAAGTTATAAGTCCTACCAGCACTAAAAAGTTATAAGTACTACCAACACTAAAAAGTTATAAGTACTACTAACCCTAAAAAGAAGTCCTACCAGCGCTAAAACGTTATAAGTCCTAACAACACTAACAAGTTATAAGTCCTACCAACACTAAAACGTTATAAGTCCTAACAACACTAAAAAGTTATAAGTCCTACCAACACTAAAAAGTTATAAGTACTACCAACCCTAAAAAGGTATAAGTCCTACCAGCGCTAAAACGTTATAAGTCCTACCAACACTAAAAAGTTCTGAGTCCTACCAACCCTAAAAAGTTCTGAGTCCTACCAACACTAAAAAGTTCTGAGTCCTACCGACACTAAAAAGTTATAAGTCCTACCAGCACTAAAAAGTTCTGAGTACTACCAACCCTAAAAAGTTATAAGTCCTACCAACAATAAAAAGTTCTGAGTCCTACCGTCACTAAAAAGTTATAAGTCCTACCAGCACTAAAAAGTTATAAGTACTACCAACACTAAAAAGTTCTGAGTCCTACCGACACTAAAAAGTTATAAGTCCTACCAACCCTAAAAAGTTATAAGTCCTACCAGCACTAAAACGTTATAAGTCCTACCAACACTAAAAAGTTCTGAGTCCTACCAACCCTAAAAAGTTATAAGTCCTACCAGCACTAAAACGTTATAAGTCCTACCAACACTAAAAAGTTCTGAGTCCTACCAACCCTAAAAAGTTCTGAGTCCTACCGTCACTAAAAAGTTATAAGTCCTACCAGCACTAAAAAGTTATAAGTACTACCAACACTAAAAAGTTCTGAGTCCTACCGACACTAAAAAGTTATAAGTCCTACCAACCCTAAAAAGTTCTGAGTCCTAACGTCACTAAAAAGTTACAAGTCCTACCAGCACTAAAAGTTACAAGTCCTACCAGCACTAAAACGTTATAAGTCCTACCAACAATAAAAAGTTCTGAGTCCTACCAACCCTAAAAAGTTCTGAGTCCTACCGTCACTAAAAAGTTATAAGTCCTACCAGCACTAAAAAGTTATAAGTCCTACCAACACTAAAAAGTTATAAGTACTACTAACCCTAAAAAGAAGTCCTACCAGCGCTAAAACGTTATAAGTCCTAACAACACTAACAAGTTATAAGTCCTACCAACACTAAAACGTTATAAGTCCTAACAACACTAAAAAGTTATAAGTCCTACCAACACTAAAAAGTTATAAGTACTACCAACCCTAAAAAGGTATAAGTCCTACCAGCGCTAAAACGTTATAAGTCCTACCAACACTAAAAAGTTCTGAGTCCTACCAACCCTAAAAAGTTCTGAGTCCTACCAACACTAAAAAGTTCTGAGTCCTACCGACACTAAAAAGTTATAAGTCCTACCAGCACTAAAAAGTTCTGAGTCCTACCAACACTAAAAAGTTATAAGTCCTACCAACACTAAAAAGTTATAAGTACTACCAACCCTAAAAAGTTATAAGTCCTACCAGCACTAAAACGTTATAAGTCCTACCAACACTAAAAAGTTCTGAGTACTACCAACCCTAAAAAGTTATAAGTCCTACCAACAATAAAAAGTTCTGAGTCCTACCAACCCTAAAAAGTTCTGAGTCCTACCGTCACTAAAAAGTTATAAGTCCTACCAGCACTAAAAAGTTATAAGTACTACCAACACTAAAAAGTTCTGAGTCCTACCGACACTAAAAAGTTATAAGTCCTACCAGCACTAAAAAGTTCTGAGTCCTACCAACACTAAAAAGTTATAAGTCCTACCAACACTAAAAAGTTATAAGTACTACCAACCCTAAAAAGTTATAAGTCCTACCAGCACTAAAACGTTATAAGTCCTACCAACACTAAAAAGTTCTGAGTACTACCAACCCTAAACAGTTATAAGTCCTACCAACAATAAAAAGTTCTGAGTCCTACCAACCCTAAAAAGTTCTGAGTCCTACCGTCACTAAAAAGTTATAAGTCCTACCAGCACTAAAAAGTTATAAGTACTACCAACACTAAAAAGTTCTGAGTCCTACCGACACTAAAAAGTTATAAGTCCTACCAACCCTAAAAAGTTATAAGTCCTACCAGCACTAAAACGTTATAAGTCCTACCAACACTAAAAAGTTCTGAGTCCTACCAACCCTAAAAAGTTATAAGTCCTACCAGCACTAAAACGTTATAAGTCCTACCAACACTAAAAATTTCTGAGTCCTACCAACCCTAAAAAGTTCTGAGTCCTACCGTCACTAAAAAGTTATAAGTCCTACCAGCACTAAAAAGTTATAAGTACTACCAACACTAAAAAGTTCTGAGTCCTACCGACACTAAAAAGTTATAAGTCCTACCAACCCTAAAAAGTTCTGAGTCCTAACGTCACTAAAAAGTTACAAGTCCTACCAGCACTAAAAGTTATAAGTCCTACCAGCACTAAAACGTTATAAGTCCTACCAACAATAAAAAGTTCTGAGTCCTACCAACCCTAAAAAGTTCTGAGTCCTACCGTCACTAAAAAGTTATAAGTCCTACCAACACTAAAAAGTTATAAGTACTACTAACCCTAAAAAGAAGTCCTACCAGCGCTAAAACGTTATAAGTCCTAACAACACTAAAACGTTATAAGTCCTACCAACACTAAAACGTTATAAGTCCTAACAACACTAAAAAGTTATAAGTCCTACCAACACTAAAAAGTTATAAGTCCTACCAACACTAAAAAGTTATAAGTACTACCAACCCTAAAAAGTTATAAGTCCTACCAGCACTAAAACGTTATAAGTCCTACCAACACTAAAAAGTTATAAGTACTACTAACCCTAAAAAGAAGTCCTACCAGCGCTAAAACGTTATAAGTCCTAACAACACTAACAAGTTATAAGTCCTACCAACGCTAAAAAGTTATAAGTACTACCAACCCTAAAAAGGTATAAGTCCTACCAGCGCTAAAACGTTATAAGTCCTACCAACACTAAAAAGTTCTGAGTCCTACCAACCCTAAAAAGTTCTGAGTCCTACCAACACTAAAAAGTTCTGAGTCCTACCGACACTAAAAAGTTATAAGTCCTACCAGCACTAAAAAGTTCTGAGTCCTACCAACACTAAAAAGTTATAAGTCCTACCAACACTAAAAAGTTATAAGTACTACCAACCCTAAAAAGTTATAAGTCCTACCAGCACTAAAACGTTATAAGTCCTACCAACACTAAAAAGTTCTGAGTACTACCAACCCTAAAAAGTTATAAGTCCTACCAACAATAAAAAGTTCTGAGTCCTACCAACCCTAAAAAGTTCTGAGTCCTACCGTCACTAAAAAGTTATAAGTCCTACCAGCACTAAAAAGTTATAAGTACTACCAACCCTAAAAAGTTATAAGTCCTACCAGCACTAAAACGTTATAAGTCCTACCAACACTAAAAAGTTCTGAGTACTACCAAACCTAAAAAGTTATAAGTCCTACCAACAATAAAAAGTTCTGAGTCCTACCAACCCTAAAAAGTTCTGAGTCCTACCGTCACTAAAAAGTTATAAGTCCTACCAGCACTAAAAAGTTATAAGTACTACCAACACTAAAAAGTTATAAGTACTACTAACCCTAAAAAGAAGTCCTACCAGCGCTAAAACGTTATAAGTCCTAACAACACTAACAAGTTATAAGTCCTACCAACACTAAAACGTTATAAGTCCTAACAACACTAAAAAGTTATAAGTCCTACCAACACTAAAAAGTTATAAGTCCTACCAACCCTAAAAAGTTCTGAGTCCTACCGTCACTAAAAAGTTATAAGTCCTACCAGCACTAAAAAGTTATAAGTACTACCAACACTAAAAAGTTCTGAGTCCTACCGACACTAAAAAGTTATAAGTCCTACCAACCCTAAAAAGTTATAAGTCCTACCAGCACTAAAACGTTATAAGTCCTACCAACACTAAAAAGTTCTGAGTCCTACCAACACTAAAAAGTTCTGAGTCCTACCAACCCTAAAAAGTTCTGAGTCCTACCGTCACTAAAAAGTTATAAGTCCTACCAGCACTAAAAAGTTATAAGTACTACCAACACTAAAAAGTTCTGAGTCCTACCGACACTAAAAAGTTATAAGTCCTACCAACCCTAAAAAGTTCTGAGTCCTAACGTCACTAAAAAGTTACAAGTCCTACCAGCACTAAAAGTTACAAGTCCTACCAGCACTAAAACGTTATAAGTCCTACCAACAATAAAAAGTTCTGAGTCCTACCAACCCTAAAAAGTTCTGAGTCCTACCGTCACTAAAAAGTTATAAGTCCTACCAGCACTAAAAAGTTATAAGTCCTACCAACACTAAAAAGTTATAAGTACTACTAACCCTAAAAAGAAGTCCTACCAGCGCTAAAACGTTATAAGTCCTAACAACACTAACAAGTTATAAGTCCTACCAACACTAAAACGTTATAAGTCCTAACAACACTAAAAAGTTATAAGTCCTACCAACACTAAAAAGTTATAAGTACTACCAACCCTAAAAAGGTATAAGTCCTACCAGCGCTAAAACGTTATAAGTCCTACCAACACTAAAAAGTTCTGAGTCCTACCAACCCTAAAAAGTTCTGAGTCCTACCAACACTAAAAAGTTCTGAGTCCTACCGACACTAAAAAGTTATAAGTCCTACCAGCACTAAAAAGTTCTGAGTCCTACCAACACTAAAAAGTTATAAGTCCTACCAACACTAAAAAGTTATAAGTACTACCAACCCTAAAAAGTTATAAGTCCTACCAGCACTAAAACGTTATAAGTCCTACCAACACTAAAAAGTTCTGAGTACTACCAACCCTAAAAAGTTATAAGTCCTACCAACAATAAAAAGTTCTGAGTCCTACCAACCCTAAAAAGTTCTGAGTCCTACCGTCACTAAAAAGTTATAAGTCCTACCAGCACTAAAAAGTTATAAGTACTACCAACACTAAAAAGTTCTGAGTCCTACCGACACTAAAAAGTTATAAGTCCTACCAGCACTAAAAAGTTCTGAGTCCTACCAACACTAAAAAGTTATAAGTCCTACCAACACTAAAAAGTTATAAGTACTACCAACCCTAAAAAGTTATAAGTCCTACCAGCACTAAAACGTTATAAGTCCTACCAACACTAAAAAGTTCTGAGTACTACCAACCCTAAACAGTTATAAGTCCTACCAACAATAAAAAGTTCTGAGTCCTACCAACCCTAAAAAGTTCTGAGTCCTACCGTCACTAAAAAGTTATAAGTCCTACCAGCACTAAAAAGTTATAAGTACTACCAACACTAAAAAGTTCTGAGTCCTACCGACACTAAAAAGTTATAAGTCCTACCAACCCTAAAAAGTTATAAGTCCTACCAGCACTAAAACGTTATAAGTCCTACCAACACTAAAAAGTTCTGAGTCCTACCAACCCTAAAAAGTTATAAGTCCTACCAGCACTAAAACGTTATAAGTCCTACCAACACTAAAAATTTCTGAGTCCTACCAACCCTAAAAAGTTCTGAGTCCTACCGTCACTAAAAAGTTATAAGTCCTACCAGCACTAAAAAGTTATAAGTACTACCAACACTAAAAAGTTCTGAGTCCTACCGACACTAAAAAGTTATAAGTCCTACCAACCCTAAAAAGTTCTGAGTCCTAACGTCACTAAAAAGTTACAAGTCCTACCAGCACTAAAAGTTATAAGTCCTACCAGCACTAAAACGTTATAAGTCCTACCAACAATAAAAAGTTCTGAGTCCTACCAACCCTAAAAAGTTCTGAGTCCTACCGTCACTAAAAAGTTATAAGTCCTACCAACACTAAAAAGTTATAAGTACTACTAACCCTAAAAAGAAGTCCTACCAGCGCTAAAACGTTATAAGTCCTAACAACACTAAAACGTTATAAGTCCTACCAACACTAAAACGTTATAAGTCCTAACAACACTAAAAAGTTATAAGTCCTACCAACACTAAAAAGTTATAAGTCCTACCAACACTAAAAAGTTATAAGTACTACCAACCCTAAAAAGTTATAAGTCCTACCAGCACTAAAACGTTATAAGTCCTACCAACACTAAAAAGTTATAAGTACTACTAACCCTAAAAAGAAGTCCTACCAGCGCTAAAACGTTATAAGTCCTAACAACACTAACAAGTTATAAGTCCTACCAACGCTAAAAAGTTATAAGTACTACCAACCCTAAAAAGGTATAAGTCCTACCAGCGCTAAAACGTTATAAGTCCTACCAACACTAAAAAGTTCTGAGTCCTACCAACCCTAAAAAGTTCTGAGTCCTACCAACACTAAAAAGTTCTGAGTCCTACCGACACTAAAAAGTTATAAGTCCTACCAGCACTAAAAAGTTCTGAGTCCTACCAACACTAAAAAGTTATAAGTCCTACCAACACTAAAAAGTTATAAGTACTACCAACCCTAAAAAGTTATAAGTCCTACCAGCACTAAAACGTTATAAGTCCTACCAACACTAAAAAGTTCTGAGTACTACCAACCCTAAAAAGTTATAAGTCCTACCAACAATAAAAAGTTCTGAGTCCTACCAACCCTAAAAAGTTCTGAGTCCTACCGTCACTAAAAAGTTATAAGTCCTACCAGCACTAAAAAGTTATAAGTACTACCAACCCTAAAAAGTTATAAGTCCTACCAGCACTAAAACGTTATAAGTCCTACCAACACTAAAAAGTTCTGAGTACTACCAAACCTAAAAAGTTATAAGTCCTACCAACAATAAAAAGTTCTGAGTCCTACCAACCCTAAAAAGTTCTGAGTCCTACCGTCACTAAAAAGTTATAAGTCCTACCAGCACTAAAAAGTTATAAGTACTACCAACACTAAAAAGTTATAAGTACTACTAACCCTAAAAAGAAGTCCTACCAGCGCTAAAACGTTATAAGTCCTAACAACACTAACAAGTTATAAGTCCTACCAACACTAAAACGTTATAAGTCCTAACAACACTAAAAAGTTATAAGTCCTACCAACACTAAAAAGTTATAAGTCCTACCAACCCTAAAAAGTTCTGAGTCCTACCGTCACTAAAAAGTTATAAGTCCTACCAGCACTAAAAAGTTATAAGTACTACCAACACTAAAAAGTTCTGAGTCCTACCGACACTAAAAAGTTATAAGTCCTACCAACCCTAAAAAGTTATAAGTCCTACCAGCACTAAAACGTTATAAGTCCTACCAACACTAAAAAGTTCTGAGTCCTACCAACCCTAAAAAGTTATAAGTCCTACCAGCACTAAAACGTTATAAGTCCTACCAACACTAAAAAGTTCTGAGTCCTACCAACCCTAAAAAGTTCTGAGTCCTACCGTCACTAAAAAGTTATAAGTCCTACCAGCACTAAAAAGTTATAAGTACTACCAACACTAAAAAGTTCTGAGTCCTACCGACACTAAAAAGTTATAAGTCCTACCAACCCTAAAAAGTTCTGAGTCCTAACGTCACTAAAAAGTTACAAGTCCTACCAGCACTAAAAGTTACAAGTCCTACCAGCACTAAAACGTTATAAGTCCTACCAACAATAAAAAGTTCTGAGTCCTACCAACCCTAAAAAGTTCTGAGTCCTACCGTCACTAAAAAGTTATAAGTCCTACCAGCACTAAAAAGTTATAAGTCCTACCAACACTAAAAAGTTATAAGTACTACTAACCCTAAAAAGAAGTCCTACCAGCGCTAAAACGTTATAAGTCCTAACAACACTAACAAGTTATAAGTCCTACCAACACTAAAACGTTATAAGTCCTAACAACACTAAAAAGTTATAAGTCCTACCAACACTAAAAAGTTATAAGTACTACCAACCCTAAAAAGGTATAAGTCCTACCAGCGCTAAAACGTTATAAGTCCTACCAACACTAAAAAGTTCTGAGTCCTACCAACCCTAAAAAGTTCTGAGTCCTACCAACACTAAAAAGTTCTGAGTCCTACCGACACTAAAAAGTTATAAGTCCTACCAGCACTAAAAAGTTCTGAGTCCTACCAACACTAAAAAGTTATAAGTCCTACCAACACTAAAAAGTTATAAGTACTACCAACCCTAAAAAGTTATAAGTCCTACCAGCACTAAAACGTTATAAGTCCTACCAACACTAAAAAGTTCTGAGTACTACCAACCCTAAAAAGTTATAAGTCCTACCAACAATAAAAAGTTCTGAGTCCTACCAACCCTAAAAAGTTCTGAGTCCTACCGTCACTAAAAAGTTATAAGTCCTACCAGCACTAAAAAGTTATAAGTACTACCAACACTAAAAAGTTCTGAGTCCTACCGACACTAAAAAGTTATAAGTCCTACCAGCACTAAAAAGTTCTGAGTCCTACCAACACTAAAAAGTTATAAGTCCTACCAACACTAAAAAGTTATAAGTACTACCAACCCTAAAAAGTTATAAGTCCTACCAGCACTAAAACGTTATAAGTCCTACCAACACTAAAAAGTTCTGAGTACTACCAACCCTAAACAGTTATAAGTCCTACCAACAATAAAAAGTTCTGAGTCCTACCAACCCTAAAAAGTTCTGAGTCCTACCGTCACTAAAAAGTTATAAGTCCTACCAGCACTAAAAAGTTATAAGTACTACCAACACTAAAAAGTTCTGAGTCCTACCGACACTAAAAAGTTATAAGTCCTACCAACCCTAAAAAGTTATAAGTCCTACCAGCACTAAAACGTTATAAGTCCTACCAACACTAAAAAGTTCTGAGTCCTACCAACCCTAAAAAGTTATAAGTCCTACCAGCACTAAAACGTTATAAGTCCTACCAACACTAAAAATTTCTGAGTCCTACCAACCCTAAAAAGTTCTGAGTCCTACCGTCACTAAAAAGTTATAAGTCCTACCAGCACTAAAAAGTTATAAGTACTACCAACACTAAAAAGTTCTGAGTCCTACCGACACTAAAAAGTTATAAGTCCTACCAACCCTAAAAAGTTCTGAGTCCTAACGTCACTAAAAAGTTACAAGTCCTACCAGCACTAAAAGTTATAAGTCCTACCAGCACTAAAACGTTATAAGTCCTACCAACAATAAAAAGTTCTGAGTCCTACCAACCCTAAAAAGTTCTGAGTCCTACCGTCACTAAAAAGTTATAAGTCCTACCAACACTAAAAAGTTATAAGTACTACTAACCCTAAAAAGAAGTCCTACCAGCGCTAAAACGTTATAAGTCCTAACAACACTAAAACGTTATAAGTCCTACCAACACTAAAACGTTATAAGTCCTAACAACACTAAAAAGTTATAAGTCCTACCAACACTAAAAAGTTATAAGTCCTACCAACACTAAAAAGTTATAAGTACTACCAACCCTAAAAAGTTATAAGTCCTACCAGCACTAAAACGTTATAAGTCCTACCAACACTAAAAAGTTATAAGTACTACTAACCCTAAAAAGAAGTCCTACCAGCGCTAAAACGTTATAAGTCCTAACAACACTAACAAGTTATAAGTCCTACCAACGCTAAAAAGTTATAAGTACTACCAACCCTAAAAAGGTATAAGTCCTACCAGCGCTAAAACGTTATAAGTCCTACCAACACTAAAAAGTTCTGAGTCCTACCAACCCTAAAAAGTTCTGACTCCTACCAACACTAAAAAGTTCTGAGTCCTACCGACACTAAAAAGTTATAAGTCCTACCAGCACTAAAAAGTTATAAGTACTACCAACCCTAAAAAGTTATAAGTCCTACCAGCACTAAAACGTTATAAGTCCTACCAACACTAAAAAGTTCTGAGTACTACCAACCCTAAAAAGTTATAAGTCCTACCAACAATAAAAAGTTCTGAGTCCTACCAACCCTAAAAAGTTCTGAGTCCTACCGTCACTAAAAAGTTATAAGTCCTACCAGCACTAAAAAGTTATAAGTACTACCAACCCTAAAAAGTTATAAGTCCTACCAGCACTAAAACGTTATAAGTCCTACCAACACTAAAAAGTTCTGAGTACTACCAAACCTAAAAAGTTATAAGTCCTACCAACAATAAAAAGTTCTGAGTCCTACCAACCCTAAAAAGTTCTGAGTCCTACCGTCACTAAAAAGTTATAAGTCCTACCAGCACTAAAAAGTTATAAGTACTACCAACACTAAAAAGTTATAAGTACTACTAACCCTAAAAAGAAGTCCTACCAGCGCTAAAACGTTATAAGTCCTAACAACACTAACAAGTTATAAGTCCTACCAACACTAAAACGTTATAAGTCCTAACAACACTAAAAAGTTATAAGTCCTACCAACACTAAAAAGTTATAAGTCCTACCAACCCTAAAAAGTTCTGAGTCCTACCGTCACTAAAAAGTTATAAGTCCTACCAGCACTAAAAAGTCATAAGTCCTACCAACACTAAAAAGTTATAAGTACTACTAACCCTAAAAAGAAGTCCTACCAGCGCTAAAACGTTATAAGTCCTAACAACACTAACAAGTTATAAGTCCTACCAACACTAAAAAGTTATAAGTACTACCAACCCTAAAAAGGTATAAGTCCTACCAGCGCTAAAACGTTATAAGTCCTACCAACACTAAAAAGTTCTGAGTCCTACCAACCCTAAAAAGTTCTGAGTCCTACCAACACTAAAAAGTTCTGAGTCCTACCGACACTAAAAAGTTATAAGTCCTACCAGCACTAAAAAGTTCTGAGTCCTACCAACACTAAAAAGTTATAAGTCCTACCAACACTAAAAAGTTATAAGTACTACCAACCCTAAAAAGTTATAAGTCCTACCAACAATAAAAAGTTCTGAGTCCTACCAACCCTAAAAAGTTCTGAGTCCTACCGTCACTAAAAAGTTATAAGTCCTACCAGCACTAAAAAGTTATAAGTACTACCAACACTAAAAAGTTCTGAGTCCTACCGACACTAAAAAGTTATAAGTCCTACCAGCACTAAAAAGTTCTGAGTCCTACCAACACTAAAAAGTTATAAGTCCTACCAACACTAAAAAGTTATAAGTACTACCAACCCTAAAAAGTTATAAGTCCTACCAGCACTAAAACGTTATAAGTCCTACCAACACTAAAAAGTTCTGAGTACTACCAACCCTAAAAAGTTATAAGTCCTACCAACAATAAAAAGTTCTGAGTCCTACCAACCCTAAAAAGTTCTGAGTCCTACCGTCACTAAAAAGTTATAAGTCCTACCAGCACTAAAAAGTTATAAGTACTACCAACACTAAAAAGTTATAAGTACTACTAACCCTAAAAAGAAGTCCTACCAGCGCTAAAACGTTATAAGTCCTAACAACACTAACAAGTTATAAGTCCTACCAACACTAAAACGTTATAAGTCCTAACAACACTAAAAAGTTATAAGTCCTACCAGCACTAAAAAGTTCTGAGTCCTACCAACACTAAAAAGTTATAAGTCCTACCAACACTAAAAAGTTATAAGTACTACCAACCCTAAAAAGTTATAAGTCCTACCAGCACTAAAACGTTATAAGTCCTACCAACACTAAAAAGTTCTGAGTACTACCAACCCTAAAAAGTTATAAGTCCTACCAACAATAAAAAGTTCTGAGTCCTACCAACCCTAAAAAGTTCTGAGTCCTACCGTCACTAAAAAGTTATAAGTCCTACCAGCACTAAAAAGTTATAAGTACTACCAACACTAAAAAGTTATAAGTACTACTAACCCTAAAAAGAAGTCCTACCAGCGCTAAAACGTTATAAGTCCTAACAACACTAACAAGTTATAAGTCCTACCAACACTAAAACGTTATAAGTCCTAACAACACTAAAAAGTTATAAGTACTACCAACCCTAAAAAGGTATAAGTCCTACCAGCGCTAAAACGTTATAAGTCCTACCAACACTAAAAAGTTCTGAGTCCTACCAACCCTAAAAAGTTCTGAGTCCTACCAACACTAAAAAGTTCTGAGTCCTACCGACACTAAAAAGTTATAAGTCCTACCAGCACTAAAAAGTTCTGAGTACTACCAACCCTAAAAAGTTATAAGTCCTACCAACAATAAAAAGTTCTGAGTCCTACCAACCCTAAAAAGTTCTGAGTCCTACCGTCACTAAAAAGTTATAAGTCCTACCAGCACTAAAAAGTTATAAGTACTACCAACACTAAAAAGTTCTGAGTCCTACCGACACTAAAAAGTTATAAGTCCTACCAACCCTAAAAAGTTATAAGTCCTACCAGCACTAAAACGTTATAAGTCCTACCAACACTAAAAAGTTCTGAGTCCTACCAACCCTAAAAAGTTATAAGTCCTACCAGCACTAAAACGTTATAAGTCCTACCAACACTAAAAAGTTCTGAGTCCTACCAACCCTAAAAAGTTCTGAGTCCTACCGTCACTAAAAAGTTATAAGTCCTACCAGCACTAAAAAGTTATAAGTACTACCAACACTAAAAAGTTCTGAGTCCTACCGACACTAAAAAGTTATAAGTCCTACCAACCCTAAAAAGTTCTGAGTCCTAACGTCACTAAAAAGTTACAAGTCCTACCAGCACTAAAAGTTACAAGTCCTACCAGCACTAAAACGTTATAAGTCCTACCAACAATAAAAAGTTCTGAGTCCTACCAACCCTAAAAAGTTCTGAGTCCTACCGTCACTAAAAAGTTATAAGTCCTACCAGCACTAAAAAGTTATAAGTCCTACCAACACTAAAAAGTTATAAGTACTACTAACCCTAAAAAGAAGTCCTACCAGCGCTAAAACGTTATAAGTCCTAACAACACTAACAAGTTATAAGTCCTACCAACACTAAAACGTTATAAGTCCTAACAACACTAAAAAGTTATAAGTCCTACCAACACTAAAAAGTTATAAGTACTACCAACCCTAAAAAGGTATAAGTCCTACCAGCGCTAAAACGTTATAAGTCCTACCAACACTAAAAAGTTCTGAGTCCTACCAACCCTAAAAAGTTCTGAGTCCTACCAACACTAAAAAGTTCTGAGTCCTACCGACACTAAAAAGTTATAAGTCCTACCAGCACTAAAAAGTTCTGAGTCCTACCAACACTAAAAAGTTATAAGTCCTACCAACACTAAAAAGTTATAAGTACTACCAACCCTAAAAAGTTATAAGTCCTACCAGCACTAAAACGTTATAAGTCCTACCAACACTAAAAAGTTCTGAGTACTACCAACCCTAAAAAGTTATAAGTCCTACCAACAATAAAAAGTTCTGAGTCCTACCAACCCTAAAAAGTTCTGAGTCCTACCGTCACTAAAAAGTTATAAGTCCTACCAGCACTAAAAAGTTATAAGTACTACCAACACTAAAAAGTTCTGAGTCCTACCGACACTAAAAAGTTATAAGTCCTACCAGCACTAAAAAGTTCTGAGTCCTACCAACACTAAAAAGTTATAAGTCCTACCAACACTAAAAAGTTATAAGTACTACCAACCCTAAAAAGTTATAAGTCCTACCAGCACTAAAACGTTATAAGTCCTACCAACACTAAAAAGTTCTGAGTACTACCAACCCTAAACAGTTATAAGTCCTACCAACAATAAAAAGTTCTGAGTCCTACCAACCCTAAAAAGTTCTGAGTCCTACCGTCACTAAAAAGTTATAAGTCCTACCAGCACTAAAAAGTTATAAGTACTACCAACACTAAAAAGTTCTGAGTCCTACCGACACTAAAAAGTTATAAGTCCTACCAACCCTAAAAAGTTATAAGTCCTACCAGCACTAAAACGTTATAAGTCCTACCAACACTAAAAAGTTCTGAGTCCTACCAACCCTAAAAAGTTATAAGTCCTACCAGCACTAAAACGTTATAAGTCCTACCAACACTAAAAATTTCTGAGTCCTACCAACCCTAAAAAGTTCTGCGTCCTACCGTCACTAAAAAGTTATAAGTCCTACCAGCACTAAAAAGTTATAAGTACTACCAACACTAAAAAGTTCTGAGTCCTACCGACACTAAAAAGTTATAAGTCCTACCAACCCTAAAAAGTTCTGAGTCCTAACGTCACTAAAAAGTTACAAGTCCTACCAGCACTAAAAGTTATAAGTCCTACCAGCACTAAAACGTTATAAGTCCTACCAACAATAAAAAGTTCTGAGTCCTACCAACCCTAAAAAGTTCTGAGTCCTACCGACACTAAAAAGTTATAAGTCCTACCAACCCTAAAAAGTTCTGAGTCCTAACGTCACTAAAAAGTTACAAGTCCTACCAGCACTAAAAGTTACAAGTCCTACCAGCACTAAAACGTTATAAGTCCTACCAACAATAAAAAGTTCTGAGTCCTACCAACCCTAAAAAGTTCTGAGTCCTACCGTCACTAAAAAGTTATAAGTCCTACCAGCACTAAAAAGTTATAAGTCCTACCAACACTAAAAAGTTATAAGTACTACTAACCCTAAAAAGAAGTCCTACCAGCGCTAAAACGTTATAAGTCCTAACAACACTAACAAGTTATAAGTCCTACCAACGCTAAAAAGTTATAAGTACTACCAACCCTAAAAAGGTATAAGTCCTACCAGCGCTAAAACGTTATAAGTCCTACCAACACTAAAAAGTTCTGAGTCCTACCAACCCTAAAAAGTTCTGAGTCCTACCAACACTAAAAAGTTCTGAGTCCTACCGACACTAAAAAGTTATAAGTCCTACCAGCACTAAAAAGTTCTGAGTCCTACCAACACTAAAAAGTTATAAGTACTACCAACCCTAAAAAGTTATAAGTCCTACCAGCACTAAAACGTTATAAGTCCTACCAACACTAAAAAGTTCTGAGTACTACCAACCCTAAAAAGTTATAAGTCCTACCAACAATAAAAAGTTCTGAGTCCTACCAACCCTAAAAAGTTCTGAGTCCTACCGTCACTAAAAAGTTATAAGTCCTACCAGCACTAAAAAGTTATAAGTACTACCAACCCTAAAAAGTTATAAGTCCTACCAGCACTAAAACGTTATAAGTCCTACCAACACTAAAAAGTTCTGAGTACTACCAACCCTAAAAAGTTATAAGTCCTACCAACAATAAAAAGTTCTGAGTCCTACCAACCCTAAAAAGTTCTGAGTCCTACCGTCACTAAAAAGTTATAAGTCCTACCAGCACTAAAAAGTTATAAGTACTACCAACACTAAAAAGTTATAAGTACTACTAACCCTAAAAAGAAGTCCTACCAGCGCTAAAACGTTATAAGTCCTAACAACACTAACAAGTTATAAGTCCTACCAACACTAAAACGTTATAAGTCCTAACAACACTAAAAAGTTATAAGTCCTACCAACACTAAAAAGTTATAAGTCCTACCAACCCTAAAAAGTTATAAGTACTACTAACCCTAAAAAGAAGTCCTACCAGCGCTAAAACGTTATAAGTCCTAACAACACTAACAAGTTATAAGTCCTACCAACACTAAAAAGTTATAAGTACTACCAACCCTAAAAAGGTATAAGTCCTACCAGCGCTAAAACGTTATAAGTCCTACCAACACTAAAAAGTTCTGAGTCCTACCAACCCTAAAAAGTTCTGAGTCCTACCAACACTAAAAAGTTCTGAGTCCTACCGACACTAAAAAGTTATAAGTCCTACCAGCACTAAAAAGTTCTGAGTCCTACCAACACTAAAAAGTTATAAGTCCTACCAACACTAAAAAGTTATAAGTACTACCAACCCTAAAAAGTTATAAGTCCTACCAGCACTAAAACGTTATAAGTCCTACCAACACTAAAAAGTTCTGAGTACTACCAACCCTAAAAAGTTATAAGTCCTACCAACAATAAAAAGTTCTGAGTCCTACCAACCCTAAAAAGTTCTGAGTCCTACCGTCACTAAAAAGTTATAAGTCCTACCAGCACTAAAAAGTTATAAGTACTACCAACCCTAAAAAGTTATAAGTCCTACCAGCACTAAAACGTTATAAGTCCTACCAACACTAAAAAGTTCTGAGTACTACCAACCCTAAAAAGTTATAAGTCCTACCAACAATAAAAAGTTCTGAGTCCTACCAACCCTAAAAAGTTCTGAGTCCTACCGTCACTAAAAAGTTATAAGTCCTACCAGCACTAAAAAGTTATAAGTACTACCAACACTAAAAAGTTATAAGTACTACTAACCCTAAAAAGAAGTCCTACCAGCGCTAAAACGTTATAAGTCCTAACAACACTAACAAGTTATAAGTCCTACCAACACTAAAACGTTATAAGTCCTAACAACACTAAAAAGTTATAAGTCCTACCAACACTAAAAAGTTATAAGTCCTACCAACCCTAAAAAGTTCTGAGTCCTACCGTCACTAAAAAGTTATAAGTCCTACCAGCACTAAAAAGTTATAAGTCCTACCAACACTAAAAAGTTATAAGTACTACTAACCCTAAAAAGAAGTCCTACCAGCGCTAAAACGTTATAAGTCCTAACAACACTAACAAGTTATAAGTCCTACCAACACTAAAAAGTTATAAGTACTACCAACCCTAAAAAGGTATAAGTCCTACCAGCGCTAAAACGTTATAAGTCCTACCAACACTAAAAAGTTCTGAGTCCTACCAACCCTAAAAAGTTCTGAGTCCTACCAACACTAAAAAGTTCTGAGTCCTACCGACACTAAAAAGTTATAAGTCCTACCAGCACTAAAAAGTTCTGAGTCCTACCAACACTAAAAAGTTATAAGTCCTACCAACACAAAAAAGTTATAAGTACTACCAACCCTAAAAAGTTATAAGTCCTACCAGCACTAAAACGTTATAAGTCCTACCAACACTAAAAAGTTCTGAGTACTACCAACCCTAAAAAGTTATAAGTCCTACCAACAATAAAAAGTTCTGAGTCCTACCAACCCTAAAAAGTTCTGAGTCCTACCGTCACTAAAAAGTTATAAGTCCTACCAGCACTAAAAAGTTATAAGTACTACCAACACTAAAAAGTTCTGAGTCCTACCGACACTAAAAAGTTATAAGTCCTACCAGCACTAAAAAGTTCTGAGTCCTACCAACACTAAAAAGTTATAAGTCCTACCAACACTAAAAAGTTATAACTACTACCAACCCTAAAAAGTTATAAGTCCTACCAGCACTAAAACGTTATAAGTCCTACCAACACTAAAAAGTTCTGAGTACTACCAACCCTAAAAAGTTATAAGTCCTACCAACAATAAAAAGTTCTGAGTCCTACCAACCCTAAAAAGTTCTGAGTCCTACCGTCACTAAAAAGTTATAAGTCCTACCAGCACTAAAAAGTTATAAGTACTACCAACACTAAAAAGTTATAAGTACTACTAACCCTAAAAAGAAGTCCTACCAGCGCTAAAACGTTATAAGTCCTAACAACACTAACAAGTTATAAGTCCTACCAACACTAAAACGTTATAAGTCCTAACAACACTAAAAAGTTATAAGTCCTACCAGCACTAAAAAGTTCTGAGTCCTACCAACACTAAAAAGTTATAAGTCCTACCAACACTAAAAAGTTATAAGTACTACCAACCCTAAAAAGTTATAAGTCCTACCAGCACTAAAACGTTATAAGTCCTACCAACACTAAAAAGTTCTGAGTACTACCAACCCTAAAAAGTTATAAGTCCTACCAACAATAAAAAGTTCTGAGTCCTACCAACCCTAAAAAGTTCTGAGTCCTACCGTCACTAAAAAGTTATAAGTCCTACCAGCACTAAAAAGTTATAAGTACTACCAACACTAAAAAGTTATAAGTACTACTAACCCTAAAAAGAAGTCCTACCAGCGCTAAAACGTTATAAGTCCTAACAACACTAACAAGTTATAAGTCCTACCAACACTAAAACGTTATAAGTCCTAACAACACTAAAAAGTTATAAGTCCTACCAACACTAAAAAGTTATAAGTACTACCAACCCTAAAAAGGTATAAGTCCTACCAGCGCTAAAACGTTATAAGTCCTACCAACACTAAAAAGTTCTGAGTCCTACCAACCCTAAAAAGTTCTGAGTCCTACCAACACTAAAAAGTTCTGAGTCCTACCGACACTAAAAAGTTATAAGTCCTACCAGCACTAAAAAGTTCTGAGTACTACCAACCCTAAAAAGTTATAAGTCCTACCAACAATAAAAAGTTCTGAGTCCTACCAACCCTAAAAAGTTCTGAGTCCTACCGTCACTAAAAAGTTATAAGTCCTACCAGCACTAAAAAGTTATAAGTACTACCAACACTAAAAAGTTCTGAGTCCTACCGACACTAAAAAGTTATAAGTCCTACCAACCCTAAAAAGTTATAAGTCCTACCAGCACTAAAACGTTATAAGTCCTACCAACACTAAAAAGTTCTGAGTCCTACCAACCCTAAAAAGTTATAAGTCCTACCAGCACTAAAACGTTATAAGTCCTACCAACACTAAAAATTTCTGAGTCCTACCAACCCTAAAAAGTTCTGCGTCCTACCGTCACTAAAAAGTTATAAGTCCTACCAGCACTAAAAAGTTATAAGTACTACCAACACTAAAAAGTTCTGAGTCCTACCGACACTAAAAAGTTATAAGTCCTACCAACCCTAAAAAGTTCTGAGTCCTAACGTCACTAAAAAGTTACAAGTCCTACCAGCACTAAAAGTTATAAGTCCTACCAGCACTAAAACGTTATAAGTCCTACCAACAATAAAAAGTTCTGAGTCCTACCAACCCTAAAAAGTTCTGAGTCCTACCGACACTAAAAAGTTATAAGTCCTACCAACCCTAAAAAGTTCTGAGTCCTAACGTCACTAAAAAGTTACAAGTCCTACCAGCACTAAAAGTTACAAGTCCTACCAGCACTAAAACGTTATAAGTCCTACCAACAATAAAAAGTTCTGAGTCCTACCAACCCTAAAAAGTTCTGAGTCCTACCGTCACTAAAAAGTTATAAGTCCTACCAGCACTAAAAAGTTATAAGTCCTACCAACACTAAAAAGTTATAAGTACTACTAACCCTAAAAAGAAGTCCTACCAGCGCTAAAACGTTATAAGTCCTAACAACACTAACAAGTTATAAGTCCTACCAACGCTAAAAAGTTATAAGTACTACCAACCCTAAAAAGGTATAAGTCCTACCAGCGCTAAAACGTTATAAGTCCTACCAACACTAAAAAGTTCTGAGTCCTACCAACCCTAAAAAGTTCTGAGTCCTACCAACACTAAAAAGTTCTGAGTCCTACCGACACTAAAAAGTTATAAGTCCTACCAGCACTAAAAAGTTCTGAGTCCTACCAACACTAAAAAGTTATAAGTACTACCAACCCTAAAAAGTTATAAGTCCTACCAGCACTAAAACGTTATAAGTCCTACCAACACTAAAAAGTTCTGAGTACTACCAACCCTAAAAAGTTATAAGTCCTACCAACAATAAAAAGTTCTGAGTCCTACCAACCCTAAAAAGTTCTGAGTCCTACCGTCACTAAAAAGTTATAAGTCCTACCAGCACTAAAAAGTTATAAGTACTACCAACCCTAAAAAGTTATAAGTCCTACCAGCACTAAAACGTTATAAGTCCTACCAACACTAAAAAGTTCTGAGTACTACCAACCCTAAAAAGTTATAAGTCCTACCAACAATAAAAAGTTCTGAGTCCTACCAACCCTAAAAAGTTCTGAGTCCTACCGTCACTAAAAAGTTATAAGTCCTACCAGCACTAAAAAGTTATAAGTACTACCAACACTAAAAAGTTATAAGTACTACTAACCCTAAAAAGAAGTCCTACCAGCGCTAAAACGTTATAAGTCCTAACAACACTAACAAGTTATAAGTCCTACCAACACTAAAACGTTATAAGTCCTAACAACACTAAAAAGTTATAAGTCCTACCAACACTAAAAAGTTATAAGTCCTACCAACCCTAAAAAGTTCTGAGTCCTACCGTCACTAAAAAGTTATAAGTCCTACCAGCACTAAAAAGTTATAAGTCCTACCAACACTAAAAAGTTATAAGTACTACTAACCCTAAAAAGAAGTCCTACCAGCGCTAAAACGTTATAAGTCCTAACAACACTAACAAGTTATAAGTCCTACCAACACTAAAAAGTTATAAGTACTACCAACCCTAAAAAGGTATAAGTCCTACCAGCGCTAAAACGTTATAAGTCCTACCAACACTAAAAAGTTCTGAGTCCTACCAACCCTAAAAAGTTCTGAGTCCTACCAACACTAAAAAGTTCTGAGTCCTACCGACACTAAAAAGTTATAAGTCCTACCAGCACTAAAAAGTTCTGAGTCCTACCAACACTAAAAAGTTATAAGTCCTACCAACACAAAAAAGTTATAAGTACTACCAACCCTAAAAAGTTATAAGTCCTACCAGCACTAAAACGTTATAAGTCCTACCAACACTAAAAAGTTCTGAGTACTACCAACCCTAAAAAGTTATAAGTCCTACCAACAATAAAAAGTTCTGAGTCCTACCAACCCTAAAAAGTTCTGAGTCCTACCGTCACTAAAAAGTTATAAGTCCTACCAGCACTAAAAAGTTATAAGTACTACCAACACTAAAAAGTTCTGAGTCCTACCGACACTAAAAAGTTATAAGTCCTACCAGCACTAAAAAGTTCTGAGTCCTACCAACACTAAAAAGTTATAAGTCCTACCAACACTAAAAAGTTATAACTACTACCAACCCTAAAAAGTTATAAGTCCTACCAGCACTAAAACGTTATAAGTCCTACCAACACTAAAAAGTTCTGAGTACTACCAACCCTAAAAAGTTATAAGTCCTACCAACAATAAAAAGTTCTGAGTCCTACCAACCCTAAAAAGTTCTGAGTCCTACCGTCACTAAAAAGTTATAAGTCCTACCAGCACTAAAAAGTTATAAGTACTACCAACACTAAAAAGTTATAAGTACTACTAACCCTAAAAAGAAGTCCTACCAGCGCTAAAACGTTATAAGTCCTAACAACACTAACAAGTTATAAGTCCTACCAACACTAAAACGTTATAAGTCCTAACAACACTAAAAAGTTATAAGTCCTACCAGCACTAAAAAGTTCTGAGTCCTACCAACACTAAAAAGTTATAAGTCCTACCAACACTAAAAAGTTATAAGTACTACCAACCCTAAAAAGTTATAAGTCCTACCAGCACTAAAACGTTATAAGTCCTACCAACACTAAAAAGTTCTGAGTACTACCAACCCTAAAAAGTTATAAGTCCTACCAACAATAAAAAGTTCTGAGTCCTACCAACCCTAAAAAGTTCTGAGTCCTACCGTCACTAAAAAGTTATAAGTCCTACCAGCACTAAAAAGTTATAAGTACTACCAACACTAAAAAGTTATAAGTACTACTAACCCTAAAAAGAAGTCCTACCAGCGCTAAAACGTTATAAGTCCTAACAACACTAACAAGTTATAAGTCCTACCAACACTAAAACGTTATAAGTCCTAACAACACTAAAAAGTTATAAGTCCTACCAACACTAAAAAGTTATAAGTACTACCAACCCTAAAAAGGTATAAGTCCTACCAGCGCTAAAACGTTATAAGTCCTACCAACACTAAAAAGTTCTGAGTCCTACCAACCCTAAAAAGTTCTGAGTCCTACCAACACTAAAAAGTTCTGAGTCCTACCGACACTAAAAAGTTATAAGTCCTACCAGCACTAAAAAGTTCTGAGTACTACCAACCCTAAAAAGTTATAAGTCCTACCAACAATAAAAAGTTCTGAGTCCTACCAACCCTAAAAAGTTCTGAGTCCTACCGTCACTAAAAAGTTATAAGTCCTACCAGCACTAAAAAGTTATAAGTACTACCAACACTAAAAAGTTCTGAGTCCTACCGACACTAAAAAGTTATAAGTCCTACCAACCCTAAAAAGTTATAAGTCCTACCAGCACTAAAACGTTATAAGTCCTACCAACACTAAAAAGTTCTGAGTCCTACCAACCCTAAAAAGTTATAAGTCCTACCAGCACTAAAACGTTATAAGTCCTACCAACACTAAAAATTTCTGAGTCCTACCAACCCTAAAAAGTTCTGCGTCCTACCGTCACTAAAAAGTTATAAGTCCTACCAGCACTAAAAAGTTATAAGTACTACCAACACTAAAAAGTTCTGAGTCCTACCGACACTAAAAAGTTATAAGTCCTACCAACCCTAAAAAGTTCTGAGTCCTAACGTCACTAAAAAGTTACAAGTCCTACCAGCACTAAAAGTTATAAGTCCTACCAGCACTAAAACGTTATAAGTCCTACCAACAATAAAAAGTTCTGAGTCCTACCAACCCTAAAAAGTTCTGAGTCCTACCGACACTAAAAAGTTATAAGTCCTACCAACCCTAAAAAGTTCTGAGTCCTAACGTCACTAAAAAGTTACAAGTCCTACCAGCACTAAAAGTTACAAGTCCTACCAGCACTAAAACGTTATAAGTCCTACCAACAATAAAAAGTTCTGAGTCCTACCAACCCTAAAAAGTTCTGAGTCCTACCGTCACTAAAAAGTTATAAGTCCTACCAGCACTAAAAAGTTATAAGTCCTACCAACACTAAAAAGTTATAAGTACTACTAACCCTAAAAAGAAGTCCTACCAGCGCTAAAACGTTATAAGTCCTAACAACACTAACAAGTTATAAGTCCTACCAACGCTAAAAAGTTATAAGTACTACCAACCCTAAAAAGGTATAAGTCCTACCAGCGCTAAAACGTTATAAGTCCTACCAACACTAAAAAGTTCTGAGTCCTACCAACCCTAAAAAGTTCTGAGTCCTACCAACACTAAAAAGTTCTGAGTCCTACCGACACTAAAAAGTTATAAGTCCTACCAGCACTAAAAAGTTCTGAGTCCTACCAACACTAAAAAGTTATAAGTACTACCAACCCTAAAAAGTTATAAGTCCTACCAGCACTAAAACGTTATAAGTCCTACCAACACTAAAAAGTTCTGAGTACTACCAACCCTAAAAAGTTATAAGTCCTACCAACAATAAAAAGTTCTGAGTCCTACCAACCCTAAAAAGTTCTGAGTCCTACCGTCACTAAAAAGTTATAAGTCCTACCAGCACTAAAAAGTTATAAGTACTACCAACCCTAAAAAGTTATAAGTCCTACCAGCACTAAAACGTTATAAGTCCTACCAACACTAAAAAGTTCTGAGTACTACCAACCCTAAAAAGTTATAAGTCCTACCAACAATAAAAAGTTCTGAGTCCTACCAACCCTAAAAAGTTCTGAGTCCTACCGTCACTAAAAAGTTATAAGTCCTACCAGCACTAAAAAGTTATAAGTACTACCAACACTAAAAAGTTATAAGTACTACTAACCCTAAAAAGAAGTCCTACCAGCGCTAAAACGTTATAAGTCCTAACAACACTAACAAGTTATAAGTCCTACCAACACTAAAACGTTATAAGTCCTAACAACACTAAAAAGTTATAAGTCCTACCAACACTAAAAAGTTATAAGTCCTACCAACCCTAAAAAGTTCTGAGTCCTACCGTCACTAAAAAGTTATAAGTCCTACCAGCACTAAAAAGTTATAAGTCCTACCAACACTAAAAAGTTATAAGTACTACTAACCCTAAAAAGAAGTCCTACCAGCGCTAAAACGTTATAAGTCCTAACAACACTAACAAGTTATAAGTCCTACCAACACTAAAAAGTTATAAGTACTACCAACCCTAAAAAGGTATAAGTCCTACCAGCGCTAAAACGTTATAAGTCCTACCAACACTAAAAAGTTCTGAGTCCTACCAACCCTAAAAAGTTCTGAGTCCTACCAACACTAAAAAGTTCTGAGTCCTACCGACACTAAAAAGTTATAAGTCCTACCAGCACTAAAAAGTTCTGAGTCCTACCAACACTAAAAAGTTATAAGTCCTACCAACACTAAAAAGTTATAAGTACTACCAACCCTAAAAAGTTATAAGTCCTACCAGCACTAAAACGTTATAAGTCCTACCAACACTAAAAAGTTCTGAGTACTACCAACCCTAAAAAGTTATAAGTCCTACCAACAATAAAAAGTTCTGAGTCCTACCAACCCTAAAAAGTTCTGAGTCCTACCGTCACTAAAAAGTTATAAGTCCTACCAGCACTAAAAAGTTATAAGTACTACCAACCCTAAAAAGTTATAAGTCCTACCAGCACTAAAACGTTATAAGTCCTACCAACACTAAAAAGTTCTGAGTACTACCAACCCTAAAAAGTTATAAGTCCTACCAACAATAAAAAGTTCTGAGTCCTACCAACCCTAAAAAGTTCTGAGTCCTACCGTCACTAAAAAGTTATAAGTCCTACCAGCACTAAAAAGTTATAAGTACTACCAACACTAAAAAGTTATAAGTACTACTAACCCTAAAAAGAAGTCCTACCAGCGCTAAAACGTTATAAGTCCTAACAACACTAACAAGTTATAAGTCCTACCAACACTAAAACGTTATAAGTCCTAACAACACTAAAAAGTTATAAGTCCTACCAACACTAAAAAGTTATAAGTCCTACCAACCCTAAAAAGTTCTGAGTCCTACCGTCACTAAAAAGTTATAAGTCCTACCAGCACTAAAAAGTTATAAGTCCTACCAACACTAAAAAGTTATAAGTACTACTAACCCTAAAAAGAAGTCCTACCAGCGCTAAAACGTTATAAGTCCTAACAACACTAACAAGTTATAAGTCCTACCAACACTAAAAAGTTATAAGTACTACCAACCCTAAAAAGGTATAAGTCCTACCAGCGCTAAAACGTTATAAGTCCTACCAACACTAAAAAGTTCTGAGTCCTACCAACCCTAAAAAGTTCTGAGTCCTACCAACACTAAAAAGTTCTGAGTCCTACCGACACTAAAAAGTTATAAGTCCTACCAGCACTAAAAAGTTCTGAGTCCTACCAACACTAAAAAGTTATAAGTCCTACCAACACAAAAAAGTTATAAGTACTACCAACCCTAAAAAGTTATAAGTCCTACCAGCACTAAAACGTTATAAGTCCTACCAACACTAAAAAGTTCTGAGTACTACCAACCCTAAAAAGTTATAAGTCCTACCAACAATAAAAAGTTCTGAGTCCTACCAACCCTAAAAAGTTCTGAGTCCTACCGTCACTAAAAAGTTATAAGTCCTACCAGCACTAAAAAGTTATAAGTACTACCAACACTAAAAAGTTCTGAGTCCTACCGACACTAAAAAGTTATAAGTCCTACCAGCACTAAAAAGTTCTGAGTCCTACCAACACTAAAAAGTTATAAGTCCTACCAACACTAAAAAGTTATAACTACTACCAACCCTAAAAAGTTATAAGTCCTACCAGCACTAAAACGTTATAAGTCCTACCAACACTAAAAAGTTCTGAGTACTACCAACCCTAAAAAGTTATAAGTCCTACCAACAATAAAAAGTTCTGAGTCCTACCAACCCTAAAAAGTTCTGAGTCCTACCGTCACTAAAAAGTTATAAGTCCTACCAGCACTAAAAAGTTATAAGTACTACCAACACTAAAAAGTTATAAGTACTACTAACCCTAAAAAGAAGTCCTACCAGCGCTAAAACGTTATAAGTCCTAACAACACTAACAAGTTATAAGTCCTACCAACACTAAAACGTTATAAGTCCTAACAACACTAAAAAGTTATAAGTCCTACCAGCACTAAAAAGTTCTGAGTCCTACCAACACTAAAAAGTTATAAGTCCTACCAACACTAAAAAGTTATAAGTACTACCAACCCTAAAAAGTTATAAGTCCTACCAGCACTAAAACGTTATAAGTCCTACCAACACTAAAAAGTTCTGAGTACTACCAACCCTAAAAAGTTATAAGTCCTACCAACAATAAAAAGTTCTGAGTCCTACCAACCCTAAAAAGTTCTGAGTCCTACCGTCACTAAAAAGTTATAAGTCCTACCAGCACTAAAAAGTTATAAGTACTACCAACACTAAAAAGTTATAAGTACTACTAACCCTAAAAAGAAGTCCTACCAGCGCTAAAACGTTATAAGTCCTAACAACACTAACAAGTTATAAGTCCTACCAACACTAAAACGTTATAAGTCCTAACAACACTAAAAAGTTATAAGTCCTACCAACACTAAAAAGTTATAAGTACTACCAACCCTAAAAAGGTATAAGTCCTACCAGCGCTAAAACGTTATAAGTCCTACCAACACTAAAAAGTTCTGAGTCCTACCAACCCTAAAAAGTTCTGAGTCCTACCAACACTAAAAAGTTCTGAGTCCTACCGACACTAAAAAGTTATAAGTCCTACCAGCACTAAAAAGTTCTGAGTACTACCAACCCTAAAAAGTTATAAGTCCTACCAACAATAAAAAGTTCTGAGTCCTACCAACCCTAAAAAGTTCTGAGTCCTACCGTCACTAAAAAGTTATAAGTCCTACCAGCACTAAAAAGTTATAAGTACTACCAACACTAAAAAGTTCTGAGTCCTACCGACACTAAAAAGTTATAAGTCCTACCAACCCTAAAAAGTTATAAGTCCTACCAGCACTAAAACGTTATAAGTCCTACCAACACTAAAAAGTTCTGAGTCCTACCAACCCTAAAAAGTTATAAGTCCTACCAGCACTAAAACGTTATAAGTCCTACCAACACTAAAAATTTCTGAGTCCTACCAACCCTAAAAAGTTCTGCGTCCTACCGTCACTAAAAAGTTATAAGTCCTACCAGCACTAAAAAGTTATAAGTACTACCAACACTAAAAAGTTCTGAGTCCTACCGACACTAAAAAGTTATAAGTCCTACCAACCCTAAAAAGTTCTGAGTCCTAACGTCACTAAAAAGTTACAAGTCCTACCAGCACTAAAAGTTATAAGTCCTACCAGCACTAAAACGTTATAAGTCCTACCAACAATAAAAAGTTCTGAGTCCTACCAACCCTAAAAAGTTCTGAGTCCTACCGACACTAAAAAGTTATAAGTCCTACCAACCCTAAAAAGTTCTGAGTCCTAACGTCACTAAAAAGTTACAAGTCCTACCAGCACTAAAAGTTACAAGTCCTACCAGCACTAAAACGTTATAAGTCCTACCAACAATAAAAAGTTCTGAGTCCTACCAACCCTAAAAAGTTCTGAGTCCTACCGTCACTAAAAAGTTATAAGTCCTACCAGCACTAAAAAGTTATAAGTCCTACCAACACTAAAAAGTTATAAGTACTACTAACCCTAAAAAGAAGTCCTACCAGCGCTAAAACGTTATAAGTCCTAACAACACTAACAAGTTATAAGTCCTACCAACGCTAAAAAGTTATAAGTACTACCAACCCTAAAAAGGTATAAGTCCTACCAGCGCTAAAACGTTATAAGTCCTACCAACACTAAAAAGTTCTGAGTCCTACCAACCCTAAAAAGTTCTGAGTCCTACCAACACTAAAAAGTTCTGAGTCCTACCGACACTAAAAAGTTATAAGTCCTACCAGCACTAAAAAGTTCTGAGTCCTACCAACACTAAAAAGTTATAAGTACTACCAACCCTAAAAAGTTATAAGTCCTACCAGCACTAAAACGTTATAAGTCCTACCAACACTAAAAAGTTCTGAGTACTACCAACCCTAAAAAGTTATAAGTCCTACCAACAATAAAAAGTTCTGAGTCCTACCAACCCTAAAAAGTTCTGAGTCCTACCGTCACTAAAAAGTTATAAGTCCTACCAGCACTAAAAAGTTATAAGTACTACCAACCCTAAAAAGTTATAAGTCCTACCAGCACTAAAACGTTATAAGTCCTACCAACACTAAAAAGTTCTGAGTACTACCAACCCTAAAAAGTTATAAGTCCTACCAACAATAAAAAGTTCTGAGTCCTACCAACCCTAAAAAGTTCTGAGTCCTACCGTCACTAAAAAGTTATAAGTCCTACCAGCACTAAAAAGTTATAAGTACTACCAACACTAAAAAGTTATAAGTACTACTAACCCTAAAAAGAAGTCCTACCAGCGCTAAAACGTTATAAGTCCTAACAACACTAACAAGTTATAAGTCCTACCAACACTAAAACGTTATAAGTCCTAACAACACTAAAAAGTTATAAGTCCTACCAACACTAAAAAGTTATAAGTCCTACCAACCCTAAAAAGTTCTGAGTCCTACCGTCACTAAAAAGTTATAAGTCCTACCAGCACTAAAAAGTTATAAGTCCTACCAACACTAAAAAGTTATAAGTACTACTAACCCTAAAAAGAAGTCCTACCAGCGCTAAAACGTTATAAGTCCTAACAACACTAACAAGTTATAAGTCCTACCAACACTAAAAAGTTATAAGTACTACCAACCCTAAAAAGGTATAAGTCCTACCAGCGCTAAAACGTTATAAGTCCTACCAACACTAAAAAGTTCTGAGTCCTACCAACCCTAAAAAGTTCTGAGTCCTACCAACACTAAAAAGTTCTGAGTCCTACCGACACTAAAAAGTTATAAGTCCTACCAGCACTAAAAAGTTCTGAGTCCTACCAACACTAAAAAGTTATAAGTCCTACCAACACTAAAAAGTTATAAGTACTACCAACCCTAAAAAGTTATAAGTCCTACCAGCACTAAAACGTTATAAGTCCTACCAACACTAAAAAGTTCTGAGTACTACCAACCCTAAAAAGTTATAAGTCCTACCAACAATAAAAAGTTCTGAGTCCTACCAACCCTAAAAAGTTCTGAGTCCTACCGTCACTAAAAAGTTATAAGTCCTACCAGCACTAAAAAGTTATAAGTACTACCAACCCTAAAAAGTTATAAGTCCTACCAGCACTAAAACGTTATAAGTCCTACCAACACTAAAAAGTTCTGAGTACTACCAACCCTAAAAAGTTATAAGTCCTACCAACAATAAAAAGTTCTGAGTCCTACCAACCCTAAAAAGTTCTGAGTCCTACCGTCACTAAAAAGTTATAAGTCCTACCAGCACTAAAAAGTTATAAGTACTACCAACACTAAAAAGTTATAAGTACTACTAACCCTAAAAAGAAGTCCTACCAGCGCTAAAACGTTATAAGTCCTAACAACACTAACAAGTTATAAGTCCTACCAACACTAAAACGTTATAAGTCCTAACAACACTAAAAAGTTATAAGTCCTACCAACACTAAAAAGTTATAAGTCCTACCAACCCTAAAAAGTTCTGAGTCCTACCGTCACTAAAAAGTTATAAGTCCTACCAGCACTAAAAAGTTATAAGTCCTACCAACACTAAAAAGTTATAAGTACTACTAACCCTAAAAAGAAGTCCTACCAGCGCTAAAACGTTATAAGTCCTAACAACACTAACAAGTTATAAGTCCTACCAACACTAAAAAGTTATAAGTACTACCAACCCTAAAAAGGTATAAGTCCTACCAGCGCTAAAACGTTATAAGTCCTACCAACACTAAAAAGTTCTGAGTCCTACCAACCCTAAAAAGTTCTGAGTCCTACCAACACTAAAAAGTTCTGAGTCCTACCGACACTAAAAAGTTATAAGTCCTACCAGCACTAAAAAGTTCTGAGTCCTACCAACACTAAAAAGTTATAAGTCCTACCAACACAAAAAAGTTATAAGTACTACCAACCCTAAAAAGTTATAAGTCCTACCAGCACTAAAACGTTATAAGTCCTACCAACACTAAAAAGTTCTGAGTACTACCAACCCTAAAAAGTTATAAGTCCTACCAACAATAAAAAGTTCTGAGTCCTACCAACCCTAAAAAGTTCTGAGTCCTACCGTCACTAAAAAGTTATAAGTCCTACCAGCACTAAAAAGTTATAAGTACTACCAACACTAAAAAGTTCTGAGTCCTACCGACACTAAAAAGTTATAAGTCCTACCAGCACTAAAAAGTTCTGAGTCCTACCAACACTAAAAAGTTATAAGTCCTACCAACACTAAAAAGTTATAACTACTACCAACCCTAAAAAGTTATAAGTCCTACCAGCACTAAAACGTTATAAGTCCTACCAACACTAAAAAGTTCTGAGTACTACCAACCCTAAAAAGTTATAAGTCCTACCAACAATAAAAAGTTCTGAGTCCTACCAACCCTAAAAAGTTCTGAGTCCTACCGTCACTAAAAAGTTATAAGTCCTACCAGCACTAAAAAGTTATAAGTACTACCAACACTAAAAAGTTATAAGTACTACTAACCCTAAAAAGAAGTCCTACCAGCGCTAAAACGTTATAAGTCCTAACAACACTAACAAGTTATAAGTCCTACCAACACTAAAACGTTATAAGTCCTAACAACACTAAAAAGTTATAAGTCCTACCAGCACTAAAAAGTTCTGAGTCCTACCAACACTAAAAAGTTATAAGTCCTACCAACACTAAAAAGTTATAAGTACTACCAACCCTAAAAAGTTATAAGTCCTACCAGCACTAAAACGTTATAAGTCCTACCAACACTAAAAAGTTCTGAGTACTACCAACCCTAAAAAGTTATAAGTCCTACCAACAATAAAAAGTTCTGAGTCCTACCAACCCTAAAAAGTTCTGAGTCCTACCGTCACTAAAAAGTTATAAGTCCTACCAGCACTAAAAAGTTATAAGTACTACCAACACTAAAAAGTTATAAGTACTACTAACCCTAAAAAGAAGTCCTACCAGCGCTAAAACGTTATAAGTCCTAACAACACTAACAAGTTATAAGTCCTACCAACACTAAAACGTTATAAGTCCTAACAACACTAAAAAGTTATAAGTCCTACCAACACTAAAAAGTTATAAGTACTACCAACCCTAAAAAGGTATAAGTCCTACCAGCGCTAAAACGTTATAAGTCCTACCAACACTAAAAAGTTCTGAGTCCTACCAACCCTAAAAAGTTCTGAGTCCTACCAACACTAAAAAGTTCTGAGTCCTACCGACACTAAAAAGTTATAAGTCCTACCAGCACTAAAAAGTTCTGAGTACTACCAACCCTAAAAAGTTATAAGTCCTACCAACAATAAAAAGTTCTGAGTCCTACCAACCCTAAAAAGTTCTGAGTCCTACCGTCACTAAAAAGTTATAAGTCCTACCAGCACTAAAAAGTTATAAGTACTACCAACACTAAAAAGTTCTGAGTCCTACCGACACTAAAAAGTTATAAGTCCTACCAACCCTAAAAAGTTATAAGTCCTACCAGCACTAAAACGTTATAAGTCCTACCAACACTAAAAAGTTCTGAGTCCTACCAACCCTAAAAAGTTATAAGTCCTACCAGCACTAAAACGTTATAAGTCCTACCAACACTAAAAATTTCTGAGTCCTACCAACCCTAAAAAGTTCTGCGTCCTACCGTCACTAAAAAGTTATAAGTCCTACCAGCACTAAAAAGTTATAAGTACTACCAACACTAAAAAGTTCTGAGTCCTACCGACACTAAAAAGTTATAAGTCCTACCAACCCTAAAAAGTTCTGAGTCCTAACGTCACTAAAAAGTTACAAGTCCTACCAGCACTAAAAGTTATAAGTCCTACCAGCACTAAAACGTTATAAGTCCTACCAACAATAAAAAGTTCTGAGTCCTACCAACCCTAAAAAGTTCTGAGTCCTACCGACACTAAAAAGTTATAAGTCCTACCAACCCTAAAAAGTTCTGAGTCCTAACGTCACTAAAAAGTTACAAGTCCTACCAGCACTAAAAGTTACAAGTCCTACCAGCACTAAAACGTTATAAGTCCTACCAACAATAAAAAGTTCTGAGTCCTACCAACCCTAAAAAGTTCTGAGTCCTACCGTCACTAAAAAGTTATAAGTCCTACCAGCACTAAAAAGTTATAAGTCCTACCAACACTAAAAAGTTATAAGTACTACTAACCCTAAAAAGAAGTCCTACCAGCGCTAAAACGTTATAAGTCCTAACAACACTAACAAGTTATAAGTCCTACCAACGCTAAAAAGTTATAAGTACTACCAACCCTAAAAAGGTATAAGTCCTACCAGCGCTAAAACGTTATAAGTCCTACCAACACTAAAAAGTTCTGAGTCCTACCAACCCTAAAAAGTTCTGAGTCCTACCAACACTAAAAAGTTCTGAGTCCTACCGACACTAAAAAGTTATAAGTCCTACCAGCACTAAAAAGTTCTGAGTCCTACCAACACTAAAAAGTTATAAGTACTACCAACCCTAAAAAGTTATAAGTCCTACCAGCACTAAAACGTTATAAGTCCTACCAACACTAAAAAGTTCTGAGTACTACCAACCCTAAAAAGTTATAAGTCCTACCAACAATAAAAAGTTCTGAGTCCTACCAACCCTAAAAAGTTCTGAGTCCTACCGTCACTAAAAAGTTATAAGTCCTACCAGCACTAAAAAGTTATAAGTACTACCAACCCTAAAAAGTTATAAGTCCTACCAGCACTAAAACGTTATAAGTCCTACCAACACTAAAAAGTTCTGAGTACTACCAACCCTAAAAAGTTATAAGTCCTACCAACAATAAAAAGTTCTGAGTCCTACCAACCCTAAAAAGTTCTGAGTCCTACCGTCACTAAAAAGTTATAAGTCCTACCAGCACTAAAAAGTTATAAGTACTACCAACACTAAAAAGTTATAAGTACTACTAACCCTAAAAAGAAGTCCTACCAGCGCTAAAACGTTATAAGTCCTAACAACACTAACAAGTTATAAGTCCTACCAACACTAAAACGTTATAAGTCCTAACAACACTAAAAAGTTATAAGTCCTACCAACACTAAAAAGTTATAAGTCCTACCAACCCTAAAAAGTTCTGAGTCCTACCGTCACTAAAAAGTTATAAGTCCTACCAGCACTAAAAAGTTATAAGTCCTACCAACACTAAAAAGTTATAAGTACTACTAACCCTAAAAAGAAGTCCTACCAGCGCTAAAACGTTATAAGTCCTAACAACACTAACAAGTTATAAGTCCTACCAACACTAAAAAGTTATAAGTACTACCAACCCTAAAAAGGTATAAGTCCTACCAGCGCTAAAACGTTATAAGTCCTACCAACACTAAAAAGTTCTGAGTCCTACCAACCCTAAAAAGTTCTGAGTCCTACCAACACTAAAAAGTTCTGAGTCCTACCGACACTAAAAAGTTATAAGTCCTACCAGCACTAAAAAGTTCTGAGTCCTACCAACACTAAAAAGTTATAAGTCCTACCAACACTAAAAAGTTATAACTACTACCAACCCTAAAAAGTTATAAGTCCTACCAGCACTAAAACGTTATAAGTCCTACCAACACTAAAAAGTTCTGAGTACTACCAACCCTAAAAAGTTATAAGTCCTACCAACAATAAAAAGTTCTGAGTCCTACCAACCCTAAAAAGTTCTGAGTCCTACCGTCACTAAAAAGTTATAAGTCCTACCAGCACTAAAAAGTTATAAGTACTACCAACACTAAAAAGTTATAAGTACTACTAACCCTAAAAAGAAGTCCTACCAGCGCTAAAACGTTATAAGTCCTAACAACACTAACAAGTTATAAGTCCTACCAACACTAAAACGTTATAAGTCCTAACAACACTAAAAAGTTATAAGTCCTACCAGCACTAAAAAGTTCTGAGTCCTACCAACACTAAAAAGTTATAAGTCCTACCAACACTAAAAAGTTATAAGTACTACCAACCCTAAAAAGTTATAAGTCCTACCAGCACTAAAACGTTATAAGTCCTACCAACACTAAAAAGTTCTGAGTACTACCAACCCTAAAAAGTTATAAGTCCTACCAACAATAAAAAGTTCTGAGTCCTACCAACCCTAAAAAGTTCTGAGTCCTACCGTCACTAAAAAGTTATAAGTCCTACCAGCACTAAAAAGTTATAAGTACTACCAACACTAAAAAGTTATAAGTACTACTAACCCTAAAAAGAAGTCCTACCAGCGCTAAAACGTTATAAGTCCTAACAACACTAACAAGTTATAAGTCCTACCAACACTAAAACGTTATAAGTCCTAACAACACTAAAAAGTTATAAGTCCTACCAACACTAAAAAGTTATAAGTACTACCAACCCTAAAAAGGTATAAGTCCTACCAGCACTAAAACGTTATAAGTCCTACCAACACTAAAAAGTTCTGAGTACTACCAACCCTAAAAAGTTATAAGTCCTACCAACAATAAAAAGTTCTGAGTCCTACCAACCCTAAAAAGTTCTGAGTCCTACCGTCACTAAAAAGTTATAAGTCCTACCAGCACTAAAAAGTTATAAGTACTACCAACACTAAAAAGTTATAAGTACTACTAACCCTAAAAAGAAGTCCTACCAGCGCTAAAACGTTATAAGTCCTAACAACACTAACAAGTTATAAGTCCTACCAACACTAAAACGTTATAAGTCCTAACAACACTAAAAAGTTATAAGTCCTACCAACACTAAAAAGTTATAAGTCCTACCAACCCTAAAAAGTTCTGAGTCCTACCGTCACTAAAAAGTTATAAGTCCTACCAGCACTAAAAAGTTATAAGTCCTACCAACACTAAAAAGTTATAAGTACTACTAACCCTAAAAAGAAGTCCTACCAGCACTAAAAAGTTATAAGTACTACCAACACTAAAAAGTTCTGAGTCCTACCGACACTAAAAAGTTATAAGTCCTACCAACCCTAAAAAGTTATAAGTCCTACCAGCACTAAAACGTTATAAGTCCTACCAACACTAAAAAGTTCTGAGTCCTACCAACCCTAAAAAGTTATAAGTCCTACCAGCACTAAAACGTTATAAGTCCTACCAACACTAAAAATTTCTGAGTCCTACCAACCCTAAAAAGTTCTGCGTCCTACCGTCACTAAAAAGTTATAAGTCCTACCAGCACTAAAAAGTTATAAGTACTACCAACACTAAAAAGTTCTGAGTCCTACCGACACTAAAAAGTTATAAGTCCTACCAACCCTAAAAAGTTCTGAGTCCTAACGTCACTAAAAAGTTACAAGTCCTACCAGCACTAAAAGTTATAAGTCCTACCAGCACTAAAACGTTATAAGTCCTACCAACAATAAAAAGTTCTGAGTCCTACCAACCCTAAAAAGTTCTGAGTCCTACCGACACTAAAAAGTTATAAGTCCTACCAACCCTAAAAAGTTCTGAGTCCTAACGTCACTAAAAAGTTACAAGTCCTACCAGCACTAAAAGTTACAAGTCCTACCAGCACTAAAACGTTATAAGTCCTACCAACAATAAAAAGTTCTGAGTCCTACCAACCCTAAAAAGTTCTGAGTCCTACCGTCACTAAAAAGTTATAAGTCCTACCAGCACTAAAAAGTTATAAGTCCTACCAACACTAAAAAGTTATAAGTACTACTAACCCTAAAAAGAAGTCCTACCAGCGCTAAAACGTTATAAGTCCTAACAACACTAACAAGTTATAAGTCCTACCAACGCTAAAAAGTTATAAGTACTACCAACCCTAAAAAGGTATAAGTCCTACCAGCGCTAAAACGTTATAAGTCCTACCAACACTAAAAAGTTCTGAGTCCTACCAACCCTAAAAAGTTCTGAGTCCTACCAACACTAAAAAGTTCTGAGTCCTACCGACACTAAAAAGTTATAAGTCCTACCAGCACTAAAAAGTTCTGAGTCCTACCAACACTAAAAAGTTATAAGTACTACCAACCCTAAAAAGTTATAAGTCCTACCAGCACTAAAACGTTATAAGTCCTACCAACACTAAAAAGTTCTGAGTACTACCAACCCTAAAAAGTTATAAGTCCTACCAACAATAAAAAGTTCTGAGTCCTACCAACCCTAAAAAGTTCTGAGTCCTACCGTCACTAAAAAGTTATAAGTCCTACCAGCACTAAAAAGTTATAAGTACTACCAACCCTAAAAAGTTATAAGTCCTACCAGCACTAAAACGTTATAAGTCCTACCAACACTAAAAAGTTCTGAGTACTACCAACCCTAAAAAGTTATAAGTCCTACCAACAATAAAAAGTTCTGAGTCCTACCAACCCTAAAAAGTTCTGAGTCCTACCGTCACTAAAAAGTTATAAGTCCTACCAGCACTAAAAAGTTATAAGTACTACCAACACTAAAAAGTTATAAGTACTACTAACCCTAAAAAGAAGTCCTACCAGCGCTAAAACGTTATAAGTCCTAACAACACTAACAAGTTATAAGTCCTACCAACACTAAAACGTTATAAGTCCTAACAACACTAAAAAGTTATAAGTCCTACCAACACTAAAAAGTTATAAGTCCTACCAACCCTAAAAAGTTCTGAGTCCTACCGTCACTAAAAAGTTATAAGTCCTACCAGCACTAAAAAGTTATAAGTCCTACCAACACTAAAAAGTTATAAGTACTACTAACCCTAAAAAGAAGTCCTACCAGCGCTAAAACGTTATAAGTCCTAACAACACTAACAAGTTATAAGTCCTACCAACACTAAAAAGTTATAAGTACTACCAACCCTAAAAAGGTATAAGTCCTACCAGCGCTAAAACGTTATAAGTCCTACCAACACTAAAAAGTTCTGAGTCCTACCAACCCTAAAAAGTTCTGAGTCCTACCAACACTAAAAAGTTCTGAGTCCTACCGACACTAAAAAGTTATAAGTCCTACCAGCACTAAAAAGTTCTGAGTCCTACCAACACTAAAAAGTTATAAGTCCTACCAACACTAAAAAGTTATAAGTACTACCAACCCTAAAAAGTTATAAGTCCTACCAGCACTAAAACGTTATAAGTCCTACCAACACTAAAAAGTTCTGAGTACTACCAACCCTAAAAAGTTATAAGTACTACCAACCCTAAAAAGTTATAAGTCCTACCAGCACTAAAAAGTTATAAGTACTACCAACACTAAAAAGTTCTGAGTCCTACCGACACTAAAAAGTTATAAGTCCTACCAACCCTAAAAAGTTCTGAGTCCTAACGTCACTAAAAAGTTACAAGTCCTACCAGCACTAAAAGTTACAAGTCCTACCAGCACTAAAACGTTATAAGTCCTACCAACAATAAAAAGTTCTGAGTCCTACCAACCCTAAAAAGTTCTGAGTCCTACCGTCACTAAAAAGTTATAAGTCCTACCAGCACTAAAAAGTTATAAGTCCTACCAACACTAAAAAGTTATAAGTACTACTAACCCTAAAAAGAAGTCCTACCAGCGCTAAAACGTTATAAGTCCTAACAACACTAACAAGTTATAAGTCCTACCAACACTAAAACGTTATAAGTCCTAACAACACTAAAAAGTTATAAGTCCTACCAACACTAAAAAGTTATAAGTACTACCAACCCTAAAAAGGTATAAGTCCTACCAGCGCTAAAACGTTATAAGTCCTACCAACACTAAAAAGTTCTGAGTCCTACCAACCCTAAAAAGTTCTGAGTCCTACCAACACTAAAAAGTTCTGAGTCCTACCGACACTAAAAAGTTATAAGTCCTACCAGCACTAAAAAGTTCTGAGTCCTACCAACACTAAAAAGTTATAAGTCCTACCAACACTAAAAAGTTATAAGTACTACCAACCCTAAAAAGTTATAAGTCCTACCAGCACTAAAACGTTATAAGTCCTACCAACACTAAAAAGTTCTGAGTACTACCAACCCTAAAAAGTTATAAGTCCTACCAACAATAAAAAGTTCTGAGTCCTACCAACCCTAAAAAGTTCTGAGTCCTACCGTCACTAAAAAGTTATAAGTCCTACCAGCACTAAAAAGTTATAAGTACTACCAACACTAAAAAGTTCTGAGTCCTACCGACACTAAAAAGTTATAAGTCCTACCAGCACTAAAAAGTTCTGAGTCCTACCAACACTAAAAAGTTATAAGTCCTACCAACACTAAAAAGTTATAAGTACTACCAACCCTAAAAAGTTATAAGTCCTACCAGCACTAAAACGTTATAAGTCCTACCAACACTAAAAAGTTCTGAGTACTACCAACCCTAAAAAGTTATAAGTCCTACCAACAATAAAAAGTTCTGAGTCCTACCAACCGTAAAAAGTTCTGAGTCCTACCGTCACTAAAAAGTTATAAGTCCTACCAGCACTAAAAAGTTATAAGTACTACCAACACTAAAAAGTTATAAGTACTACTAACCCTAAAAAGAAGTCCTACCAGCGCTAAAACGTTATAAGTCCTAACAACACTAACAAGTTATAAGTCCTACCAACACTAAAACGTTATAAGTCCTAACAACACTAAAAAGTTATAAGTCCTACCAACACTAAAAAGTTATAAGTACTACCAACCCTAAAAAGGTATAAGTCCTACCAGCGCTAAAACGTTATAAGTCCTACCAACACTAAAAAGTTCTGAGTCCTACCAACCCTAAAAAGTTCTGAGTCCTACCAACACTAAAAAGTTCTGAGTCCTACCGACACTAAAAAGTTATAAGTCCTACCAGCACTAAAAAGTTCTGAGTACTACCAACCCTAAAAAGTTATAAGTCCTACCAACAATAAAAAGTTCTGAGTCCTACCAACCCTAAAAAGTTCTGAGTCCTACCGTCACTAAAAAGTTATAAGTCCTACCAGCACTAAAAAGTTATAAGTACTACCAACACTAAAAAGTTCTGAGTCCTACCGACACTAAAAAGTTATAAGTCCTACCAACCCTAAAAAGTTATAAGTCCTACCAGCACTAAAACGTTATAAGTCCTACCAACACTAAAAAGTTCTGAGTCCTACCAACCCTAAAAAGTTATAAGTCCTACCAGCACTAAAACGTTATAAGTCCTACCAACACTAAAAATTTCTGAGTCCTACCAACCCTAAAAAGTTCTGCGTCCTACCGTCACTAAAAAGTTATAAGTCCTACCAGCACTAAAAAGTTATAAGTACTACCAACACTAAAAAGTTCTGAGTCCTACCGACACTAAAAAGTTATAAGTCCTACCAACCCTAAAAAGTTCTGAGTCCTAACGTCACTAAAAAGTTACAAGTCCTACCAGCACTAAAAGTTATAAGTCCTACCAGCACTAAAACGTTATAAGTCCTACCAACAATAAAAAGTTCTGAGTCCTACCAACCCTAAAAAGTTCTGAGTCCTACCGACACTAAAAAGTTATAAGTCCTACCAACCCTAAAAAGTTCTGAGTCCTAACGTCACTAAAAAGTTACAAGTCCTACCAGCACTAAAAGTTACAAGTCCTACCAGCACTAAAACGTTATAAGTCCTACCAACAATAAAAAGTTCTGAGTCCTACCAACCCTAAAAAGTTCTGAGTCCTACCGTCACTAAAAAGTTATAAGTCCTACCAGCACTAAAAAGTTATAAGTCCTACCAACACTAAAAAGTTATAAGTACTACTAACCCTAAAAAGAAGTCCTACCAGCGCTAAAACGTTATAAGTCCTAACAACACTAACAAGTTATAAGTCCTACCAACGCTAAAAAGTTATAAGTACTACCAACCCTAAAAAGGTATAAGTCCTACCAGCGCTAAAACGTTATAAGTCCTACCAACACTAAAAAGTTCTGAGTCCTACCAACCCTAAAAAGTTCTGAGTCCTACCAACACTAAAAAGTTCTGAGTCCTACCGACACTAAAAAGTTATAAGTCCTACCAGCACTAAAAAGTTCTGAGTCCTACCAACACTAAAAAGTTATAAGTACTACCAACCCTAAAAAGTTATAAGTCCTACCAGCACTAAAACGTTATAAGTCCTACCAACACTAAAAAGTTCTGAGTACTACCAACCCTAAAAAGTTATAAGTCCTACCAACAATAAAAAGTTCTGAGTCCTACCAACCCTAAAAAGTTCTGAGTCCTACCGTCACTAAAAAGTTATAAGTCCTACCAGCACTAAAAAGTTATAAGTACTACCAACCCTAAAAAGTTATAAGTCCTACCAGCACTAAAACGTTATAAGTCCTACCAACACTAAAAAGTTCTGAGTACTACCAACCCTAAAAAGTTATAAGTCCTACCAACAATAAAAAGTTCTGAGTCCTACCAACCCTAAAAAGTTCTGAGTCCTACCGTCACTAAAAAGTTATAAGTCCTACCAGCACTAAAAAGTTATAAGTACTACCAACACTAAAAAGTTATAAGTACTACTAACCCTAAAAAGAAGTCCTACCAGCGCTAAAACGTTATAAGTCCTAACAACACTAACAAGTTATAAGTCCTACCAACACTAAAACGTTATAAGTCCTAACAACACTAAAAAGTTATAAGTCCTACCAACACTAAAAAGTTATAAGTCCTACCAACCCTAAAAAGTTCTGAGTCCTACCGTCACTAAAAAGTTATAAGTCCTACCAGCACTAAAAAGTTATAAGTCCTATCAACACTAAAAAGTTATAAGTACTACTAACCCTAAAAAGAAGTCCTACCAGCGCTAAAACGTTATAAGTCCTAACAAGTTATAAGTCCTACCAACACTAAAAAGTTATAAGTACTACCAACCCTAAAAAGGTATAAGTCCTACCAGCGCTAAAACGTTATAAGTCCTACCAACACTAAAAAGTTCTGAGTCCTACCAACCCTAAAAAGTTCTGAGTCCTACCAACACTAAAAAGTTCTGAGTCCTACCGACACTAAAAAGTTATAAGTCCTACCAGCACTAAAAAGTTCTGAGTCCTACCAACACTAAAAAGTTATAAGTCCTACCAACACTAAAAAGTTATAAGTACTACCAACCCTAAAAAGTTATAAGTCCTACCAGCACTAAAACGTTATAAGTCCTACCAACACTAAAAAGTTCTGAGTACTACCAACCCTAAAAAGTTATAAGTACTACCAACCCTAAAAAGTTATAAGTCCTACCAGCACTAAAAAGTTATAAGTACTACCAACACTAAAAAGTTCTGAGTCCTACCGACACTAAAAAGTTATAAGTCCTACCAACCCTAAAAAGTTCTGAGTCCTAACGTCACTAAAAAGTTACAAGTCCTACCAGCACTAAAAGTTACAAGTCCTACCAGCATTAAAACGTTATAAGTCCTACCAACAATAAAAAGTTCTGAGTCCTACCAACCCTAAAAAGTTCTGAGTCCTACCGTCACTAAAAAGTTATAAGTCCTACCAGCACTAAAAAGTTATAAGTCCTACCAACACTAAAAAGTTATAAGTACTACTAACCCTAAAAAGAAGTCCTACCAGCGCTAAAACGTTATAAGTCCTAACAACACTAACAAGTTATAAGTCCTACCAACACTAAAACGTTATAAGTCCTAACAACACTAAAAAGTTATAAGTCCTACCAACACTAAAAAGTTATAAGTACTACCAACCCTAAAAAGGTATAAGTCCTACCAGCGCTAAAACGTTATAAGTCCTACCAACACTAAAAAGTTCTGAGTCCTACCAACCCTAAAAAGTTCTGAGTCCTACCAACACTAAAAAGTTCTGAGTCCTACCGACACTAAAAAGTTATAAGTCCTACCAGCACTAAAAAGTTCTGAGTCCTACCAACACTAAAAAGTTATAAGTCCTACCAACACTAAAAAGTTATAAGTACTACCAACCCTAAAAAGTTATAAGTCCTACCAGCACTAAAACGTTATAAGTCCTACCAACACTAAAAAGTTCTGAGTACTACCAACCCTAAAAAGTTATAAGTCCTACCAACAATAAAAAGTTCTGAGTCCTACCAACCCTAAAAAGTTCTGAGTCCTACCGTCACTAAAAAGTTATAAGTCCTACCAGCACTAAAAAGTTATAAGTACTACCAACACTAAAAAGTTCTGAGTCCTACCGACACTAAAAAGTTATAAGTCCTACCAGCACTAAAAAGTTCTGAGTCCTACCAACACTAAAAAGTTATAAGTCCTACCAACACTAAAAAGTTATAAGTACTACCAACCCTAAAAAGTTATAAGTCCTACCAGCACTAAAACGTTATAAGTCCTACCAACACTAAAAAGTTCTGAGTACTACCAACCCTAAACAGTTATAAGTCCTACCAACAATAAAAAGTTCTGAGTCCTACCAACCCTAAAAAGTTCTGAGTCCTACCGTCACTAAAAAGTTATAAGTCCTACCAGCACTAAAAAGTTATAAGTACTACCAACACTAAAAAGTTCTGAGTCCTACCGACACTAAAAAGTTATAAGTCCTACCAACCCTAAAAAGTTATAAGTCCTACCAGCACTAAAACGTTATAAGTCCTACCAACACTAAAAAGTTCTGAGTCCTACCAACCCTAAAAAGTTATAAGTCCTACCAGCACTAAAACGTTATAAGTCCTACCAACCCTAAAAAGTTCTGCGTCCTACCGTCACTAAAAAGTTATAAGTCCTACCAGCACTAAAAAGTTATAAGTACTACCAACACTAAAAAGTTCTGAGTCCTACCGACACTAAAAAGTTATAAGTCCTACCAACCCTAAAAAGTTCTGAGTCCTAACGTCACTAAAAAGTTACAAGTCCTACCAGCACTAAAAGTTATAAGTCCTACCAGCACTAAAACGTTATAAGTCCTACCAACAATAAAAAGTTCTGAGTCCTACCAACCCTAAAAAGTTCTGAGTCCTACCGACACTAAAAAGTTATAAGTCCTACCAACCCTAAAAAGTTCTGAGTCCTAACGTCACTAAAAAGTTACAAGTCCTACCAGCACTAAAAGTTACAAGTCCTACCAGCACTAAAACGTTATAAGTCCTACCAACAATAAAAAGTTCTGAGTCCTACCAACCCTAAAAAGTTCTGAGTCCTACCGTCACTAAAAAGTTATAAGTCCTACCAGCACTAAAAAGTTATAAGTCCTACCAACACTAAAAAGTTATAAGTACTACTAACCCTAAAAAGAAGTCCTACCAGCGCTAAAACGTTATAAGTCCTAACAACACTAACAAGTTATAAGTCCTACCAACGCTAAAAAGTTATAAGTACTACCAACCCTAAAAAGGTATAAGTCCTACCAGCGCTAAAACGTTATAAGTCCTACCAACACTAAAAAGTTCTGAGTCCTACCAACCCTAAAAAGTTCTGAGTCCTACCAACACTAAAAAGTTCTGAGTCCTACCGACACTAAAAAGTTATAAGTCCTACCAGCACTAAAAAGTTCTGAGTCCTACCAACACTAAAAAGTTATAAGTACTACCAACCCTAAAAAGTTATAAGTCCTACCAGCACTAAAACGTTATAAGTCCTACCAACACTAAAAAGTTCTGAGTACTACCAACCCTAAAAAGTTATAAGTCCTACCAACAATAAAAAGTTCTGAGTCCTACCAACCCTAAAAAGTTCTGAGTCCTACCGTCACTAAAAAGTTATAAGTCCTACCAGCACTAAAAAGTTATAAGTACTACCAACCCTAAAAAGTTATAAGTCCTACCAGCACTAAAACGTTATAAGTCCTACCAACACTAAAAAGTTCTGAGTACTACCAACCCTAAAAAGTTATAAGTCCTACCAACAATAAAAAGTTCTGAGTCCTACCAACCCTAAAAAGTTCTGAGTCCTACCGTCACTAAAAAGTTATAAGTCCTACCAGCACTAAAAAGTTATAAGTACTACCAACACTAAAAAGTTATAAGTACTACTAACCCTAAAAAGAAGTCCTACCAGCGCTAAAACGTTATAAGTCCTAACAACACTAACAAGTTATAAGTCCTACCAACACTAAAACGTTATAAGTCCTAACAACACTAAAAAGTTATAAGTCCTACCAACACTAAAAAGTTATAAGTCCTACCAACCCTAAAAAGTTCTGAGTCCTACCGTCACTAAAAAGTTATAAGTCCTACCAGCACTAAAAAGTTATAAGTCCTACCAACACTAAAAAGTTATAAGTACTACTAACCCTAAAAAGAAGTCCTACCAGCGCTAAAACGTTATAAGTCCTAACAACACTAACAAGTTATAAGTCCTACCAACACTAAAAAGTTATAAGTACTACCAACCCTAAAAAGGTATAAGTCCTACCAGCGCTAAAACGTTATAAGTCCTACCAACACTAAAAAGTTCTGAGTCCTACCAACCCTAAAAAGTTCTGAGTCCTACCAACACTAAAAAGTTCTGAGTCCTACCGACACTAAAAAGTTATAAGTCCTACCAGCACTAAAAAGTTCTGAGTCCTACCAACACTAAAAAGTTATAAGTCCTACCAACACTAAAAAGTTATAAGTACTACCAACCCTAAAAAGTTATAAGTCCTACCAGCACTAAAACGTTATAAGTCCTACCAACACTAAAAAGTTCTGAGTACTACCAACCCTAAAAAGTTATAAGTCCTACCAACAATAAAAAGTTCTGAGTCCTACCAACCCTAAAAAGTTCTGAGTCCTACCGTCACTAAAAAGTTATAAGTCCTACCAGCACTAAAAAGTTATAAGTACTACCAACACTAAAAAGTTCTGAGTCCTACCGACACTAAAAAGTTATAAGTCCTACCAGCACTAAAAAGTTCTGAGTCCTACCAACACTAAAAAGTTATAAGTCCTACCAACACTAAAAAGTTATAAGTACTACCAACCCTAAAAAGTTATAAGTCCTACCAGCACTAAAACGTTATAAGTCCTACCAACACTAAAAAGTTCTGAGTACTACCAACCCTAAAAAGTTATAAGTCCTACCAACAATAAAAAGTTCTGAGTCCTACCAACCCTAAAAAGTTCTGAGTCCTACCGTCACTAAAAAGTTATAAGTCCTACCAGCACTAAAAAGTTATAAGTACTACCAACACTAAAAAGTTATAAGTACTACTAACCCTAAAAAGAAGTCCTACCAGCGCTAAAACGTTATAAGTCCTAACAACACTAACAAGTTATAAGTCCTACCAACACTAAAACGTTATAAGTCCTAACAACACTAAAAAGTTATAAGTCCTACCAGCACTAAAAAGTTCTGAGTCCTACCAACACTAAAAAGTTATAAGTCCTACCAACACTAAAAAGTTATAAGTACTACCAACCCTAAAAAGTTATAAGTCCTACCAGCACTAAAACGTTATAAGTCCTACCAACACTAAAAAGTTCTGAGTACTACCAACCCTAAAAAGTTATAAGTCCTACCAACAATAAAAAGTTCTGAGTCCTACCAACCCTAAAAAGTTCTGAGTCCTACCGTCACTAAAAAGTTATAAGTCCTACCAGCACTAAAAAGTTATAAGTACTACCAACACTAAAAAGTTATAAGTACTACTAACCCTAAAAAGAAGTCCTACCAGCGCTAAAACGTTATAAGTCCTAACAACACTAACAAGTTATAAGTCCTACCAACACTAAAACGTTATAAGTCCTAACAACACTAAAAAGTTATAAGTCCTACCAACACTAAAAAGTTATAAGTACTACCAACCCTAAAAAGGTATAAGTCCTACCAGCGCTAAAACGTTATAAGTCCTACCAACACTAAAAAGTTCTGAGTCCTACCAACCCTAAAAAGTTCTGAGTCCTACCAACACTAAAAAGTTCTGAGTCCTACCGACACTAAAAAGTTATAAGTCCTACCAACAATAAAAAGTTCTGAGTCCTACCAACCCTAAAAAGTTCTGAGTCCTACCGTCACTAAAAAGTTATAAGTCCTACCAGCACTAAAAAGTTATAAGTACTACCAACACTAAAAAGTTCTGAGTCCTACCGACACTAAAAAGTTATAAGTCCTACCAACCCTAAAAAGTTATAAGTCCTACCAGCACTAAAACGTTATAAGTCCTACCAACACTAAAAAGTTCTGAGTCCTACCAACCCTAAAAAGTTATAAGTCCTACCAGCACTAAAACGTTATAAGTCCTACCAACACTAAAAATTTCTGAGTCCTACCAACCCTAAAAAGTTCTGCGTCCTACCGTCACTAAAAAGTTATAAGTCCTACCAGCACTAAAAAGTTATAAGTACTACCAACACTAAAAAGTTCTGAGTCCTACCGACACTAAAAAGTTATAAGTCCTACCAACCCTAAAAAGTTCTGAGTCCTAACGTCACTAAAAAGTTACAAGTCCTACCAGCACTAAAAGTTATAAGTCCTACCAGCACTAAAACGTTATAAGTCCTACCAACAATAAAAAGTTCTGAGTCCTACCAACCCTAAAAAGTTCTGAGTCCTACCGACACTAAAAAGTTATAAGTCCTACCAACCCTAAAAAGTTCTGAGTCCTAACGTCACTAAAAAGTTACAAGTCCTACCAGCACTAAAAGTTACAAGTCCTACCAGCACTAAAACGTTATAAGTCCTACCAACAATAAAAAGTTCTGAGTCCTACCAACCCTAAAAAGTTCTGAGTCCTACCGTCACTAAAAAGTTATAAGTCCTACCAGCACTAAAAAGTTATAAGTCCTACCAGCACTAAAACGTTATAAGTCCTACCAACACTAAAAAGTTCTGAGTACTACCAACCCTAAAAAGTTATAAGTCCTACCAACAATAAAAAGTTCTGAGTCCTACCAACCCTAAAAAGTTCTGAGTCCTACCGTCACTAAAAAGTTATAAGTCCTACCAGCACTAAAAAGTTATAAGTACTACCAACCCTAAAAAGTTATAAGTCCTACCAGCACTAAAACGTTATAAGTCCTACCAACACTAAAAAGTTCTGAGTACTACCAACCCTAAAAAGTTATAAGTCCTACCAACAATAAAAAGTTCTGAGTCCTACCAACCCTAAAAAGTTCTGAGTCCTACCGTCACTAAAAAGTTATAAGTCCTACCAGCACTAAAAAGTTATAAGTACTACCAACACTAAAAAGTTATAAGTACTACTAACCCTAAAAAGAAGTCCTACCAGCGCTAAAACGTTATAAGTCCTAACAACACTAACAAGTTATAAGTCCTACCAACACTAAAACGTTATAAGTCCTAACAACACTAAAAAGTTATAAGTCCTACCAACACTAAAAAGTTATAAGTCCTACCAACCCTAAAAAGTTCTGAGTCCTACCGTCACTAAAAAGTTATAAGTCCTACCAGCACTAAAAAGTTATAAGTCCTACCAACACTAAAAAGTTATAAGTACTACTAACCCTAAAAAGAAGTCCTACCAGCGCTAAAACGTTATAAGTCCTAACAACACTAACAAGTTATAAGTCCTACCAACACTAAAAAGTTATAAGTACTACCAACCCTAAAAAGGTATAAGTCCTACCAGCGCTAAAACGTTATAAGTCCTACCAACACTAAAAAGTTCTGAGTCCTACCAACCCTAAAAAGTTCTGAGTCCTACCAACACTAAAAAGTTCTGAGTCCTACCGACACTAAAAAGTTATAAGTCCTACCAGCACTAAAAAGTTCTGAGTCCTACCAACACTAAAAAGTTATAAGTCCTACCAACACTAAAAAGTTATAAGTACTACCAACCCTAAAAAGTTATAAGTCCTACCAGCACTAAAACGTTATAAGTCCTACCAACACTAAAAAGTTCTGAGTACTACCAACCCTAAAAAGTTATAAGTCCTACCAACAATAAAAAGTTCTGAGTCCTACCAACCCTAAAAAGTTCTGAGTCCTACCGTCACTAAAAAGTTATAAGTCCTACCAGCACTAAAAAGTTATAAGTACTACCAACACTAAAAAGTTCTGAGTCCTACCGACACTAAAAAGTTATAAGTCCTACCAGCACTAAAAAGTTCTGAGTCCTACCAACACTAAAAAGTTATAAGTCCTACCAACACTAAAAAGTTATAAGTACTACCAACCCTAAAAAGTTATAAGTCCTACCAGCACTAAAACGTTATAAGTCCTACCAACACTAAAAAGTTCTGAGTACTACCAACCCTAAAAAGTTATAAGTCCTACCAACAATAAAAAGTTCTGAGTCCTACCAACCCTAAAAAGTTCTGAGTCCTACCGTCACTAAAAAGTTATAAGTCCTACCAGCACTAAAAAGTTATAAGTACTACCAACACTAAAAAGTTATAAGTACTACTAACCCTAAAAAGAAGTCCTACCAGCGCTAAAACGTTATAAGTCCTAACAACACTAACAAGTTATAAGTCCTACCAACACTAAAACGTTATAAGTCCTAACAACACTAAAAAGTTATAAGTCCTACCAGCACTAAAAAGTTCTGAGTCCTACCAACACTAAAAAGTTATAAGTCCTACCAACACTAAAAAGTTATAAGTACTACCAACCCTAAAAAGTTATAAGTCCTACCAGCACTAAAACGTTATAAGTCCTACCAACACTAAAAAGTTCTGAGTACTACCAACCCTAAAAAGTTATAAGTCCTACCAACAATAAAAAGTTCTGAGTCCTACCAACCCTAAAAAGTTCTGAGTCCTACCGTCACTAAAAAGTTATAAGTCCTACCAGCACTAAAAAGTTATAAGTACTACCAACACTAAAAAGTTATAAGTACTACTAACCCTAAAAAGAAGTCCTACCAGCGCTAAAACGTTATAAGTCCTAACAACACTAACAAGTTATAAGTCCTACCAACACTAAAACGTTATAAGTCCTAACAACACTAAAAAGTTATAAGTCCTACCAACACTAAAAAGTTATAAGTACTACCAACCCTAAAAAGGTATAAGTCCTACCAGCGCTAAAACGTTATAAGTCCTACCAACACTAAAAAGTTCTGAGTCCTACCAACCCTAAAAAGTTCTGAGTCCTACCAACACTAAAAAGTTCTGAGTCCTACCGACACTAAAAAGTTATAAGTCCTACCAGCACTAAAAAGTTCTGAGTACTACCAACCCTAAAAAGTTATAAGTCCTACCAACAATAAAAAGTTCTGAGTCCTACCAACCCTAAAAAGTTCTGAGTCCTACCGTCACTAAAAAGTTATAAGTCCTACCAGCACTAAAAAGTTATAAGTACTACCAACACTAAAAAGTTCTGAGTCCTACCGACACTAAAAAGTTATAAGTCCTACCAACCCTAAAAAGTTATAAGTCCTACCAGCACTAAAACGTTATAAGTCCTACCAACACTAAAAAGTTCTGAGTCCTACCAACCCTAAAAAGTTATAAGTCCTACCAGCACTAAAACGTTATAAGTCCTACCAACACTAAAAATTTCTGAGTCCTACCAACCCTAAAAAGTTCTGCGTCCTACCGTCACTAAAAAGTTATAAGTCCTACCAGCACTAAAAAGTTATAAGTACTACCAACACTAAAAAGTTCTGAGTCCTACCGACACTAAAAAGTTATAAGTCCTACCAACCCTAAAAAGTTCTGAGTCCTAACGTCACTAAAAAGTTACAAGTCCTACCAGCACTAAAAGTTATAAGTCCTACCAGCACTAAAACGTTATAAGTCCTACCAACAATAAAAAGTTCTGAGTCCTACCAACCCTAAAAAGTTCTGAGTCCTACCGACACTAAAAAGTTATAAGTCCTACCAACCCTAAAAAGTTCTGAGTCCTAACGTCACTAAAAAGTTACAAGTCCTACCAGCACTAAAAGTTACAAGTCCTACCAGCACTAAAACGTTATAAGTCCTACCAACAATAAAAAGTTCTGAGTCCTACCAACCCTAAAAAGTTCTGAGTCCTACCGTCACTAAAAAGTTATAAGTCCTACCAGCACTAAAAAGTTATAAGTCCTACCAGCACTAAAACGTTATAAGTCCTACCAACACTAAAAAGTTCTGAGTACTACCAACCCTAAAAAGTTATAAGTCCTACCAACAATAAAAAGTTCTGAGTCCTACCAACCCTAAAAAGTTCTGAGTCCTACCGTCACTAAAAAGTTATAAGTCCTACCAGCACTAAAAAGTTATAAGTACTACCAACCCTAAAAAGTTATAAGTCCTACCAGCACTAAAACGTTATAAGTCCTACCAACACTAAAAAGTTCTGAGTACTACCAACCCTAAAAAGTTATAAGTCCTACCAACAATAAAAAGTTCTGAGTCCTACCAACCCTAAAAAGTTCTGAGTCCTACCGTCACTAAAAAGTTATAAGTCCTACCAGCACTAAAAAGTTATAAGTACTACCAACACTAAAAAGTTATAAGTACTACTAACCCTAAAAAGAAGTCCTACCAGCGCTAAAACGTTATAAGTCCTAACAACACTAACAAGTTATAAGTCCTACCAACACTAAAACGTTATAAGTCCTAACAACACTAAAAAGTTATAAGTCCTACCAACACTAAAAAGTTATAAGTCCTACCAACCCTAAAAAGTTCTGAGTCCTACCGTCACTAAAAAGTTATAAGTCCTACCAGCACTAAAAAGTTATAAGTCCTACCAACACTAAAAAGTTATAAGTACTACTAACCCTAAAAAGAAGTCCTACCAGCGCTAAAACGTTATAAGTCCTAACAACACTAACAAGTTATAAGTCCTACCAACACTAAAAAGTTATAAGTACTACCAACCCTAAAAAGGTATAAGTCCTACCAGCGCTAAAACGTTATAAGTCCTACCAACACTAAAAAGTTCTGAGTCCTACCAACCCTAAAAAGTTCTGAGTCCTACCAACACTAAAAAGTTCTGAGTCCTACCGACACTAAAAAGTTATAAGTCCTACCAGCACTAAAAAGTTCTGAGTCCTACCAACACTAAAAAGTTATAAGTCCTACCAACACTAAAAAGTTATAAGTACTACCAACCCTAAAAAGTTATAAGTCCTACCAGCACTAAAACGTTATAAGTCCTACCAACACTAAAAAGTTCTGAGTACTACCAACCCTAAAAAGTTATAAGTCCTACCAACAATAAAAAGTTCTGAGTCCTACCAACCCTAAAAAGTTCTGAGTCCTACCGTCACTAAAAAGTTATAAGTCCTACCAGCACTAAAAAGTTATAAGTACTACCAACACTAAAAAGTTCTGAGTCCTACCGACACTAAAAAGTTATAAGTCCTACCAGCACTAAAAAGTTCTGAGTCCTACCAACACTAAAAAGTTATAAGTCCTACCAACACTAAAAAGTTATAAGTACTACCAACCCTAAAAAGTTATAAGTCCTACCAGCACTAAAACGTTATAAGTCCTACCAACACTAAAAAGTTCTGAGTACTACCAACCCTAAAAAGTTATAAGTCCTACCAACAATAAAAAGTTCTGAGTCCTACCAACCCTAAAAAGTTCTGAGTCCTACCGTCACTAAAAAGTTATAAGTCCTACCAGCACTAAAAAGTTATAAGTACTACCAACACTAAAAAGTTATAAGTACTACTAACCCTAAAAAGAAGTCCTACCAGCGCTAAAACGTTATAAGTCCTAACAACACTAACAAGTTATAAGTCCTACCAACACTAAAACGTTATAAGTCCTAACAACACTAAAAAGTTATAAGTCCTACCAGCACTAAAAAGTTCTGAGTCCTACCAACACTAAAAAGTTATAAGTCCTACCAACACTAAAAAGTTATAAGTACTACCAACCCTAAAAAGTTATAAGTCCTACCAGCACTAAAACGTTATAAGTCCTACCAACACTAAAAAGTTCTGAGTACTACCAACCCTAAAAAGTTATAAGTCCTACCAACAATAAAAAGTTCTGAGTCCTACCAACCCTAAAAAGTTCTGAGTCCTACCGTCACTAAAAAGTTATAAGTCCTACCAGCACTAAAAAGTTATAAGTACTACCAACACTAAAAAGTTATAAGTACTACTAACCCTAAAAAGAAGTCCTACCAGCGCTAAAACGTTATAAGTCCTAACAACACTAACAAGTTATAAGTCCTACCAACACTAAAACGTTATAAGTCCTAACAACACTAAAAAGTTATAAGTCCTACCAACACTAAAAAGTTATAAGTACTACCAACCCTAAAAAGGTATAAGTCCTACCAGCGCTAAAACGTTATAAGTCCTACCAACACTAAAAAGTTCTGAGTCCTACCAACCCTAAAAAGTTCTGAGTCCTACCAACACTAAAAAGTTCTGAGTCCTACCGACACTAAAAAGTTATAAGTCCTACCAGCACTAAAAAGTTCTGAGTACTACCAACCCTAAAAAGTTATAAGTCCTACCAACAATAAAAAGTTCTGAGTCCTACCAACCCTAAAAAGTTCTGAGTCCTACCGTCACTAAAAAGTTATAAGTCCTACCAGCACTAAAAAGTTATAAGTACTACCAACACTAAAAAGTTCTGAGTCCTACCGACACTAAAAAGTTATAAGTCCTACCAACCCTAAAAAGTTATAAGTCCTACCAGCACTAAAACGTTATAAGTCCTACCAACACTAAAAAGTTCTGAGTCCTACCAACCCTAAAAAGTTATAAGTCCTACCAGCACTAAAACGTTATAAGTCCTACCAACACTAAAAATTTCTGAGTCCTACCAACCCTAAAAAGTTCTGCGTCCTACCGTCACTAAAAAGTTATAAGTCCTACCAGCACTAAAAAGTTATAAGTACTACCAACACTAAAAAGTTCTGAGTCCTACCGACACTAAAAAGTTATAAGTCCTACCAACCCTAAAAAGTTCTGAGTCCTAACGTCACTAAAAAGTTACAAGTCCTACCAGCACTAAAAGTTATAAGTCCTACCAGCACTAAAACGTTATAAGTCCTACCAACAATAAAAAGTTCTGAGTCCTACCAACCCTAAAAAGTTCTGAGTCCTACCGACACTAAAAAGTTATAAGTCCTACCAACCCTAAAAAGTTCTGAGTCCTAACGTCACTAAAAAGTTACAAGTCCTACCAGCACTAAAAGTTACAAGTCCTACCAGCACTAAAACGTTATAAGTCCTACCAACAATAAAAAGTTCTGAGTCCTACCAACCCTAAAAAGTTCTGAGTCCTACCGTCACTAAAAAGTTATAAGTCCTACCAGCACTAAAAAGTTATAAGTCCTACCAACACTAAAAAGTTATAAGTACTACTAACCCTAAAAAGAAGTCCTCCCAGCGCTAAAACGTTATAAGTCCTAACAACACTAACAAGTTATAAGTCCTACCAACGCTAAAAAGTTATAAGTACTACCAACCCTAAAAAGGTATAAGTCCTACCAGCGCTAAAACGTTATAAGTCCTACCAACACTAAAAAGTTCTGAGTCCTACCAACCCTAAAAAGTTCTGAGTCCTACCAACACTAAAAAGTTCTGAGTCCTACCGACACTAAAAAGTTATAAGTCCTACCAGCACTAAAAAGTTCTGAGTCCTACCAACACTAAAAAGTTATAAGTACTACCAACCCTAAAAAGTTATAAGTCCTACCAGCACTAAAACGTTATAAGTCCTACCAACACTAAAAAGTTCTGAGTACTACCAACCCTAAAAAGTTATAAGTCCTACCAACAATAAAAAGTTCTGAGTCCTACCAACCCTAAAAAGTTCTGAGTCCTACCGTCACTAAAAAGTTATAAGTCCTACCAGCACTAAAAAGTTATAAGTACTACCAACCCTAAAAAGTTATAAGTCCTACCAGCACTAAAACGTTATAAGTCCTACCAACACTAAAAAGTTCTGAGTACTACCAACCCTAAAAAGTTATAAGTCCTACCAACAATAAAAAGTTCTGAGTCCTACCAACCCTAAAAAGTTCTGAGTCCTACCGTCACTAAAAAGTTATAAGTCCTACCAGCACTAAAAAGTTATAAGTACTACCAACACTAAAAAGTTATAAGTACTACTAACCCTAAAAAGAAGTCCTACCAGCGCTAAAACGTTATAAGTCCTAACAACACTAACAAGTTATAAGTCCTACCAACACTAAAACGTTATAAGTCCTAACAACACTAAAAAGTTATAAGTCCTACCAACACTAAAAAGTTATAAGTCCTACCAACCCTAAAAAGTTCTGAGTCCTACCGTCACTAAAAAGTTATAAGTCCTACCAGCACTAAAAAGTTATAAGTCCTACCAACACTAAAAAGTTATAAGTACTACTAACCCTAAAAAGAAGTCCTACCAGCGCTAAAACGTTATAAGTCCTAACAACACTAACAAGTTATAAGTCCTACCAACACTAAAAAGTTATAAGTACTACCAACCCTAAAAAGGTATAAGTCCTACCAGCGCTAAAACGTTATAAGTCCTACCAACACTAAAAAGTTCTGAGTCCTACCAACCCTAAAAAGTTCTGAGTCCTACCAACACTAAAAAGTTCTGAGTCCTACCGACACTAAAAAGTTATAAGTCCTACCAGCACTAAAAAGTTCTGAGTCCTACCAACACTAAAAAGTTATAAGTCCTACCAACACTAAAAAGTTATAAGTACTACCAACCCTAAAAAGTTATAAGTCCTACCAGCACTAAAACGTTATAAGTCCTACCAACACTAAAAAGTTCTGAGTACTACCAACCCTAAAAAGTTATAAGTCCTACCAACAATAAAAAGTTCTGAGTCCAACCAACCCTAAAAAGTTCTGAGTCCTACCGTCACTAAAAAGTTATAAGTCCTACCAGCACTAAAAAGTTATAAGTACTACCAACACTAAAAAGTTCTGAGTCCTACCGACACTAAAAAGTTATAAGTCCTACCAGCACTAAAAAGTTCTGAGTCCTACCAACACTAAAAAGTTATAAGTCCTACCAACACTAAAAAGTTATAAGTACTACCAACCCTAAAAAGTTATAAGTCCTACCAGCACTAAAACGTTATAAGTCCTACCAACACTAAAAAGTTCTGAGTACTACCAACCCTAAAAAGTTATAAGTCCTACCAACAATAAAAAGTTCTGAGTCCTACCAACCCTAAAAAGTTCTGAGTCCTACCGTCACTAAAAAGTTATAAGTCCTACCAGCACTAAAAAGTTATAAGTACTACCAACACTAAAAAGTTATAAGTACTACTAACCCTAAAAAGAAGTCCTACCAGCGCTAAAACGTTATAAGTCCTAACAACACTAACAAGTTATAAGTCCTACCAACACTAAAACGTTATAAGTCCTAACAACACTAAAAAGTTATAAGTCCTACCAGCACTAAAACGTTATAAGTCCTACCAACACTAAAAAGTTCTGAGTACTACCAACCCTAAAAAGTTATAAGTCCTACCAACAATAAAAAGTTCTGAGTCCTACCAACCCTAAAAAGTTCTGAGTCCTACCGTCACTAAAAAGTTATAAGTCCTACCAGCACTAAAAAGTTATAAGTACTACCAACACTAAAAAGTTATAAGTACTACTAACCCTAAAAAGAAGTCCTACCAGCGCTAAAACGTTATAAGTCCTAACAACACTAACAAGTTATAAGTCCTACCAACACTAAAACGTTATAAGTCCTAACAACACTAAAAAGTTATAAGTCCTACCAACACTAAAAAGTTATAAGTCCTACCAACCCTAAAAAGTTCTGAGTCCTACCGTCACTAAAAAGTTATAAGTCCTACCAGCACTAAAAAGTTATAAGTCCTACCAACACTAAAAAGTTCTGAGTACTACCAACCCTAAAAAGTTATAAGTCCTACCAACAATAAAAAGTTCTGAGTCCTACCAACCCTAAAAAGTTCTGAGTCCTACCGTCACTAAAAAGTTATAAGTCCTACCAGCACTAAAAAGTTATAAGTACTACCAACCCTAAAAAGTTATAAGTCCTACCAGCACTAAAACGTTATAAGTCCTACCAACACTAAAAAGTTCTGAGTACTACCAACCCTAAAAAGTTATAAGTCCTACCAACAATAAAAAGTTCTGAGTCCTACCAACCCTAAAAAGTTCTGAGTCCTACCGTCACTAAAAAGTTATAAGTCCTACCAGCACTAAAAAGTTATAAGTACTACCAACACTAAAAAGTTATAAGTACTACTAACCCTAAAAAGAAGTCCTACCAGCGCTAAAACGTTATAAGTCCTAACAACACTAACAAGTTATAAGTCCTACCAACACTAAAACGTTATAAGTCCTAACAACACTAAAAAGTTATAAGTCCTACCAACACTAAAAAGTTATAAGTCCTACCAACCCTAAAAAGTTCTGAGTCCTACCGTCACTAAAAAGTTATAAGTCCTACCAGCACTAAAAAGTTATAAGTCCTACCAACACTAAAAAGTTATAAGTACTACTAACCCTAAAAAGAAGTCCTACCAGCGCTAAAACGTTATAAGTCCTAACAACACTAACAAGTTATAAGTCCTACCAACACTAAAAAGTTATAAGTACTACCAACCCTAAAAAGGTATAAGTCCTACCAGCGCTAAAACGTTATAAGTCCTACCAACACTAAAAAGTTCTGAGTCCTACCAACCCTAAAAAGTTCTGAGTCCTACCAACACTAAAAAGTTCTGAGTCCTACCGACACTAAAAAGTTATAAGTCCTACCAGCACTAAAAAGTTCTGAGTCCTACCAACACTAAAAAGTTATAAGTCCTACCAACACTAAAAAGTTATAAGTACTACCAACCCTAAAAAGTTATAAGTCCTACCAGCACTAAAACGTTATAAGTCCTACCAACACTAAAAAGTTCTGAGTACTACCAACCCTAAAAAGTTATAAGTCCTACCAACAATAAAAAGTTCTGAGTCCAACCAACCCTAAAAAGTTCTGAGTCCTACCGTCACTAAAAAGTTATAAGTCCTACCAGCACTAAAAAGTTATAAGTACTACCAACACTAAAAAGTTCTGAGTCCTACCGACACTAAAAAGTTATAAGTCCTACCAGCACTAAAAAGTTCTGAGTCCTACCAACACTAAAAAGTTATAAGTCCTACCAACACTAAAAAGTTATAAGTACTACCAACCCTAAAAAGTTATAAGTCCTACCAGCACTAAAACGTTATAAGTCCTACCAACACTAAAAAGTTCTGAGTACTACCAACCCTAAAAAGTTATAAGTCCTACCAACAATAAAAAGTTCTGAGTCCTACCAACCCTAAAAAGTTCTGAGTCCTACCGTCACTAAAAAGTTATAAGTCCTACCAGCACTAAAAAGTTATAAGTACTACCAACACTAAAAAGTTATAAGTACTACTAACCCTAAAAAGAAGTCCTACCAGCGCTAAAACGTTATAAGTCCTAACAACACTAACAACTTATAAGTCCTACCAACACTAAAACGTTATAAGTCCTAACAACACTAAAAAGTTATAAGTCCTACCAGCACTAAAAAGTTCTGAGTCCTACCAACACTAAAAAGTTATAAGTCCTACCAACACTAAAAAGTTATAAGTACTACCAACCCTAAAAAGTTATAAGTCCTACCAGCACTAAAACGTTATAAGTCCTACCAACACTAAAAAGTTCTGAGTACTACCAACCCTAAAAAGTTATAAGTCCTACCAACAATAAAAAGTTCTGAGTCCTACCAACCCTAAAAAGTTCTGAGTCCTACCGTCACTAAAAAGTTATAAGTCCTACCAGCACTAAAAAGTTATAAGTACTACCAACACTAAAAAGTTATAAGTACTACTAACCCTAAAAAGAAGTCCTACCAGCGCTAAAACGTTATAAGTCCTAACAACACTAACAAGTTATAAGTCCTACCAACACTAAAACGTTATAAGTCCTAACAACACTAAAAAGTTATAAGTCCTACCAACACTAAAAAGTTATAAGTACTACCAACCCTAAAAAGGTATAAGTCCTACCAGCGCTAAAACGTTATAAGTCCTACCAACACTAAAAAGTTCTGAGTCCTACCAACCCTAAAAAGTTCTGAGTCCTACCAACACTAAAAAGTTCTGAGTCCTACCGACACTAAAAAGTTATAAGTCCTACCAGCACTAAAAAGTTCTGAGTACTACCAACCCTAAAAAGTTATAAGTCCTACCAACAATAAAAAGTTCTGAGTCCTACCAACCCTAAAAAGTTCTGAGTCCTACCGTCACTAAAAAGTTATAAGTCCTACCAGCACTAAAAAGTTATAAGTACTACCAACACTAAAAAGTTCTGAGTCCTACCGACACTAAAAAGTTATAAGTCCTACCAACCCTAAAAAGTTATAAGTCCTACCAGCACTAAAACGTTATAAGTCCTACCAACACTAAAAAGTTCTGAGTCCTACCAACCCTAAAAAGTTATAAGTCCTACCAGCACTAAAACGTTATAAGTCCTACCAACACTAAAAAGTTCTGAGTCCTACCAACCCTAAAAAGTTCTGAGTCCTACCGTCACTAAAAAGTTATAAGTCCTACCAGCACTAAAAAGTTATAAGTACTACCAACACTAAAAAGTTCTGAGTCCTACCGACACTAAAAAGTTATAAGTCCTACCAACCCTAAAAAGTTCTGAGTCCTAACGTCACTAAAAAGTTACAAGTCCTACCAGCACTAAAAGTTACAAGTCCTACCAGCACTAAAACGTTATAAGTCCTACCAACAATAAAAAGTTCTGAGTCCTACCAACCCTAAAAAGTTCTGAGTCCTACCGTCACTAAAAAGTTATAAGTCCTACCAGCACTAAAAAGTTATAAGTACTACCAACCCTAAAAAGTTATAAGTCCTACCAGCACTAAAACGTTATAAGTCCTACCAACACTAAAAAGTTCTGAGTACTACCAACCCTAAAAAGTTATAAGTCCTACCAACAATAAAAAGTTCTGAGTCCTACCAACCCTAAAAAGTTCTGAGTCCTACCGTCACTAAAAAGTTATAAGTCCTACCAGCACTAAAAAGTTATAAGTACTACCAACACTAAAAAGTTATAAGTACTACTAACCCTAAAAAGAAGTCCTACCAGCGCTAAAACGTTATAAGTCCTAACAACACTAACAAGTTATAAGTCCTACCAACACTAAAACGTTATAAGTCCTAACAACACTAAAAAGTTATAAGTCCTACCAACACTAAAAAGTTATAAGTCCTACCAACCCTAAAAAGTTCTGAGTCCTACCGTCACTAAAAAGTTATAAGTCCTTCCAGCACTAAAAAGTTATAAGTCCTACCAACACTAAAAAGTTATAAGTACTACTAACCCTAAAAAGAAGTCCTACCAGCGCTAAAACGTTATAAGTCCTAACAACACTAACAAGTTATAAGTCCTACCAACACTAAAAAGTTATAAGTACTACCAACCCTAAAAAGGTATAAGTCCTACCAGCGCTAAAACGTTATAAGTCCTACCAACACTAAAAAGTCCTGAGTCCTACCAACCCTAAAAAGTTCTGAGTCCTACCAACACTAAAAAGTTCTGAGTCCTACCGACACTAAAAAGTTATAAGTCCTACCAGCACTAAAAAGTTCTGAGTACTACCAACCCTAAAAAGTTATAAGTCCTACCAACAATAAAAAGTTCTGAGTCCTACCAACCCTAAAAAGTTCTGAGTCCTACCGTCACTAAAAAGTTATAAGTCCTACCAGCACTAAAAAGTTATAAGTACTACCAACACTAAAAAGTTCTGAGTCCTACCGACACTAAAAAGTTATAAGTCCTACCAACCCTAAAAAGTTATAAGTCCTACCAGCACTAAAACGTTATAAGTCCTACCAACACTAAAAAGTTCTGAGTCCTACCAACCCTAAAAAGTTATAAGTCCTACCAGCACTAAAACGTTATAAGTCCTACCAACACTAAAAAGTTCTGAGTCCTACCAACCCTAAAAAGTTCTGAGTCCTACCGTCACTAAAAAGTTATAAGTCCTACCAGCACTAAAAAGTTATAAGTACTACCAACACTAAAAAGTTCTGAGTCCTACCGACACTAAAAAGTTATAAGTCCTACCAACCCTAAAAAGTTCTGAGTCCTAACGTCACTAAAAAGTTACAAGTCCTACCAGCACTAAAAGTTACAAGTCCTACCAGCACTAAAACGTTATAAGTCCTACCAACAATAAAAAGTTCTGAGTCCTACCAACCCTAAAAAGTTCTGAGTCCTACCGTCACTAAAAAGTTATAAGTCCTACCAGCACTAAAAAGTTATAAGTACTACCAACCCTAAAAAGTTATAAGTCCTACCAGCACTAAAACGTTATAAGTCCTACCAACACTAAAAAGTTCTGAGTACTACCAACCCTAAAAAGTTATAAGTCCTACCAACAATAAAAAGTTCTGAGTCCTACCAACCCTAAAAAGTTCTGAGTCCTACCGTCACTAAAAAGTTATAAGTCCTACCAGCACTAAAAAGTTATAAGTACTACCAACACTAAAAAGTTATAAGTACTACTAACCCTAAAAAGAAGTCCTACCAGCGCTAAAACGTTATAAGTCCTAACAACACTAACAAGTTATAAGTCCTACCAACACTAAAACGTTATAAGTCCTAACAACACTAAAAAGTTATAAGTCCTACCAACACTAAAAAGTTATAAGTCCTACCAACCCTAAAAAGTTCTGAGTCCTACCGTCACTAAAAAGTTATAAGTCCTTCCAGCACTAAAAAGTTATAAGTCCTACCAACACTAAAAAGTTATAAGTACTACTAACCCTAAAAAGAAGTCCTACCAGCGCTAAAACGTTATAAGTCCTAACAACACTAACAAGTTATAAGTCCTACCAACACTAAAAAGTTATAAGTACTACCAACCCTAAAAAGGTATAAGTCCTACCAGCGCTAAAACGTTATAAGTCCTACCAACACTAAAAAGTCCTGAGTCCTACCAACCCTAAAAAGTTCTGAGTCCTACCAACACTAAAAAGTTCTGAGTCCTACCGACACTAAAAAGTTATAAGTCCTACCAGCACTAAAAAGTTCTGAGTCCTACCAACACTAAAAAGTTATAAGTCCTACCAACACTAAAAAGTTATAAGTACTACCAACCCTAAAAAGTTATAAGTCCTACCAGCACTAAAACGTTATAAGTCCTACCAACACTAAAAAGTTCTGAGTACTACCAACCCTAAAAAGTTATAAGTCCTACCAACAATAAAAAGTTCTGAGTCCAACCAACCCTAAAAAGTTCTGAGTCCTACCGTCACTAAAAAGTTATAAGTCCTACCAGCACTAAAAAGTTATAAGTACTACCAACACTCAAAAGTTCTGAGTCCTACCGACACTAAAAAGTTATAAGTCCTACCAGCACTAAAAAGTTCTGAGTCCTACCAACACTAAAAAGTTATAAGTCCTACCAACACTAAAAAGTTATAAGTACTACCAACCCTAAAAAGTTATAAGTCCTACCAGCACTAAAACGTTATAAGTCCTACCAACACTAAAAAGTTCTGAGTACTACCAACCCTAAAAAGTTATAAGTCCTACCAACAATAAAAAGTTCTGAGTCCTACCAACCCTAAAAAGTTCTGAGTCCTACCGTCACTAAAAAGTTATAAGTCCTACCAGCACTAAAAAGTTATAAGTACTACCAACACTAAAAAGTTATAAGTACTACTAACCCTAAAAAGAAGTCCTACCAGCGCTAAAACGTTATAAGTCCTAACAACACTAACAAGTTATAAGTCCTACCAACACTAAAACGTTATAAGTCCTAACAACACTAAAAAGTTATAAGTCCTACCAGCACTAAAAAGTTCTGAGTCCTACCAACACTAAAAAGTTATAAGTCCTACCAACACTAAAAAGTTATAAGTACTACCAACCCTAAAAAGTTATAAGTCCTACCAGCACTAAAACGTTATAAGTCCTACCAACACTAAAAAGTTCTGAGTACTACCAACCCTAAAAAGTTATAAGTCCTACCAACAATAAAAAGTTCTGAGTCCTACCAACCCTAAAAAGTTCTGAGTCCTACCGTCACTAAAAAGTTATAAGTCCTACCAGCACTAAAAAGTTATAAGTACTACCAACACTAAAAAGTTATAAGTACTACTAACCCTAAAAAGAAGTCCTACCAGCGCTAAAACGTTATAAGTCCTAACAACACTAACAAGTTATAAGTCCTACCAACACTAAAACGTTATAAGTCCTAACAACACTAAAAAGTTATAAGTCCTACCAACACTAAAAAGTTATAAGTACTACCAACCCTAAAAAGGTATAAGTCCTACCAGCGCTAAAACGTTATAAGTCCTACCAACACTAAAAAGTTCTGAGTCCTACCAACCCTAAAAAGTTCTGAGTCCTACCAACACTAAAAAGTTCTGAGTCCTACCGACACTAAAAAGTTATAAGTCCTACCAGCACTAAAAAGTTCTGAGTACTACCAACCCTAAAAAGTTATAAGTCCTACCAACAATAAAAAGTTCTGAGTCCTACCAACCCTAAAAAGTTCTGAGTCCTACCGTCACTAAAAAGTTATAAGTCCTACCAGCACTAAAAAGTTATAAGTACTACCAACACTAAAAAGTTCTGAGTCCTACCGACACTAAAAAGTTATAAGTCCTACCAACCCTAAAAAGTTATAAGTCCTACCAGCACTAAAACGTTATAAGTCCTACCAACACTAAAAAGTTCTGAGTCCTACCAACCCTAAAAAGTTATAAGTCCTACCAGCACTAAAACGTTATAAGTCCTACCAACACTAAAAAGTTCTGAGTCCTACCAACCCTAAAAAGTTCTGAGTCCTACCGTCACTAAAAAGTTATAAGTCCTACCAGCACTAAAAAGTTATAAGTACTACCAACACTAAAAAGTTCTGAGTCCTACCGACACTAAAAAGTTATAAGTCCTACCAACCCTAAAAAGTTCTGAGTCCTAACGTCACTAAAAAGTTACAAGTCCTACCAGCACTAAAAGTTACAAGTCCTACCAGCACTAAAACGTTATAAGTCCTACCAACAATAAAAAGTTCTGAGTCCTACCAACCCTAAAAAGTTCTGAGTCCTACCGTCACTAAAAAGTTATAAGTCCTACCAGCACTAAAAAGTTATAAGTCCTACCAACACTAAAAAGTTATAAGTACTACTAACCCTAAAAAGAAGTCCTACCAGCGCTAAAACGTTATAAGTCCTAACAACACTAACAAGTTATAAGTCCTACCAACACTAAAACGTTATAAGTCCTAACAACACTAAAAAGTTATAAGTCCTACCAACACTAAAAAGTTATAAGTACTACCAACCCTAAAAAGGTATAAGTCCTACCAGCGCTAAAACGTTATAAGTCCTACCAACACTAAAAAGTTCTGAGTCCTACCAACCCTAAAAAGTTCTGAGTCCTACCAACACTAAAAAGTTCTGAGTCCTACCGACACTAAAAAGTTATAAGTCCTACCAGCACTAAAAAGTTCTGAGTCCTACCAACACTAAAAAGTTATAAGTCCTACCAACACTAAAAAGTTATAAGTACTACCAACCCTAAAAAGTTATAAGTCCTACCAGCACTAAAACGTTATAAGTCCTACCAACACTAAAAAGTTCTGAGTACTACCAACCCTAAAAAGTTATAAGTCCTACCAACAATAAAAAGTTCTGAGTCCTACCAACCCTAAAAAGTTCTGAGTCCTACCGTCACTAAAAAGTTATAAGTCCTACCAGCACTAAAAAGTTATAAGTACTACCAACACTAAAAAGTTCTGAGTCCTACCGACACTAAAAAGTTATAAATCCTACCAGCACTAAAAAGTTCTGAGTCCTACCAACACTAAAAAGTTATAAGTCCTACCAACACTAAAAAGTTATAAGTACTACCAACCCTAAAAAGTTATAAGTCCTACCAGCACTAAAACGTTATAAGTCCTACCAACACTAAAAAGTTCTGAGTACTACCAACCCTAAACAGTTATAAGTCCTACCAACAATAAAAAGTTCTGAGTCCTACCAACCCTAAAAAGTTCTGAGTTCTACCGTCACTAAAAAGTTATAAGTCCTACCAGCACTAAAAAGTTATAAGTACTACCAACACTAAAAAGTTCTGAGTCCTACCGACACTAAAAAGTTATAAGTCCTACCAACCCTAAAAAGTTATAAGTCCTACCAGCACTAAAACGTTATAAGTCCTACCAACACTAAAAAGTTCTGAGTCCTACCAACCCTAAAAAGTTATAAGTCCTACCAGCACTAAAACGTTATAAGTCCTACCAACACTAAAAATTTCTGAGTCCTACCAACCCTAAAAAGTTCTGAGTCCTACCGTCACTAAAAAGTTATAAGTCCTACCAGCACTAAAAAGTTATAAGTACTACCAACACTAAAAAGTTCTGAGTCCTACCGACACTAAAAAGTTATAAGTCCTACCAACCCTAAAAAGTTCTGAGTCCTAACGTCACTAAAAAGTTACAAGTCCTACCAGCACTAAAAGTTATAAGTCCTACCAGCACTAAAACGTTATAAGTCCTACCAACAATAAAAAGTTCTGAGTCCTACCAACCCTAAAAAGTTCTGAGTCCTACCGTCACTAAAAAGTTATAAGTCCTACCAGCACTAAAAAGTTATAAGTCCTACCAACACTAAAAAGTTATAAGTACTACTAACCCTAAAAAGAAGTCCTACCAGCGCTAAAACGTTATAAGTCCTAACAACACTAACAAGTTATAAGTCCTACCAACACTAAAACGTTATAAGTCCTAACAACACTAAAAAGTTATAAGTCCTACCAACACTAAAAAGTTATAAGTACTACCAACCCTAAAAAGGTATAAGTCCTACCAGCGCTAAAACGTTATAAGTCCTACCAACACTAAAAAGTTCTGAGTCCTACCAACCCTAAAAAGTTCTGAGTCCTACCAACACTAAAAAGTTCTGAGTCCTACCGACACTAAAAAGTTATAAGTCCTACCAGCACTAAAAAGTTCTGAGTCCTACCAACACTAAAAAGTTATAAGTCCTACCAACACTAAAAAGTTATAAGTACTACCAACCCTAAAAAGTTATAAGTCCTACCAGCACTAAAACGTTATAAGTCCTACCAACACTAAAAAGTTCTGAGTACTACCAACCCTAAAAAGTTATAAGTCCTACCAACAATAAAAAGTTTTGAGTCCTACCAACCCTAAAAAGTTCTGAGTCCTACCGTCACTAAAAAGTTATAAGTCCTACCAGCACTAAAAAGTTATAAGTACTACCAACACTAAAAAGTTCTGAGTCCTACCGACACTAAAAAGTTATAAATCCTACCAGCACTAAAAAGTTCTGAGTCCTACCAACACTAAAAAGTTATAAGTCCTACCAACACTAAAAAGTTATAAGTACTACCAACCCTAAAAAGTTATAAGTCCTACCAGCACTAAAACGTTATAAGTCCTACCAACACTAAAAAGTTCTGAGTACTACCAACCCTAAACAGTTATAAGTCCTACCAACAATAACAAGTTCTGAGTCCTACCAACCCTAAAAAGTTCTGAGTCCTACCGTCACTAAAAAGTTATAAGTCCTACCAGCACTAAAAAGTTATAAGTACTACCAACACTAAAAAGTTCTGAGTCCTACCGACACTAAAAAGTTATAAGTCCTACCAACCCTAAAAAGTTATAAGTCCTACCAGCACTAAAACGTTATAAGTCCTACCAACACTAAAAAGTTCTGAGTCCTACCAACCCTAAAAAGTTATAAGTCCTACCAGCACTAAAACGTTATAAGTCCTACCAACACTAAAAATTTCTGAGTCCTACCAACCCTAAAAAGTTCTGAGTCCTACCGTCACTAAAAAGTTATAAGTCCTACCAGCACTAAAAAGTTATAAGTACTACCAACACTAAAAAGTTCTGAGTCCTACCGACACTAAAAAGTTATAAGTCCTACCAACCCTAAAAAGTTCTGAGTCCTAACGTCACTAAAAAGTTACAAGTCCTACCAGCACTAAAAGTTATAAGTCCTACCAGCACTAAAACGTTATAAGTCCTACCAACAATAAAAAGTTCTGAGTCCTACCAACCCTAAAAAGTTCTGAGTCCTACCGTCACTAAAAAGTTATAAGTCCTACCAACACTAAAAAGTTATAAGTACTACTAACCCTAAAAAGAAGTCCTACCAGCGCTAAAACGTTATAAGTCCTAACAACACTAAAACGTTATAAGTCCTACCAACACTAAAACGTTATAAGTCCTAACAACACTAAAAAGTTATAAGTCCTACCAACACTAAAAAGTTATAAGTCCTACCAACACTAAAAAGTTATAAGTACTACCAACCCTAAAAAGTTATAAGTCCTACCAGCACTAAAACGTTATAAGTCCTACCAACACTAAAAAGTTCTGAGTACTACCAACCCTAAAAAGTTCTGAGTCCTACCAGCACTAAAACGTTATAAGTCCTACCAACACTAAAAAGTTCTGAGTCCTACCAGCACTAAAAGTTACAAGTCCTACCAGCACTAAAACGTTATAAGTCCTATCAACAATAAAAAGTTCTGAGTCCTACCAACCCTAAAAAGTTCTGAGTCCTACCGTCACTAAAAAGTTATAAGTCCTACCAGCACTAAAAAGTTATAAGTCCTACCAACACTAAAAAGTTATAAGTACTACTAACCCTAAAAAGAAGTCCTACCAGCGCTAAAACGTTATAAGTCCTAACAACACTAACAAGTTATAAGTCCTACCAACGCTAAAAAGTTATAAGTACTACCAACCCTAAAAAGGTATAAGTCCTACCAGCGCTAAAACGTTATAAGTCCTACCAACACTAAAAAGTTCTGAGTCCTACCAACCCTAAAAAGTTCTGAGTCCTACCAACACTAAAAAGTTCTGAGTCCTACCGACACTAAAAAGTTATAAGTCCTACCAGCACTAAAAAGTTCTGAGTCCTACCAACACTAAAAAGTTATAAGTCCTACCAACACTAAAAAGTTATAAGTACTACCAACCCTAAAAAGTTATAAGTCCTACCAGCACTAAAACGTTATAAGTCCTACCAACACTAAAAAGTTCTGAGTACTACCAACCCTAAAAAGTTATAAGTCCTACCAACAATAAAAAGTTCTGAGTCCTACCAACCCTAAAAAGTTCTGAGTCCTACCGTCACTAAAAAGTTATAAGTCCTACCAGCACTAAAAAGTTATAAGTACTACCAACCCTAAAAAGTTATAAGTCCTACCAGCACTAAAACGTTATAAGTCCTACCAACACTAAAAAGTTCTGAGTACTACCAACCCTAAAAAGTTATAAGTCCTACCAACAATAAAAAGTTCTGAGTCCTACCAACCCTAAAAAGTTCTGAGTCCTACCGTCACTAAAAAGTTATAAGTACTACCAACACTAAAAAGTTATAAGTACTACTAACCCTAAAAAGAAGTCCTACCAGCGCTAAAACGTTATAAGTCCTAACAACACTAACAAGTTATAAGTCCTACCAACACTAAAACGTTATAAGTCCTAACAACACTAAAAAGTTATAAATCCTACCAACACTAAAAAGTTATAAGTCCTACCAACCCTAAAAAGTTCTGAGTCCTACCGTCACTAAAAAGTTATAAGTCCTACCAGCACTAAAAAGTTATAAGTCCTACCAACACTAAAAAGTTATAAGTACTACTAACCCTAAAAAGAAGTCCTACCAGCGCTAAAACGTTATAAGTCCTAACAACACTAACAAGTTATAAGTCCTACCAACACTAAAAAGTTATAAGTACTACCAACCCTAAAAAGGTATAAGTCCTACCAGCGCTAAAACGTTATAAGTCCTACCAACACTAAAAAGTTCTGAGTCCTACCAACCCTAAAAAGTTCTGAGTCCTACCAACACTAAAAAGTTCTGAGTCCTACCGACACTAAAAAGTTATAAGTCCTACCAGCACTAAAAAGTTCTGAGTCCTACCAACACTAAAAAGTTATAAGTCCTACCAACACTAAAAAGTTATAAGTACTACCAACCCTAAAAAGTTATAAGTCCTACCAGCACTAAAACGTTATAAGTCCTACCAACACTAAAAAGTTCTGAGTACTACCAACCCTAAAAAGTTCTGAGTCCTACCGTCACTAAAAAGTTATAAGTCCTACCAGCACTAAAAAGTTATAAGTACTACCAACACTAAAAAGTTCTGAGTCCTACCGACACTAAAAAGTTATAAGTCCTACCAGCACTAAAAAGTTCTGAGTCCTACCAACACTAAAAAGTTATAAGTCCTACCAACACTAAAAAGTTATAAGTACTACCAACCCTAAAAAGTTATAAGTCCTACCAGCACTAAAACGTTATAAGTCCTACCAACACTAAAAAGTTCTGAGTACTACCAACCCTAAAAAGTTATAAGTCCTACCAACAATAAAAAGTTCTGAGTCCTACCAACCCTAAAAAGTTCTGAGTCCTACCGTCACTAAAAAGTTATAAGTCCTACCAGCACTAAAAAGTTATAAGTACTACCAACACTAAAAAGTTATAAGTACTACTAACCCTAAAAAGAAGTCCTACCAGCGCTAAAACGTTATAAGTCCTAACAACACTAACAAGTTATAAGTCCTACCAACACTAAAACGTTATAAGTCCTAACAACACTAAAAAGTTATAAATCCTACCAACACTAAAAAGTTATAAGTCCTACCAACCCTAAAAAGTTCTGAGTCCTACCGTCACTAAAAAGTTATAAGTCCTACCAGCACTAAAAAGTTATAAGTCCTACCAACACTAAAAAGTTATAAGTACTACTAACCCTAAAAAGAAGTCCTACCAGCGCTAAAACGTTATAAGTCCTAACAACACTAACAAGTTATAAGTCCTACCAACACTAAAAAGTTATAAGTACTACCAACCCTAAAAAGGTATAAGTCCTACCAGCGCTAAAACGTTATAAGTCCTACCAACACTAAAAAGTTCTGAGTCCTACCAACCCTAAAAAGTTCTGAGTCCTACCAACACTAAAAAGTTCTGAGTCCTACCGACACTAAAAAGTTATAAGTCCTACCAGCACTAAAAAGTTCTGAGTCCTACCAACACTAAAAAGTTATAAGTCCTACCAACACTAAAAAGTTATAAGTACTACCAACCCTAAAAAGTTATAAGTCCTACCAGCACTAAAACGTTATAAGTCCTACCAACACTAAAAAGTTCTGAGTACTACCAACCCTAAAAAGTTCTGAGTCCTACCGTCACTAAAAAGTTATAAGTCCTACCAGCACTAAAAAGTTATAAGTACTACCAACACTAAAAAGTTCTGAGTCCTACCGACACTAAAAAGTTATAAGTCCTACCAGCACTAAAAAGTTCTGAGTCCTACCAACACTAAAAAGTTATAAGTCCTACCAACACTAAAAAGTTATAAGTACTACCAACCCTAAAAAGTTATAAGTCCTACCAGCACTAAAACGTTATAAGTCCTACCAACACTAAAAAGTTCTGAGTACTACCAACCCTAAAAAGTTATAAGTCCTACCAACAATAAAAAGTTCTGAGTCCTACCAACCCTAAAAAGTTCTGAGTCCTACCGTCACTAAAAAGTTATAAGTCCTACCAGCACTAAAAAGTTATAAGTACTACCAACACTAAAAAGTTATAAGTACTACTAACCCTAAAAAGAAGTCCTACCAGCGCTAAAACGTTATAAGTCCTAACAACACTAACAAGTTATAAGTCCTACCAACACTAAAATGTTATAAGTCCTAACAACACTAAAAAGTTATAAGTCCTACCAACACTAAAAAGTTATAAGTACTACCAACCCTAAAAAGGTATAAGTCCTACCAGCGCTAAAACGTTATAAGTCCTACCAACACTAAAAAGTTCTGAGTCCTACCAACCCTAAAAAGTTCTGAGTCCTACCAACACTAAAAAGTTCTGAGTCCTACCGACACTAAAAAGTTATAAGTCCTACCAGCACTAAAAAGTTCTGAGTCCTACCAACACTAAAAAGTTATAAGTCCTACCAACACTAAAAAGTTATAAGTACTACCAACCCTAAAAAGTTATAAGTCCTACCAGCACTAAAACGTTATAAGTCCTACCAACACTAAAAAGTTCTGAGTCCTACCAACCCTAAAAAGTTCTGAGTCCTACCGTCACTAAAAAGTTATAAGTCCTACCAGCACTAAAAAGTTATAAGTACTACCAACACTAAAAAGTTCTGAGTCCTACCGACACTAAAAAGTTATAAGTCCTACCAGCACTAAAAAGTTCTGAGTCCTACCAACACTAAAAAGTTATAAGTCCTACCAACACTAAAAAGTTATAAGTACTACCAACCCTAAAAAGTTATAAGTCCTACCAGCACTAAAACGTTATAAGTCCTACCAACACTAAAAAGTTCTGAGTACTACCAACCCTAAAAAGTTATAAGTCCTACCAACAATAAAAAGTTCTGAGTCCTACCAACCCTAAAAAGTTCTGAGTCCTACCGTCACTAAAAAGTTATAAGTCCTACCAGCACTAAAAAGTTATAAGTACTACCAACACTAAAAAGTTATAAGTACTACTAACCCTAAAAAGAAGTCCTACCAGCGCTAAAACGTTATAAGTCCTAACAACACTAACAAGTTATAAGTCCTACCAACACTAAAACGTTATAAGTCCTAACAACACTAAAAAGTTATAAGTCCTACCAACACTAAAAAGTTATAAGTACTACCAACCCTAAAAAGGTATAAGTCCTACCAGCGCTAAAACGTTATAAGTCCTACCAACACTAAAAAGTTCTGAGTCCTACCAACCCTAAAAAGTTCTGAGTCCTACCAACACTAAAAAGTTCTGAGTCCTACCGACACTAAAAAGTTATAAGTCCTACCAGCACTAAAAAGTTCTGAGTACTACCAACCCTAAAAAGTTATAAGTCCTACCAACAATAAAAAGTTCTGAGTCCTACCAACCCTAAAAAGTTCTGAGTCCTACCGTCACTAAAAAGTTATAAGTCCTACCAGCACTAAAAAGTTATAAGTACTACCAACACTAAAAAGTTCTGAGTCCTACCGACACTAAAAAGTTATAAGTCCTACCAACCCTAAAAAGTTATAAGTCCTACCAGCACTAAAACGTTATAAGTCCTACCAACACTAAAAAGTTCTGAGTCCTACCAACCCTAAAAAGTTATAAGTCCTACCAGCACTAAAACGTTATAAGTCCTACCAACACTAAAAAGTTCTGAGTCCTACCAACCCTAAAAAGTTCTGAGTCCTACCGTCACTAAAAAGTTATAAGTCCTACCAGCACTAAAAAGTTATAAGTACTACCAACACTAAAAAGTTCTGAGTCCTACCGACACTAAAAAGTTATAAGTCCTACCAACCCTAAAAAGTTCTGAGTCCTAACGTCACTAAAAAGTTACAAGTCCTACCAGCACTAAAAGTTACAAGTCCTACCAGCACTAAAACGTTATAAGTCCTACCAACAATAAAAAGTTCTGAGTCCTACCAACCCTAAAAAGTTCTGAGTCCTACCGTCACTAAAAAGTTATAAGTCCTACCAGCACTAAAAAGTTATAAGTCCTACCAACACTAAAAAGTTATAAGTACTACTAACCCTAAAAAGAAGTCCTACCAGCGCTAAAACGTTATAAGTCCTAACAACACTAACAAGTTATAAGTCCTACCAACACTAAAACGTTATAAGTCCTAACAACACTAAAAAGTTATAAGTCCTACCAACACTAAAAAGTTATAAGTACTACCAACCCTAAAAAGGTATAAGTCCTACCAGCGCTAAAACGTTATAAGTCCTACCAACACTAAAAAGTTCTGAGTCCTACCAACCCTAAAAAGTTCTGAGTCCTACCAACACTAAAAAGTTCTGAGTCCTACCGACACTAAAAAGTTATAAGTCCTACCAGCACTAAAAAGTTCTGAGTCCTACCAACACTAAAAAGTTATAAGTCCTACCAACACTAAAAAGTTATAAGTACTACCAACCCTAAAAAGTTATAAGTCCTACCAGCACTAAAACGTTATAAGTCCTACCAACACTAAAAAGTTCTGAGTACTACCAACCCTAAAAAGTTATAAGTCCTACCAACAATAAAAAGTTCTGAGTCCTACCAACCCTAAAAAGTTCTGAGTCCTACCGTCACTAAAAAGTTATAAGTCCTACCAGCACTAAAAAGTTATAAGTACTACCAACACTAAAAAGTTCTGAGTCCTACCGACACTAAAAAGTTATAAATCCTACCAGCACTAAAAAGTTCTGAGTCCTACCAACACTAAAAAGTTATAAGTCCTACCAACACTAAAAAGTTATAAGTACTACCAACCCTAAAAAGTTATAAGTCCTACCAGCACTAAAACGTTATAAGTCCTACCAACACTAAAAAGTTCTGAGTACTACCAACCCTAAACAGTTATAAGTCCTACCAACAATAAAAAGTTCTGAGTCCTACCAACCCTAAAAAGTTCTGAGTCCTACCGTCACTAAAAAGTTATAAGTCCTACCAGCACTAAAAAGTTATAAGTACTACCAACACTAAAAAGTTCTGAGTCCTACCGACACTAAAAAGTTATAAGTCCTACCAACCCTAAAAAGTTATAAGTCCTACCAGCACTAAAACGTTATAAGTCCTACCAACACTAAAAAGTTCTGAGTCCTACCAACCCTAAAAAGTTATAAGTCCTACCAGCACTAAAACGTTATAAGTCCTACCAACACTAAAAATTTCTGAGTCCTACCAACCCTAAAAAGTTCTGAGTCCTACCGTCACTAAAAAGTTATAAGTCCTACCAGCACTAAAAAGTTATAAGTACTACCAACACTAAAAAGTTCTGAGTCCTACCGACACTAAAAAGTTATAAGTCCTACCAACCCTAAAAAGTTCTGAGTCCTAACGTCACTAAAAAGTTACAAGTCCTACCAGCACTAAAAGTTATAAGTCCTACCAGCACTAAAACGTTATAAGTCCTACCAACAATAAAAAGTTCTGAGTCCTACCAACCCTAAAAAGTTCTGAGTCCTACCGTCACTAAAAAGTTATAAGTCCTACCAGCACTAAAAAGTTATAAGTCCTACCAACACTAAAAAGTTATAAGTACTACTAACCCTAAAAAGAAGTCCTACCAGCGCTAAAACGTTATAAGTCCTAACAACACTAACAAGTTATAAGTCCTACCAACACTAAAACGTTATAAGTCCTAACAACACTAAAAAGTTATAAGTCCTACCAACACTAAAAAGTTATAAGTACTACCAACCCTAAAAAGGTATAAGTCCTACCAGCGCTAAAACGTTATAAGTCCTACCAACACTAAAAAGTTCTGAGTCCTACCAACCCTAAAAAGTTCTGAGTCCTACCAACACTAAAAAGTTCTGAGTCCTACCGACACTAAAAAGTTATAAGTCCTACCAGCACTAAAAAGTTCTGAGTCCTACCAACACTAAAAAGTTATAAGTCCTACCAACACTAAAAAGTTATAAGTACTACCAACCCTAAAAAGTTATAAGTCCTACCAGCACTAAAACGTTATAAGTCCTACCAACACTAAAAAGTTCTGAGTACTACCAACCCTAAAAAGTTATAAGTCCTACCAACAATAAAAAGTTCTGAGTCCTACCAACCCTAAAAAGTTCTGAGTCCTACCGTCACTAAAAAGTTATAAGTCCTACCAGCACTAAAAAGTTATAAGTACTACCAACACTAAAAAGTTCTGAGTCCTACCGACACTAAAAAGTTATAAATCCTACCAGCACTAAAAAGTTCTGAGTCCTACCAACACTAAAAAGTTATAAGTCCTACCAACACTAAAAAGTTATAAGTACTACCAACCCTAAAAAGTTATAAGTCCTACCAGCACTAAAACGTTATAAGTCCTACCAACACTAAAAAGTTCTGAGTACTACCAACCCTAAACAGTTATAAGTCCTACCAACAATAACAAGTTCTGAGTCCTACCAACCCTAAAAAGTTCTGAGTCCTACCGTCACTAAAAAGTTATAAGTCCTACCAGCACTAAAAAGTTATAAGTACTACCAACACTAAAAAGTTCTGAGTCCTACCGACACTAAAAAGTTATAAGTCCTACCAACCCTAAAAAGTTATAAGTCCTACCAGCACTAAAACGTTATAAGTCCTACCAACACTAAAAAGTTCTGAGTCCTACCAACCCTAAAAAGTTATAAGTCCTACCAGCACTAAAACGTTATAAGTCCTACCAACACTAAAAATTTCTGAGTCCTACCAACCCTAAAAAGTTCTGAGTCCTACCGTCACTAAAAAGTTATAAGTCCTACCAGCACTAAAAAGTTATAAGTACTACCAACACTAAAAAGTTCTGAGTCCTACCGACACTAAAAAGTTATAAGTCCTACCAACCCTAAAAAGTTCTGAGTCCTAACGTCACTAAAAAGTTACAAGTCCTACCAGCACTAAAAGTTATAAGTCCTACCAGCACTAAAACGTTATAAGTCCTACCAACAATAAAAAGTTCTGAGTCCTACCAACCCTAAAAAGTTCTGAGTCCTACCGTCACTAAAAAGTTATAAGTCCTACCAACACTAAAAAGTTATAAGTACTACTAACCCTAAAAAGAAGTCCTACCAGCGCTAAAACGTTATAAGTCCTAACAACACTAAAACGTTATAAGTCCTACCAACACTAAAACGTTATAAGTCCTAACAACACTAAAAAGTTATAAGTCCTACCAACACTAAAAAGTTATAAGTCCTACCAACACTAAAAAGTTATAAGTACTACCAACCCTAAAAAGTTATAAGTCCTACCAGCACTAAAACGTTATAAGTCCTACCAACACTAAAAAGTTCTGAGTACTACCAACCCTAAAAAGTTCTGAGTCCTACCAGCACTAAAACGTTATAAGTCCTACCAACACTAAAAAGTTCTGAGTCCTACCAGCACTAAAAGTTACAAGTCCTACCAGCACTAAAACGTTATAAGTCCTATCAACAATAAAAAGTTCTGAGTCCTACCAACCCTAAAAAGTTCTGAGTCCTACCGTCACTAAAAAGTTATAAGTCCTACCAGCACTAAAAAGTTATAAGTCCTACCAACACTAAAAAGTTATAAGTACTACTAACCCTAAAAAGAAGTCCTACCAGCGCTAAAACGTTATAAGTCCTAACAACACTAACAAGTTATAAGTCCTACCAACGCTAAAAAGTTATAAGTACTACCAACCCTAAAAAGGTATAAGTCCTACCAGCGCTAAAACGTTATAAGTCCTACCAACACTAAAAAGTTCTGAGTCCTACCAACCCTAAAAAGTTCTGAGTCCTACCAACACTAAAAAGTTCTGAGTCCTACCGACACTAAAAAGTTATAAGTCCTACCAGCACTAAAAAGTTCTGAGTCCTACCAACACTAAAAAGTTATAAGTCCTACCAACACTAAAAAGTTATAAGTACTACCAACCCTAAAAAGTTATAAGTCCTACCAGCACTAAAACGTTATAAGTCCTACCAACACTAAAAAGTTCTGAGTACTACCAACCCTAAAAAGTTATAAGTCCTACCAACAATAAAAAGTTCTGAGTCCTACCAACCCTAAAAAGTTCTGAGTCCTACCGTCACTAAAAAGTTATAAGTCCTACCAGCACTAAAAAGTTATAAGTACTACCAACCCTAAAAAGTTATAAGTCCTACCAGCACTAAAACGTTATAAGTCCTACCAACACTAAAAAGTTCTGAGTACTACCAACCCTAAAAAGTTATAAGTCCTACCAACAATAAAAAGTTCTGAGTCCTACCAACCCTAAAAAGTTCTGAGTCCTACCGTCACTAAAAAGTTATAAGTACTACCAACACTAAAAAGTTATAAGTACTACTAACCCTAAAAAGAAGTCCTACCAGCGCTAAAACGTTATAAGTCCTAACAACACTAACAAGTTATAAGTCCTACCAACACTAAAACGTTATAAGTCCTAACAACACTAAAAAGTTATAAATCCTACCAACACTAAAAAGTTATAAGTCCTACCAACCCTAAAAAGTTCTGAGTCCTACCGTCACTAAAAAGTTATAAGTCCTACCAGCACTAAAAAGTTATAAGTCCTACCAACACTAAAAAGTTATAAGTACTACTAACCCTAAAAAGAAGTCCTACCAGCGCTAAAACGTTATAAGTCCTAACAACACTAACAAGTTATAAGTCCTACCAACACTAAAAAGTTATAAGTACTACCAACCCTAAAAAGGTATAAGTCCTACCAGCGCTAAAACGTTATAAGTCCTACCAACACTAAAAAGTTCTGAGTCCTACCAACCCTAAAAAGTTCTGAGTCCTACCAACACTAAAAAGTTCTGAGTCCTACCGACACTAAAAAGTTATAAGTCCTACCAGCACTAAAAAGTTCTGAGTCCTACCAACACTAAAAAGTTATAAGTCCTACCAACACTAAAAAGTTATAAGTACTACCAACCCTAAAAAGTTATAAGTCCTACCAGCACTAAAACGTTATAAGTCCTACCAACACTAAAAAGTTCTGAGTACTACCAACCCTAAAAAGTTCTGAGTCCTACCGTCACTAAAAAGTTATAAGTCCTACCAGCACTAAAAAGTTATAAGTACTACCAACACTAAAAAGTTCTGAGTCCTACCGACACTAAAAAGTTATAAGTCCTACCAGCACTAAAAAGTTCTGAGTCCTACCAACACTAAAAAGTTATAAGTCCTACCAACACTAAAAAGTTATAAGTACTACCAACCCTAAAAAGTTATAAGTCCTATCAGCACTAAAACGTTATAAGTCCTACCAACACTAAAAAGTTCTGAGTACTACCAACCCTAAAAAGTTATAAGTCCTACCAACAATAAAAAGTTCTGAGTCTTACCAACCCTAAAAAGTTCTGAGTCCTACCGTCACTAAAAAGTTATAAGTCCTACCAGCACTAAAAAGTTATAAGTACTACCAACACTAAAAAGTTCTGAGTCCTACCAACACTAAAAAGTTATAAGTCCTACCAGCACTAAAAAGTTCTGAGTCCTACCAACACTAAAAAGTTATAAGTCCTACCAACACTAAAAAGTTATAAGTACTACCAACCCTAAAAAGTTATAAGTCCTACCAGCACTAAAACGTTATAAGTCCTACCAACACTAAAAAGTTCTGAGTACTACCAACCCTAAAAAGTTATAAGTCCTACCAAAAATAAAAAGTTCTGAGTCCTACCAACCCTAAAAAGTTCTGAGTCCTACCGTCACTAAAAAGTTATAAGTCCTACCAGCACTAAAAAGTTATAAGTACTACCAACACTAAAAAGTTATAAGTACTACTAACCCTAAAAAGAAGTCCTACCAGCGCTAAAACGTTATAAGTCCTAACAACACTAACAAGTTATAAGTCCTACCAACACTAAAATGTTATAAGTCCTAACAACACTAAAAAGTTATAAGTCCTACCAACACTAAAAAGTTATAAGTACTACCAACCCTAAAAAGGTATAAGTCCTACCAGCGCTAAAACGTTATAAGTCCTACCAACACTAAAAAGTTCTGAGTCCTACCAACCCTAAAAAGTTCTGAGTCCTACCAACACTAAAAAGTTCTGAGTCCTACCGACACTAAAAAGTTATAAGTCCTACCAGCACTAAAAAGTTCTGAGTCCTACCAACACTAAAAAGTTATAAGTCCTACCAACACTAAAAAGTTATAAGTACTACCAACCCTAAAAAGTTATAAGTCCTACCAGCACTAAAACGTTATAAGTCCTACCAACACTAAAAAGTTCTGAGTACTACCAACCCTAAAAAGTTATAAGTCCTACCAACAATAAAAAGTTCTGAGTCCTACCAACCCTAAAAAGTTCTGAGTCCTACCGTCACTAAAAAGTTATAAGTCCTACCAGCACTAAAAAGTTATAAGTACTACCAACCCTAAAAAGTTATAAGTCCTACCAGCACTAAAACGTTATAAGTCCTACCAACACTAAAAAGTTCTGAGTACTACCAACCCTAAAAAGTTATAAGTCCTACCAACAATAAAAAGTTCTGAGTCCTACCAACCCTAAAAAGTTCTGAGTCCTACCGTCACTAAAAAGTTATAAGTCCTACCAGCAATAAAAAGTTATAAGTACTACCAACACTAAAAAGTTATAAGTACTACTAACCCTAAAAAGAAGTCCTACCAGCGCTAAAACGTTATAAGTCCTAACAACACTAACAAGTTATAAGTCCTACCAACACTAAAACGTTATAAGTCCTAACAACACTAAAAAGTTATAAGTCCTACCAACACTAAAAAGTTATAAGTCCTACCAACACTAAAACGTTATAAGTACTACCAACCCTAAAAAGTTATAAGTCCTACCAGCACTAAAACGTTATAAGTCCTACCAACACTAAAAAGTTCTGAGTACTACCAACCCTAAAAAGTTATAAGTCCTACCAACAATAAAAAGTTCTGAGTCCTACCAACCCTAAAAAGTTCTGAGTCCTACCGTCATTAAAAAGTTATAAGTCCTACCAGCACTAAAAAGTTATAAGTACTACCAACACTAAAAAGTTCTGAGTCCTACCGACACTAAAAAGTTATAAGTCCTACCAGCACTAAAACGTTATAAGTCCTACCAACACTAAAAAGTTCTGAGTCCTACCAACCCTAAAAAGTTATAAGTCCTACCAGCACTAAAACGTTATAAGTCCTACCAACACTAAAAAGTTCTGAGTCCTACCAACCCTAAAAAGTTCTGAGTCCTACCGTCACTAAAAAGTTATAAGTCCTACCAGCACTAAAAAGTTATAAGTACTACCAACACTAAAAAGTTCTGAGTCCTACCAACCCTAAAAAGTTCTGAGTCCTAACGTCACTAAAAAGTTACAAGTCCTACCAGCACTAAAAGTTATAAGTCCTACCAGCACTAAAACGTTATAAGTCCTACCAACAATAAAAAGTTCTGAGTCCTACCAACCCTAAAAAGTTCTGAGTCCTACCGTCACTAAAAAGTTATAAGTCCTACCAGCACTAAAAAGTTATAAGTCCTACCAACACTAAAAAGTTATAAGTACTACTAACCCTAAAAAGAAGTCCTACCAGCGCTAAAACGTTATAAGTCCTAACAACACTAACAAGTTATAAGTCCTACCAACACTAAAACGTTATAAGTACTAACAACACTAAAAAGTTATAAGTCCTACCAACACTAAAAAGTTATAAGTACTACCAACCCTAAAAAGGTATAAGTCCTACCAGCGCTAAAACGTTATAAGTCCTACCAACACTAAAAAGTTCTGAGTCCTACCAACCCTAAAAAGTTCTGAGTCCTACCAACACTAAAAAGTTCTGAGTCCTACCGACACTAAAAAGTTATAAGTCCTACCAGCACTAAAAAGTTCTGAGTCCTACCAACACTAAAAAGTTATAAGTCCTACCAACACTAAAAAGTTATAAGTACTACCAACCCTAAAAAGTTATAAGTCCTATCAGCACTAAAACGTTATAAGTCCTACCAACACTAAAAAGTTCTGAGTACTACCAACCCTAAAAAGTTATAAGTCCTACCAACAATAAAAAGTTCTGAGTCTTACCAACCCTAAAAAGTTCTGAGTCCTACCGTCACTAAAAAGTTATAAGTCCTACCAGCACTAAAAAGTTATAAGTACTACCAACACTAAAAAGTTCTGAGTCCTACCAACACTAAAAAGTTATAAGTCCTACCAGCACTAAAAAGTTCTGAGTCCTACCAACACTAAAAAGTTATAAGTCCTACCAACACTAAAAAGTTATAAGTACTACCAACCCTAAAAAGTTATAAGTCCTACCAGCACTAAAACGTTATAAGTCCTACCAACACTAAAAAGTTCTGAGTACTACCAACCCTAAAAAGTTATAAGTCCTACCAACAATAAAAAGTTCTGAGTCCTACCAACCCTAAAAAGTTCTGAGTCCTACCGTCACTAAAAAGTTATAAGTCCTACCAGCACTAAAAAGTTATAAGTACTACCAACACTAAAAAGTTATAAGTACTACTAACCCTAAAAAGAAGTCCTACCAGCGCTAAAACGTTATAAGTCCTAACAACACTAACAAGTTATAAGTCCTACCAACACTAAAACGTTATAAGTCCTAACAACACTAAAAAGTTATAAGTCCTACCAACACTAAAAAGTTATAAGTACTACCAACCCTAAAAAGGTATAAGTCCTACCAGCGCTAAAACGTTATAAGTCCTACCAACACTAAAAAGTTCTGAGTCCTACCAACCCTAAAAAGTTCTGAGTCCTACCAACACTAAAAAGTTCTGAGTCCTACCGACACTAAAAAGTTATAAGTCCTACCAGCACTAAAAAGTTCTGAGTACTACCAACCCTAAAAAGTTATAAGTCCTACCAACAATAAAAAGTTCTGAGTCCTACCAACCCTAAAAAGTTCTGAGTCCTACCGTCACTAAAAAGTTATAAGTCCTACCAGCACTAAAAAGTTATAAGTACTACCAACACTAAAAAGTTCTGAGTCCTACCGACACTAAAAAGTTATAAGTCCTACCAACCCTAAAAAGTTATAAGTCCTACCAGCACTAAAACGTTATAAGTCCTACCAACACTAAAAAGTTCTGAGTCCTACCAACCCTAAAAAGTTATAAGTCCTACCAGCACTAAAACGTTATAAGTCCTACCAACACTAAAAAGTTCTGAGTCCTACCAACCCTAAAAAGTTCTGAGTCCTACCGTCACTAAAAAGTTATAAGTCCTACCAGCACTAAAAAGTTATAAGTACTACCAACACTAAAAAGTTCTGAGTCCTACCGACACTAAAAAGTTATAAGTCCTACCAACCCTAAAAAGTTCTGAGTCCTAACGTCACTAAAAAGTTACAAGTCCTACCAGCACTAAAAGTTACAAGTCCTACCAGCACTAAAACGTTATAAGTCCTACCAACAATAAAAAGTTCTGAGTCCTATCAACCCTAAAAAGTTCTGAGTCCTACCGTCACTAAAAAGTTATAAGTCCTACCAGCACTAAAAAGTTATAAGTCCTACCAACACTAAAAAGTTATAAGTACTACTAACCCTAAAAAGAAGTCCTACCAGCGCTAAAACGTTATAAGTCCTAACAACACTAACAAGTTATAAGTCCTACCAACACTAAAACGTTATAAGTCCTAACAACACTAAAAAGTTATAAGTCCTACCAACACTAAAAAGTTATAAGTACTACCAACCCTAAAAAGGTATAAGTCCTACCAGCGCTAAAACGTTATAAGTCCTACCAACACTAAAAAGTTCTGAGTCCTACCAACCCTAAAAAGTTCTGAGTCCTACCAACACTAAAAAGTTCTGAGTCCTACCGACACTAAAAAGTTATAAGTCCTACCAGCACTAAAAAGTTCTGAGTCCTACCAACACTAAAAAGTTATAAGTCCTACCAACACTAAAAAGTTATAAGTACTACCAACCCTAAAAAGTTATAAGTCCTACCAGCACTAAAACGTTATAAGTCCTACCAACACTAAAAAGTTCTGAGTACTACCAACCCTAAAAAGTTATAAGTCCTACCAACAATAAAAAGTTCTGAGTCCTACCAACCCTAAAAAGTTCTGAGTCCTACCGTCACTAAAAAGTTATAAGTCCTACCAGCACTAAAAAGTTATAAGTACTACCAACACTAAAAAGTTCTGAGTCCTACCGACACTAAAAAGTTATAAGTCCTACCAGCACTAAAAAGTTCTGAGTCCTACCAACACTAAAAAGTTATAAGTCCTACCAACACTAAAAAGTTATAAGTACTACCAACCCTAAAAAGTTATAAGTCCTACCAGCACTAAAACGTTATAAGTCCTACCAACACTAAAAAGTTCTGAGTACTACCAACCCTAAACAGTTATAAGTCCTACCAACAATAAAAAGTTCTGAGTCCTACCAACCCTAAAAAGTTCTGAGTCCTACCGTCACTAAAAAGTTATAAGTCCTACCAGCACTAAAAAGTTATAAGTACTACCAACACTAAAAAGTTCTGAGTCCTACCGACACTAAAAAGTTATAAGTCCTACCAACCCTAAAAAGTTATAAGTCCTACCAGCACTAAAACGTTATAAGTCCTACCAACACTAAAAAGTTCTGAGTCCTACCAACCCTAAAAAGTTATAAGTCCTACCAGCACTAAAACGTTATAAGTCCTACCAACACTAAAAATTTCTGAGTCCTACCAACCCTAAAAAGTTCTGAGTCCTACCGTCACTAAAAAGTTATAAGTCCTACCAGCACTAAAAAGTTATAAGTCCTACCAACACTAAAAAGTTCTGAGTCCTACCAACCCTAAAAAGTTCTGAGTCCTACCAACACTAAAAAGTTCTGAGTCCTACCGACACTAAAAAGTTATAAGTCCTACCAGCACTAAAAAGTTCTGAGTCCTACCAACACTAAAAAGTTATAAGTCCTACCAACACTAAAAAGTTATAAGTACTACCAACCCTAAAAAGTTATAAGTCCTACCAGCACTAAAACGTTATAAGTCCTACCAACACTAAAAAGTTCTGAGTACTACCAACCCTAAAAAGTTATAAGTCCTACCAACAATAAAAAGTTCTGAGTCTTACCAACCCTAAAAAGTTCTGAGTCCTACCGTCACTAAAAAGTTATAAGTCCTACCAGCACTAAAAAGTTATAAGTACTACCAACACTAAAAAGTTCTGAGTCCTACCAACACTAAAAAGTTATAAGTCCTACCAGCACTAAAAAGTTCTGAGTCCTACCAACACTAAAAAGTTATAAGTCCTACCAACACTAAAAAGTTATAAGTACTACCAACCCTAAAAAGTTATAAGTCCTACCAGCACTAAAACGTTATAAGTCCTACCAACACTAAAAAGTTCTGAGTACTACCAACCCTAAAAAGTTATAAGTCCTACCAACAATAAAAAGTTCTGAGTCCTACCAACCCTAAAAAGTTCTGAGTCCTACCGTCACTAAAAAGTTATAAGTCCTACCAGCACTAAAAAGTTATAAGTACTACCAACACTAAAAAGTTATAAGTACTACTAACCCTAAAAAGAAGTCCTACCAGCGCTAAAACGTTATAAGTCCTAACAACACTAACAAGTTATAAGTCCTACCAACACTAAAACGTTATAAGTCCTAACAACACTAAAAAGTTATAAGTCCTACCAACACTAAAAAGTTATAAGTACTACCAACCCTAAAAAGGTATAAGTCCTACCAGCGCTAAAACGTTATAAGTCCTACCAACACTAAAAAGTTCTGAGTCCTACCAACCCTAAAAAGTTCTGAGTCCTACCAACACTAAAAAGTTCTGAGTCCTACCGACACTAAAAAGTTATAAGTCCTACCAGCACTAAAAAGTTCTGAGTACTACCAACCCTAAAAAGTTATAAGTCCTACCAACAATAAAAAGTTCTGAGTCCTACCAACCCTAAAAAGTTCTGAGTCCTACCGTCACTAAAAAGTTATAAGTCCTACCAGCACTAAAAAGTTATAAGTACTACCAACACTAAAAAGTTCTGAGTCCTACCGACACTAAAAAGTTATAAGTCCTACCAACCCTAAAAAGTTATAAGTCCTACCAGCACTAAAACGTTATAAGTCCTACCAACACTAAAAAGTTCTGAGTCCTACCAACCCTAAAAAGTTATAAGTCCTACCAGCACTAAAACGTTATAAGTCCTACCAACACTAAAAAGTTCTGAGTCCTACCAACCCTAAAAAGTTCTGAGTCCTACCGTCACTAAAAAGTTATAAGTCCTACCAGCACTAAAAAGTTATAAGTACTACCAACACTAAAAAGTTCTGAGTCCTACCGACACTAAAAAGTTATAAGTCCTACCAACCCTAAAAAGTTCTGAGTCCTAACGTCACTAAAAAGTTACAAGTCCTACCAGCACTAAAAGTTACAAGTCCTACCAGCACTAAAACGTTATAAGTCCTACCAACAATAAAAAGTTCTGAGTCCTATCAACCCTAAAAAGTTCTGAGTCCTACCGTCACTAAAAAGTTATAAGTCCTACCAGCACTAAAAAGTTATAAGTCCTACCAACACTAAAAAGTTATAAGTACTACTAACCCTAAAAAGAAGTCCTACCAGCGCTAAAACGTTATAAGTCCTAACAACACTAACAAGTTATAAGTCCTACCAACACTAAAACGTTATAAGTCCTAACAACACTAAAAAGTTATAAGTCCTACCAACACTAAAAAGTTATAAGTACTACCAACCCTAAAAAGGTATAAGTCCTACCAGCGCTAAAACGTTATAAGTCCTACCAACACTAAAAAGTTCTGAGTCCTACCAACCCTAAAGAGTTCTGAGTCCTACCAACACTAAAAAGTTCTGAGTCCTACCGACACTAAAAAGTTATAAGTCCTACCAGCACTAAAAAGTTCTGAGTCCTACCAACACTAAAAAGTTATAAGTCCTACCAACACTAAAAAGTTATAAGTACTACCAACCCTAAAAAGTTATAAGTCCTACCAGCACTAAAACGTTATAAGTCCTACCAACACTAAAAAGTTCTGAGTACTACCAACCCTAAAAAGTTATAAGTCCTACCAACAATAAAAAGTTCTGAGTCCTACCAACCCTAAAAAGTTCTGAGTCCTACCGTCACTAAAAAGTTATAAGTCCTACCAGCACTAAAAAGTTATAAGTACTACCAACACTAAAAAGTTATAAGTACTACTAACCCTAAAAAGAAGTCCTACCAGCGCTAAAACGTTATAAGTCCTAACAACACTAACAAGTTATAAGTCCTACCAACACTAAAACGTTATAAGTCCTAACAACACTAAAAAGTTATAAGTCCTACCAACACTAAAAAGTTATAAGTACTACCAACCCTAAAAAGGTATAAGTCCTACCAGCGCTAAAACGTTATAAGTCCTACCAACACTAAAAAGTTCTGAGTCCTACCAACCCTAAAAAGTTCTGAGTCCTACCAACACTAAAAAGTTCTGAGTCCTACCGACACTAAAAAGTTATAAGTCCTACCAGCACTAAAAAGTTCTGAGTACTACCAACCCTAAAAAGTTATAAGTCCTACCAACAATAAAAAGTTCTGAGTCCTACCAACCCTAAAAAGTTCTGAGTCCTACCGTCACTAAAAAGTTATAAGTCCTACCAGCACTAAAAAGTTATAAGTACTACCAACACTAAAAAGTTCTGAGTCCTACCGACACTAAAAAGTTATAAGTCCTACCAACCCTAAAAAGTTATAAGTCCTACCAGCACTAAAACGTTATAAGTCCTACCAACACTAAAAAGTTCTGAGTCCTACCAACCCTAAAAAGTTATAAGTCCTACCAGCACTAAAACGTTATAAGTCCTACCAACACTAAAAAGTTCTGAGTCCTACCAACCCTAAAAAGTTCTGAGTCCTACCGTCACTAAAAAGTTATAAGTCCTACCAGCACTAAAAAGTTATAAGTACTACCAACACTAAAAAGTTCTGAGTCCTACCGACACTAAAAAGTTATAAGTCCTACCAACCCTAAAAAGTTCTGAGTCCTAACGTCACTAAAAAGTTACAAGTCCTACCAGCACTAAAAGTTACAAGTCCTACCAGCACTAAAACGTTATAAGTCCTACCAACAATAAAAAGTTCTGAGTCCTATCAACCCTAAAAAGTTCTGAGTCCTACCGTCACTAAAAAGTTATAAGTCCTACCAGCACTAAAAAGTTATAAGTCCTACCAACACTAAAAAGTTATAAGTACTACTAACCCTAAAAAGAAGTCCTACCAGCGCTAAAACGTTATAAGTCCTAACAACACTAACAAGTTATAAGTCCTACCAACACTAAAACGTTATAAGTCCTAACAACACTAAAAAGTTATAAGTCCTACCAACACTAAAAAGTTATAAGTACTACCAACCCTAAAAAGGTATAAGTCCTACCAGCGCTAAAACGTTATAAGTCCTACCAACACTAAAAAGTTCTGAGTCCTACCAACCCTAAAAAGTTCTGAGTCCTACCAACACTAAAAAGTTCTGAGTCCTACCGACACTAAAAAGTTATAAGTCCTACCAGCACTAAAAAGTTCTGAGTCCTACCAACACTAAAAAGTTATAAGTCCTACCAACACTAAAAAGTTATAAGTACTACCAACCCTAAAAAGTTATAAGTCCTACCAGCACTAAAACGTTATAAGTCCTACCAACACTAAAAAGTTCTGAGTACTACCAACCCTAAAAAGTTATAAGTCCTACCAACAATAAAAAGTTCTGAGTCCTACCAACCCTAAAAAGTTCTGAGTCCTACCGTCACTAAAAAGTTATAAGTCCTACCAGCACTAAAAAGTTATAAGTACTACCAACACTAAAAAGTTCTGAGTCCTACCGACACTAAAAAGTTATAAGTCCTACCAGCACTAAAAAGTTCTGAGTCCTACCAACACTAAAAAGTTATAAGTCCTACCAACACTAAAAAGTTATAAGTACTACCAACCCTAAAAAGTTATAAGTCCTACCAGCACTAAAACGTTATAAGTCCTACCAACACTAAAAAGTTCTGAGTACTACCAACCCTAAACAGTTATAAGTCCTACCAACAATAAAAAGTTCTGAGTCCTACCAACCCTAAAAAGTTCTGAGTCCTACCGTCACTAAAAAGTTATAAGTCCTACCAGCACTAAAAAGTTATAAGTACTACCAACACTAAAAAGTTCTGAGTCCTACCGACACTAAAAAGTTATAAGTCCTACCAACCCTAAAAAGTTATAAGTCCTACCAGCACTAAAACGTTATAAGTCCTACCAACACTAAAAAGTTCTGAGTCCTACCAACCCTAAAAAGTTATAAGTCCTACCAGCACTAAAACGTTATAAGTCCTACCAGCACTAAAAAGTTATAAGTACTACCAACACTAAAAAGTTCTGAGTCCTACCGACACTAAAAAGTTATAAGTCCTACCAACCCTAAAAAGTTCTGAGTCCTAACGTCACTAAAAAGTTACAAGTCCTACCAGCACTAAAAGTTATAAGTCCTACCAGCACTAAAACGTTATAAGTCCTACCAACAATAAAAAGTTCTGAGTCCTACCAACCCTAAAAAGTTCTGAGTCCTACCGTCACTAAAAAGTTATAAGTCCTACCAGCACTAAAAAGTTATAAGTCCTACCAACACTAAAAAGTTATAAGTACTACTAACCCTAAAAAGAAGTCCTACCAGCGCTAAAACGTTATAAGTCCTAACAACACTAACAAGTTATAAGTCCTACCAACACTAAAACGTTATAAGTCCTAACAACACTAAAAAGTTATAAGTCCTACCAACACTAAAAAGTTATAAGTCCTACCAACACTAAAAAGTTATAAGTACTACCAACCCTAAAAAGTTATAAGTCCTACCAGCACTAAAACGTTATAAGTCCTACCAACACTAAAAAGTTATGAGTACTACCAACCCTAAAAAGTTATAAGTCCTACCAACAATAAAAAGTTCTGAGTCCTACCAACCCTAAAAAGTTCTGAGTCCTACCGTCACTAAAAAGTTATAAGTCCTACCAGCACTAAAAAGTTATAAGTACTACCAACACTAAAAAGTTCTGAGTCCTACCGACACTAAAAAGTTATAAGTCCTACCAACCCTAAAAAGTTATAAGTCCTACCAGCACTAAAACGTTATAAGTCCTACCAACACTAAAAAGTTCTGAGTCCTACCAACCCTAAAAAGTTCTGAGTCCTACCGTCACTAAAAAGTTATAAGTCCTACCAGCACTAAAAAGTTATAAGTACTACCAACACTAAAAAGTTCTGAGTCCTACCGACACTAAAAAGTTATAAGTCCTACCAACCCTAAAAAGTTATAAGTCCTACCAGCACTAAAACGTTATAAGTCCTACCAACACTAAAAAGTTCTGAGTCCTACCAACCCTAAAAAGTTATAAGTCCTACCAGCACTAAAACGTTATAAGTCCTACCAACACTAAAAAGTTCTGAGTCCTACCGACACTAAAAAGTTATAAGTCCTACCAACCCTAAAAAGTTCTGAGTCCTAACGTCACTAAAAAGTTACAAGTCCTACCAGCACTAAAAGTTACAAGTCCTACCAGCACTAAAACGTTATAAGTCCTACCAACAATAAAAAGTTCTGAGTCCTACCAACCCTAAAAAGTTCTGAGTCCTACCGTCACTAAAAAGTTATAAGTCCTACCAGCACTAAAAAGTTATAAGTCCTACCAACACTAAAAAGTTATAAGTACTACTAACCCTAAAAAGAAGTCCTACCAGCGCTAAAACGTTATAAGTCCTAACAACACTAACAAGTTATAAGTCCTACCAATACTAAAACGTTATAAGTCCTAACAACACTAAACAGTTATAAGTCCTACCAACACTAAAAAGTTATAAGTACTACCAACCCTAAAAAGGTATAAGTCCTACCAGCGCTAAAACGTTATAAGTCCTACCAACACTAAAAAGTTCTGAGTCCTACCAACCCTAAAAAGTTCTGAGTCCTACCAACACTAAAAAGTTCTGAGTCCTACCGACACTAAAAAGTTATAAGTCCTACCAGCACTAAAAAGTTCTGAGTCCTACCAACACTAAAAAGTTATAAGTCCTACCAACACTAAAAAGTTATAAGTACTACCAACCCTAAAAAGTTATAAGTCCTACCAGCACTAAAACGTTATAAGTCCTACCAACACTAAAAAGTTCTGAGTACTACCAACCCTAAAAAGTTATAAGTCCTACCAACAATAAAAAGTTCTGAGTCTTACCAACCCTAAAAAGTTCTGAGTCCTACCGTCACTAAAAAGTTATAAGTCCTACCAGCACTAAAAAGTTATAAGTACTACCAACCCTAAAAAGTTATAAGTCCTACCAGCACTAAAACGTTATAAGTCCTACCAACACTAAAAAGTTCTGAGTACTACCAACCCTAAACAGTTATAAGTCCTACCAACAATAAAAAGTTCTGAGTCCTACCAACCCTAAAAAGTTCTGAGTCCTACCGTCACTAAAAAGTTATAAGTCCTACCAGCACTAAAAAGTTATAAGTACTACCAACACTAAAAAGTTCTGAGTCCTACCGACACTAAAAAGTTATAAGTCCTACCAACCCTAAAAAGTTATAAGTCCTACCAGCACTAAAACGTTATAAGTCCTACCAACACTAAAAAGTTCTGAGTCCTACCAACCCTAAAAAGTTATAAGTCCTACCAGCACTAAAACGTTATAAGTCCTACCAACACTAAAAATTTCTGAGTCCTACCAACCCTAAAAAGTTCTGAGTCCTACCGTCACTAAAAAGTTATAAGTCCTACCAGCACTAAAAAGTTATAAGTACTACCAACACTAAAAAGTTCTGAGTCCTACCGACACTAAAAAGTTATAAGTCCTACCAACCCTAAAAAGTTCTGAGTCCTAACGTCACTAAAAAGTTACAAGTCCTACCAGCACTAAAAGTTATAAGTCCTACCAGCACTAAAACGTTATAAGTCCTACCAACAATAAAAAGTTCTGAGTCCTACCAACCCTAAAAAGTTCTGAGTCCTACCGTCACTAAAAAGTTATAAGTCCTACCAGCACTAAAAAGTTATAAGTCCTACCAACACTAAAAAGTTATAAGTACTACTAACCCTAAAAAGAAGTCCTACCAGCGCTAAAACGTTATAAGTCCTAACAACACTAACAAGTTATAAGTCCTACCAACACTAAAACGTTATAAGTCCTAACAACACTAAAAAGTTATAAGTCCTACCAACACTAAAAAGTTATAAGTCCTACCAACACTAAAAAGTTATAAGTACTACCAACCCTAAAAAGTTATAAGTCCTACCAGCACTAAAACGTTATAAGTCCTACCAACACTAAAAAGTTCTGAGTACTACCAACCCTAAAAAGTTATAAGTCCTACCAACAATAAAAAGTTCTGAGTCCTACCAACCCTAAAAAGTTCTGAGTCCTACCGTCACTAAAAAGTTATAAGTCCTACCAGCACTAAAAAGTTATAAGTACTACCAACACTAAAAAGTTCTGAGTCCTACCGACACTAAAAAGTTATAAGTCCTACCAACCCTAAAAAGTTATAAGTCCTACCAGCACTAAAACGTTATAAGTCCTACCAACACTAAAAAGTTCTGAGTCCTACCAACCCTAAAAAGTTCTGAGTCCTACCGTCACTAAAAAGTTATAAGTCCTACCAGCACTAAAAAGTTATAAGTACTACCAACACTAAAAAGTTCTGAGTCCTACCGACACTAAAAAGTTATAAGTCCTACCAACCCTAAAAAGTTATAAGTCCAACCAGCACTAAAACGTTATAAGTCCTACCAACACTAAAAAGTTCTGAGTCCTACCAACCCTAAAAAGTTATAAGTCCTACCAGCACTAAAACGTTATAAGTCCTACCAACACTAAAAAGTTCTGAGTCCTACCGACACTAAAAAGTTATAAGTCCTACCAACCCTAAAAAGTTCTGAGTCCTAACGTCACTAAAAAGTTACAAGTCCTACCAGCACTAAAAGTTACAAGTCCTACCAGCACTAAAACGTTATAAGTCCTACCAACAATAAAAAGTTCTGAGTCCTACCAACCCTAAAAAGTTCTGAGTCCTACCGTCACTAAAAAGTTATAAGTCCTACCAGCACTAAAAAGTTATAAGTCCTACCAACACTAAAAAGTTATAAGTACTACTAACCCTAAAAAGAAGTCCTACCAGCGCTAAAACGTTATAAGTCCTAACAACACTAACAAGTTATAAGTCCTACCAATACTAAAACGTTATAAGTCCTAACAACACTAAAAAGTTATAAGTCCTACCAACACTAAAAAGTTATAAGTACTACCAACCCTAAAAAGTTATAAGTCCTACCAGCGCTAAAACGTTATAAGTCCTACCAACACTAAAAAGTTCTGAGTCCTACCAACCCTAAAAAGTTCTGAGTCCTACCAACACTAAAAAGTTCTGAGTCCTACCGACACTAAAAAGTTATAAGTCCTACCAGCACTAAAAAGTTCTGAGTCCTACCAACACTAAAAAGTTATAAGTCCTACCAACACTAAAAAGTTATAAGTACTACCAACCCTAAAAAGTTATAAGTCCTACCAGCACTAAAACGTTATAAGTCCTACCAACACTAAAAAGTTCTGAGTACTACCAACCCTAAAAAGTTATAAGTCCTACCAACAATAAAAAGTTCTGAGTCTTACCAACCCTAAAAAGTTCTGAGTCCTACCGTCACTAAAAAGTTATAAGTCCTACCAGCACTAAAAAGTTATAAGTCCTACCAACACTAAAAAGTTCTGAGTCCTACCGACACTAAAAAGTTATAAGTCCTACCAACCCTAAAAAGTTATAAGTCCTACCAACCCTAAAAAGTTCTGAGTCCTAACGTCACTAAAAAGTTACAAGTCCTACCAGCACTAAAACGTTATAAGTCCTACCAACAATAAAAAGTTCTGAGTCCTACCAACCCTAAAAAGTTCTGAGTCCTACCGTCACTAAAAAGTTATAAGTCCTACCAGCACTAAAAAGTTATAAGTCCTACCAACACTAAAAAGTTATAAGTACTACTAACCCTAAAAAGAAGTCCTACCAGCGCTAAAACGTTATAAGTCCTAACAACACTAACAAGTTATAAGTCCTACCAATACTAAAACGTTATAAGTCCTAACAACACTAAAAAGTTATAAGTCCTACCAACACTAAAAAGTTATAAGTACTACCAACCCTAAAAAGGTATAAGTCCTACCAGCGCTAAAACGTTATAAGTCCTACCAACACTAAAAAGTTCTGAGTCCTACCAACCCTAAAAAGTTCTGAGTCCTACCAACACTAAAAAGTTCTGAGTCCTACCGACACTAAAAAGTTATAAGTCCTACCAGCACTAAAAAGTTCTGAGTCCTACCAACACTAAAAAGTTATAAGTCCTACCAACACTAAAAAGTTATAAGTACTACCAACCCTAAAAAGTTATAAGTCCTACCAGCACTAAAACGTTATAAGTCCTACCAACACTAAAAAGTTCTGAGTACTACCAACCCTAAAAAGTTATAAGTCCTACCAACAATAAAAAGTTCTGAGTCTTACCAACCCTAAAAAGTTCTGAGTCCTACCGTCACTAAAAAGTTATAAGTCCTACCAGCACTAAAAAGTTATAAGTACTACCAACACTAAAAAGTTCTGAGTCCTACCGACACTAAAAAGTTATAAGTCCTACCAGCACTAAAAAGTTCTGAGTCCTACCAACACTAAAAAGTTATAAGTCCTACCAACACTAAAAAGTTATAAGTACTACCAACCCTAAAAAGTTATAAGTCCTACCAGCACTAAAACGTTATAAGTCCTACCAACACTAAAAAGTTCTGAGTACTACCAACCCTAAAAAGTTATAAGTCCTACCAACAATAAAAAGTTCTGAGTCCTACCAACCCTAAAAAGTTCTGAGTCCTACCGTCACTAAAAAGTTATAAGTCCTACCAGCACTAAAAAGTTATAAGTACTACCAACACTAAAAAGTTATAAGTACTACTAACCCTAAAAAGAAGTCCTACCAGCGCTAAAACGTTATAAGTCCTAACAACACTAACAAGTTATAAGTCCTACCAATACTAAAACGTTATAAGTCCTAACAACACTAAAAAGTTATAAGTCCTACCAACACTAAAAAGTTATAAGTACTACCAACCCTAAAAAGGTATAAGTCCTACCAGCGCTAAAACGTTATAAGTCCTACCAACACTAAAAAGTTCTGAGTCCTACCAACCCTAAAAAGTTCTGAGTCCTACCAACACTAAAAAGTTCTGAGTCCTACCGACACTAAAAAGTTATAAGTCCTACCAGCACTAAAAAGTTCTGAGTCCTACCAACACTAAAAAGTTATAAGTCCTACCAACACTAAAAAGTTATAAGTACTACCAACCCTAAAAAGTTATAAGTCCTACCAGCACTAAAACGTTATAAGTCCTACCAACACTAAAAAGTTCTGAGTACTACCAACCCTAAAAAGTTATAAGTCCTACCAACAATAAAAAGTTCTGAGTCTTACCAACCCTAAAAAGTTCTGAGTCCTACCGTCACTAAAAAGTTATAAGTCCTACCAGCACTAAAAAGTTATAAGTACTACCAACACTAAAAAGTTCTGAGTCCTACCGACACTAAAAAGTTATAAGTCCTACCAGCACTAAAAAGTTCTGAGTCCTACCAACACTAAAAAGTTATAAGTCCTACCAACACTAAAAAGTTATAAGTACTACCAACCCTAAAAAGTTATAAGTCCTACCAGCACTAAAACGTTATAAGTCCTACCAACACTAAAAAGTTCTGAGTACTACCAACCCTAAAAAGTTATAAGTCCTACCAACAATAAAAAGTTCTGAGTCCTACCAACCCTAAAAAGTTCTGAGTCCTACCGTCACTAAAAAGTTATAAGTCCTACCAGCACTAAAAAGTTATAAGTACTACCAACACTAAAAAGTTATAAGTACTACTAACCCTAAAAAGAAGTCCTACCAGCGCTAAAACGTTATAAGTCCTAACAACACTAACAAGTTATAAGTCCTACCAACACTAAAACGTTATAAGTCCTAACAACACTAAAAAGTTATAAGTCCTACCAACACTAAAAAGTTATAAGTACTACCAACCCTAAAAAGGTATAAGTCCTACCAGCGCTAAAACGTTATAAGTCCTACCAACACTAAAAAGTTCTGAGTCCTACCAACCCTAAAAAGTTCTGAGTCCTACCAACACTAAAAAGTTCTGAGTCCTACCGACACTAAAAAGTTATAAGTCCTACCAGCACTAAAAAGTTCTGAGTCCTACCAACACTAAAAAGTTATAAGTCCTACCAACACTAAAAAGTTATAAGTACTACCAACCCTAAAAAGTTATAAGTCCTACCAGCACTAAAACGTTATAAGTCCTACCAACACTAAAAAGTTCTGAGTACTACCAACCCTAAAAAGTTATAAGTCCTACCAACAATAAAAAGTTCTGAGTCTTACCAACCCTAAAAAGTTCTGAGTCCTACCGTCACTAAAAAGTTATAAGTCCTACCAGCACTAAAAAGTTATAAGTACTACCAACACTAAAAAGTTATAAGTACTACTAACCCTAAAAAGAAGTCCTACCAGCGCTAAAACGTTATAAGTCCTAACAACACTAACAAGTTATAAGTCCTACCAACACTAAAACGTTATAAGTCCTAACAACACTAAAAAGTTATAAGTCCTACCAACACTAAAAAGTTATAAGTACTACCAACCCTAAAAAGGTATAAGTCCTACCAGCGCTAAAACGTTATAAGTCCTACCAACACTAAAAAGTTCTGAGTCCTACCAACCCTAAAAAGTTCTGAGTCCTACCAACACTAAAAAGTTCTGAGTCCTACCGACACTAAAAAGTTATAAGTCCTACCAGCACTAAAAAGTTCTGAGTCCTACCAACACTAAAAAGTTATAAGTCCTACCAACACTAAAAAGTTATAAGTACTACCAACCCTAAAAAGTTATAAGTCCTACCAGCACTAAAACGTTATAAGTCCTACCAACACTAAAAAGTTCTGAGTACTACCAACCCTAAAAAGTTATAAGTCCTACCAACAATAAAAAGTTCTGAGTCTTACCAACCCTAAAAAGTTCTGAGTCCTACCGTCACTAAAAAGTTATAAGTCCTACCAGCACTAAAAAGTTATAAGTACTACCAACACTAAAAAGTTCTGAGTCCTACCGACACTAAAAAGTTATAAGTCCTACCAGCACTAAAAAGTTATAAGTACTACCAACACTAAAAAGTTCTGAGTCCTACCGACACTAAAAAGTTATAAGTCCTACCAGCACTAAAAAGTTCTGAGTCCTACCAACACTAAAAAGTTATAAGTCCTACCAACACTAAAAAGTTATAAGTACTACCAACCCTAAAAAGTTATAAGTCCTACCAGCACTAAAACGTTATAAGTCCTACCAACACTAAAAAGTTCTGAGTACTACCAACCCTAAAAAGTTATAAGTCCTACCAACAATAAAAAGTTCTGAGTCCTACCAACCCTAAAAAGTTCTGAGTCCTACCGTCACTAAAAAGTTATAAGTCCTACCAGCACTAAAAAGTTATAAGTACTACCAACACTAAAAAGTTATAAGTACTACTAACCCTAAAAAGAAGTCCTACCAGCGCTAAAACGTTATAAGTCCTAACAACACTAACAAGTTATAAGTCCTACCAACACTAAAACGTTATAAGTCCTAACAACACTAAAAAGTTATAAGTCCTACCAACACTAAAAAGTTATAAGTACTACCAACCCTAAAAAGGTATAAGTCCTACCAGCGCTAAAACGTTATAAGTCCTACCAACACTAAAAAGTTCTGAGTCCTACCAACCCTAAAAAGTTCTGAGTCCTACCAACACTAAAAAGTTCTGAGTCCTACCGACACTAAAAAGTTATAAGTCCTACCAGCACTAAAAAGTTCTGAGTCCTACCAACACTAAAAAGTTATAAGTCCTACCAACACTAAAAAGTTATAAGTACTACCAACCCTAAAAAGTTATAAGTCCTACCAGCACTAAAACGTTATAAGTCCTACCAACACTAAAAAGTTCTGAGTACTACCAACCCTAAAAAGTTATAAGTCCTACCAACAATAAAAAGTTCTGAGTCTTACCAACCCTAAAAAGTTCTGAGTCCTACCGTCACTAAAAAGTTATAAGTCCTACCAGCACTAAAAAGTTATAAGTACTACCAACACTAAAAAGTTCTGAGTCCTACCGACACTAAAAAGTTATAAGTCCTACCAGCACTAAAAAGTTCTGAGTCCTACCAACACTAAAAAGTTATAAGTCCTACCAACACTAAAAAGTTATAAGTACTACCAACCCTAAAAAGTTATAAGTCCTACCAGCACTAAAACGTTATAAGTCCTACCAACACTAAAAAGTTCTGAGTACTACCAACCCTAAAAAGTTATAAGTCCTACCAACAATAAAAAGTTATAAGTCCTACCAACACTAAAAAGTTCTGAGTACTACCAACCCTAAAAAGTTATAAGTCCTACCAACAATAAAAAGTTCTGAGTCTTACCAACCCTAAAAAGTTCTGAGTCCTACCGTCACTAAAAAGTTATAAGTCCTACCAGCACTAAAAAGTTATAAGTCCTACCAACACTAAAAAGTTCTGAGTCCTACCGACACTAAAAAGTTATAAGTCCTACCAACCCTAAAAAGTTCTGAGTCCTAACGTCACTAAAAAGTTACAAGTCCTACCAGCACTAAAAGTTACAAGTCCTACCAGCACTAAAACGTTATAAGTCCTACCAACAATAAAAAGTTCTGAGTCCTACCAACCCTAAAAAGTTCTGAGTCCTACCGTCACTAAAAAGTTATAAGTCCTACCAGCACTAAAAAGTTATAAGTCCTACCAACACTAAAAAGTTATAAGTACTACTAACCCTAAAAAGAAGTCCTACCAGCGCTAAAACGTTATAAGTCCTAACAACACTAACAAGTTATAAGTCCTACCAATACTAAAACGTTATAAGTCCTAACAACACTAAAAAGTTATAAGTCCTACCAACACTAAAAAGTTATAAGTACTACCAACCCTAAAAAGGTATAAGTCCTACCAGCGCTAAAACGTTATAAGTCCTACCAACACTAAAAAGTTCTGAGTCCTACCAACCCTAAAAAGTTCTGAGTCCTACCAACACTAAAAAGTTCTGAGTCCTACCGACACTAAAAAGTTATAAGTCCTACCAGCACTAAAAAGTTCTGAGTCCTACCAACACTAAAAAGTTATAAGTCCTACCAACACTAAAAAGTTATAAGTACTACCAACCCTAAAAAGTTATAAGTCCTACCAGCACTAAAACGTTATAAGTCCTACCAACACTAAAAAGTTCTGAGTACTACCAACCCTAAAAAGTTATAAGTCCTACCAACAATAAAAAGTTCTGAGTCTTACCAACCCTAAAAAGTTCTGAGTCCTACCGTCACTAAAAAGTTATAAGTCCTACCAGCACTAAAAAGTTATAAGTACTACCAACACTAAAAAGTTCTGAGTCCTACCGACACTAAAAAGTTATAAGTCCTACCAGCACTAAAAAGTTCTGAGTCCTACCAACACTAAAAAGTTATAAGTCCTACCAACACTAAAAAGTTATAAGTACTACCAACCCTAAAAAGTTATAAGTCCTACCAGCACTAAAACGTTATAAGTCCTACCAACACTAAAAAGTTCTGAGTACTACCAACCCTAAAAAGTTATAAGTCCTACCAACAATAAAAAGTTCTGAGTCCTACCAACCCTAAAAAGTTCTGAGTCCTACCGTCACTAAAAAGTTATAAGTCCTACCAGCACTAAAAAGTTATAAGTACTACCAACACTAAAAAGTTATAAGTACTACTAACCCTAAAAAGAAGTCCTACCAGCGCTAAAACGTTATAAGTCCTAACAACACTAACAAGTTATAAGTCCTACCAACACTAAAACGTTATAAGTCCTAACAACACTAAAAAGTTATAAGTCCTACCAACACTAAAAAGTTATAAGTACTACCAACCCTAAAAAGGTATAAGTCCTACCAGCGCTAAAACGTTATAAGTCCTACCAACACTAAAAAGTTCTGAGTCCTACCAACCCTAAAAAGTTCTGAGTCCTACCAACACTAAAAAGTTCTGAGTCCTACCGACACTAAAAAGTTATAAGTCCTACCAGCACTAAAAAGTTCTGAGTCCTACCAACACTAAAAAGTTATAAGTCCTACCAACACTAAAAAGTTATAAGTACTACCAACCCTAAAAAGTTCTGAGTCTTACCAACCCTAAAAAGTTATAAGTCCTACCAGCACTAAAAAGTTATAAGTACTACCAACACTAAAAAGTTCTGAGTCCTACCGACACTAAAAAGTTATAAATCCTACCAGCACTAAAAAGTTCTGAGTCCTACCAACACTAAAAAGTTATAAGTCCTACCAACACTAAAAAGTTATAAGTACTAACAACCCTAAAAAGTTATAAGTCCTACCAGCACTAAAACGTTATAAGTCCTACCAACACTAAAAAGTTCTGAGTACTACCAACCCTAAAAAGTTATAAGTCCTACCAACAATAAAAAGTTCTGAGTCCTACCAACCCTAAAAAGTTCTGAGTCCTACCGTCACTAAAAAGTTATAAGTCCTACCAGCACTAAAAAGTTATAAGTACTACCAACACTAAAAAGTTATAAGTACTACTAACCCTAAAAAGAAGTCCTACCAGCGCTAAAACGTTATAAGTCCTAACAACACTAACAAGTTATAAGTCCTACCAACACTAAAACGTTATAAGTCCTAACAACACTAAAAAGTTATAAGTCCTACCAACACTAAAAAGTTCTGAGTCCTACCAACCCTAAAAAGTTCTGAGTCCTACCAACACTAAAAAGTTCTGAGTCCTACCGACACTAAAAAGTTATAAGTCCTACCAGCACTAAAAAGTTCTGAGTACTACCAACCCTAAAAAGTTATAAGTCCTACCAACAATAAAAAGTTCTGAGTCCTACCGTCACTAAAAAGTTATAAGTCCTACCAGCACTAAAAAGTTATAAGTACTACCAACACTAAAAAGTTCTGAGTCCTACCGACACTAAAAAGTTATAAGTCCTACCAACCCTAAAAAGTTATAAGTCCTACCAGCACTAAAACGTTATAAGTCCTACCAACACTAAAAAGTTCTGAGTCCTACCAAACCTAAAAAGTTATAAGTCCTACCAGCACTAAAACGTTATAAGTCCTACCAACACTAAAAAGTTCTGAGTCCTACCAACCCTAAAAAGTTCTGAGTCCTACCGTCACTAAAAAGTTATAAGTCCTACCAGCACTAAAAAGTTATAAGTACTACCAACACTAAAAAGTTCTGAGTCCTACCGACACTAAAAAGTTATAAGTCCTACCAACCCTAAAAAGTTCTGAGTCCTAACGTCACTAAAAAGTTACAAGTCCTACCAGCACTAAAAGTTACAAGTCCTACCAGCACTAAAACGTTATAAGTCCTACCAACAATAAAAAGTTCTGAGTCCTACCAACCCTAAAAAGTTCTGAGTCCTACCGTCACTAAAAAGTTATAAGTCCTACCAGCACTAAAAAGTTATAAGTCCTACCAACACTAAAAAGTTATAAGTACTACTAACCCTAAAAAGAAGTCCTACCAGCGCTAAAACGTTATAAGTCCTAACAACACTAACAAGTTATAAGTCCTACCAACACTAAAACGTTATAAGTCCTAACAACACTAAAAAGTTATAAGTCCTACCAACACTAAAAAGTTATAAGTCCTACCAACACTAAAAAGTTCTGAGTACTACCAACCCTAAAAAGTTATAAGTCCTACCAACAATAAAAAGTTCTGAGTCCTACCAACCCTAAAAAGTTCTGAGTCCTACCGTCACTAAAAAGTTATAAGTCCTACCAGCACTAAAAAGTTATAAGTACTACCAACACTAAAAAGTTCTGAGTCCTACCGACACTAAAAAGTTATAAGTCCTACCAACCCTAAAAAGTTATAAGTCCTACCAGCACTAAAACGTTATAAGTCCTACCAACACTAAAAAGTTCTGAGTCCTACCAACCCTAAAAAGTTCTGAGTCCTACCGTCACTAAAAAGTTATAAGTCCTACCAGCACTAAAAAGTTATAAGTACTACCAACACTAAAAAGTTCTGAGTCCTACCGACACTAAAAAGTTATAAGTCCTACCAACCCTAAAAAGTTATAAGTCCTACCAGCACTAAAACGTTATAAGTCCTACCAACACTAAAAAGTTCTGAGTCCTACCAACCCTAAAAAGTTATAAGTCCTACCAGCACTAAAACGTTATAAGTCCTACCAACACTAAAAAGTTCTGAGTCCTACCGACACTAAAAAGTTATAAGTCCTACCAACCCTAAAAAGTTCTGAGTCCTAACGTCACTAAAAAGTTACAAGTCCTACCAGCACTAAAAGTTACAAGTCCTACCAGCACTAAAACGTTATAAGTCCTACCAACAATAAAAAGTTCTGAGTCCTACCAACCCTAAAAAGTTCTGAGTCCTACCGTCACTAAAAAGTTATAAGTCCTACCAGCACTAAAAAGTTATAAGTCCTACCAACACTAAAAAGTTATAAGTACTACTAACCCTAAAAAGAAGTCCTACCAGCGCTAAAACGTTATAAGTCCTAACAACACTAACAAGTTATAAGTCCTACCAATACTAAAACGTTATAAGTCCTAACAACACTAAAAAGTTATAAGTCCTACCAACACTAAAAAGTTATAAGTACTACCAACCCTAAAAAGGTATAAGTCCTACCAGCGCTAAAACGTTATAAGTCCTACCAACACTAAAAAGTTCTGAGTCCTACCAACCCTAAAAAGTTCTGAGTCCTACCAACACTAAAAAGTTCTGAGTCCTACCGACACTAAAAAGTTATAAGTCCTACCAGCACTAAAAAGTTCTGAGTCCTACCAACACTAAAAAGTTATAAGTCCTACCAACACTAAAAAGTTATAAGTACTACCAACCCTAAAAAGTTATAAGTCCTACCAGCACTAAAACGTTATAAGTCCTACCAACACTAAAAAGTTCTGAGTACTACCAACCCTAAAAAGTTATAAGTCCTACCAACAATAAAAAGTTCTGAGTCTTACCAACCCTAAAAAGTTCTGAGTCCTACCGTCACTAAAAAGTTATAAGTCCTACCAGCACTAAAAAGTTATAAGTACTACCAACACTAAAAAGTTCTGAGTCCTACCGACACTAAAAAGTTATAAGTCCTACCAGCACTAAAAAGTTCTGAGTCCTACCAACACTAAAAAGTTATAAGTCCTACCAACACTAAAAAGTTATAAGTACTACCAACCCTAAAAAGTTATAAGTCCTACCAGCACTAAAACGTTATAAGTCCTACCAACACTAAAAAGTTCTGAGTACTACCAACCCTAAAAAGTTATAAGTCCTACCAACAATAAAAAGTTCTGAGTCCTACCAACCCTAAAAAGTTCTGAGTCCTACCGTCACTAAAAAGTTATAAGTCCTACCAGCACTAAAAAGTTATAAGTACTACCAACACTAAAAAGTTATAAGTACTACTAACCCTAAAAAGAAGTCCTACCAGCGCTAAAACGTTATAAGTCCTAACAACACTAACAAGTTATAAGTCCTACCAACACTAAAACGTTATAAGTCCTAACAACACTAAAAAGTTATAAGTCCTACCAACACTAAAAAGTTATAAGTACTACCAACCCTAAAAAGGTATAAGTCCTACCAGCGCTAAAACGTTATAAGTCCTACCAACACTAAAAAGTTCTGAGTCCTACCAACCCTAAAAAGTTCTGAGTCCTACCAACACTAAAAAGTTCTGAGTCCTACCGACACTAAAAAGTTATAAGTCCTACCAGCACTAAAAAGTTCTGAGTCCTACCAACACTAAAAAGTTATAAGTCCTACCAACACTAAAAAGTTATAAGTACTACCAACCCTAAAAAGTTATAAGTCCTACCAGCACTAAAACGTTATAAGTCCTACCAACACTAAAAAGTTCTGAGTACTACCAACCCTAAAAAGTTATAAGTCCTACCAACAATAAAAAGTTCTGAGTCTTACCAACCCTAAAAAGTTCTGAGTCCTACCGTCACTAAAAAGTTATAAGTCCTACCAGCACTAAAACGTTATAAGTCCTACCAACACTAAAAAGTTCTGAGTCCTACCAACCCTAAAAAGTTATAAGTCCTACCAGCACTAAAACGTTATAAGTCCTACCAACACTAAAAAGTTCTGAGTCCTACCAACCCTAAAAAGTTCTGAGTCCTACCGTCACTAAAAAGTTATAAGTCCTACCAGCACTAAAAAGTTATAAGTACTACCAACACTAAAAAGTTCTGAGTCCTACCGACACTAAAAAGTTATAAGTCCTACCAACCCTAAAAAGTTATAAGTCCTACCAGCACTAAAACGTTATAAGTCCTACCAACACTAAAAAGTTCTGAGTCCTACCAACCCTAAAAAGTTATAAGTCCTACCAGCACTAAAACGTTATAAGTCCTACCAACACTAAAAATTTCTGAGTCCTACCAACCCTAAAAAGTTCTGAGTCCTACCGTCACTAAAAAGTTATAAGTCCTACCAGCACTAAAAAGTTATAAGTACTACCAACACTAAAAAGTTCTGAGTCCTACCGACACTAAAAAGTTATAAGTCCTACCAACCCTAAAAAGTTCTGAGTCCTAACGTCACTAAAAAGTTACAAGTCCTACCAGCACTAAAAGTTATAAGTCCTACCAGCACTAAAACGTTATAAGTCCTACCAACAATAAAAAGTTCTGAGTCCTACCAACCCTAAAAAGTTCTGAGTCCTACCGTCACTAAAAAGTTATAAGTCCTACCAGCACTAAAAAGTTATAAGTCCTACCAACACTAAAAAGTTATAAGTACTACTAACCCTAAAAAGAAGTCCTACCAGCGCTAAAACGTTATAAGTCCTAACAACACTAACAAGTTATAAGTCCTACCAACACTAAAACGTTATAAGTCCTAACAACACTAAAAAGTTATAAGTCCTACCAACACTAAAAAGTTATAAGTCCTACCAACACTAAAAAGTTATAAGTACTACCAACCCTAAAAAGTTATAAGTCCTACCAGCACTAAAACGTTATAAGTCCTACCAACACTAAAAAGTTCTGAGTACTACCAACCCTAAAAAGTTATAAGTCCTACCAACAATAAAAAGTTCTGAGTCCTACCAACCCTAAAAAGTTCTGAGTCCTACCGTCACTAAAAAGTTATAAGTCCTACCAGCACTAAAAAGTTATAAGTACTACCAACACTAAAAAGTTCTGAGTCCTACCGACACTAAAAAGTTATAAGTCCTACCAACCCTAAAAAGTTATAAGTCCTACCAGCACTAAAACGTTATAAGTCCTACCAACACTAAAAAGTTCTGAGTCCTACCAACCCTAAAAAGTTCTGAGTCCTACCGTCACTAAAAAGTTATAAGTCCTACCAGCACTAAAAAGTTATAAGTACTACCAACACTAAAAAGTTCTGAGTCCTACCGACACTAAAAAGTTATAAGTCCTACCAACCCTAAAAAGTTATAAGTCCAACCAGCACTAAAACGTTATAAGTCCTACCAACACTAAAAAGTTCTGAGTCCTACCAACCCTAAAAAGTTATAAGTCCTACCAGCACTAAAACGTTATAAGTCCTACCAACACTAAAAAGTTCTGAGTCCTACCGACACTAAAAAGTTATAAGTCCTACCAACCCTAAAAAGTTCTGAGTCCTAACGTCACTAAAAAGTTACAAGTCCTACCAGCACTAAAAGTTACAAGTCCTACCAGCACTAAAACGTTATAAGTCCTACCAACAATAAAAAGTTCTGAGTCCTACCAACCCTAAAAAGTTCTGAGTCCTACCGTCACTAAAAAGTTATAAGTCCTACCAGCACTAAAAAGTTATAAGTCCTACCAACACTAAAAAGTTATAAGTACTACTAACCCTAAAAAGAAGTCCTACCAGCGCTAAAACGTTATAAGTCCTAACAACACTAACAAGTTATAAGTCCTACCAATACTAAAACGTTATAAGTCCTAACAACACTAAAAAGTTATAAGTCCTACCAACACTAAAAAGTTATAAGTACTACCAACCCTAAAAAGTTATAAGTCCTACCAGCGCTAAAACGTTATAAGTCCTACCAACACTAAAAAGTTCTGAGTCCTACCAACCCTAAAAAGTTCTGAGTCCTACCAACACTAAAAAGTTCTGAGTCCTACCGACACTAAAAAGTTATAAGTCCTACCAGCACTAAAAAGTTCTGAGTCCTACCAACACTAAAAAGTTATAAGTCCTACCAACACTAAAAAGTTATAAGTACTACCAACCCTAAAAAGTTATAAGTCCTACCAGCACTAAAACGTTATAAGTCCTACCAACACTAAAAAGTTCTGAGTACTACCAACCCTAAAAAGTTATAAGTCCTACCAACAATAAAAAGTTCTGAGTCTTACCAACCCTAAAAAGTTCTGAGTCCTACCGTCACTAAAAAGTTATAAGTCCTACCAGCACTAAAAAGTTATAAGTCCTACCAACACTAAAAAGTTCTGAGTCCTACCGACACTAAAAAGTTATAAGTCCTACCAACCCTAAAAAGTTATAAGTCCTACCAACCCTAAAAAGTTCTGAGTCCTAACGTCACTAAAAAGTTACAAGTCCTACCAGCACTAAAACGTTATAAGTCCTACCAACAATAAAAAGTTCTGAGTCCTACCAACCCTAAAAAGTTCTGAGTCCTACCGTCACTAAAAAGTTATAAGTCCTACCAGCACTAAAAAGTTATAAGTCCTACCAACACTAAAAAGTTATAAGTACTACTAACCCTAAAAAGAAGTCCTACCAGCGCTAAAACGTTATAAGTCCTAACAACACTAACAAGTTATAAGTCCTACCAATACTAAAACGTTATAAGTCCTAACAACACTAAAAAGTTATAAGTCCTACCAACACTAAAAAGTTATAAGTACTACCAACCCTAAAAAGGTATAAGTCCTACCAGCGCTAAAACGTTATAAGTCCTACCAACACTAAAAAGTTCTGAGTCCTACCAACCCTAAAAAGTTCTGAGTCCTACCAACACTAAAAAGTTCTGAGTCCTACCGACACTAAAAAGTTATAAGTCCTACCAGCACTAAAAAGTTCTGAGTCCTACCAACACTAAAAAGTTATAAGTCCTACCAACACTAAAAAGTTATAAGTACTACCAACCCTAAAAAGTTATAAGTCCTACCAGCACTAAAACGTTATAAGTCCTACCAACACTAAAAAGTTCTGAGTACTACCAACCCTAAAAAGTTATAAGTCCTACCAACAATAAAAAGTTCTGAGTCTTACCAACCCTAAAAAGTTCTGAGTCCTACCGTCACTAAAAAGTTATAAGTCCTACCAGCACTAAAAAGTTATAAGTACTACCAACACTAAAAAGTTCTGAGTCCTACCGACACTAAAAAGTTATAAGTCCTACCAGCACTAAAAAGTTCTGAGTCCTACCAACACTAAAAAGTTATAAGTCCTACCAACACTAAAAAGTTATAAGTACTACCAACCCTAAAAAGTTATAAGTCCTACCAGCACTAAAACGTTATAAGTCCTACCAACACTAAAAAGTTCTGAGTACTACCAACCCTAAAAAGTTATAAGTCCTACCAACAATAAAAAGTTCTGAGTCCTACCAACCCTAAAAAGTTCTGAGTCCTACCGTCACTAAAAAGTTATAAGTCCTACCAGCACTAAAAAGTTATAAGTACTACCAACACTAAAAAGTTATAAGTACTACTAACCCTAAAAAGAAGTCCTACCAGCGCTAAAACGTTATAAGTCCTAACAACACTAACAAGTTATAAGTCCTACCAATACTAAAACGTTATAAGTCCTAACAACACTAAAAAGTTATAAGTCCTACCAACACTAAAAAGTTATAAGTACTACCAACCCTAAAAAGGTATAAGTCCTACCAGCGCTAAAACGTTATAAGTCCTACCAACACTAAAAAGTTCTGAGTCCTACCAACCCTAAAAAGTTCTGAGTCCTACCAACACTAAAAAGTTCTGAGTCCTACCGACACTAAAAAGTTATAAGTCCTACCAGCACTAAAAAGTTCTGAGTCCTACCAACACTAAAAAGTTATAAGTCCTACCAACACTAAAAAGTTATAAGTACTACCAACCCTAAAAAGTTATAAGTCCTACCAGCACTAAAACGTTATAAGTCCTACCAACACTAAAAAGTTCTGAGTACTACCAACCCTAAAAAGTTATAAGTCCTACCAACAATAAAAAGTTCTGAGTCTTACCAACCCTAAAAAGTTCTGAGTCCTACCGTCACTAAAAAGTTATAAGTCCTACCAGCACTAAAAAGTTATAAGTACTACCAACACTAAAAAGTTCTGAGTCCTACCGACACTAAAAAGTTATAAGTCCTACCAGCACTAAAAAGTTCTGAGTCCTACCAACACTAAAAAGTTATAAGTCCTACCAACACTAAAAAGTTATAAGTACTACCAACCCTAAAAAGTTATAAGTCCTACCAGCACTAAAACGTTATAAGTCCTACCAACACTAAAAAGTTCTGAGTACTACCAACCCTAAAAAGTTATAAGTCCTACCAACAATAAAAAGTTCTGAGTCCTACCAACCCTAAAAAGTTCTGAGTCCTACCGTCACTAAAAAGTTATAAGTCCTACCAGCACTAAAAAGTTATAAGTACTACCAACACTAAAAAGTTATAAGTACTACTAACCCTAAAAAGAAGTCCTACCAGCGCTAAAACGTTATAAGTCCTAACAACACTAACAAGTTATAAGTCCTACCAACACTAAAACGTTATAAGTCCTAACAACACTAAAAAGTTATAAGTCCTACCAACACTAAAAAGTTATAAGTACTACCAACCCTAAAAAGGTATAAGTCCTACCAGCGCTAAAACGTTATAAGTCCTACCAACACTAAAAAGTTCTGAGTCCTACCAACCCTAAAAAGTTCTGAGTCCTACCAACACTAAAAAGTTCTGAGTCCTACCGACACTAAAAAGTTATAAGTCCTACCAGCACTAAAAAGTTCTGAGTCCTACCAACACTAAAAAGTTATAAGTCCTACCAACACTAAAAAGTTATAAGTACTACCAACCCTAAAAAGTTATAAGTCCTACCAGCACTAAAACGTTATAAGTCCTACCAACACTAAAAAGTTCTGAGTACTACCAACCCTAAAAAGTTATAAGTCCTACCAACAATAAAAAGTTCTGAGTCTTACCAACCCTAAAAAGTTCTGAGTCCTACCGTCACTAAAAAGTTATAAGTCCTACCAGCACTAAAAAGTTATAAGTACTACCAACACTAAAAAGTTATAAGTACTACTAACCCTAAAAAGAAGTCCTACCAGCGCTAAAACGTTATAAGTCCTAACAACACTAACAAGTTATAAGTCCTACCAACACTAAAACGTTATAAGTCCTAACAACACTAAAAAGTTATAAGTCCTACCAACACTAAAAAGTTATAAGTACTACCAACCCTAAAAAGGTATAAGTCCTACCAGCGCTAAAACGTTATAAGTCCTACCAACACTAAAAAGTTCTGAGTCCTACCAACCCTAAAAAGTTCTGAGTCCTACCAACACTAAAAAGTTCTGAGTCCTACCGACACTAAAAAGTTATAAGTCCTACCAGCACTAAAAAGTTCTGAGTCCTACCAACACTAAAAAGTTATAAGTCCTACCAACACTAAAAAGTTATAAGTACTACCAACCCTAAAAAGTTATAAGTCCTACCAGCACTAAAACGTTATAAGTCCTACCAACACTAAAAAGTTCTGAGTACTACCAACCCTAAAAAGTTATAAGTCCTACCAACAATAAAAAGTTCTGAGTCTTACCAACCCTAAAAAGTTCTGAGTCCTACCGTCACTAAAAAGTTATAAGTCCTACCAGCACTAAAAAGTTATAAGTACTACCAACACTAAAAAGTTCTGAGTCCTACCGACACTAAAAAGTTATAAGTCCTACCAGCACTAAAAAGTTATAAGTACTACCAACACTAAAAAGTTCTGAGTCCTACCGACACTAAAAAGTTATAAGTCCTACCAGCACTAAAAAGTTCTGAGTCCTACCAACACTAAAAAGTTATAAGTCCTACCAACACTAAAAAGTTATAAGTACTACCAACCCTAAAAAGTTATAAGTCCTACCAGCACTAAAACGTTATAAGTCCTACCAACACTAAAAAGTTCTGAGTACTACCAACCCTAAAAAGTTATAAGTCCTACCAACAATAAAAAGTTCTGAGTCCTACCAACCCTAAAAAGTTCTGAGTCCTACCGTCACTAAAAAGTTATAAGTCCTACCAGCACTAAAAAGTTATAAGTACTACCAACACTAAAAAGTTATAAGTACTACTAACCCTAAAAAGAAGTCCTACCAGCGCTAAAACGTTATAAGTCCTAACAACACTAACAAGTTATAAGTCCTACCAACACTAAAACGTTATAAGTCCTAACAACACTAAAAAGTTATAAGTCCTACCAACACTAAAAAGTTATAAGTACTACCAACCCTAAAAAGGTATAAGTCCTACCAGCGCTAAAACGTTATAAGTCCTACCAACACTAAAAAGTTCTGAGTCCTACCAACCCTAAAAAGTTCTGAGTCCTACCAACACTAAAAAGTTCTGAGTCCTACCGACACTAAAAAGTTATAAGTCCTACCAGCACTAAAAAGTTCTGAGTCCTACCAACACTAAAAAGTTATAAGTCCTACCAACACTAAAAAGTTATAAGTACTACCAACCCTAAAAAGTTATAAGTCCTACCAGCACTAAAACGTTATAAGTCCTACCAACACTAAAAAGTTCTGAGTACTACCAACCCTAAAAAGTTATAAGTCCTACCAACAATAAAAAGTTCTGAGTCTTACCAACCCTAAAAAGTTCTGAGTCCTACCGTCACTAAAAAGTTATAAGTCCTACCAGCACTAAAAAGTTATAAGTACTACCAACACTAAAAAGTTCTGAGTCCTACCGACACTAAAAAGTTATAAGTCCTACCAGCACTAAAAAGTTCTGAGTCCTACCAACACTAAAAAGTTATAAGTCCTACCAACACTAAAAAGTTATAAGTACTACCAACCCTAAAAAGTTATAAGTCCTACCAGCACTAAAACGTTATAAGTCCTACCAACACTAAAAAGTTCTGAGTACTACCAACCCTAAAAAGTTATAAGTCCTACCAACAATAAAAAGTTATAAGTCCTACCAACACTAAAAAGTTCTGAGTACTACCAACCCTAAAAAGTTATAAGTCCTACCAACAATAAAAAGTTCTGAGTCTTACCAACCCTAAAAAGTTCTGAGTCCTACCGTCACTAAAAAGTTATAAGTCCTACCAGCACTAAAAAGTTATAAGTCCTACCAACACTAAAAAGTTCTGAGTCCTACCGACACTAAAAAGTTATAAGTCCTACCAACCCTAAAAAGTTCTGAGTCCTAACGTCACTAAAAAGTTACAAGTCCTACCAGCACTAAAAGTTACAAGTCCTACCAGCACTAAAACGTTATAAGTCCTACCAACAATAAAAAGTTCTGAGTCCTACCAACCCTAAAAAGTTCTGAGTCCTACCGTCACTAAAAAGTTATAAGTCCTACCAGCACTAAAAAGTTATAAGTCCTACCAACACTAAAAAGTTATAAGTACTACTAACCCTAAAAAGAAGTCCTACCAGCGCTAAAACGTTATAAGTCCTAACAACACTAACAAGTTATAAGTCCTACCAATACTAAAACGTTATAAGTCCTAACAACACTAAAAAGTTATAAGTCCTACCAACACTAAAAAGTTATAAGTACTACCAACCCTAAAAAGGTATAAGTCCTACCAGCGCTAAAACGTTATAAGTCCTACCAACACTAAAAAGTTCTGAGTCCTACCAACCCTAAAAAGTTCTGAGTCCTACCAACACTAAAAAGTTCTGAGTCCTACCGACACTAAAAAGTTATAAGTCCTACCAGCACTAAAAAGTTCTGAGTCCTACCAACACTAAAAAGTTATAAGTCCTACCAACACTAAAAAGTTATAAGTACTACCAACCCTAAAAAGTTATAAGTCCTACCAGCACTAAAACGTTATAAGTCCTACCAACACTAAAAAGTTCTGAGTACTACCAACCCTAAAAAGTTATAAGTCCTACCAACAATAAAAAGTTCTGAGTCTTACCAACCCTAAAAAGTTCTGAGTCCTACCGTCACTAAAAAGTTATAAGTCCTACCAGCACTAAAAAGTTATAAGTACTACCAACACTAAAAAGTTCTGAGTCCTACCGACACTAAAAAGTTATAAGTCCTACCAGCACTAAAAAGTTCTGAGTCCTACCAACACTAAAAAGTTATAAGTCCTACCAACACTAAAAAGTTATAAGTACTACCAACCCTAAAAAGTTATAAGTCCTACCAGCACTAAAACGTTATAAGTCCTACCAACACTAAAAAGTTCTGAGTACTACCAACCCTAAAAAGTTATAAGTCCTACCAACAATAAAAAGTTCTGAGTCCTACCAACCCTAAAAAGTTCTGAGTCCTACCGTCACTAAAAAGTTATAAGTCCTACCAGCACTAAAAAGTTATAAGTACTACCAACACTAAAAAGTTATAAGTACTACTAACCCTAAAAAGAAGTCCTACCAGCGCTAAAACGTTATAAGTCCTAACAACACTAACAAGTTATAAGTCCTACCAACACTAAAACGTTATAAGTCCTAACAACACTAAAAAGTTATAAGTCCTACCAACACTAAAAAGTTATAAGTACTACCAACCCTAAAAAGGTATAAGTCCTACCAGCGCTAAAACGTTATAAGTCCTACCAACACTAAAAAGTTCTGAGTCCTACCAACCCTAAAAAGTTCTGAGTCCTACCAACACTAAAAAGTTCTGAGTCCTACCGACACTAAAAAGTTATAAGTCCTACCAGCACTAAAAAGTTCTGAGTCCTACCAACACTAAAAAGTTATAAGTCCTACCAACACTAAAAAGTTATAAGTACTACCAACCCTAAAAAGTTCTGAGTCTTACCAACCCTAAAAAGTTATAAGTCCTACCAGCACTAAAAAGTTATAAGTACTACCAACACTAAAAAGTTCTGAGTCCTACCGACACTAAAAAGTTATAAATCCTACCAGCACTAAAAAGTTCTGAGTCCTACCAACACTAAAAAGTTATAAGTCCTACCAACACTAAAAAGTTATAAGTACTAACAACCCTAAAAAGTTATAAGTCCTACCAGCACTAAAACGTTATAAGTCCTACCAACACTAAAAAGTTCTGAGTACTACCAACCCTAAAAAGTTATAAGTCCTACCAACAATAAAAAGTTCTGAGTCCTACCAACCCTAAAAAGTTCTGAGTCCTACCGTCACTAAAAAGTTATAAGTCCTACCAGCACTAAAAAGTTATAAGTACTACCAACACTAAAAAGTTATAAGTACTACTAACCCTAAAAAGAAGTCCTACCAGCGCTAAAACGTTATAAGTCCTAACAACACTAACAAGTTATAAGTCCTACCAACACTAAAACGTTATAAGTCCTAACAACACTAAAAAGTTATAAGTCCTACCAACACTAAAAAGTTCTGAGTCCTACCAACCCTAAAAAGTTCTGAGTCCTACCAACACTAAAAAGTTCTGAGTCCTACCGACACTAAAAAGTTATAAGTCCTACCAGCACTAAAAAGTTCTGAGTACTACCAACCCTAAAAAGTTATAAGTCCTACCAACAATAAAAAGTTCTGAGTCCTACCGTCACTAAAAAGTTATAAGTCCTACCAGCACTAAAAAGTTATAAGTACTACCAACACTAAAAAGTTCTGAGTCCTACCGACACTAAAAAGTTATAAGTCCTACCAACCCTAAAAAGTTATAAGTCCTACCAGCACTAAAACGTTATAAGTCCTACCAACACTAAAAAGTTCTGAGTCCTACCAACCCTAAAAAGTTATAAGTCCTACCAGCACTAAAACGTTATAAGTCCTACCAACACTAAAAAGTTCTGAGTCCTACCAACCCTAAAAAGTTCTGAGTCCTACCGTCACTAAAAAGTTATAAGTCCTACCAGCACTAAAAAGTTATAAGTACTACCAACACTAAAAAGTTCTGAGTCCTACCGACACTAAAAAGTTATAAGTCCTACCAACCCTAAAAAGTTCTGAGTCCTAACGTCACTAAAAAGTTACAAGTCCTACCAGCACTAAAAGTTACAAGTCCTACCAGCACTAAAACGTTATAAGTCCTACCAACAATAAAAAGTTCTGAGTCCTACCAACCCTAAAAAGTTCTGAGTCCTACCGTCACTAAAAAGTTATAAGTCCTACCAGCACTAAAAAGTTATAAGTCCTACCAACACTAAAAAGTTATAAGTACTACTAACCCTAAAAAGAAGTCCTACCAGCGCTAAAACGTTATAAGTCCTAACAACACTAACAAGTTATAAGTCCTACCAACACTAAAACGTTATAAGTCCTAACAACACTAAAAAGTTATAAGTCCTACCAACACTAAAAAGTTATAAGTCCTACCAACACTAAAAAGTTCTGAGTACTACCAACCCTAAAAAGTTATAAGTCCTACCAACAATAAAAAGTTCTGAGTCCTACCAACCCTAAAAAGTTCTGAGTCCTACCGTCACTAAAAAGTTATAAGTCCTACCAGCACTAAAAAGTTATAAGTACTACCAACACTAAAAAGTTCTGAGTCCTACCGACACTAAAAAGTTATAAGTCCTACCAACCCTAAAAAGTTATAAGTCCTACCAGCACTAAAACGTTATAAGTCCTACCAACACTAAAAAGTTCTGAGTCCTACCAACCCTAAAAAGTTCTGAGTCCTACCGTCACTAAAAAGTTATAAGTCCTACCAGCACTAAAAAGTTATAAGTACTACCAGCACTAAAAAGTTCTGAGTCCTACCAACACTAAAAAGTTATAAGTCCTACCAACACTAAAAAGTTATAAGTACTACCAACCCTAAAAAGTTCTGAGTCTTACCAACCCTAAAAAGTTATAAGTCCTACCAGCACTAAAAAGTTATAAGTACTACCAACACTAAAAAGTTCTGAGTCCTACCGACACTAAAAAGTTATAAATCCTACCAGCACTAAAAAGTTCTGAGTCCTACCAACACTAAAAAGTTATAAGTCCTACCAACACTAAAAAGTTATAAGTACTAACAACCCTAAAAAGTTATAAGTCCTACCAGCACTAAAACGTTATAAGTCCTACCAACACTAAAAAGTTCTGAGTACTACCAACCCTAAAAAGTTATAAGTCCTACCAACAATAAAAAGTTCTGAGTCCTACCAACCCTAAAAAGTTCTGAGTCCTACCGTCACTAAAAAGTTATAAGTCCTACCAGCACTAAAAAGTTATAAGTACTACCAACACTAAAAAGTTATAAGTACTACTAACCCTAAAAAGAAGTCCTACCAGCGCTAAAACGTTATAAGTCCTAACAACACTAACAAGTTATAAGTCCTACCAACACTAAAACGTTATAAGTCCTAACAACACTAAAAAGTTATAAGTCCTACCAACACTAAAAAGTTCTGAGTCCTACCAACCCTAAAAAGTTCTGAGTCCTACCAACACTAAAAAGTTCTGAGTCCTACCGACACTAAAAAGTTATAAGTCCTACCAGCACTAAAAAGTTCTGAGTACTACCAACCCTAAAAAGTTATAAGTCCTACCAACAATAAAAAGTTCTGAGTCCTACCGTCACTAAAAAGTTATAAGTCCTACCAGCACTAAAAAGTTATAAGTACTACCAACACTAAAAAGTTCTGAGTCCTACCGACACTAAAAAGTTATAAGTCCTACCAACCCTAAAAAGTTATAAGTCCTACCAGCACTAAAACGTTATAAGTCCTACCAACACTAAAAAGTTCTGAGTCCTACCAACCCTAAAAAGTTATAAGTCCTACCAGCACTAAAACGTTATAAGTCCTACCAACACTAAAAAGTTCTGAGTCCTACCAACCCTAAAAAGTTCTGAGTCCTACCGTCACTAAAAAGTTATAAGTCCTACCAGCACTAAAAAGTTATAAGTACTACCAACACTAAAAAGTTCTGAGTCCTACCGACACTAAAAAGTTATAAGTCCTACCAACCCTAAAAAGTTCTGAGTCCTAACGTCACTAAAAAGTTACAAGTCCTACCAGCACTAAAAGTTACAAGTCCTACCAGCACTAAAACGTTATAAGTCCTACCAACAATAAAAAGTTCTGAGTCCTACCAACCCTAAAAAGTTCTGAGTCCTACCGTCACTAAAAAGTTATAAGTCCTACCAGCACTAAAAAGTTATAAGTCCTACCAACACTAAAAAGTTATAAGTACTACTAACCCTAAAAAGAAGTCCTACCAGCGCTAAAACGTTATAAGTCCTAACAACACTAACAAGTTATAAGTCCTACCAACACTAAAACGTTATAAGTCCTAACAACACTAAAAAGTTATAAGTCCTACCAACACTAAAAAGTTATAAGTCCTACCAACACTAAAAAGTTCTGAGTACTACCAACCCTAAAAAGTTATAAGTCCTACCAACAATAAAAAGTTCTGAGTCCTACCAACCCTAAAAAGTTCTGAGTCCTACCGTCACTAAAAAGTTATAAGTCCTACCAGCACTAAAAAGTTATAAGTACTACCAACACTAAAAAGTTCTGAGTCCTACCGACACTAAAAAGTTATAAGTCCTACCAACCCTAAAAAGTTATAAGTCCTACCAGCACTAAAACGTTATAAGTCCTACCAACACTAAAAAGTTCTGAGTCCTACCAACCCTAAAAAGTTCTGAGTCCTACCGTCACTAAAAAGTTATAAGTCCTACCAGCACTAAAAAGTTATAAGTACTACCAACACTAAAAAGTTCTGAGTCCTACCGACACTAAAAAGTTATAAGTCCTACCAACCCTAAAAAGTTATAAGTCCTACCAGCACTAAAACGTTATAAGTCCTACCAACACTAAAAAGTTCTGAGTCCTACCAACCCTAAAAAGTTATAAGTCCTACCAGCACTAAAACGTTATAAGTCCTACCAACACTAAAAAGTTCTGAGTCCTACCGACACTAAAAAGTTATAAGTCCTACCAACCCTAAAAAGTTCTGAGTCCTAACGTCACTAAAAAGTTACAAGTCCTACCAGCACTAAAAGTTACAAGTCCTACCAGCACTAAAACGTTATAAGTCCTACCAACAATAAAAAGTTCTGAGTCCTACCAACCCTAAAAAGTTCTGAGTCCTACCGTCACTAAAAAGTTATAAGTCCTACCAGCACTAAAAAGTTATAAGTCCTACCAACACTAAAAAGTTATAAGTACTACTAACCCTAAAAAGAAGTCCTACCAGCGCTAAAACGTTATAAGTCCTAACAACACTAACAAGTTATAAGTCCTACCAATACTAAAACGTTATAAGTCCTAACAACACTAAAAAGTTATAAGTCCTACCAACACTAAAAAGTTATAAGTACTACCAACCCTAAAAAGGTATAAGTCCTACCAGCGCTAAAACGTTATAAGTCCTACCAACACTAAAAAGTTCTGAGTCCTACCAACCCTAAAAAGTTCTGAGTCCTACCAACACTAAAAAGTTCTGAGTCCTACCGACACTAAAAAGTTATAAGTCCTACCAGCACTAAAAAGTTCTGAGTCCTACCAACACTAAAAAGTTATAAGTCCTACCAACACTAAAAAGTTATAAGTACTACCAACCCTAAAAAGTTATAAGTCCTACCAGCACTAAAACGTTATAAGTCCTACCAACACTAAAAAGTTCTGAGTACTACCAACCCTAAAAAGTTATAAGTCCTACCAACAATAAAAAGTTCTGAGTCTTACCAACCCTAAAAAGTTCTGAGTCCTACCGTCACTAAAAAGTTATAAGTCCTACCAGCACTAAAAAGTTATAAGTACTACCAACACTAAAAAGTTCTGAGTCCTACCGACACTAAAAAGTTATAAGTCCTACCAGCACTAAAAAGTTCTGAGTCCTACCAACACTAAAAAGTTATAAGTCCTACCAACACTAAAAAGTTATAAGTACTACCAACCCTAAAAAGTTATAAGTCCTACCAGCACTAAAACGTTATAAGTCCTACCAACACTAAAAAGTTCTGAGTACTACCAACCCTAAAAAGTTATAAGTCCTACCAACAATAAAAAGTTCTGAGTCCTACCAACCCTAAAAAGTTCTGAGTCCTACCGTCACTAAAAAGTTATAAGTCCTACCAGCACTAAAAAGTTATAAGTACTACCAACACTAAAAAGTTATAAGTACTACTAACCCTAAAAAGAAGTCCTACCAGCGCTAAAACGTTATAAGTCCTAACAACACTAACAAGTTATAAGTCCTACCAACACTAAAACGTTATAAGTCCTAACAACACTAAAAAGTTATAAGTCCTACCAACACTAAAAAGTTATAAGTACTACCAACCCTAAAAAGGTATAAGTCCTACCAGCGCTAAAACGTTATAAGTCCTACCAACACTAAAAAGTTCTGAGTCCTACCAACCCTAAAAAGTTCTGAGTCCTACCAACACTAAAAAGTTCTGAGTCCTACCGACACTAAAAAGTTATAAGTCCTACCAGCACTAAAAAGTTCTGAGTCCTACCAACACTAAAAAGTTATAAGTCCTACCAACACTAAAAAGTTATAAGTACTACCAACCCTAAAAAGTTATAAGTCCTACCAGCACTAAAACGTTATAAGTCCTACCAACACTAAAAAGTTCTGAGTACTACCAACCCTAAAAAGTTATAAGTCCTACCAACAATAAAAAGTTCTGAGTCTTACCAACCCTAAAAAGTTCTGAGTCCTACCGTCACTAAAAAGTTATAAGTCCTACCAGCACTAAAACGTTATAAGTCCTACCAACACTAAAAAGTTCTGAGTCCTACCAACCCTAAAAAGTTATAAGTCCTACCAGCACTAAAACGTTATAAGTCCTACCAACACTAAAAAGTTCTGAGTCCTACCAACCCTAAAAAGTTCTGAGTCCTACCGTCACTAAAAAGTTATAAGTCCTACCAGCACTAAAAAGTTATAAGTACTACCAACACTAAAAAGTTCTGAGTCCTACCGACACTAAAAAGTTATAAGTCCTACCAACCCTAAAAAGTTATAAGTCCTACCAGCACTAAAACGTTATAAGTCCTACCAACACTAAAAAGTTCTGAGTCCTACCAACCCTAAAAAGTTATAAGTCCTACCAGCACTAAAACGTTATAAGTCCTACCAACACTAAAAATTTCTGAGTCCTACCAACCCTAAAAAGTTCTGAGTCCTACCGTCACTAAAAAGTTATAAGTCCTACCAGCACTAAAAAGTTATAAGTACTACCAACACTAAAAAGTTCTGAGTCCTACCGACACTAAAAAGTTATAAGTCCTACCAACCCTAAAAAGTTCTGAGTCCTAACGTCACTAAAAAGTTACAAGTCCTACCAGCACTAAAAGTTATAAGTCCTACCAGCACTAAAACGTTATAAGTCCTACCAACAATAAAAAGTTCTGAGTCCTACCAACCCTAAAAAGTTCTGAGTCCTACCGTCACTAAAAAGTTATAAGTCCTACCAGCACTAAAAAGTTATAAGTCCTACCAACACTAAAAAGTTATAAGTACTACTAACCCTAAAAAGAAGTCCTACCAGCGCTAAAACGTTATAAGTCCTAACAACACTAACAAGTTATAAGTCCTACCAACACTAAAACGTTATAAGTCCTAACAACACTAAAAAGTTATAAGTCCTACCAACACTAAAAAGTTATAAGTCCTACCAACACTAAAAAGTTATAAGTACTACCAACCCTAAAAAGTTATAAGTCCTACCAGCACTAAAACGTTATAAGTCCTACCAACACTAAAAAGTTCTGAGTACTACCAACCCTAAAAAGTTATAAGTCCTACCAACAATAAAAAGTTCTGAGTCCTACCAACCCTAAAAAGTTCTGAGTCCTACCGTCACTAAAAAGTTATAAGTCCTACCAGCACTAAAAAGTTATAAGTACTACCAACACTAAAAAGTTCTGAGTCCTACCGACACTAAAAAGTTATAAGTCCTACCAACCCTAAAAAGTTATAAGTCCTACCAGCACTAAAACGTTATAAGTCCTACCAACACTAAAAAGTTCTGAGTCCTACCAACCCTAAAAAGTTCTGAGTCCTACCGTCACTAAAAAGTTATAAGTCCTACCAGCACTAAAAAGTTATAAGTACTACCAACACTAAAAAGTTCTGAGTCCTACCGACACTAAAAAGTTATAAGTCCTACCAACCCTAAAAAGTTATAAGTCCAACCAGCACTAAAACGTTATAAGTCCTACCAACACTAAAAAGTTCTGAGTCCTACCAACCCTAAAAAGTTATAAGTCCTACCAGCACTAAAACGTTATAAGTCCTACCAACACTAAAAAGTTCTGAGTCCTACCGACACTAAAAAGTTATAAGTCCTACCAACCCTAAAAAGTTCTGAGTCCTAACGTCACTAAAAAGTTACAAGTCCTACCAGCACTAAAAGTTACAAGTCCTACCAGCACTAAAACGTTATAAGTCCTACCAACAATAAAAAGTTCTGAGTCCTACCAACCCTAAAAAGTTCTGAGTCCTACCGTCACTAAAAAGTTATAAGTCCTACCAGCACTAAAAAGTTATAAGTCCTACCAACACTAAAAAGTTATAAGTACTACTAACCCTAAAAAGAAGTCCTACCAGCGCTAAAACGTTATAAGTCCTAACAACACTAACAAGTTATAAGTCCTACCAATACTAAAACGTTATAAGTCCTAACAACACTAAAAAGTTATAAGTCCTACCAACACTAAAAAGTTATAAGTACTACCAACCCTAAAAAGTTATAAGTCCTACCAGCGCTAAAACGTTATAAGTCCTACCAACACTAAAAAGTTCTGAGTCCTACCAACCCTAAAAAGTTCTGAGTCCTACCAACACTAAAAAGTTCTGAGTCCTACCGACACTAAAAAGTTATAAGTCCTACCAGCACTAAAAAGTTCTGAGTCCTACCAACACTAAAAAGTTATAAGTCCTACCAACACTAAAAAGTTATAAGTACTACCAACCCTAAAAAGTTATAAGTCCTACCAGCACTAAAACGTTATAAGTCCTACCAACACTAAAAAGTTCTGAGTACTACCAACCCTAAAAAGTTATAAGTCCTACCAACAATAAAAAGTTCTGAGTCTTACCAACCCTAAAAAGTTCTGAGTCCTACCGTCACTAAAAAGTTATAAGTCCTACCAGCACTAAAAAGTTATAAGTCCTACCAACACTAAAAAGTTCTGAGTCCTACCGACACTAAAAAGTTATAAGTCCTACCAACCCTAAAAAGTTATAAGTCCTACCAACCCTAAAAAGTTCTGAGTCCTAACGTCACTAAAAAGTTACAAGTCCTACCAGCACTAAAACGTTATAAGTCCTACCAACAATAAAAAGTTCTGAGTCCTACCAACCCTAAAAAGTTCTGAGTCCTACCGTCACTAAAAAGTTATAAGTCCTACCAGCACTAAAAAGTTATAAGTCCTACCAACACTAAAAAGTTATAAGTACTACTAACCCTAAAAAGAAGTCCTACCAGCGCTAAAACGTTATAAGTCCTAACAACACTAACAAGTTATAAGTCCTACCAATACTAAAACGTTATAAGTCCTAACAACACTAAAAAGTTATAAGTCCTACCAACACTAAAAAGTTATAAGTACTACCAACCCTAAAAAGGTATAAGTCCTACCAGCGCTAAAACGTTATAAGTCCTACCAACACTAAAAAGTTCTGAGTCCTACCAACCCTAAAAAGTTCTGAGTCCTACCAACACTAAAAAGTTCTGAGTCCTACCGACACTAAAAAGTTATAAGTCCTACCAGCACTAAAAAGTTCTGAGTCCTACCAACACTAAAAAGTTATAAGTCCTACCAACACTAAAAAGTTATAAGTACTACCAACCCTAAAAAGTTATAAGTCCTACCAGCACTAAAACGTTATAAGTCCTACCAACACTAAAAAGTTCTGAGTACTACCAACCCTAAAAAGTTATAAGTCCTACCAACAATAAAAAGTTCTGAGTCTTACCAACCCTAAAAAGTTCTGAGTCCTACCGTCACTAAAAAGTTATAAGTCCTACCAGCACTAAAAAGTTATAAGTACTACCAACACTAAAAAGTTCTGAGTCCTACCGACACTAAAAAGTTATAAGTCCTACCAGCACTAAAAAGTTCTGAGTCCTACCAACACTAAAAAGTTATAAGTCCTACCAACACTAAAAAGTTATAAGTACTACCAACCCTAAAAAGTTATAAGTCCTACCAGCACTAAAACGTTATAAGTCCTACCAACACTAAAAAGTTCTGAGTACTACCAACCCTAAAAAGTTATAAGTCCTACCAACAATAAAAAGTTCTGAGTCCTACCAACCCTAAAAAGTTCTGAGTCCTACCGTCACTAAAAAGTTATAAGTCCTACCAGCACTAAAAAGTTATAAGTACTACCAACACTAAAAAGTTATAAGTACTACTAACCCTAAAAAGAAGTCCTACCAGCGCTAAAACGTTATAAGTCCTAACAACACTAACAAGTTATAAGTCCTACCAATACTAAAACGTTATAAGTCCTAACAACACTAAAAAGTTATAAGTCCTACCAACACTAAAAAGTTATAAGTACTACCAACCCTAAAAAGGTATAAGTCCTACCAGCGCTAAAACGTTATAAGTCCTACCAACACTAAAAAGTTCTGAGTCCTACCAACCCTAAAAAGTTCTGAGTCCTACCAACACTAAAAAGTTCTGAGTCCTACCGACACTAAAAAGTTATAAGTCCTACCAGCACTAAAAAGTTCTGAGTCCTACCAACACTAAAAAGTTATAAGTCCTACCAACACTAAAAAGTTATAAGTACTACCAACCCTAAAAAGTTATAAGTCCTACCAGCACTAAAACGTTATAAGTCCTACCAACACTAAAAAGTTCTGAGTACTACCAACCCTAAAAAGTTATAAGTCCTACCAACAATAAAAAGTTCTGAGTCTTACCAACCCTAAAAAGTTCTGAGTCCTACCGTCACTAAAAAGTTATAAGTCCTACCAGCACTAAAAAGTTATAAGTACTACCAACACTAAAAAGTTCTGAGTCCTACCGACACTAAAAAGTTATAAGTCCTACCAGCACTAAAAAGTTCTGAGTCCTACCAACACTAAAAAGTTATAAGTCCTACCAACACTAAAAAGTTATAAGTACTACCAACCCTAAAAAGTTATAAGTCCTACCAGCACTAAAACGTTATAAGTCCTACCAACACTAAAAAGTTCTGAGTACTACCAACCCTAAAAAGTTATAAGTCCTACCAACAATAAAAAGTTCTGAGTCCTACCAACCCTAAAAAGTTCTGAGTCCTACCGTCACTAAAAAGTTATAAGTCCTACCAGCACTAAAAAGTTATAAGTACTACCAACACTAAAAAGTTATAAGTACTACTAACCCTAAAAAGAAGTCCTACCAGCGCTAAAACGTTATAAGTCCTAACAACACTAACAAGTTATAAGTCCTACCAACACTAAAACGTTATAAGTCCTAACAACACTAAAAAGTTATAAGTCCTACCAACACTAAAAAGTTATAAGTACTACCAACCCTAAAAAGGTATAAGTCCTACCAGCGCTAAAACGTTATAAGTCCTACCAACACTAAAAAGTTCTGAGTCCTACCAACCCTAAAAAGTTCTGAGTCCTACCAACACTAAAAAGTTCTGAGTCCTACCGACACTAAAAAGTTATAAGTCCTACCAGCACTAAAAAGTTCTGAGTCCTACCAACACTAAAAAGTTATAAGTCCTACCAACACTAAAAAGTTATAAGTACTACCAACCCTAAAAAGTTATAAGTCCTACCAGCACTAAAACGTTATAAGTCCTACCAACACTAAAAAGTTCTGAGTACTACCAACCCTAAAAAGTTATAAGTCCTACCAACAATAAAAAGTTCTGAGTCTTACCAACCCTAAAAAGTTCTGAGTCCTACCGTCACTAAAAAGTTATAAGTCCTACCAGCACTAAAAAGTTATAAGTACTACCAACACTAAAAAGTTATAAGTACTACTAACCCTAAAAAGAAGTCCTACCAGCGCTAAAACGTTATAAGTCCTAACAACACTAACAAGTTATAAGTCCTACCAACACTAAAACGTTATAAGTCCTAACAACACTAAAAAGTTATAAGTCCTACCAACACTAAAAAGTTATAAGTACTACCAACCCTAAAAAGGTATAAGTCCTACCAGCGCTAAAACGTTATAAGTCCTACCAACACTAAAAAGTTCTGAGTCCTACCAACCCTAAAAAGTTCTGAGTCCTACCAACACTAAAAAGTTCTGAGTCCTACCGACACTAAAAAGTTATAAGTCCTACCAGCACTAAAAAGTTCTGAGTCCTACCAACACTAAAAAGTTATAAGTCCTACCAACACTAAAAAGTTATAAGTACTACCAACCCTAAAAAGTTATAAGTCCTACCAGCACTAAAACGTTATAAGTCCTACCAACACTAAAAAGTTCTGAGTACTACCAACCCTAAAAAGTTATAAGTCCTACCAACAATAAAAAGTTCTGAGTCTTACCAACCCTAAAAAGTTCTGAGTCCTACCGTCACTAAAAAGTTATAAGTCCTACCAGCACTAAAAAGTTATAAGTACTACCAACACTAAAAAGTTCTGAGTCCTACCGACACTAAAAAGTTATAAGTCCTACCAGCACTAAAAAGTTATAAGTACTACCAACACTAAAAAGTTCTGAGTCCTACCGACACTAAAAAGTTATAAGTCCTACCAGCACTAAAAAGTTCTGAGTCCTACCAACACTAAAAAGTTATAAGTCCTACCAACACTAAAAAGTTATAAGTACTACCAACCCTAAAAAGTTATAAGTCCTACCAGCACTAAAACGTTATAAGTCCTACCAACACTAAAAAGTTCTGAGTACTACCAACCCTAAAAAGTTATAAGTCCTACCAACAATAAAAAGTTCTGAGTCCTACCAACCCTAAAAAGTTCTGAGTCCTACCGTCACTAAAAAGTTATAAGTCCTACCAGCACTAAAAAGTTATAAGTACTACCAACACTAAAAAGTTATAAGTACTACTAACCCTAAAAAGAAGTCCTACCAGCGCTAAAACGTTATAAGTCCTAACAACACTAACAAGTTATAAGTCCTACCAACACTAAAACGTTATAAGTCCTAACAACACTAAAAAGTTATAAGTCCTACCAACACTAAAAAGTTATAAGTACTACCAACCCTAAAAAGGTATAAGTCCTACCAGCGCTAAAACGTTATAAGTCCTACCAACACTAAAAAGTTCTGAGTCCTACCAACCCTAAAAAGTTCTGAGTCCTACCAACACTAAAAAGTTCTGAGTCCTACCGACACTAAAAAGTTATAAGTCCTACCAGCACTAAAAAGTTCTGAGTCCTACCAACACTAAAAAGTTATAAGTCCTACCAACACTAAAAAGTTATAAGTACTACCAACCCTAAAAAGTTATAAGTCCTACCAGCACTAAAACGTTATAAGTCCTACCAACACTAAAAAGTTCTGAGTACTACCAACCCTAAAAAGTTATAAGTCCTACCAACAATAAAAAGTTCTGAGTCTTACCAACCCTAAAAAGTTCTGAGTCCTACCGTCACTAAAAAGTTATAAGTCCTACCAGCACTAAAAAGTTATAAGTACTACCAACACTAAAAAGTTCTGAGTCCTACCGACACTAAAAAGTTATAAGTCCTACCAGCACTAAAAAGTTCTGAGTCCTACCAACACTAAAAAGTTATAAGTCCTACCAACACTAAAAAGTTATAAGTACTACCAACCCTAAAAAGTTATAAGTCCTACCAGCACTAAAACGTTATAAGTCCTACCAACACTAAAAAGTTCTGAGTACTACCAACCCTAAAAAGTTATAAGTCCTACCAACAATAAAAAGTTATAAGTCCTACCAACACTAAAAAGTTCTGAGTACTACCAACCCTAAAAAGTTATAAGTCCTACCAACAATAAAAAGTTCTGAGTCTTACCAACCCTAAAAAGTTCTGAGTCCTACCGTCACTAAAAAGTTATAAGTCCTACCAGCACTAAAAAGTTATAAGTCCTACCAACACTAAAAAGTTCTGAGTCCTACCGACACTAAAAAGTTATAAGTCCTACCAACCCTAAAAAGTTCTGAGTCCTAACGTCACTAAAAAGTTACAAGTCCTACCAGCACTAAAAGTTACAAGTCCTACCAGCACTAAAACGTTATAAGTCCTACCAACAATAAAAAGTTCTGAGTCCTACCAACCCTAAAAAGTTCTGAGTCCTACCGTCACTAAAAAGTTATAAGTCCTACCAGCACTAAAAAGTTATAAGTCCTACCAACACTAAAAAGTTATAAGTACTACTAACCCTAAAAAGAAGTCCTACCAGCGCTAAAACGTTATAAGTCCTAACAACACTAACAAGTTATAAGTCCTACCAATACTAAAACGTTATAAGTCCTAACAACACTAAAAAGTTATAAGTCCTACCAACACTAAAAAGTTATAAGTACTACCAACCCTAAAAAGGTATAAGTCCTACCAGCGCTAAAACGTTATAAGTCCTACCAACACTAAAAAGTTCTGAGTCCTACCAACCCTAAAAAGTTCTGAGTCCTACCAACACTAAAAAGTTCTGAGTCCTACCGACACTAAAAAGTTATAAGTCCTACCAGCACTAAAAAGTTCTGAGTCCTACCAACACTAAAAAGTTATAAGTCCTACCAACACTAAAAAGTTATAAGTACTACCAACCCTAAAAAGTTATAAGTCCTACCAGCACTAAAACGTTATAAGTCCTACCAACACTAAAAAGTTCTGAGTACTACCAACCCTAAAAAGTTATAAGTCCTACCAACAATAAAAAGTTCTGAGTCTTACCAACCCTAAAAAGTTCTGAGTCCTACCGTCACTAAAAAGTTATAAGTCCTACCAGCACTAAAAAGTTATAAGTACTACCAACACTAAAAAGTTCTGAGTCCTACCGACACTAAAAAGTTATAAGTCCTACCAGCACTAAAAAGTTCTGAGTCCTACCAACACTAAAAAGTTATAAGTCCTACCAACACTAAAAAGTTATAAGTACTACCAACCCTAAAAAGTTATAAGTCCTACCAGCACTAAAACGTTATAAGTCCTACCAACACTAAAAAGTTCTGAGTACTACCAACCCTAAAAAGTTATAAGTCCTACCAACAATAAAAAGTTCTGAGTCCTACCAACCCTAAAAAGTTCTGAGTCCTACCGTCACTAAAAAGTTATAAGTCCTACCAGCACTAAAAAGTTATAAGTACTACCAACACTAAAAAGTTATAAGTACTACTAACCCTAAAAAGAAGTCCTACCAGCGCTAAAACGTTATAAGTCCTAACAACACTAACAAGTTATAAGTCCTACCAACACTAAAACGTTATAAGTCCTAACAACACTAAAAAGTTATAAGTCCTACCAACACTAAAAAGTTATAAGTACTACCAACCCTAAAAAGGTATAAGTCCTACCAGCGCTAAAACGTTATAAGTCCTACCAACACTAAAAAGTTCTGAGTCCTACCAACCCTAAAAAGTTCTGAGTCCTACCAACACTAAAAAGTTCTGAGTCCTACCGACACTAAAAAGTTATAAGTCCTACCAGCACTAAAAAGTTCTGAGTCCTACCAACACTAAAAAGTTATAAGTCCTACCAACACTAAAAAGTTATAAGTACTACCAACCCTAAAAAGTTCTGAGTCTTACCAACCCTAAAAAGTTATAAGTCCTACCAGCACTAAAAAGTTATAAGTACTACCAACACTAAAAAGTTCTGAGTCCTACCGACACTAAAAAGTTATAAATCCTACCAGCACTAAAAAGTTCTGAGTCCTACCAACACTAAAAAGTTATAAGTCCTACCAACACTAAAAAGTTATAAGTACTAACAACCCTAAAAAGTTATAAGTCCTACCAGCACTAAAACGTTATAAGTCCTACCAACACTAAAAAGTTCTGAGTACTACCAACCCTAAAAAGTTATAAGTCCTACCAACAATAAAAAGTTCTGAGTCCTACCAACCCTAAAAAGTTCTGAGTCCTACCGTCACTAAAAAGTTATAAGTCCTACCAGCACTAAAAAGTTATAAGTACTACCAACACTAAAAAGTTATAAGTACTACTAACCCTAAAAAGAAGTCCTACCAGCGCTAAAACGTTATAAGTCCTAACAACACTAACAAGTTATAAGTCCTACCAACACTAAAACGTTATAAGTCCTAACAACACTAAAAAGTTATAAGTCCTACCAACACTAAAAAGTTCTGAGTCCTACCAACCCTAAAAAGTTCTGAGTCCTACCAACACTAAAAAGTTCTGAGTCCTACCGACACTAAAAAGTTATAAGTCCTACCAGCACTAAAAAGTTCTGAGTACTACCAACCCTAAAAAGTTATAAGTCCTACCAACAATAAAAAGTTCTGAGTCCTACCGTCACTAAAAAGTTATAAGTCCTACCAGCACTAAAAAGTTATAAGTACTACCAACACTAAAAAGTTCTGAGTCCTACCGACACTAAAAAGTTATAAGTCCTACCAACCCTAAAAAGTTATAAGTCCTACCAGCACTAAAACGTTATAAGTCCTACCAACACTAAAAAGTTCTGAGTCCTACCAACCCTAAAAAGTTATAAGTCCTACCAGCACTAAAACGTTATAAGTCCTACCAACACTAAAAAGTTCTGAGTCCTACCAACCCTAAAAAGTTCTGAGTCCTACCGTCACTAAAAAGTTATAAGTCCTACCAGCACTAAAAAGTTATAAGTACTACCAACACTAAAAAGTTCTGAGTCCTACCGACACTAAAAAGTTATAAGTCCTACCAACCCTAAAAAGTTCTGAGTCCTAACGTCACTAAAAAGTTACAAGTCCTACCAGCACTAAAAGTTACAAGTCCTACCAGCACTAAAACGTTATAAGTCCTACCAACAATAAAAAGTTCTGAGTCCTACCAACCCTAAAAAGTTCTGAGTCCTACCGTCACTAAAAAGTTATAAGTCCTACCAGCACTAAAAAGTTATAAGTCCTACCAACACTAAAAAGTTATAAGTACTACTAACCCTAAAAAGAAGTCCTACCAGCGCTAAAACGTTATAAGTCCTAACAACACTAACAAGTTATAAGTCCTACCAACACTAAAACGTTATAAGTCCTAACAACACTAAAAAGTTATAAGTCCTACCAACACTAAAAAGTTATAAGTCCTACCAACACTAAAAAGTTCTGAGTACTACCAACCCTAAAAAGTTATAAGTCCTACCAACAATAAAAAGTTCTGAGTCCTACCAACCCTAAAAAGTTCTGAGTCCTACCGTCACTAAAAAGTTATAAGTCCTACCAGCACTAAAAAGTTATAAGTACTACCAACACTAAAAAGTTCTGAGTCCTACCGACACTAAAAAGTTATAAGTCCTACCAACCCTAAAAAGTTATAAGTCCTACCAGCACTAAAACGTTATAAGTCCTACCAACACTAAAAAGTTCTGAGTCCTACCAACCCTAAAAAGTTCTGAGTCCTACCGTCACTAAAAAGTTATAAGTCCTACCAGCACTAAAAAGTTATAAGTACTACCAACACTAAAAAGTTCTGAGTCCTACCGACACTAAAAAGTTATAAGTCCTACCAACCCTAAAAAGTTATAAGTCCTACCAGCACTAAAACGTTATAAGTCCTACCAACACTAAAAAGTTCTGAGTCCTACCAACCCTAAAAAGTTATAAGTCCTACCAGCACTAAAACGTTATAAGTCCTACCAACACTAAAAAGTTCTGAGTCCTACCGACACTAAAAAGTTATAAGTCCTACCAACCCTAAAAAGTTCTGAGTCCTAACGTCACTAAAAAGTTACAAGTCCTACCAGCACTAAAAGTTACAAGTCCTACCAGCACTAAAACGTTATAAGTCCTACCAACAATAAAAAGTTCTGAGTCCTACCAACCCTAAAAAGTTCTGAGTCCTACCGTCACTAAAAAGTTATAAGTCCTACCAGCACTAAAAAGTTATAAGTCCTACCAACACTAAAAAGTTATAAGTACTACTAACCCTAAAAAGAAGTCCTACCAGCGCTAAAACGTTATAAGTCCTAACAACACTAACAAGTTATAAGTCCTACCAATACTAAAACGTTATAAGTCCTAACAACACTAAAAAGTTATAAGTCCTACCAACACTAAAAAGTTATAAGTACTACCAACCCTAAAAAGGTATAAGTCCTACCAGCGCTAAAACGTTATAAGTCCTACCAACACTAAAAAGTTCTGAGTCCTACCAACCCTAAAAAGTTCTGAGTCCTACCAACACTAAAAAGTTCTGAGTCCTACCGACACTAAAAAGTTATAAGTCCTACCAGCACTAAAAAGTTCTGAGTCCTACCAACACTAAAAAGTTATAAGTCCTACCAACACTAAAAAGTTATAAGTACTACCAACCCTAAAAAGTTATAAGTCCTACCAGCACTAAAACGTTATAAGTCCTACCAACACTAAAAAGTTCTGAGTACTACCAACCCTAAAAAGTTATAAGTCCTACCAACAATAAAAAGTTCTGAGTCTTACCAACCCTAAAAAGTTCTGAGTCCTACCGTCACTAAAAAGTTATAAGTCCTACCAGCACTAAAAAGTTATAAGTACTACCAACACTAAAAAGTTCTGAGTCCTACCGACACTAAAAAGTTATAAGTCCTACCAGCACTAAAAAGTTCTGAGTCCTACCAACACTAAAAAGTTATAAGTCCTACCAACACTAAAAAGTTATAAGTACTACCAACCCTAAAAAGTTATAAGTCCTACCAGCACTAAAACGTTATAAGTCCTACCAACACTAAAAAGTTCTGAGTACTACCAACCCTAAAAAGTTATAAGTCCTACCAACAATAAAAAGTTCTGAGTCCTACCAACCCTAAAAAGTTCTGAGTCCTACCGTCACTAAAAAGTTATAAGTCCTACCAGCACTAAAAAGTTATAAGTACTACCAACACTAAAAAGTTATAAGTACTACTAACCCTAAAAAGAAGTCCTACCAGCGCTAAAACGTTATAAGTCCTAACAACACTAACAAGTTATAAGTCCTACCAACACTAAAACGTTATAAGTCCTAACAACACTAAAAAGTTATAAGTCCTACCAACACTAAAAAGTTATAAGTACTACCAACCCTAAAAAGGTATAAGTCCTACCAGCGCTAAAACGTTATAAGTCCTACCAACACTAAAAAGTTCTGAGTCCTACCAACCCTAAAAAGTTCTGAGTCCTACCAACACTAAAAAGTTCTGAGTCCTACCGACACTAAAAAGTTATAAGTCCTACCAGCACTAAAAAGTTCTGAGTCCTACCAACACTAAAAAGTTATAAGTCCTACCAACACTAAAAAGTTATAAGTACTACCAACCCTAAAAAGTTATAAGTCCTACCAGCACTAAAACGTTATAAGTCCTACCAACACTAAAAAGTTCTGAGTACTACCAACCCTAAAAAGTTATAAGTCCTACCAACAATAAAAAGTTCTGAGTCTTACCAACCCTAAAAAGTTCTGAGTCCTACCGTCACTAAAAAGTTATAAGTCCTACCAGCACTAAAACGTTATAAGTCCTACCAACACTAAAAAGTTCTGAGTCCTACCAACCCTAAAAAGTTATAAGTCCTACCAGCACTAAAACGTTATAAGTCCTACCAACACTAAAAAGTTCTGAGTCCTACCAACCCTAAAAAGTTCTGAGTCCTACCGTCACTAAAAAGTTATAAGTCCTACCAGCACTAAAAAGTTATAAGTACTACCAACACTAAAAAGTTCTGAGTCCTACCGACACTAAAAAGTTATAAGTCCTACCAACCCTAAAAAGTTCTGAGTCCTAACGTCACTAAAAAGTTACAAGTCCTACCAGCACTAAAAGTTACAAGTCCTACCAGCACTAAAACGTTATAAGTCCTACCAACAATAAAAAGTTCTGAGTCCTACCAACCCTAAAAAGTTCTGAGTCCTACCGTCACTAAAAAGTTATAAGTCCTACCAGCACTAAAAAGTTATAAGTCCTACCAACACTAAAAAGTTATAAGTACTACTAACCCTAAAAAGAAGTCCTACCAGCGCTAAAACGTTATAAGTCCTAACAACACTAACAAGTTATAAGTCCTACCAACACTAAAACGTTATAAGTCCTAACAACACTAAAAAGTTATAAGTCCTACCAACACTAAAAAGTTATAAGTCCTACCAACACTAAAAAGTTCTGAGTACTACCAACCCTAAAAAGTTATAAGTCCTACCAACAATAAAAAGTTCTGAGTCCTACCAACCCTAAAAAGTTCTGAGTCCTACCGTCACTAAAAAGTTATAAGTCCTACCAGCACTAAAAAGTTATAAGTACTACCAACACTAAAAAGTTCTGAGTCCTACCGACACTAAAAAGTTATAAGTCCTACCAACCCTAAAAAGTTATAAGTCCTACCAGCACTAAAACGTTATAAGTCCTACCAACACTAAAAAGTTCTGAGTCCTACCAACCCTAAAAAGTTCTGAGTCCTACCGTCACTAAAAAGTTATAAGTCCTACCAGCACTAAAAAGTTATAAGTACTACCAACACTAAAAAGTTCTGAGTCCTACCGACACTAAAAAGTTATAAGTCCTACCAACCCTAAAAAGTTATAAGTCCTACCAGCACTAAAACGTTATAAGTCCTACCAACACTAAAAAGTTCTGAGTCCTACCAACCCTAAAAAGTTATAAGTCCTACCAGCACTAAAACGTTATAAGTCCTACCAACACTAAAAAGTTCTGAGTCCTACCGACACTAAAAAGTTATAAGTCCTACCAACCCTAAAAAGTTCTGAGTCCTAACGTCACTAAAAAGTTACAAGTCCTACCAGCACTAAAAGTTACAAGTCCTACCAGCACTAAAACGTTATAAGTCCTACCAACAATAAAAAGTTCTGAGTCCTACCAACCCTAAAAAGTTCTGAGTCCTACCGTCACTAAAAAGTTATAAGTCCTACCAGCACTAAAAAGTTATAAGTCCTACCAACACTAAAAAGTTATAAGTACTACTAACCCTAAAAAGAAGTCCTACCAGCGCTAAAACGTTATAAGTCCTAACAACACTAACAAGTTATAAGTCCTACCAATACTAAAACGTTATAAGTCCTAACAACACTAAAAAGTTATAAGTCCTACCAACACTAAAAAGTTATAAGTACTACCAACCCTAAAAAGGTATAAGTCCTACCAGCGCTAAAACGTTATAAGTCCTACCAACACTAAAAAGTTCTGAGTCCTACCAACCCTAAAAAGTTCTGAGTCCTACCAACACTAAAAAGTTCTGAGTCCTACCGACACTAAAAAGTTATAAGTCCTACCAGCACTAAAAAGTTCTGAGTCCTACCAACACTAAAAAGTTATAAGTCCTACCAACACTAAAAAGTTATAAGTACTACCAACCCTAAAAAGTTATAAGTCCTACCAGCACTAAAACGTTATAAGTCCTACCAACACTAAAAAGTTCTGAGTACTACCAACCCTAAAAAGTTATAAGTCCTACCAACAATAAAAAGTTCTGAGTCTTACCAACCCTAAAAAGTTCTGAGTCCTACCGTCACTAAAAAGTTATAAGTCCTACCAGCACTAAAAAGTTATAAGTACTACCAACACTAAAAAGTTCTGAGTCCTACCGACACTAAAAAGTTATAAGTCCTACCAGCACTAAAAAGTTCTGAGTCCTACCAACACTAAAAAGTTATAAGTCCTACCAACACTAAAAAGTTATAAGTACTACCAACCCTAAAAAGTTATAAGTCCTACCAGCACTAAAACGTTATAAGTCCTACCAACACTAAAAAGTTCTGAGTACTACCAACCCTAAAAAGTTATAAGTCCTACCAACAATAAAAAGTTCTGAGTCCTACCAACCCTAAAAAGTTCTGAGTCCTACCGTCACTAAAAAGTTATAAGTCCTACCAGCACTAAAAAGTTATAAGTACTACCAACACTAAAAAGTTATAAGTACTACTAACCCTAAAAAGAAGTCCTACCAGCGCTAAAACGTTATAAGTCCTAACAACACTAACAAGTTATAAGTCCTACCAACACTAAAACGTTATAAGTCCTAACAACACTAAAAAGTTATAAGTCCTACCAACACTAAAAAGTTATAAGTACTACCAACCCTAAAAAGGTATAAGTCCTACCAGCGCTAAAACGTTATAAGTCCTACCAACACTAAAAAGTTCTGAGTCCTACCAACCCTAAAAAGTTCTGAGTCCTACCAACACTAAAAAGTTCTGAGTCCTACCGACACTAAAAAGTTATAAGTCCTACCAGCACTAAAAAGTTCTGAGTCCTACCAACACTAAAAAGTTATAAGTCCTACCAACACTAAAAAGTTATAAGTACTACCAACCCTAAAAAGTTATAAGTCCTACCAGCACTAAAACGTTATAAGTCCTACCAACACTAAAAAGTTCTGAGTACTACCAACCCTAAAAAGTTATAAGTCCTACCAACAATAAAAAGTTCTGAGTCTTACCAACCCTAAAAAGTTCTGAGTCCTACCGTCACTAAAAAGTTATAAGTCCTACCAGCACTAAAAAGTTATAAGTACTACCAACACTAAAAAGTTCTGAGTCCTACCGACACTAAAAAGTTATAAGTCCTACCAGCACTAAAAAGTTCTGAGTCCTACCAACACTAAAAAGTTATAAGTCCTACCAACACTAAAAAGTTATAAGTACTAACAACCCTAAAAAGTTATAAGTCCTACCAGCACTAAAACGTTATAAGTCCTACCAACACTAAAAAGTTCTGAGTACTACAAACCCTAAAAAGTTATAAGTCCTACCAACAATAAAAAGTTCTGAGTCCTACCAACCCTAAAAAGTTCTGAGTCCTACCGTCACTAAAAAGTTATAAGTCCTACCAGCACTAAAAAGTTATAAGTACTACCAACACTAAAAAGTTATAAGTACTACTAACCCTAAAAAGAAGTCCTACCAGCGCTAAAACGTTATAAGTCCTAACAACACTAACAAGTTATAAGTCCTACCAACACTAAAACGTTATAAGTCCTAACAACACTAAAAAGTTATAAGTCCTACCAACACTAAAAAGTTATAAGTACTACCAACCCTAAAAAGGTATAAGTCCTACCAGCGCTAAAACGTTATAAGTCCTACCAACACTAAAAAGTTCTGAGTCCTACCAACCCTAAAAAGTTCTGAGTCCTACCAACACTAAAAAGTTCTGAGTCCTACCGACACTAAAAAGTTATAAGTCCTACCAGCACTAAAACGTTATAAGTCCTACCAGCACTAAAAAGTTATAAGTACTACCAACACTAAAAAGTTCTGAGTCCTACCGACACTAAAAAGTTATAAGTCCTACCAACCCTAAAAAGTTATAAGTCCTACCAGCACTAAAACGTTATAAGTCCTACCAACACTAAAAAGTTCTGAGTCCTACCAACCCTAAAAAGTTATAAGTCCTACCAGCACTAAAACGTTATAAGTCCTACCAACACTAAAAAGTTCTGAGTCCTACCAACCCTAAAAAGTTCTGAGTCCTACCGTCACTAAAAAGTTATAAGTCCTACCAGCACTAAAAAGTTATAAGTACTACCAACACTAAAAAGTTCTGAGTCCTACCGACACTAAAAAGTTATAAGTCCTACCAACCCTAAAAAGTTCTGAGTCCTAACGTCACTAAAAAGTTACAAGTCCTACCAGCACTAAAAGTTACAAGTCCTACCAGCACTAAAACGTTATAAGTCCTACCAACAATAAAAAGTTCTGAGTCCTACCAACCCTAAAAAGTTCTGAGTCCTACCGTCACTAAAAAGTTATAAGTCCTACCAGCACTAAAAAGTTATAAGTCCTACCAACACTAAAAAGTTATAAGTACTACTAACCCTAAAAAGAAGTCCTACCAGCGCTAAAACGTTATAAGTCCTAACAACACTAACAAGTTATAAGTCCTACCAACACTAAAACGTTATAAGTCCTAACAACACTAAAAAGTTATAAGTCCTACCAACACTAAAAAGTTATAAGTCCTACCAACACTAAAAAGTTATAAGTACTACCAACCCTAAAAAGTTATAAGTCCTACCAGCACTAAAACGTTATAAGTCCTACCAACACTAAAAAGTTCTGAGTACTACCAACCCTAAAAAGTTATAAGTCCTACCAACAATAAAAAGTTCTGAGTCCTACCAACCCTAAAAAGTTCTGAGTCCTACCGTCACTAAAAAGTTATAAGTCCTACCAGCACTAAAAAGTTATAAGTACTACCAACACTAAAAAGTTCTGAGTCCTACCGACACTAAAAAGTTATAAGTCCTACCAACCCTAAAAAGTTATAAGTCCTACCAGCACTAAAACGTTATAAGTCCTACCAACACTAAAAAGTTCTGAGTCCTACCAACCCTAAAAAGTTCTGAGTCCTACCGTCACTAAAAAGTTATAAGTCCTACCAGCACTAAAAAGTTATAAGTACTACCAACACTAAAAAGTTCTGAGTCCTACCGACACTAAAAAGTTATAAGTCCTACCAACCCTAAAAAGTTATAAGTCCTACCAGCACTAAAACGTTATAAGTCCTACCAACACTAAAAAGTTCTGAGTCCTACCAACCCTAAAAAGTTATAAGTCCTACCAGCACTAAAACGTTATAAGTCCTACCAACACTAAAAAGTTCTGAGTCCTACCGACACTAAAAAGTTATAAGTCCTACCAACCCTAAAAAGTTCTGAGTCCTAACGTCACTAAAAAGTTACAAGTCCTACCAGCACTAAAAGTTACAAGTCCTACCAGCACTAAAACGTTATAAGTCCTACCAACAATAAAAAGTTCTGAGTCCTACCAACCCTAAAAAGTTCTGAGTCCTACCGTCACTAAAAAGTTATAAGTCCTACCAGCACTAAAAAGTTATAAGTCCTACCAACACTAAAAAGTTATAAGTACTACTAACCCTAAAAAGAAGTCCTACCAGCGCTAAAACGTTATAAGTCCTAACAACACTAACAAGTTATAAGTCCTACCAATACTAAAACGTTATAAGTCCTAACAACACTAAAAAGTTATAAGTCCTACCAACACTAAAAAGTTATAAGTACTACCAACCCTAAAAAGGTATAAGTCCTACCAGCGCTAAAACGTTATAAGTCCTACCAACACTAAAAAGTTCTGAGTCCTACCAACCCTAAAAAGTTCTGAGTCCTACCAACACTAAAAAGTTCTGAGTCCTACCGACACTAAAAAGTTATAAGTCCTACCAGCACTAAAAAGTTCTGAGTCCTACCAACACTAAAAAGTTATAAGTCCTACCAACACTAAAAAGTTATAAGTACTACCAACCCTAAAAAGTTATAAGTCCTACCAGCACTAAAACGTTATAAGTCCTACCAACACTAAAAAGTTCTGAGTACTACCAACTCTAAAAAGTTATAAGTCCTACCAACAATAAAAAGTTCTGAGTCTTACCAACCCTAAAAAGTTCTGAGTCCTACCGTCACTAAAAAGTTATAAGTCCTACCAGCACTAAAAAGTTATAAGTACTACCAACACTAAAAAGTTCTGAGTCCTACCGACACTAAAAAGTTATAAGTCCTACCAGCACTAAAAAGTTCTGAGTCCTACCAACACTAAAAAGTTATAAGTCCTACCAACACTAAAAAGTTATAAGTACTACCAACCCTAAAAAGTTATAAGTCCTACCAGCACTAAAACGTTATAAGTCCTACCAACACTAAAAAGTTCTGAGTACTACCAACCCTAAAAAGTTATAAGTCCTACCAACAATAAAAAGTTCTGAGTCCTACCAACCCTAAAAAGTTCTGAGTCCTACCGTCACTAAAAAGTTATAAGTCCTACCAGCACTAAAAAGTTATAAGTACTACCAACACTAAAAAGTTATAAGTACTACTAACCCTAAAAAGAAGTCCTACCAGCGCTAAAACGTTATAAGTCCTAACAACACTAACAAGTTATAAGTCCTACCAACACTAAAACGTTATAAGTCCTAACAACACTAAAAAGTTATAAGTCCTACCAACACTAAAAAGTTATAAGTACTACCAACCCTAAAAAGGTATAAGTCCTACCAGCGCTAAAACGTTATAAGTCCTACCAACACTAAAAAGTTCTGAGTCCTACCAACCCTAAAAAGTTCTGAGTCCTACCAACACTAAAAAGTTCTGAGTCCTACCGACACTAAAAAGTTATAAGTCCTACCAGCACTAAAAAGTTCTGAGTCCTACCAACACTAAAAAGTTATAAGTCCTACCAACACTAAAAAGTTATAAGTACTACCAACCCTAAAAAGTTATAAGTCCTACCAGCACTAAAACGTTATAAGTCCTACCAACACTAAAAAGTTCTGAGTACTACCAACCCTAAAAAGTTATAAGTCCTACCAACAATAAAAAGTTCTGAGTCTTACCAACCCTAAAAAGTTCTGAGTCCTACCGTCACTAAAAAGTTATAAGTCCTACCAGCACTAAAAAGTTATAAGTACTACCAACACTAAAAAGTTCTGAGTCCTACCGACACTAAAAAGTTATAAGTCCTACCAGCACTAAAAAGTTCTGAGTCCTACCAACACTAAAAAGTTATAAGTCCTACCAACACTAAAAAGTTATAAGTACTACCAACCCTAAAAAGTTATAAGTCCTACCAGCACTAAAACGTTATAAGTCCTACCAACACTAAAAAGTTCTGAGTACTACCAACCCTAAAAAGTTATAAGTCCTACCAACAATAAAAAGTTATAAGTACTACCAACACTAAAAAGTTATAAGTACTACTAACCCTAAAAAGAAGTCCTACCAGCGCTAAAACGTTATAAGTCCTAACAACACTAACAAGTTATAAGTCCTACCAACACTAAAACGTTATAAGTCCTAACAACACTAAAAAGTTATAAGTCCTACCAACACTAAAAAGTTATAAGTACTACCAACCCTAAAAAGGTATAAGTCCTACCAGCGCTAAAACGTTATAAGTCCTACCAACACTAAAAAGTTCTGAGTCCTACCAACCCTAAAAAGTTCTGAGTCCTACCAACACTAAAAAGTTCTGAGTCCTACCGACACTAAAAAGTTATAAGTCCTACCAGCACTAAAAAGTTCTGAGTACTACCAACCCTAAAAAGTTATAAGTCCTACCAACAATAAAAAGTTCTGAGTCCTACCAACCCTAAAAAGTTCTGAGTCCTACCGTCACTAAAAAGTTATAAGTCCTACCAGGACTAAAAAGTTATAAGTACTACCAACACTAAAAAGTTCTGAGTCCTACCGACACTAAAAAGTTATAAGTCCTACCAACCCTAAAAAGTTATAAGTCCTACCAGCACTAAAACGTTATAAGTCCTACCAACACTAAAAAGTTCTGAGTCCTACCAACCCTAAAAAGTTATAAGTCCTACCAGCACTAAAACGTTATAAGTCCTACCAACACTAAAAAGTTCTGAGTCCTACCAACCCTAAAAAGTTCTGAGTCCTACCGTCACTAAAAAGTTATAAGTCCTACCAGCACTAAAAAGTTATAAGTACTACCAACACTAAAAAGTTCTGAGTCCTACCGACACTAAAAAGTTATAAGTCCTACCAACCCTAAAAAGTTCTGAGTCCTAACGTCACTAAAAAGTTACAAGTCCTACCAGCACTAAAAGTTACAAGTCCTACCAGCACTAAAACGTTATAAGTCCTACCAACAATAAAAAGTTCTGAGTCCTACCAACCCTAAAAAGTTCTGAGTCCTACCGTCACTAAAAAGTTATAAGTCCTACCAGCACTAAAAAGTTATAAGTCCTACCAACACTAAAAAGTTATAAGTACTACTAACCCTAAAAAGAAGTCCTACCAGCGCTAAAACGATATAAGTCCTAACAACACTAACAAGTTATAAGTCCTACCAACACTAAAACGTTATAAGTCCTAACAACACTAAAAAGTTATAAGTCCTACCAACACTAAAAAGTTATAAGTACTACCAACCCTAAAAAGGTATAAGTCCTACCAGCGCTAAAACGTTATAAGTCCTACCAACACTAAAAAGTTCTGAGTCCTACCAACCCTAAAAAGTTCTGAGTCCTACCAACACTAAAAAGTTCTGAGTCCTACCGACACTAAAAAGTTATAAGTCCTACCAGCACTAAAAAGTTCTGAGTCCTACCAACACTAAAAAGTTATAAGTCCTACCAACACTAAAAAGTTATAAGTACTACCAACCCTAAAAAGTTATAAGTCCTACCAGCACTAAAACGTTATAAGTCCTACCAACACTAAAAAGTTCTGAGTACTACCAACCCTAAAAAGTTCTGAGTCCTACTGTCACTAAAAAGTTACAAGTCCTACCAGCACTAAAACGTTATAAGTCCTACCAACAATAAAAAGTTCTGAGTCCTACCAACCCTAAAAAGTTCTGACTCCTACCGTCACTAAAAAGTTACAAGTCCTACCAGCACTAAAAGTTATAAGTACTACCAACACTAAAAAGTTCTGAGTCCTACCGTCACTAAAACGTTATAAGTCCTACCAACCCTAAAAAGTTCTGAGTCCTAACAACACTAAAAAGTTATAAGTCCTACCGACACTAAAAAGTTATAAGTACTACCAACCCTAAAAAGTTATAAGTCCTACCAGCACTAAAACGTTATAAGTCCTACCAACCCTAAAAAGGTCTGAGTCCTACCGACACTAAAAAGTTATAAGTCCTACCAACCCTAAAAAGTTCTGAGTCCTACCGACACTAAAAAGTTATAAGTCCTACCAACACTAAAAAGTTATAAGTACTACCAACCCTAAAAAGTTATAAGTCCTAACAACACTAAAAAGTTATAAGTCCTACCAGCACTAAAAAGTTATAAGTACTACCAACCCTAAAAAGTTATAAGTCCTACCAGCGCTAAAACGTTATAAGTCCTACCAACACTAAAAAGTTCTGAGTCCTACCAACCCTAAAAAGTTCTAAGTCCTACCAGCACTAAAAAGTTATAAGTACTACCAGCACTAACAAGTTCTGAGTCCTATCAATACTAAAAAGTTCTGAGTCCTACCAACCCTAAAAAGTTCTGAGTCCTACCAACACTAAAAAGTTCTGAGTCCTACCGACACTAAAAAGTTATAAGTCCTACCAGCACTAAAAAGTTCTGAGTCCTACCAACACTAAAAAGTTATAAGTCCTACCAACACTAAAAAGTTATAAGTACTACCAACCCTAAAAAGTTCTGAGTCCTACCAACACTAAAAAGTTCTGAGTCCTACCGACACTAAAAAGTTATAAGTCCTACCAGCACTAAAAAGTTCTGAGTCCTACCAACACTAAAAAGTTATAAGTCCTACCAACACTAAAAAGTTATAAGTACTACCAACCCTAAAAAGTTCTGAGTCCTACCAACACTAAAAAGTTCTGAGTCCTACCGACACTAAAAAGTTATAAGTCCTACCAACCCTAAAAAGTTCTGAGTCCTACCGTCACTAAAAAGTTACAAGTCCTACCAGCACTAAAAGTTATAAGTCCTACCAACTCTAAAAAGTTCTGAGTCCTACCGTCACTAAAACGTTATAAGTCCTACCAACCCTAAAAAGTTCTGAGTCCTAACAACACTAAAAAGTTATAAGTCCTACCAGCACTAAAACGTTATAAGTCCTACCAACACTAAAAAGTTCTGAGTCCTACCAACCCTAAAAAGTTCTGAGTCCTACCGTCACTAAAAAGTTACAAGTCCTACCAGCACTAAAAGTTATAAGTACTACCAACACTAAAAAGTTCTGAGTCCTACCGTCACTAAAAAGTTATAAGTCCTACCAACCCTAAAAAGTTCTGAGTCCTACCGACACTAAAAAGTTTTAAGTCCTACCAACACTAAAAAGTTATAAGTACTACCAACCCTAAAAAGTTATAAGTCCTACCAGCGCTAAAATGTTATAAGTCCTAACAACACTAAAAAGTTATAAGTCCTACCAACACTAAAACGTTATAAGTCCTAACAACACTAAAAAGTTATTAGTCCTACCAACACTAAAAAGTTATAAGTACTACCAACCCTAAAAAGTTATAAGTCCTACCAGCGCTAAAACGTTATAAGTCCTACCAACTCTAAAAAGTTCTGAGTCCTACCAGCACTAAAAAGTTATAAGTACTACCAGCACTAAAAGTTATAAGTCCTACCAGCACTAAAACGTTATAAGTCCTACCAACAATAAAAAGTTCTGAGTCCTACCAACCCTAAAAAGTTCTGACTCCTACCGTCACTAAAAAGTTATAAGTCCTACCAGCACTAAAAAGTTATAAGTACTACCAACACTAAAAAGTTCTGAGTCCTACCGACACTAAAAAGTTATAAGTCCTACCAACCCTAAAAAGTTATAAGTCCTACCAGCACTAAAACGTTATAAGTCCTACCAACACTAAAAAGTTCTGAGTCCTACCAACCCTAAAAAGTTCTGAGTCCTACCGTCACTAAAAAGTTATAAGTCCTACCAGCACTAAAAAGTTATAAGTACTACCAACACTAAAAAGTTCTGAGTCCTACCGACACTAAAAAGTTATAAGTCCTACCAACCCTAAAAAGTTCTGAGTCCTAACGTCACTAAAAAGTTACAAGTCCTACCAGCACTAAAAGTTATAAGTCCTACCAGCACTAAAACGTTATAAGTCCTACCAACAATAAAAAGTTCTGAGTCCTACCAACCCTAAAAAGTTATAAGTCCTACCAGCACTAAAAAGTTATAAGTACTACCAGCACTAAAAGTTATAAGTCCTACCAGCACTAAAACGTTATAAGTCCTACCAACAATAAAAAGTTCTGAGTCCTACCAACCCTAAAAAGTTCTGACTCCTACCGTCACTAAAAAGTTATAAGTCCTACCAGCACTAAAAAGTTATAAGTACTACCAACACTAAAAAGTTCTGAGTCCTACCGACACTAAAAAGTTATAAGTCCTACCAACCCTAAAAAGTTATAAGTCCTACCAGCACTAAAACGTTATAAGTCCTACCAACACTAAAAAGTTCTGAGTCCTACCAACCCTAAAAAGTTCTGAGTCCTACCGTCACTAAAAAGTTATAAGTCCTACCAGCACTAAAAAGTTATAAGTACTACCAACACTAAAAAGTTCTGAGTCCTACCGACACTAAAAAGTTATAAGTCCTACCAACCCTAAAAAGTTCTGAGTCCTAACGTCACTAAAAAGTTACAAGTCCTACCAGCACTAAAAGTTATAAGTCCTACCAGCACTAAAACGTTATAAGTCCTACCAACAATAAAAAGTTCTGAGTCCTACCAACCCTAAAAAGTTCTGAGTCCTACCGTCACTAAAAAGTTATAAGTCCTACCAGCACTAAAAAGTTATAAGTCCTACCAACACTAAAAAGTTATAAGTACTACTAACCCTAAAAAGAAGTCCTACCAGCGCTAAAACGTTATAAGTCCTAACAACACTAACAAGTTATAAGTCCTACCAACACTAAAACGTTATAAGTCCTAACAACACTAAAAAGTTATAAGTCCTACCAACACTAAAAAGTTATAAGTACTACCAACCCTAAAAAGTTATAAGTCCTACCAGCGCTAAAACGTTATAAGTCCTACCAACACTAAAAAGTTCTGAGTCCTACCAACCCTAAAAAGTTCTGAGTCCTACCGTCACTAAAAAGTTATAAGTCCTACCAGCACTAAAAAGTTATAAGTCCTACCAACACTAAAAAGTTATAAGTACTACTAACCCTAAAAAGAAGTCCTACCAGCGCTAAAACGTTATAAGTCCTAACAACACTAACAAGTTATAAGTCCTACCAACACTAAAACGTTATAAGTCCTAACAACACTAAAAAGTTATAAGTCCTACCAACACTAAAAAGTTATAAGTACTACCAACCCTAAAAAGTTATAAGTCCTACCAGCGCTAAAACGTTATAAGTCCTACCAACACTAAAAAGTTCTGAGTCCTACCAACCCTAAAACGTTCTGAGTCCTACCAACACTAAAAAGTTATTAGTCCTACCAACACTAAAAAGTTATAAGTACTACCAACCCTAAAAAGTTATAAGTCCTACCAGCGCTAAAACGTTATAAGTCCTACCAACTCTAAAAAGTTCTGAGTCCTACCAGCACTAAAAAGTTATAAGTACTACCAGCACTAAAAGTTATAAGTCCTACCAGCACTAAAACGTTATAAGTCCTACCAACAATAAAAAGTTCTGAGTCCTACCAACCCTAAAAAGTTCTGACTCCTACCGTCACTAAAAAGTTATAAGTCCTACCAGCACTAAAAAGTTATAAGTACTACCAACACTAAAAAGTTCTGAGTCCTACCGACACTAAAAAGTTATAAGTCCTACCAACCCTAAAAAGTTATAAGTCCTACCAGCACTAAAACGTTATAAGTCCTACCAACACTAAAAAGTTCTGAGTCCTACCAACCCTAAAAAGTTCTGAGTCCTACCGTCACTAAAAAGTTATAAGTCCTACCAGCACTAAAAAGTTATAAGTACTACCAACACTAAAAAGTTCTGAGTCCTACCGACACTAAAAAGTTATAAGTCCTACCAACCCTAAAAAGTTCTGAGTCCTAACGTCACTAAAAAGTTACAAGTCCTACCAGCACTAAAAGTTATAAGTCCTACCAGCACTAAAACGTTATAAGTCCTACCAACAATAAAAAGTTCTGAGTCCTACCAACCCTAAAAAGTTATAAGTCCTACCAGCACTAAAAAGTTATAAGTACTACCAGCACTAAAAGTTATAAGTCCTACCAGCACTAAAACGTTATAAGTCCTACCAACAATAAAAAGTTCTGAGTCCTACCAACCCTAAAAAGTTCTGACTCCTACCGTCACTAAAAAGTTATAAGTCCTACCAGCACTAAAAAGTTATAAGTACTACCAACACTAAAAAGTTCTGAGTCCTACCGACACTAAAAAGTTATAAGTCCTACCAACCCTAAAAAGTTATAAGTCCTACCAGCACTAAAACGTTATAAGTCCTACCAACACTAAAAAGTTCTGAGTCCTACCAACCCTAAAAAGTTCTGAGTCCTACCGTCACTAAAAAGTTATAAGTCCTACCAGCACTAAAAAGTTATAAGTACTACCAACACTAAAAAGTTCTGAGTCCTACCGACACTAAAAAGTTATAAGTCCTACCAACCCTAAAAAGTTCTGAGTCCTAACGTCACTAAAAAGTTACAAGTCCTACCAGCACTAAAAGTTATAAGTCCTACCAGCACTAAAACGTTATAAGTCCTACCAACAATAAAAAGTTCTGAGTCCTACCAACCCTAAAAAGTTCTGAGTCCTACCGTCACTAAAAAGTTATAAGTCCTACCAGCACTAACAAGTTATAAGTCCTACCAACACTAAAAAGTTATAAGTACTACTAACCCTAAAAAGAAGTCCTACCAGCGCTAAAACGTTATAAGTCCTAACAACACTAACAAGTTATAAGTCCTACCAACACTAAAACGTTATAAGTCCTAACAACACTAAAAAGTTATAAGTCCTACCAACACTAAAAAGTTATAAGTACTACCAACCCTAAAAAGTTATAAGTCCTACCAGCGCTAAAACGTTATAAGTCCTACCAACACTAAAAAGTTCTGAGTCCTACCAACCCTAAAAAGTTCTGAGTCCTACCGTCACTAAAAAGTTATAAGTCCTACCAGCACTAAAAAGTTATAAGTCCTACCAACACTAAAAAGTTATAAGTACTACTAACCCTAAAAAGAAGTCCTACCAGCGCTAAAACGTTATAAGTCCTAACAACACTAACAAGTTATAAGTCCTACCAACACTAAAACGTTATAAGTCCTAACAACACTAAAAAGTTATAAGTCCTACCAACACTAAAAAGTTATAAGTACTACCAACCCTAAAAAGTTATAAGTCCTACCAGCGCTAAAACGTTATAAGTCCTACCAACACTAAAAAGTTCTGAGTCCTACCAACCCTAAAACGTTCTGAGTCCTACCAACACTAAAAAGTTCTGAGTCCTACCGACACTAAAAAGTTATAAGTCCTACCAGCACTAAAAAGTTCTGAGTCCTACCAACACTAAAAAGTTATAAGTCCTACCAACACTAAAAAGTTATAAGTACTACCAACCCTAAAAAGTTATAAGTCCTACCGTCACTAAAAAGTTATAAGTCCTACCAACCCTAAAAAGTTCTGAGTCCTACCGTCACTAAAAAGTTACAAGTCCTACCAGCACTAAAACGTTATAAGTCCTACCAACAATAAAAAGTTCTGAGTCCTACCGTCACTAAAACGTTATAAGTCCTACCAACAATAAAACGTTATAAGTCCTACCAACCCTAAAAAGTTCTGAGTCCTACCGTCACTAAAACGTTATAAGTCCTACCAACAATAAAAAGTTCTGAGTCCTACCAACCCTAAAAAGTTCTGAGTCCTACCGTCACTAAAAAGTTATAAGTCCTACCAGCACTAAAAAGTTATAAGTACTACCAACACTAAAAAGTTCTGAGTCCTACCGACACTAAAAAGTTATAAGTCCTACCAACCCTAAAAAGTTCTGAGTCCTAACGTCACTAAAAAGTTACAAGTCCTACCAGCACTAAAAGTTATAAGTCCTACCAGCACTAAAACGTTATAAGTCCTACCAACAATAAAAAGTTATAAGTACTACTAACCCTAAAAAGAAGTCCTACCAGCGCTAAAACGTTATAAGTCCTAACAACACTAACAAGTTATAAGTCCTACCAACACTAAAACGTTATAAGTCCTAACAACACTAAAAAGTTATAAGTCCTACCAACACTAAAAAGTTATAAGTACTACCAACCCTAAAAAGTTATAAGTCCTACCAGCGCTAAAACGTTATAAGTCCTACCAACACTAAAAAGTTCTGAGTCCTACCAACCCTAAAAAGTTCTGAGTCCTACCAACACTAAAAAGTTCTGAGTCCTACCGACACTAAAAAGTTATAAGTCCTACCAGCACTAAAAAGTTCTGAGTCCTACCAACACTAAAACGTTATAAGTACTACCAACCCTAAAAAGTTATAAGTCCTACCAGCACTAAAACGTTATAAGTCCTACCAACACTAAAAAGTTCTGAGTACTACCAACCCTAAAAAGTTATAAGTCCTACCAACAATAAAAAGTTCTGAGTCCTACCAACCCTAAAAAGTTCTGAGTCCTACCGTCACTAAAAAGTTATAAGTCCTACCAGCACTAAAAAGTTATAAGTACTACCAACACTAAAAAGTTCTGAGTCCTACCGACACTAAAAAGTTATAAGTCCTACCAACCCTAAAAGTTATAAGTCCTACCAGCACTAAAACGTTATAAGTCCTACCAACACTAAAAAGTTCTGAGTCCTACCAACCCTAAAAAGTTCTGAGTCCTACCGTCACTAAAAAGTTATAAGTCCTACCAACCCTAAAAAGTTCTGAGTCCTACCGTCACTAAAAAGTTACAAGTCCTACCAGCACTAAAACGTTATAAGTCCTACCAACAATAAAAAGTTCTGAGTCCTACCGTCACTAAAACGTTATAAGTCCTACCAACAATAAAACGTTATAAGTCCTACCAACCCTAAAAAGTTCTGAGTCCTACCGTCACTAAAACGTTATAAGTCCTACCAACAATAAAAAGTTCTGAGTCCTACCAACCCTAAAAAGTTCTGAGTCCTACCGTCACTAAAAAGTTATAAGTCCTACCAGCACTAAAAAGTTATAAGTCCTACCAACACTAAAAAGTTATAAGTACTACTAACCCTAAAAAGAAGTCCTACCAGCGCTAAAACGTTATAAGTCCTAACAACACTAACAAGTTATAAGTCCTACCAACACTAAAACGTTATAAGTCCTAACAACACTAAAAAGTTATAAGTCCTACCAACACTAAAAAGTTATAAGTACTACCAACCCTAAAAAGGTATAAGTCCTACCAGCGCTAAAACGTTATAAGTCCTACCAACACTAAAAAGTTCTGAGTCCTACCAACCCTAAAAAGTTCTGAGTCCTACCAACACTAAAAAGTTCTGAGTCCTACCGACACTAAAAAGTTATAAGTCCTACCAGCACTAAAAAGTTCTGAGTCCTACCAACACTAAAAAGTTATAAGTCCTACCAACACTAAAAAGTTATAAGTACTACCAACCCTAAAAAGTTATAAGTCCTACCAGCACTAAAACGTTATAAGTCCTACCAACACTAAAAAGTTCTGAGTACTACCAACCCTAAAAAGTTATAAGTCCTACCAACAATAAAAAGTTCTGAGTCCTACCAACCGTAAAAAGTTCTGAGTCCTACCGTCACTAAAAAGTTATAAGTCCTACCAGCACTAAAAAGTTATAAGTACTACCAACACTAAAAAGTTCTGAGTCTTACCGACACTAAAAAGTTATAAGTCCTACCAACCCTAAAAAGTTATAAGTCCTACCAGCGCTAAAACGTTATAAGTCCTACCAACACTAAAAAGTTTTGAGTCCTACCGACACTAAAAAGTTATAAGTCCTACCAACCCTAAAAAGTTCTGAGTCCTAACGTCACTAAAAAGTTACAAGTCCTACCAGCACTAAAAAGTTATAAGTCCTACCAACACTAAAAAGTTATAAGTACTACTAACCCTAAAAAGAAGTCCTACCAGCGCTAAAACGTTATAAGTCCTAACAACACTAACAAGTTATAAGTCCTACCAACACTAAAACGTTATAAGTCCTACCAACACTAAAAAGTTATAAGTACTACCAACCCTAAAAAGTTATAACTCCTACCAGCGCTAAAACGTTATAAGTCCTACCAACACTAAACAGTTCTGAGTCCTACCAACCCTAAAAAGTTCTGAGTCCTACCAACACTAAAAAGTTCTGAGTCCTACCGACACTAAAAAGTTATAAGTCCTACCAGCACTAAAAAGTTCTGAGTCCTACCAACACTAAAAAGTTATAAGTCCTACCAACACTAAAAAGTTCTGAGTCCTACCGTCACTAAAAAGTTATAAGTCCTACCAACCCTAAAAAGTTCTGAGTCCTACCGACACTAAAAAGTTTTAAGTCCTACCAACACTAAAAAGTTATAAGTACTACCAACCCTAAAAAGTTATAAGTCCTACCAGCGCTAAAATGTTATAAGTCCTAACAACACTAAAAAGTTATAAGTCCTACCAACACTAAAACGTTATAAGTCCTAACAACACTAAAAAGTTATTAGTCCTACCAACACTAAAAAGTTATAAGTACTACCAACCCTAAAAAGTTATAAGTCCTACCAGCGCTAAAACGTTATAAGTCCTACCAACTCTAAAAATGTCTGAGTCCTACCAACCCTAAAAAGTTATAAGTCCTACCAGCACTAAAAAGTTATAAGTACTACCAGCACTAAAAGTTATAAGTCCTACCAGCACTAAAACGTTATAAGTCCTACCAACAATAAAAAGTTCTGAGTCCTACCAACCCTAAAAAGTTCTGACTCCTACCGTCACTAAAAAGTTATAAGTCCTACCAGCACTAAAAAGTTATAAGTACTACCAACACTAAAAAGTTCTGAGTCCTACCGACACTAAAAAGTTATAAGTCCTACCAACCCTAAAAAGTTATAAGTCCTACCAGCACTAAAACGTTATAAGTCCTACCAACACTAAAAAGTTCTGAGTCCTACCAACCCTAAAAAGTTCTGAGTCCTACCGTCACTAAAAAGTTATAAGTCCTACCAGCACTAAAAAGTTATAAGTACTACCAACACTAAAAAGTTCTGAGTCCTACCGACACTAAAAAGTTATAAGTCCTACCAACCCTAAAAAGTTCTGAGTCCTAACGTCACTAAAAAGTTACAAGTCCTACCAGCACTAAAAGTTATAAGTCCTACCAGCACTAAAACGTTATAAGTCCTACCAACAATAAAAAGTTCTGAGTCCTACCAACCCTAAAAAGTTCTGAGTCCTACCGTCACTAAAAAGTTATAAGTCCTACCAGCACTAAAAAGTTATAAGTCCTACCAACACTAAAAAGTTATAAGTACTACTAACCCTAAAAAGAAGTCCTACCAGCGCTAAAACGTTATAAGTCCTAACAACACTAACAAGTTATAAGTCCTACCAACACTAAAACGTTATAAGTCCTAACAACACTAAAAAGTTATAAGTCCTACCAACACTAAAAAGTTATAAGTACTACCAACCCTAAAAAGTTATAAGTCCTACCAGCGCTAAAACGTTATAAGTCCTACCAACACTAAAAAGTTCTGAGTCCTACCAACCCTAAAAAGTTCTGAGTCCTACCAACACTAAAAAGTTCTGAGTCCTACCGACACTAAAAAGTTATAAGTCCTACCAGCACTAAAAAGTTCTGAGTCCTACCAACACTAAAAAGTTATAAGTCCTACCAACACTAAAAAGTTATAAGTACTACCAACCCTAAAAAGTTATAAGTCCTACCAGCACTGAAACGTTATAAGTCCTACCAACACTAAAAAGTTCTGAGTCCTACCAACCCTAAAAAGTTATAAGTCCTACCAACAATAAAAAGTTCTGAGTCCTACCAACCCTAAAAAGTTCTGAGTCCTACCGTCACTAAAAAGTTATAAGTCCTACCAGCACTAAAAAGTTATAAGTACTACCAACACTAAAAAGTTCTGAGTCCTACCGACACTAAAAAGTTATAAGTCCTACCAACCCTAAAAAGTTATAAGTCCTACCAGCACTAAAACGTTATGAGTCCTACCAACACTAAAAAGTTCTGAGTCCTACCAACCCTAAAAAGTTCTGAGTCCTACCGTCACTAAAAAGTTATAAGTCCTACCAACCCTAAAAAGTTCTGAGTCCTACCGTCACTAAAAAGTTACAAGTCCTACCAGCACTAAAACGTTATAAGTCCTACCAACAATAAAAAGTTCTGAGTCCTACCAACCCTAAAAAGTTCTGACTCCTACCGTCACTAAAAAGTTACAAGTCCTACCAGCACTAAAAGTTATAAGTACTACCAACCCTAAAAAGTTCTGAGTCCTACCGACACTAAAAAGTTATAAGTCCTACCAACCCTAAAAAGTTCTGAGTCCTAACGTCAGTAAAAAGTTACAAGTCCTACCAGCACTAAAAGTTATAAGTCCTACCAGCACTAAAACGTTATAAGTCCTACCAACAATAAAAAGTTCTGAGTCCTACCAAACCTAAAAAGTTCTGAGTCCTACCGTCACTAAAAAGTTATAAGTCCTACCAGCACTAAAAAGTTATAAGTCCTACCAACACTAAAAAGTTATAAGTACTACTAACCCTAAAAAGAAGTCCTACCAGCGCTAAAACGTTATAAGTCCTAACAACACTAACAAGTTATAAGTCCTACCAACACTAAAACGTTATAAGTCCTAACAACACTAAAAAGTTATAAGTCCTACCAACACTAAAAAGTTATAAGTACTACCAACCCTAAAAAGTTATAAGTCCTACCAGCGCTAAAACGTTATAAGTCCTACCAACACTAAAAAGTTCTGAGTCCTACCAACCCTAAAAAGTTCTGAGTCCTACCAACACTAAAAAGTTCTGAGTCCTACCGACACTAAAAAGTTATAAGTCCTACCAGCACTAAAAAGTTCTGAGTCCTACCAACACTAAAAAGTTATAAGTCCTACCAACACTAAAAAGTTATAAGTACTACCAACCCTAAAAAGTTATAAGTCCTACCAGCACTAAAACGTTATAAGTCCTACCAACACTAAAAAGTTCTGAGTACTACCAACCCTAAAAAGTTATAAGTCCTACCAACAATAAAAAGTTCTGAGTCCTACCAACCCTAAAAAGTTCTGAGTCCTACCGTCACTAAAAAGTTATAAGTCCTACCAGCACTAAAAAGTTATAAGTACTACCAACACTAAAAAGTTCTGAGTCCTACCGACACTAAAAAGTTATAAGTCCTACCAACCCTAAAAAGTTATAAGTCCTACCAGCACTAAAACGTTATAAGTCCTACCAACACTAAAAAGTTCTGAGTCCTACCAACCCTAAAAAGTTCTGAGTCCTACCGTCACTAAAAAGTTATAAGTCCTACCAACCCTAAAAAGTTATGAGTCCTACCGTCACTAAAAAGTTACAAGTCCTACCAGCACTAAAACGTTATAAGTCCTACCAACAATAAAAAGTTCTGAGTCCTACCAACCCTAAAAAGTTCTGACTCCTACCGTCACTAAAAAGTTACAAGTCCTACCAGCACTAAAAGTTATAAGTACTACCAACACTAAAAAGTTCTGAGTCCTACCGTCACTAAAACGTTATAAGTCCTACCAACCCTAAAAAGTTCTGAGTCCTAACAACACTAAAAAGTTATAAGTCCTACCGACACTAAAAAGTTATAAGTACTACCAACCCTAAAAAGTTATAAGTCCTACCAGCACTAAAACGTTATAAGTCCTACCAACACTAAAAAGTTCTGAGTCCTACCAACCCTAAAAAGGTCTGAGTCCTACCGACACTAAAAAGTTATAAGTCCTACCAACCCTAAAAAGTTCTGAGTCCTACCGACACTAAAAAGTTCTGAGTCCTACCGACACTAAAAAGTTATAAGTCCTACCAGCACTAAAAAGTTCTGAGTCCTACCAACACTAAAAAGTTATAAGTCCTACCAACACTAAAAAGTTCTGAGTCCTACCGTCACTAAAAAGTTATAAGTCCTACCAACCCTAAAAAGTTCTGAGTCCTACCGACACTAAAAAGTTTTAAGTCCTACCAACACTAAAAAGTTATAAGTACTACCAACCCTAAAAAGTTATAAGTCCTACCAGCGCTAAAATGTTATAAGTCCTAACAACACTAAAAAGTTATAAGTCCTACCAACACTAAAACGTTATAAGTCCTAACAACACTAAAAAGTTATTAGTCCTACCAACACTAAAAAGTTATAAGTACTACCAACCCTAAAAAGTTATAAGTCCTACCAGCGCTAAAACGTTATAAGTCCTACCAACTCTAAAAATGTCTGAGTCCTACCAACCCTAAAAAGTTATAAGTCCTACCAGCACTAAAAAGTTATAAGTACTACCAGCACTAAAAGTTATAAGTCCTACCAGCACTAAAACGTTATAAGTCCTACCAACAATAAAAAGTTCTGAGTCCTACCAACCCTAAAAAGTTCTGACTCCTACCGTCACTAAAAAGTTATAAGTCCTACCAGCACTAAAAAGTTATAAGTACTACCAACACTAAAAAGTTCTGAGTCCTACCGACACTAAAAAGTTATAAGTCCTACCAACCCTAAAAAGTTATAAGTCCTACCAGCACTAAAACGTTATAAGTCCTACCAACACTAAAAAGTTCTGAGTCCTACCAACCCTAAAAAGTTCTGAGTCCTACCGTCACTAAAAAGTTATAAGTCCTACCAGCACTAAAAAGTTATAAGTACTACCAACACTAAAAAGTTCTGAGTCCTACCGACACTAAAAAGTTATAAGTCCTACCAACCCTAAAAAGTTCTGAGTCCTAACGTCACTAAAAAGTTACAAGTCCTACCAGCACTAAAAGTTATAAGTCCTACCAGCACTAAAACGTTATAAGTCCTACCAACAATAAAAAGTTCTGAGTCCTACCAACCCTAAAAAGTTCTGAGTCCTACCGTCACTAAAAAGTTATAAGTCCTACCAGCACTAAAAAGTTATAAGTCCTACCAACACTAAAAAGTTATAAGTACTACTAACCCTAAAAAGAAGTCCTACCAGCGCTAAAACGTTATAAGTCCTAACAACACTAACAAGTTATAAGTCCTACCAACACTAAAACGTTATAAGTCCTAACAACACTAAAAAGTTATAAGTCCTACCAACACTAAAAAGTTATAAGTACTACCAACCCTAAAAAGTTATAAGTCCTACCAGCGCTAAAACGTTATAAGTCCTACCAACACTAAAAAGTTCTGAGTCCTACCAACCCTAAAAAGTTCTGAGTCCTACCAACACTAAAAAGTTCTGAGTCCTACCGACACTAAAAAGTTATAAGTCCTACCAGCACTAAAAAGTTCTGAGTCCTACCAACACTAAAAAGTTATAAGTCCTACCAACACTAAAAAGTTATAAGTACTACCAACCCTAAAAAGTTATAAGTCCTACCAGCACTGAAACGTTATAAGTCCTACCAACACTAAAAAGTTCTGAGTACTACCAACCCTAAAAAGTTATAAGTCCTACCAACAATAAAAAGTTCTGAGTCCTACCAACCCTAAAAAGTTCTGAGTCCTACCGTCACTAAAAAGTTATAAGTCCTACCAGCACTAAAAAGTTATAAGTACTACCAACACTAAAAAGTTCTGAGTCCTACCGACACTAAAAAGTTATAAGTCCTACCAACCCTAAAAAGTTATAAGTCCTACCAGCACTAAAACGTTATGAGTCCTACCAACACTAAAAAGTTCTGAGTCCTACCAACCCTAAAAAGTTCTGAGTCCTACCGTCACTAAAAAGTTATAAGTCCTACCAACCCTAAAAAGTTCTGAGTCCTACCGTCACTAAAAAGTTACAAGTCCTACCAGCACTAAAACGTTATAAGTCCTACCAACAATAAAAAGTTCTGAGTCCTACCAACCCTAAAAAGTTCTGACTCCTACCGTCACTAAAAAGTTACAAGTCCTACCAGCACTAAAAGTTATAAGTACTACCAACCCTAAAAAGTTCTGAGTCCTACCGACACTAAAAAGTTATAAGTCCTACCAACCCTAAAAAGTTCTGAGTCCTAACGTCAGTAAAAAGTTACAAGTCCTACCAGCACTAAAAGTTATAAGTCCTACCAGCACTAAAACGTTATAAGTCCTACCAACAATAAAAAGTTCTGAGTCCTACCAAACCTAAAAAGTTCTGAGTCCTACCGTCACTAAAAAGTTATAAGTCCTACCAGCACTAAAAAGTTATAAGTCCTACCAACACTAAAAAGTTATAAGTACTACTAACCCTAAAAAGAAGTCCTACCAGCGCTAAAACGTTATAAGTCCTAACAACACTAACAAGTTATAAGTCCTACCAACACTAAAACGTTATAAGTCCTAACAACACTAAAAAGTTATAAGTCCTACCAACACTAAAAAGTTATAAGTACTACCAACCCTAAAAAGTTATAAGTCCTACCAGCGCTAAAACGTTATAAGTCCTACCAACACTAAAAAGTTCTGAGTCCTACCAACCCTAAAAAGTTCTGAGTCCTACCAACACTAAAAAGTTCTGAGTCCTACCGACACTAAAAAGTTATAAGTCCTACCAGCACTAAAAAGTTCTGAGTCCTACCAACACTAAAAAGTTATAAGTCCTACCAACACTAAAAAGTTATAAGTACTACCAACCCTAAAAAGTTATAAGTCCTACCAGCACTAAAACGTTATAAGTCCTACCAACACTAAAAAGTTCTGAGTACTACCAACCCTAAAAAGTTATAAGTCCTACCAACAATAAAAAGTTCTGAGTCCTACCAACCCTAAAAAGTTCTGAGTCCTACCGTCACTAAAAAGTTATAAGTCCTACCAGCACTAAAAAGTTATAAGTACTACCAACACTAAAAAGTTCTGAGTCCTACCGACACTAAAAAGTTATAAGTCCTACCAACCCTAAAAAGTTATAAGTCCTACCAGCACTAAAACGTTATAAGTCCTACCAACACTAAAAAGTTCTGAGTCCTACCAACCCTAAAAAGTTCTGAGTCCTACCGTCACTAAAAAGTTATAAGTCCTACCAACCCTAAAAAGTTATGAGTCCTACCGTCACTAAAAAGTTACAAGTCCTACCAGCACTAAAACGTTATAAGTCCTACCAACAATAAAAAGTTCTGAGTCCTACCAACCCTAAAAAGTTCTGACTCCTACCGTCACTAAAAAGTTACAAGTCCTACCAGCACTAAAAGTTATAAGTACTACCAACACTAAAAAGTTCTGAGTCCTACCGTCACTAAAACGTTATAAGTCCTACCAACCCTAAAAAGTTCTGAGTCCTAACAACACTAAAAAGTTATAAGTCCTACCGACACTAAAAAGTTATAAGTACTACCAACCCTAAAAAGTTATAAGTCCTACCAGCACTAAAACGTTATAAGTCCTACCAACACTAAAAAGTTCTGAGTCCTACCAACCCTAAAAAGGTCTGAGTCCTACCGACACTAAAAAGTTATAAGTCCTACCAACCCTAAAAAGTTCTGAGTCCTACCGACACTAAAAAGTTCTGAGTCCTACCGACACTAAAAAGTTATAAGTCCTACCAGCACTAAAAAGTTCTGAGTCCTACCAACACTAAAAAGTTATAAGTCCTACCAACACTAAAAAGTTCTGAGTCCTACCGTCACTAAAAAGTTATAAGTCCTACCAACCCTAAAAAGTTCTGAGTCCTACCGACACTAAAAAGTTTTAAGTCCTACCAACACTAAAAAGTTATAAGTACTACCAACCCTAAAAAGTTATAAGTCCTACCAGCGCTAAAATGTTATAAGTCCTAACAACACTAAAAAGTTATAAGTCCTACCAACACTAAAACGTTATAAGTCCTAACAACACTAAAAAGTTATTAGTCCTACCAACACTAAAAAGTTATAAGTACTACCAACCCTAAAAAGTTATAAGTCCTACCAGCGCTAAAACGTTATAAGTCCTACCAACTCTAAAAATTTCTGAGTCCTACCAACCCTAAAAAGTTATAAGTCCTACCAGCACTAAAAAGTTATAAGTACTACCAGCACTAAAAGTTATAAGTCCTACCAGCACTAAAACGTTATAAGTCCTACCAACAATAAAAAGTTCTGAGTCCTACCAACCCTAAAAAGTTCTGACTCCTACCGTCACTAAAAAGTTATAAGTCCTACCAGCACTAAAAAGTTATAAGTACTACCAACACTAAAAAGTTCTGAGTCCTACCGACACTAAAAAGTTATAAGTCCTACCAACCCTAAAAAGTTATAAGTCCTACCAGCACTAAAACGTTATAAGTCCTACCAACACTAAAAAGTTCTGAGTCCTACCAACCCTAAAAAGTTCTGAGTCCTACCGTCACTAAAAAGTTATAAGTCCTACCAACACTAAAAAGTTATAAGTCCTACCAACACTAAAAAGTTATAAGTACTACCAACCCTAAAAAGTTCTGAGTCCTACCAACACTAAAAAGTTCTGAGTCCTACCGACACTAAAAAGTTATAAGTCCTACCAGCACTAAAAAGTTCTGAGTCCTACCAACACTAAAAAGTTATAAGTCCTACCAACACTAAAAAGTTATAAGTACTACCAACCCTAAAAAGTTCTGAGTCCTACCAACACTAAAAAGTTCTGAGTCCTACCGACACTAAAAAGTTATAAGTCCTACCAACCCTAAAAAGTTCTGAGTCCTACCGTCACTAAAAAGTTACAAGTCCTACCAGCACTAAAAGTTATAAGTCCTACCAACTCTAAAAAGTTCTGAGTCCTACCGTCACTAAAACGTTATAAGTCCTACCAACCCTAAAAAGTTCTGAGTCCTAACAACACTAAAAAGTTATAAGTCCTACCAGCACTAAAACGTTATAAGTCCTACCAACACTAAAAAGTTCTGAGTCCTACCAACCCTAAAAAGTTCTGAGTCCTACCGTCACTAAAAAGTTACAAGTCCTACCAGCACTAAAAGTTATAAGTACTACCAACACTAAAAAGTTCTGAGTCCTACCGTCACTAAAAAGTTATAAGTCCTACCAACCCTAAAAAGTTCTGAGTCCTACCGACACTAAAAAGTTTTAAGTCCTACCAACACTAAAAAGTTATAAGTACTACCAACCCTAAAAAGTTATAAGTCCTACCAGCGCTAAAATGTTATAAGTCCTAACAACACTAAAAAGTTATAAGTCCTACCAACACTAAAACGTTATAAGTCCTAACAACACTAAAAAGTTATTAGTCCTACCAACACTAAAAAGTTATAAGTACTACCAACCCTAAAAAGTTATAAGTCCTACCAGCGCTAAAACGTTATAAGTCCTACCAACTCTAAAAAGTTCTGAGTCCTACCAGCACTAAAAAGTTATAAGTACTACCAGCACTAAAAGTTATAAGTCCTACCAGCACTAAAACGTTATAAGTCCTACCAACAATAAAAAGTTCTGAGTCCTACCAACCCTAAAAAGTTCTGACTCCTACCGTCACTAAAAAGTTATAAGTCCTACCAGCACTAAAAAGTTATAAGTACTACCAACACTAAAAAGTTCTGAGTCCTACCGACACTAAAAAGTTATAAGTCCTACCAACCCTAAAAAGTTATAAGTCCTACCAGCACTAAAACGTTATAAGTCCTACCAACACTAAAAAGTTCTGAGTCCTACCAACCCTAAAAAGTTCTGAGTCCTACCGTCACTAAAAAGTTATAAGTCCTACCAGCACTAAAAAGTTATAAGTACTACCAACACTAAAAAGTTCTGAGTCCTACCGACACTAAAAAGTTATAAGTCCTACCAACCCTAAAAAGTTCTGAGTCCTAACGTCACTAAAAAGTTACAAGTCCTACCAGCACTAAAAGTTAAAAGTCCTACCAGCACTAAAACGTTATAAGTCCTACCAACAATAAAAAGTTCTGAGTCCTACCAACCCTAAAAAGTTATAAGTCCTACCAGCACTAAAAAGTTATAAGTACTACCAGCACTAAAAGTTATAAGTCCTACCAGCACTAAAACGTTATAAGTCCTACCAACAATAAAAAGTTCTGAGTCCTACCAACCCTAAAAAGTTCTGACTCCTACCGTCACTAAAAAGTTATAAGTCCTACCAGCACTAAAAAGTTATAAGTACTACCAACACTAAAAAGTTCTGAGTCCTACCGACACTAAAAAGTTATAAGTCCTACCAACCCTAAAAAGTTATAAGTCCTACCAGCACTAAAACGTTATAAGTCCTACCAACACTAAAAAGTTCTGAGTCCTACCAACCCTAAAAAGTTCTGAGTCCTACCGTCACTAAAAAGTTATAAGTCCTACCAGCACTAAAAAGTTATAAGTACTACCAACACTAAAAAGTTCTGAGTCCTACCGACACTAAAAAGTTATAAGTCCTACCAACCCTAAAAAGTTCTGAGTCCTAACGTCACTAAAAAGTTACAAGTCCTACCAGCACTAAAAGTTATAAGTCCTACCAGCACTAAAACGTTATAAGTCCTACCAACAATAAAAAGTTCTGAGTCCTACCAACCCTAAAAAGTTCTGAGTCCTACCGTCACTAAAAAGTTATAAGTCCTACCAGCACTAAAAAGTTATAAGTCCTACCAACACTAAAAAGTTATAAGTACTACTAACCCTAAAAAGAAGTCCTACCAGCGCTAAAACGTTATAAGTCCTAACAACACTAACAAGTTATAAGTCCTACCAACACTAAAACGTTATAAGTCCTAACAACACTAAAAAGTTATAAGTCCTACCAACACTAAAAAGTTATAAGTACTACCAACCCTAAAAAGTTATAAGTCCTACCAGCGCTAAAACGTTATAAGTCCTACCAACACTAAAAAGTTCTGAGTCCTACCAACCCTAAAAAGTTCTGAGTCCTACCGTCACTAAAAAGTTATAAGTCCTACCAGCACTAAAAAGTTATAAGTCCTACCAACACTAAAAAGTTATAAGTACTACTAACCCTAAAAAGAAGTCCTACCAGCGCTAAAACGTTATAAGTCCTAACAACACTAACAAGTTATAAGTCCTACCAACACTAAAACGTTATAAGTCCTAACAACACTAAAAAGTTATAAGTCCTACCAACACTAAAAAGTTATAAGTACTACCAACCCTAAAAAGTTATAAGTCCTACCAGCGCTAAAACGTTATAAGTCCTACCAACACTAAAAAGTTCTGAGTCCTACCAACCCTAAAACGTTCTGAGTCCTACCAACACTAAAAAGTTCTGAGTCCTACCGACACTAAAAAGTTATAAGTCCTACCAGCACTAAAAAGTTCTGAGTCCTACCAACACTAAAAAGTTATAAGTCCTACCAACACTAAAAAGTTATAAGTACTACCAACCCTAAAAAGTTATAAGTCCTACCGTCACTAAAAAGTTATAAGTCCTACCAACCCTAAAAAGTTCTGAGTCCTACCGTCACTAAAAAGTTACAAGTCCTACCAGCACTAAAACGTTATAAGTCCTACCAACAATAAAAAGTTCTGAGTCCTACCGTCACTAAAACGTTATAAGTCCTACCAACAATAAAACGTTATAAGTCCTACCAACCCTAAAAAGTTCTGAGTCCTACCGTCACTAAAACGTTATAAGTCCTACCAACAATAAAAAGTTCTGAGTCCTACCAACCCTAAAAAGTTCTGAGTCCTACCGTCACTAAAAAGTTATAAGTCCTACCAGCACTAAAAAGTTATAAGTACTACCAACACTAAAAAGTTCTGAGTCCTACCGACACTAAAAAGTTATAAGTCCTACCAACCCTAAAAAGTTCTGAGTCCTAACGTCACTAAAAAGTTACAAGTCCTACCAGCACTAAAAGTTATAAGTCCTACCAGCACTAAAACGTTATAAGTCCTACCAACAATAAAAAGTTATAAGTACTACTAACCCTAAAAAGAAGTCCTACCAGCGCTAAAACGTTATAAGTCCTAACAACACTAACAAGTTATAAGTCCTACCAACACTAAAACGTTATAAGTCCTAACAACACTAAAAAGTTATAAGTCCTACCAACACTAAAAAGTTATAAGTACTACCAACCCTAAAAAGTTATAAGTCCTACCAGCGCTAAAACGTTATAAGTCCTACCAACACTAAAAAGTTCTGAGTCCTACCAACCCTAAAAAGTTCTGAGTCCTACCAACACTAAAAAGTTCTGAGTCCTACCGACACTAAAAAGTTATAAGTCCTACCAGCACTAAAAAGTTCTGAGTCCTACCAACACTAAAAAGTTATAAGTCCTACCAACACTAAAAAGTTATAAGTACTACCAACCCTAAAAAGTTATAAGTCCTACCAGCACTAAAACGTTATAAGTCCTACCAACACTAAAAAGTTCTGAGTACTACCAACCCTAAAAAGTTATAAGTCCTACCAACAATAAAAAGTTCTGAGTCCTACCAACCCTAAAAAGTTCTGAGTCCTACCGTCACTAAAAAGTTATAAGTCCTACCAGCACTAAAAAGTTATAAGTCCTACCAACACTAAAAAGTTATAAGTACTACTAACCCTAAAAAGAAGTCCTACCAGCGCTAAAACGTTATAAGTCCTAACAACACTAACAAGTTATAAGTCCTACCAACACTAAAACGTTATAAGTCCTAACAACACTAAAAAGTTATAAGTCCTACCAACACTAAAAAGTTATAAGTACTACCAACCCTAAAAAGTTATAAGTCCTACCAGCGCTAAAACGTTATAAGTCCTACCAACACTAAAAAGTTCTGAGTCCTACCAACCCTAAAAAGTTCTGAGTCCTACCAACACTAAAAAGTTCTGAGTCCTACCGACACTAAAAAGTTATAAGTCCTACCAGCACTAAAAAGTTCTGAGTCCTACCAACACTAAAAAGTTATAAGTCCTACCAACACTAAAAAGTTATAAGTACTACCAACCCTAAAAAGTTATAAGTCCTACCAGCACTGAAACGTTATAAGTCCTACCAACACTAAAAAGTTCTGAGTACTACCAACCCTAAAAAGTTATAAGTCCTACCAACAATAAAAAGTTCTGAGTCCTACCAACCCTAAAAAGTTCTGAGTCCTACCGTCACTAAAAAGTTATAAGTCCTACCAGCACTAAAAAGTTATAAGTACTACCAACACTAAAAAGTTCTGAGTCCTACCGACACTAAAAAGTTATAAGTCCTACCAACCCTAAAAAGTTATAAGTCCTACCAGCACTAAAACGTTATGAGTCCTACCAACACTAAAAAGTTCTGAGTCCTACCAACCCTAAAAAGTTCTGAGTCCTACCGTCACTAAAAAGTTATAAGTCCTACCAACCCTAAAAAGTTCTGAGTCCTACCGTCACTAAAAAGTTACAAGTCCTACCAGCACTAAAACGTTATAAGTCCTACCAACAATAAAAAGTTCTGAGTCCTACCAACCCTAAAAAGTTCTGACTCCTACCGTCACTAAAAAGTTACAAGTCCTACCAGCACTAAAAGTTATAAGTACTACCAACACTAAAAAGTTCTGAGTCCTACCGACACTAAAAAGTTATAAGTCCTACCAACCCTAAAAAGTTCTGAGTCCTAACGTCAGTAAAAAGTTACAAGTCCTACCAGCACTAAAAGTTATAAGTCCTACCAGCACTAAAACGTTATAAGTCCTACCAACAATAAAAAGTTCTGAGTCCTACCAAACCTAAAAAGTTCTGAGTCCTACCGTCACTAAAAAGTTATAAGTCCTACCAGCACTAAAAAGTTATAAGTCCTACCAACACTAAAAAGTTATAAGTACTACTAACCCTAAAAAGAAGTCCTACCAGCGCTAAAACGTTATAAGTCCTAACAACACTAACAAGTTATAAGTCCTACCAACACTAAAACGTTATAAGTCCTAACAACACTAAAAAGTTATAAGTCCTACCAACACTAAAAAGTTATAAGTACTACCAACCCTAAAAAGTTATAAGTCCTACCAGCGCTAAAACGTTATAAGTCCTACCAACACTAAAAAGTTCTGAGTCCTACCAACCCTAAAAAGTTCTGAGTCCTACCAACACTAAAAAGTTCTGAGTCCTACCGACACTAAAAAGTTATAAGTCCTACCAGCACTAAAAAGTTCTGAGTCCTACCAACACTAAAAAGTTATAAGTCCTACCAACACTAAAAAGTTATAAGTACTACCAACCCTAAAAAGTTATAAGTCCTACCAGCACTAAAACGTTATAAGTCCTACCAACACTAAAAAGTTCTGAGTACTACCAACCCTAAAAAGTTATAAGTCCTACCAACAATAAAAAGTTCTGAGTCCTACCAACCCTAAAAAGTTCTGAGTCCTACCGTCACTAAAAAGTTATAAGTCCTACCAGCACTAAAAAGTTATAAGTACTACCAACACTAAAAAGTTCTGAGTCCTACCGACACTAAAAAGTTATAAGTCCTACCAACCCTAAAAAGTTATAAGTCCTACCAGCACTAAAACGTTATAAGTCCTACCAACACTAAAAAGTTCTGAGTCCTACCAACCCTAAAAAGTTCTGAGTCCTACCGTCACTAAAAAGTTATAAGTCCTACCAACCCTAAAAAGTTCTGAGTCCTACCGTCACTAAAAAGTTACAAGTCCTACCAGCACTAAAACGTTATAAGTCCTACCAACAATAAAAAGTTCTGAGTCCTACCAACCCTAAAAAGTTCTGACTCCTACCGTCACTAAAAAGTTACAAGTCCTACCAGCACTAAAAGTTATAAGTACTACCAACACTAAAAAGTTCTGAGTCCTACCGTCACTAAAACGTTATAAGTCCTACCAACCCTAAAAAGTTCTGAGTCCTAACAACACTAAAAAGTTATAAGTCCTACCGACACTAAAAAGTTATAAGTACTACCAACCCTAAAAAGTTATAAGTCCTACCAGCACTAAAACGTTATAAGTCCTACCAACACTAAAAAGTTCTGAGTCCTACCAACCCTAAAAAGGTCTGAGTCCTACCGACACTAAAAAGTTATAAGTCCTACCAACCCTAAAAAGTTCTGAGTCCTACCGACACTAAAAAGTTATAAGTACTACCAACCCTAAAAAGTTATAAGTCCTAACAACACTAAAAAGTTATAAGTCCTACCAGCACTAAAAAGTTATAAGTACTACCAACCCTAAAAAGTTATAAGTCCTACCAGCGCTAAAACGTTATAAGTCCTACCAACACTAAAAAGTTCTGAGTCCTACCAACCCTAAAAAGTTCTAAGTCCTACCAGCACTAAAAAGTTATAAGTACTACCAGCACTAACAAGTTCTGAGTCCTATCAATACTAAAAAGTTCTGAGTCCTACCAACCCTAAAAAGTTCTGAGTCCTACCAACACTAAAAAGTTCTGAGTCCTACCGACACTAAAAAGTTATAAGTCCTACCAGCACTAAAAAGTTCTGAGTCCTACCAACACTAAAAAGTTATAAGTCCTACCAACACTAAAAAGTTATAAGTACTACCAACCCTAAAAAGTTCTGAGTCCTACCAACACTAAAAAGTTCTGAGTCCTACCGACACTAAAAAGTTATAAGTCCTACCAGCACTAAAAAGTTCTGAGTCCTACCAACACTAAAAAGTTATAAGTCCTACCAACACTAAAAAGTTATAAGTACTACCAACCCTAAAAAGTTCTGAGTCCTACCAACACTAAAAAGTTCTGAGTCCTACCGACACTAAAAAGTTATAAGTCCTACCAACCCTAAAAAGTTCTGAGTCCTACCGTCACTAAAAAGTTACAAGTCCTACCAGCACTAAAAGTTATAAGTCCTACCAACTCTAAAAAGTTCTGAGTCCTACCGTCACTAAAACGTTATAAGTCCTACCAACCCTAAAAAGTTCTGAGTCCTAACAACACTAAAAAGTTATAAGTCCTACCAGCACTAAAACGTTATAAGTCCTACCAACACTAAAAAGTTCTGAGTCCTACCAACCCTAAAAAGTTCTGAGTCCTACCGTCACTAAAAAGTTACAAGTCCTACCAGCACTAAAAGTTATAAGTACTACCAACACTAAAAAGTTCTGAGTCCTACCGTCACTAAAAAGTTATAAGTCCTACCAACCCTAAAAAGTTCTGAGTCCTACCGACACTAAAAAGTTTTAAGTCCTACCAACACTAAAAAGTTATAAGTACTACCAACCCTAAAAAGTTATATAAGTCCTACCAGCGCTAAAATGTTATAAGTCCTAACAACACTAAAAAGTTATAAGTCCTACCAACACTAAAACGTTATAAGTCCTAACAACACTAAAAAGTTATTAGTCCTACCAACACTAAAAAGTTATAAGTACTACCAACCCTAAAAAGTTATAAGTCCTACCAGCGCTAAAACGTTATAAGTCCTACCAACTCTAAAAAGTTCTGAGTCCTACCAGCACTAAAAAGTTATAAGTACTACCAGCACTAAAAGTTATAAGTCCTACCAGCACTAAAACGTTATAAGTCCTACCAACAATAAAAAGTTCTGAGTCCTACCAACCCTAAAAAGTTCTGACTCCTACCGTCACTAAAAAGTTATAAGTCCTACCAGCACTAAAAAGTTATAAGTACTACCAACACTAAAAAGTTCTGAGTCCTACCGACACTAAAAAGTTATAAGTCCTACCAACCCTAAAAAGTTATAAGTCCTACCAGCACTAAAACGTTATAAGTCCTACCAACACTAAAAAGTTCTGAGTCCTACCAACCCTAAAAAGTTCTGAGTCCTACCGTCACTAAAAAGTTATAAGTCCTACCAGCACTAAAAAGTTATAAGTACTACCAACACTAAAAAGTTCTGAGTCCTACCGACACTAAAAAGTTATAAGTCCTACCAACCCTAAAAAGTTCTGAGTCCTAACGTCACTAAAAAGTTACAAGTCCTACCAGCACTAAAAGTTATAAGTCCTACCAGCACTAAAACGTTATAAGTCCTACCAACAATAAAAAGTTATGAGTCCTACCAACCCTAAAAAGTTATAAGTCCTACCAGCACTAAAAAGTTATAAGTACTACCAGCACTAAAAGTTATAAGTCCTACCAGCACTAAAACGTTATAAGTCCTACCAACAATAAAAAGTTCTGAGTCCTACCAACCCTAAAAAGTTCTGACTCCTACCGTCACTAAAAAGTTATAAGTCCTACCAGCACTAAAAAGTTATAAGTACTACCAACACTAAAAAGTTCTGAGTCCTACCGACACTAAAAAGTTATAAGTCCTACCAACCCTAAAAAGTTATAAGTCCTACCAGCACTAAAACGTTATAAGTCCTACCAACACTAAAAAGTTCTGAGTCCTACCAACCCTAAAAAGTTCTGAGTCCTACCGTCACTAAAAAGTTATAAGTCCTACCAGCACTAAAAAGTTATAAGTACTACCAACACTAAAAAGTTCTGAGTCCTACCGACACTAAAAAGTTATAAGTCCTACCAACCCTAAAAAGTTATAAGTCCTACCAGCACTAAAACGTTATAAGTCCTACCAACACTAAAAAGTTCTGAGTCCTACCAACCCTAAAAAGTTCTGAGTCCTACCGTCACTAAAAAGTTATAAGTCCTACCAGCACTAAAAAGTTATAAGTACTACCAACACTAAAAAGTTCTGAGTCCTACCGACACTAAAAAGTTATAAGTCCTACCAACCCTAAAAAGTTCTGAGTCCTAACGTCACTAAAAAGTTACAAGTCCTACCAGCACTAAAAGTTATAAGTCCTACCAGCACTAAAACGTTATAAGTCCTACCAACAATAAAAAGTTATGAGTCCTACCAACCCTAAAAAGTTATAAGTCCTACCAGCACTAAAAAGTTATAAGTACTACCAGCACTAAAAGTTATAAGTCCTACCAGCACTAAAACGTTATAAGTCCTACCAACAATAAAAAGTTCTGAGTCCTACCAACCCTAAAAAGTTCTGACTCCTACCGTCACTAAAAAGTTATAAGTCATACCAGAACTAAAAAGATATAAGTACTACCAACACTAAAAAGTTCTGAGTCCTACCGACACTAAAAAGTTATAAGTCCTACCAACCCTAAAAAGTTATAAGTCCTACCAGCACTAAAACGTTATAAGTCCTACCAACACTAAAAAGTTCTGAGTCCTACCAACCCTAAAAAGTTCTGAGTCCTACCGTCACTAAAAAGTTATAAGTCCTACCAGCACTAAAAATTATAAGTACTACCAACACTAAAAAGTTCTGAGTCCTACCGACACTAAAAAGTTATAAGTCCTACCAACCCTAAAAAGTTCTGAGTCCTAACGTCACTAAAAAGTTACAAGTCCTACCAGCACTAAAAGTTATAAGTCCTACCAGCACTAAAACGTTATAAGTCCTACCAACAATAAAAAGTTCTGAGTCCTACCAACCCTAAAAAGTTCTGAGTCCTACCGTCACTAAAAAGTTATAAGTCCTACCAGCACTAAAAAGTTATAAGTCCTACCAACACTAAAAAGTTATAAGTACTACTAACCCTAAAAAGAAGTCCTACCAGCGCTAAAACGTTATAAGTCCTAACAACACTAACAAGTTATAAGTCCTACCAACACTAAAACGTTATAAGTCCTAACAACACTAAAAAGTTATAAGTCCTACCAACACTAAAAAGTTATAAGTACTACCAACCCTAAAAAGTTATAAGTCCTACCAGCACTAAAAAGTTATAAGTACTACTAACCCTAAAAAGAAGTCCTACCAGCGCTAAAACGTTATAAGTCCTAACAACACTAACAAGTTATAAGTCCTACCAACACTAAAACGTTATAAGTCCTAACAACACTAAAAAGTTATAAGTCCTACCAACACTAAAAAGTTATAAGTACTACCAACCCTAAAAAGTTATAAGTCCTACCAGCGCTAAAACGTTATAAGTCCTACCAACACTAAAAAGTTCTGAGTCCTACCAACCCTAAAAAGTTCTGAGTCCTACCAACACTAAAAAGTTCTGAGTCCTACCGACACTAAAAAGTTATAAGTCCTACCAGCACTAAAAAGTTCTGAGTCCTACCAACACTAAAAAGTTATAAGTCCTACCAACACTAAAAAGTTATAAGTACTACCAACCCTAAAAAGTTATAAGTCCTACCAGCACTAAAACGTTATAAGTCCTACCAACACTAAAAAGTTCTGAGTACTACCAACCCTAAAAAGTTATAAGTCCTACCAACAATAAAAAGTTCTGAGTCCTACCAACCCTAAAAAGTTCTGAGTCCTACCGTCACTAAAAAGTTATAAGTCCTACCAGCACTAAAAAGTTATAAGTACTACCAACACTAAAAAGTTCTGAGTCCTACCGACACTAAAAAGTTATAAGTCCTACCAACCCTAAAAAGTTATAAGTCCTACCAGCACTAAAACGTTATAAGTCCTACCAACACTAAAAAGTTCTGAGTCCTACCAACCCTAAAAAGTTCTGAGTCCTACCGTCACTAAAAAGTTATAAGTCCTACCAACCCTAAAAAGTTCTGAGTCCTACCGTCACTAAAAAGTTACAAGTCCTACCAGCACTAAAACGTTATAAGTCCTACCAACAATAAAAAGTTCTGAGTCCTACCAACCCTAAAAAGTTCTGACTCCTACCGTCACTAAAAAGTTACAAGTCCTACCAGCACTAAAAGTTATAAGTACTACCAACACTAAAAAGTTCTGAGTCCTACCGTCACTAAAACGTTATAAGTCCTACCAACCCTAAAAAGTTCTGAGTCCTAACAACACTAAAAAGTTATAAGTCCTACCGACACTAAAAAGTTATAAGTACTACCAACCCTAAAAAGTTATAAGTCCTACCAGCACTAAAACGTTATAAGTCCTACCAACACTAAAAAGTTCTGAGTCCTACCAACCCTAAAAAGGTCTGAGTCCTACCGACACTAAAAAGTTATAAGTCCTACCAACCCTAAAAAGTTCTGAGTCCTACCGACACTAAAAAGTTATAAGTACTACCAACCCTAAAAAGTTATAAGTCCTAACAACACTAAAAAGTTATAAGTCCTACCAGCACTAAAAAGTTATAAGTACTACCAACCCTAAAAAGTTATAAGTCCTACCAGCGCTAAAACGTTATAAGTCCTACCAACACTAAAAAGTTCTGAGTCCTACCAACCCTAAAAAGTTCTAAGTCCTACCAGCACTAAAAAGTTATAAGTACTACCAGCACTAACAAGTTCTGAGTCCTATCAATACTAAAAAGTTCTGAGTCCTACCAACCCTAAAAAGTTCTGAGTCCTACCAACACTAAAAAGTTCTGAGTCCTACCGACACTAAAAAGTTATAAGTCCTACCAGCACTAAAAAGTTCTGAGTCCTACCAACACTAAAAAGTTATAAGTCCTACCAACACTAAAAAGTTATAAGTACTACCAACCCTAAAAAGTTCTGAGTCCTACCAACACTAAAAAGTTCTGAGTCCTACCGACACTAAAAAGTTATAAGTCCTACCAGCACTAAAAAGTTCTGAGTCCTACCAACACTAAAAAGTTATAAGTCCTACCAACACTAAAAAGTTATAAGTACTACCAACCCTAAAAAGTTCTGAGTCCTACCAACACTAAAAAGTTCTGAGTCCTACCGACACTAAAAAGTTATAAGTCCTACCAACCCTAAAAAGTTCTGAGTCCTACCGTCACTAAAAAGTTACAAGTCCTACCAGCACTAAAAGTTATAAGTCCTACCAACTCTAAAAAGTTCTGAGTCCTACCGTCACTAAAACGTTATAAGTCCTACCAACCCTAAAAAGTTCTGAGTCCTAACAACACTAAAAAGTTATAAGTCCTACCAGCACTAAAACGTTATAAGTCCTACCAACACTAAAAAGTTCTGAGTCCTACCAACCCTAAAAAGTTCTGAGTCCTACCGTCACTAAAAAGTTACAAGTCCTACCAGCACTAAAAGTTATAAGTACTACCAACACTAAAAAGTTCTGAGTCCTACCGTCACTAAAAAGTTATAAGTCCTACCAACCCTAAAAAGTTCTGAGTCCTACCGACACTAAAAAGTTTTAAGTCCTACCAACACTAAAAAGTTATAAGTACTACCAACCCTAAAAAGTTATATAAGTCCTACCAGCGCTAAAATGTTATAAGTCCTAACAACACTAAAAAGTTATAAGTCCTACCAACACTAAAACGTTATAAGTCCTAACAACACTAAAAAGTTATTAGTCCTACCAACACTAAAAAGTTATAAGTACTACCAACCCTAAAAAGTTATAAGTCCTACCAGCGCTAAAACGTTATAAGTCCTACCAACTCTAAAAAGTTCTGAGTCCTACCAGCACTAAAAAGTTATAAGTACTACCAGCACTAAAAGTTATAAGTCCTACCAGCACTAAAACGTTATAAGTCCTACCAACAATAAAAAGTTCTGAGTCCTACCAACCCTAAAAAGTTCTGACTCCTACCGTCACTAAAAAGTTATAAGTCCTACCAGCACTAAAAAGTTATAAGTACTACCAACACTAAAAAGTTCTGAGTCCTACCGACACTAAAAAGTTATAAGTCCTACCAACCCTAAAAAGTTATAAGTCCTACCAGCACTAAAACGTTATAAGTCCTACCAACACTAAAAAGTTCTGAGTCCTACCAACCCTAAAAAGTTCTGAGTCCTACCGTCACTAAAAAGTTATAAGTCCTACCAGCACTAAAAAGTTATAAGTACTACCAACACTAAAAAGTTCTGAGTCCTACCGACACTAAAAAGTTATAAGTCCTACCAACCCTAAAAAGTTCTGAGTCCTAACGTCACTAAAAAGTTACAAGTCCTACCAGCACTAAAAGTTATAAGTCCTACCAGCACTAAAACGTTATAAGTCCTACCAACAATAAAAAGTTATGAGTCCTACCAACCCTAAAAAGTTATAAGTCCTACCAGCACTAAAAAGTTATAAGTACTACCAGCACTAAAAGTTATAAGTCCTACCAGCACTAAAACGTTATAAGTCCTACCAACAATAAAAAGTTCTGAGTCCTACCAACCCTAAAAAGTTCTGACTCCTACCGTCACTAAAAAGTTATAAGTCCTACCAGCACTAAAAAGTTATAAGTACTACCAACACTAAAAAGTTCTGAGTCCTACCGACACTAAAAAGTTATAAGTCCTACCAACCCTAAAAAGTTATAAGTCCTACCAGCACTAAAACGTTATAAGTCCTACCAACACTAAAAAGTTCTGAGTCCTACCAACCCTAAAAAGTTCTGAGTCCTACCGTCACTAAAAAGTTATAAGTCCTACCAGCACTAAAAAGTTATAAGTACTACCAACACTAAAAAGTTCTGAGTCCTACCGACACTAAAAAGTTATAAGTCCTACCAACCCTAAAAAGTTATAAGTCCTACCAGCACTAAAACGTTATAAGTCCTACCAACACTAAAAAGTTCTGAGTCCTACCAACCCTAAAAAGTTCTGAGTCCTACCGTCACTAAAAAGTTATAAGTCCTACCAGCACTAAAAAGTTATAAGTACTACCAACACTAAAAAGTTCTGAGTCCTACCGACACTAAAAAGTTATAAGTCCTACCAACCCTAAAAAGTTCTGAGTCCTAACGTCACTAAAAAGTTACAAGTCCTACCAGCACTAAAAGTTATAAGTCCTACCAGCACTAAAACGTTATAAGTCCTACCAACAATAAAAAGTTATGAGTCCTACCAACCCTAAAAAGTTATAAGTCCTACCAGCACTAAAAAGTTATAAGTACTACCAGCACTAAAAGTTATAAGTCCTACCAGCACTAAAACGTTATAAGTCCTACCAACAATAAAAAGTTCTGAGTCCTACCAACCCTAAAAAGTTCTGACTCCTACCGTCACTAAAAAGTTATAAGTCATACCAGAACTAAAAAGATATAAGTACTACCAACACTAAAAAGTTCTGAGTCCTACCGACACTAAAAAGTTATAAGTCCTACCAACCCTAAAAAGTTATAAGTCCTACCAGCACTAAAACGTTATAAGTCCTACCAACACTAAAAAGTTCTGAGTCCTACCAACCCTAAAAAGTTCTGAGTCCTACCGTCACTAAAAAGTTATAAGTCCTACCAGCACTAAAAATTATAAGTACTACCAACACTAAAAAGTTCTGAGTCCTACCGACACTAAAAAGTTATAAGTCCTACCAACCCTAAAAAGTTCTGAGTCCTAACGTCACTAAAAAGTTACAAGTCCTACCAGCACTAAAAGTTATAAGTCCTACCAGCACTAAAACGTTATAAGTCCTACCAACAATAAAAAGTTCTGAGTCCTACCAACCCTAAAAAGTTCTGAGTCCTACCGTCACTAAAAAGTTATAAGTCCTACCAGCACTAAAAAGTTATAAGTCCTACCAACACTAAAAAGTTATAAGTACTACTAACCCTAAAAAGAAGTCCTACCAGCGCTAAAACGTTATAAGTCCTAACAACACTAACAAGTTATAAGTCCTACCAACACTAAAACGTTATAAGTCCTAACAACACTAAAAAGTTATAAGTCCTACCAACACTAAAAAGTTATAAGTACTACCAACCCTAAAAAGTTATAAGTCCTACCAGCACTAAAAAGTTATAAGTACTACCAGCACTAAAAGTTATAAGTCCTACCAGCACTAAAACGTTATAAGTCCTACCAACAATAAAAAGTTCTGAGTCCTACCAACCCTAAAAAGTTCTGACTCCTACCGTCACTAAAAAGTTATAAGTCCTACCAGCACTAAAAAGTTATAAGTACTACCAACACTAAAAAGTTCTGAGTCCTACCGACACTAAAAAGTTATAAGTCCTACCAACCCTAAAAAGTTATAAGTCCTACCAGCACTAAAACGTTATAAGTCCTACCAACACTAAAAAGTTCTGAGTCCTACCAACCCTAAAAAGTTCTGAGTCCTACCGTCACTAAAAAGTTATAAGTCCTACCAGCACTAAAAAGTTATAAGTACTACCAACACTAAAAAGTTCTGAGTCCTACCGACACTAAAAAGTTATAAGTCCTACCAACCCTAAAAAGTTATAAGTCCTACCAGCACTAAAACGTTATAAGTCCTACCAACACTAAAAAGTTCTGAGTCCTACCAACCCTAAAAAGTTCTGAGTCCTACCGTCACTAAAAAGTTATAAGTCCTACCAGCACTAAAAAGTTATAAGTACTACCAACACTAAAAAGTTCTGAGTCCTACCGACACTAAAAAGTTATAAGTCCTACCAACCCTAAAAAGTTCTGAGTCCTAACGTCACTAAAAAGTTACAAGTCCTACCAGCACTAAAAGTTATAAGTCCTACCAGCACTAAAACGTTATAAGTCCTACCAACAATAAAAAGTTATGAGTCCTACCAACCCTAAAAAGTTATAAGTCCTACCAGCACTAAAAAGTTATAAGTACTACCAGCACTAAAAGTTATAAGTCCTACCAGCACTAAAACGTTATAAGTCCTACCAACAATAAAAAGTTCTGAGTCCTACCAACCCTAAAAAGTTCTGACTCCTACCGTCACTAAAAAGTTATAAGTCATACCAGAACTAAAAAGATATAAGTACTACCAACACTAAAAAGTTCTGAGTCCTACCGACACTAAAAAGTTATAAGTCCTACCAACCCTAAAAAGTTATAAGTCCTACCAGCACTAAAACGTTATAAGTCCTACCAACACTAAAAAGTTCTGAGTCCTACCAACCCTAAAAAGTTCTGAGTCCTACCGTCACTAAAAAGTTATAAGTCCTACCAGCACTAAAAATTATAAGTACTACCAACACTAAAAAGTTCTGAGTCCTACCGACACTAAAAAGTTATAAGTCCTACCAACCCTAAAAAGTTCTGAGTCCTAACGTCACTAAAAAGTTACAAGTCCTACCAGCACTAAAAGTTATAAGTCCTACCAGCACTAAAACGTTATAAGTCCTACCAACAATAAAAAGTTCTGAGTCCTACCAACCCTAAAAAGTTCTGAGTCCTACCGTCACTAAAAAGTTATAAGTCCTACCAGCACTAAAAAGTTATAAGTCCTACCAACACTAAAAAGTTATAAGTACTACTAACCCTAAAAAGAAGTCCTACCAGCGCTAAAACGTTATAAGTCCTAACAACACTAACAAGTTATAAGTCCTACCAACACTAAAACGTTATAAGTCCTAACAACACTAAAAAGTTATAAGTCCTACCAACACTAAAAAGTTATAAGTACTACCAACCCTAAAAAGTTATAAGTCCTACCAGCGCTAAAACGTTATAAGTCCTACCAACACTAAAAAGTTCTGAGTCCTACCAACCCTAAAACGTTCTGAGTCCTACCAACACTAAAAAGTTCTGAGTCCTACCGACACTAAAAAGTTATAAGTCCTACCAGCACTAAAAAGTTCTGAGTCCTACCAACACTAAAAAGTTATAAGTCCTACCAACACTAAAAAGTTATAAGTACTACCAACCCTAAAAAGTTATAAGTCCTACCAGCACTAAAACGTTATAAGTCCTACCAACAATAAAAAGTTCTGAGTCCTACCAACCCTAAAAAATTCTGACTCCTACCGTCACTAAAAAGTTATAAGTCCTACCAGCACTAAAAAGTTATAAGTACTACCAACACTAAAAAGTTCTGAGTCCTACCAACCCTAAAAAGTTCTGAGTCCTACCAACACTAAAAAGTTCTGAGTCCTACCGACACTAAAAAGTTATAAGTCCTACCAGCACTAAAAAGTTCTGAGTCCTACCAACACTAAAAAGTTATAAGTCCTACCAACACTAAAAAGTTATAAGTACTACCAACCCTAAAAAGTTCTGAGTCCTACCAACACTAAAAAGTTCTGAGTCCTACCGACACTAAAAAGTTATAAGTCCTACCAGCACTAAAAAGTTCTGAGTCCTACCAACACTAAAAAGTTATAAGTCCTACCAACACTAAAAAGTTATAAGTACTACCAACCCTAAAAAGTTCTGAGTCCTACCAACACTAAAAAGTTCTGAGTCCTACCGACACTAAAAAGTTATAAGTCCTACCAACCCTAAAAAGTTCTGAGTCCTACCGTCACTAAAAAGTTACAAGTCCTACCAGCACTAAAAGTTATAAGTCCTACCAACTCTAAAAAGTTCTGAGTCCTACCGTCACTAAAACGTTATAAGTCCTACCAACCCTAAAAAGTTCTGAGTCCTAACAACACTAAAAAGTTATAAGTCCTACCAGCACTAAAACGTTATAAGTCCTACCAACACTAAAAAGTTCTGAGTCCTACCAACCCTAAAAAGTTCTGAGTCCTACCGTCACTAAAAAGTTACAAGTCCTACCAGCACTAAAAGTTATAAGTACTACCAACACTAAAAAGTTCTGAGTCCTACCGTCACTAAAAAGTTATAAGTCCTACCAACCCTAAAAAGTTCTGAGTCCTACCGACACTAAAAAGTTTTAAGTCCTACCAACACTAAAAAGTTATAAGTACTACCAACCCTAAAAAGTTATATAAGTCCTACCAGCGCTAAAATGTTATAAGTCCTAACAACACTAAAAAGTTATAAGTCCTACCAACACTAAAACGTTATAAGTCCTAACAACACTAAAAAGTTATTAGTCCTACCAACACTAAAAAGTTATAAGTACTACCAACCCTAAAAAGTTATAAGTCCTACCAGCGCTAAAACGTTATAAGTCCTACCAACTCTAAACAGTTCTGAGTCCTACCAGCACTAAAAAGTTATAAGTACTACCAGCACTAAAAGTTATAAGTCCTACCAGCACTAAAACGTTATAAGTCCTACCAACAATAAAAAGTTCTGAGTCCTACCAACCCTAAAAAGTTCTGACTCCTACCGTCACTAAAAAGTTATAAGTCCTACCAGCACTAAAAAGTTATAAGTACTACCAACACTAAAAAGTTCTGAGTCCTACCGACACTAAAAAGTTATAAGTCCTACCAACCCTAAAAAGTTATAAGTCCTACCAGCACTAAAACGTTATAAGTCCTACCAACACTAAAAAGTTCTGAGTCCTACCAACCCTAAAAAGTTCTGAGTCCTACCGTCACTAAAAAGTTATAAGTCCTACCAGCACTAAAAAGTTATAAGTACTACCAACACTAAAAAGTTCTGAGTCCTACCGACACTAAAAAGTTATAAGTCCTACCAACCCTAAAAAGTTCTGAGTCCTAACGTCACTAAAAAGTTACAAGTCCTACCAGCACTAAAAGTTATAAGTCCTACCAGCACTAAAACGTTATAAGTCATACCAACAATAAAAAGTTATGAGTCCTACCAACCCTAAAAAGTTATAAGTCCTACCAGCACTAAAAAGTTATAAGTACTACCAGCACTAAAAGTTATAAGTCCTACCAGCACTAAAACGTTATAAGTCCTACCAACAATAAAAAGTTCTGAGTCCTACCAACCCTAAAAAGTTCTGACTCCTACCGTCACTAAAAAGTTATAAGTCCTACCAGCACTAAAAAGTTATAAGTACTACCAACACTAAAAAGTTCTGAGTCCTACCGACACTAAAAAGTTATAAGTCCTACCAACCCTAAAAAGTTATAAGTCCTACCAGCACTAAAACGTTATAAGTCCTACCAACACTAAAAAGTTCTGAGTCCTACCAACCCTAAAAAGTTCTGAGTCCTACCGTCACTAAAAAGTTACAAGTCCTACCAGCACTAAAAGTTATAAGTACTACCAACACTAAAAAGTTCTGAGTCCTACCGTCACTAAAAAGTTATAAGTCCTACCAACCCTAAAAAGTTCTGAGTCCTACCGACACTAAAAAGTTTTAAGTCCTACCAACACTAAAAAGTTATAAGTACTACCAACCCTAAAAAGTTATATAAGTCCTACCAGCGCTAAAATGTTATAAGTCCTAACAACACTAAAAAGTTATAAGTCCTACCAACACTAAAACGTTATAAGTCCTAACAACACTAAAAAGTTATTAGTCCTACCAACACTAAAAAGTTATAAGTACTACCAACCCTAAAAAGTTATAAGTCCTACCAGCGCTAAAACGTTATAAGTCCTACCAACTCTAAAAAGTTCTGAGTCCTACCAGCACTAAAAAGTTATAAGTACTACCAGCACTAAAAGTTATAAGTCCTACCAGCACTAAAACGTTATAAGTCCTACCAACAATAAAAAGTTCTGAGTCCTACCAACCCTAAAAAGTTCTGACTCCTACCGTCACTAAAAAGTTATAAGTCCTACCAGCACTAAAAAGTTATAAGTACTACCAACACTAAAAAGTTCTGAGTCCTACCGACACTAAAAAGTTATAAGTCCTACCAACCCTAAAAAGTTATAAGTCCTACCAGCACTAAAACGTTATAAGTCCTACCAACACTAAAAAGTTCTGAGTCCTACCAACCCTAAAAAGTTCTGAGTCCTACCGTCACTAAAAAGTTATAAGTCCTACCAGCACTAAAAAGTTATAAGTACTACCAACACTAAAAAGTTCTGAGTCCTACCGACACTAAAAAGTTATAAGTCCTACCAACCCTAAAAAGTTCTGAGTCCTAACGTCACTAAAAAGTTACAAGTCCTACCAGCACTAAAAGTTATAAGTCCTACCAGCACTAAAACGTTATAAGTCATACCAACAATAAAAAGTTATGAGTCCTACCAACCCTAAAAAGTTATAAGTCCTACCAGCACTAAAAAGTTATAAGTACTACCAGCACTAAAAGTTATAAGTCCTACCAGCACTAAAACGTTATAAGTCCTACCAACAATAAAAAGTTCTGAGTCCTACCAACCCTAAAAAGTTCTGACTCCTACCGTCACTAAAAAGTTATAAGTCCTACCAGCACTAAAAAGTTATAAGTACTACCAACACTAAAAAGTTCTGAGTCCTACCGACACTAAAAAGTTATAAGTCCTACCAACCCTAAAAAGTTATAAGTCCTACCAGCACTAAAACGTTATAAGTCCTACCAACACTAAAAAGTTCTGAGTCCTACCAACCCTAAAAAGTTCTGAGTCCTACCGTCACTAAAAAGTTATAAGTCCTACCAGCACTAAAAAGTTATAAGTACTACCAACACTAAAAAGTTCTGAGTCCTACCGACACTAAAAAGTTATAAGTCCTACCAACCCTAAAAAGTTCTGAGTCCTAACGTCACTAAAAAGTTACAAGTCCTACCAGCACTAAAAGTTATAAGTCCTACCAGCACTAAAACGTTATAAGTCCTACCAACAATAAAAAGTTCTGAGTCCTACCAACCCTAAAAAGTTCTGAGTCCTACCGTCACTAAAAAGTTATAAGTCCTACCAGCACTAAAAAGTTATAAGTCCTACCAACACTAAAAAGTTATAAGTACTACTAACCCTAAAAAGAAGTCCTACCAGCGCTAAAACGTTATAAGTCCTAACAACACTAACAAGTTATAAGTCCTACCAACACTAAAACGTTATAAGTCCTAACAACACTAAAAAGTTATAAGTCCTACCAACACTAAAAAGTTATAAGTACTACCAACCCTAAAAAGTTATAAGTCCTACCAGCGCTAAAACGTTATAAGTCCTACCAACACTAAAAAGTTCTGAGTCCTACCAACCCTAAAACGTTCTGAGTCCTACCAACACTAAAAAGTTCTGAGTCCTACCGACACTAAAAAGTTATAAGTCCTACCAGCACTAAAAAGTTCTGAGTCCTACCAACACTAAAAAGTTATAAGTCCTACCAACACTAAAAAGTTATAAGTACTACCAACCCTAAAAAGTTATAAGTCCTACCAGCACTAAAACGTTATAAGTCCTACCAACAATAAAAAGTTCTGAGTCCTACCAACCCTAAAAAATTCTGACTCCTACCGTCACTAAAAAGTTATAAGTCCTACCAGCACTAAAAAGTTATAAGTACTACCAACACTAAAAAGTTCTGAGTCCTACCGACACTAAAAAGTTATAAGTCCTACCAACCCTAAAAAGTTATAAGTCCTACCAGCACTAAAACGTTATAAGTCCTACCAACACTAAAAAGTTCTGAGTCCTACCAACCCTAAAAAGTTCTGAGTCCTACCGTCACTAAAAAGTTATAAGTCCTACCAGCACTAAAAAGTTATAAGTACTACCAACACTAAAAAGTTCTGAGTCCTACCGACACTAAAAAGTTATAAGTCCTACCAACCCTAAAAAGTTCTGAGTCCTAACGTCACTAAAAAGTTACAAGTCCTACCAGCACTAAAAGTTATAAGTCCTACCAGCACTAAAACGTTATAAGTCCTACCAACAATAAAAAGTTCTGAGTCCTACCAACCCTAAAAAGTTCTGAGTCCTACCGTCACTAAAAAGTTATAAGTCCTACCAGCACTAAAAAGTTATAAGTCCTACCAACACTAAAAAGTTATAAGTACTACTAACCCTAAAAAGAAGTCCTACCAGCGCTAAAACGTTATAAGTCCTAACAACACTAACAAGTTATAAGTCCTACCAACACTAAAACGTTATAAGTCCTAACAACACTAAAAAGTTATAAGTCCTACCAACACTAAAAAGTTATAAGTACTACCAACCCTAAAAAGTTATAAGTCCTACCAGCGCTAAAACGTTATAAGTCCTACCAACACTAAAAAGTTCTGAGTCCTACCAACCCTAAAAAGTTCTGAGTCCTACCAACACTAAAAAGTTCTGAGTCCTACCGACACTAAAAAGTTATAAGTCCTACCAGCACTAAAAAGTTCTGAGTCCTACCAACACTAAAAAGTTATAAGTCCTACCAACACTAAAAAGTTATAAGTACTACCAACCCTAAAAAGTTATAAGTCCTACCAGCACTAAAACGTTATAAGTCCTACCAACACTAAAAAGTTCTGAGTACTACCAACCCTAAAAAGTTATAAGTCCTACCAACAATAAAAAGTTCTGAGTCCTACCAACCCTAAAAAATTCTGACTCCTACCGTCACTAAAAAGTTATAAGTCCTACCAGCACTAAAAAGTTATAAGTACTACCAACACTAAAAAGTTCTGAGTCCTACCGACACTAAAAAGTTATAAGTCCTACCAACCCTAAAAAGTTATAAGTCCTACCAGCACTAAAACGTTATAAGTCCTACCAACACTAAAAAGTTCTGAGTCCTACCAACCCTAAAAAGTTCTGAGTCCTACCGTCACTAAAAAGTTATAAGTCCTACCAGCACTAAAAAGTTATAAGTACTACCAACACTAAAAAGTTCTGAGTCCTACCGACACTAAAAAGTTATAAGTCCTACCAACCCTAAAAAGTTCTGACTCCTAACGTCACTAAAAAGTTATAAGTCCTACCAGCACTAAAAAGTTCTGAGTCCTACCAACACTAAAAAGTTATAAGTCCTACCAACACTAAAAAGTTATAAGTACTACCAACCCTAAAAAGTTATAAGTCCTACCAGCACTAAAACGTTATAAGTCCTACCAACACTAAAAAGTTCTGAGTACTACCAACCCTAAAAAGTTATAAGTCCTACCAACAATAAAAAGTTCTGAGTCCTACCAACCCTAAAAAGTTCTGAGTCCTACCGTCACTAAAAAGTTACAAGTCCTACCAGCACTAAAACGTTATAAGTCCTACCAACACTAAAAAGTTCTGAGTCCTACCAACCCTAAAAAGTTCTAAGTCCTACCAGCACTAAAAAGTTATAAGTACTACCAGCACTAACAAGTTCTGAGTCCTATCAATACTAAAAAGTTTTGAGTCCTACCAACCCTAAAAAGTTCTGAGTCCTACCAACACTAAAAAGTTCTGAGTCCTACCGACACTAAAAAGTTATAAGTCCTACCAACACTAAAAAGTTATAAGTACTACCAACCCTAAAAAGTTCTGAGTCCTACCAACACTAAAAAGTTCTGAGTCCTACCGACACTAAAAAGTTATAAGTCCTACCAGCACTAAAAAGTTCTGAGTACTACCAACCCTAAAAAGTTATAAGTCCTACCAACAATAAAAAGTTCTGAGTCCTACCAACCCTAAAAAGTTCTGAGTCCTACCGTCACTAAAAAGTTATAAGTCCTACCAGCACTAAAAAGTTATAAGTACTACCAACACTAAAAAGTTCTGAGTCCTACCGACACTAAAAAGTTATAAGTCCTACCAACCCTAAAAAGTTATAAGTCCTACCAACCCTAAAAAGTTCTGAGTCCTACCGTCACTAAAAAGTTATAAGTCCTACCAACCCTAAAAAGTTCTGAGTCCTACCGTCACTAAAAAGTTACAAGTCCTACCAGCACTAAAACGTTATAAGTCCTACCAACAATAAAAAGTTCTGAGTCCTACCAACCCTAAAAAGTTCTGACTCCTACCGTCACTAAAAAGTTACAAGTCCTACCAGCACTAAAAGTTATAAGTACTACCAACACTAAAAAGTTCTGAGTCCTACCGTCACTAAAACGTTATAAGTCCTACCAACCCTAAAAAGTTCTGAGTCCTAACAACACTAAAAAGTTATAAGTCCTACCGACACTAAAAAGTTATAAGTACTACCAACCCTAAAAAGTTATAAGTCCTACCAGCACTAAAACGTTATAAGTCCTACCAACACTAAAAAGTTCTGAGTCCTACCAACCCTAAAAAGGTCTGAGTCCTACCGACACTAAAAAGTTATAAGTCCTACCAACACTAAAAAGTTATAAGTACTACCAACCCTAAAAAGTTATAAGTCCTAACAACACTAAAAAGTTATAAGTCCTACCAACACTAAAAGGTTCTGAGTCCTACCAACACTAAAAAGTTATAAGTACTACCAACCCTAAAAAGTTATAAGTCCTACCAGCACTAAAACGTTATAAGTCCTACCAACACTAAAAAGTTCTGAGTACTACCAACCCTAAAAAGTTATAAGTCCTACCAACAATAAAAAGTTCTGAGTCCTACCAACCCTAAAAAGTTCTGAGTCCTACCGTCACTAAAAAGTTATAAGTCCTACCAGCACTAAAAAGTTATAAGTACTACCAACACTAAAAAGTTCTGAGTCCTACCAACACTAAAACGTTATAAGTCCTAACAACACTAAAAAGTTATTAGTCCTACCAACACTAAAAAGTTATAAGTACTACCAACCCTAAAAAGTTATAAGTCCTACCAGCGCTAAAACGTTATAAGTCTTACCAACTCTAAAAAGTTCTGAGTCCTACCAACCCTAAAAAGTTATAAGTCCTACCAGCACTAAAAAGTTATAAGTACTACCAGCACTAAAAAGTTCTGAGTCCTATCAATACTAAAAAGTTCTGAGTCCTACCAACCCTAAAAAGTTCTGAGTCCTACCAACACTAAAAAGTTCTGAGTCCTACCGACACTAAAAAGTTATAAGTCCTACCAGCACTAAAAGGTTCTGAGTCCTACCAACACTAAAAAGTTATAAGTCCTACCAACACTAAAAAGTTATAAGTACTACCAACCCTAAAAAGTTCTGAGTCCTACCAACACTAAAAAGTTCTGAGTCCTACCGACACTAAAAAGTTATAAGTCCTACCAACCCTAAAAAGTTCTGAGTCCTACCGTCACTAAAAAGTTACAAGTCCTACCAGCACTAAAAGTTATAAGTCCTACCAACACTAAAAAGTTCTGAGTCCTACCGTCACTAAAACGTTATAAGTCCTACCAACCCTAAAAAGTTCTGAGTCCTAACAACACTAAAAAGTTATAAGTCCTACCAGCACTAAAACGTTATAAGTCCTATCAACACTAAAAAGTTCTGAGTCCTACCAACCCTAAAAAGTTCTGAGTCCTACCGTCACTAAAAAGTTACAAGTCCTACCAGCACTAAAAGTTATAAGTACTACCAACACTAAAAAGTTCTGAGTCCTACCGTCACTAAAAAGTTATAAGTCCTACCAGCACTAAAAAGTTATAAGTCCTACCAACACTAAAAAGTTATAAGTACTACTAACCCTAAAAAGAAGTCCTACCAGCGCTAAAACGTTATAAGTCCTAACAACACTAACAAGTTATAAGTCCTACCAACACTAAAACGTTATAAGTCCTAACAACACTAAAAAGTTATAAGTCCTACCAACACTAAAAAGTTATAAGTACTACCAACCCTAAAAAGTTATAAGTCCTACCAGCGCTAAAACGTTATAAGTCCTACCAACACTAAAAAGTTCTGAGTCCTACCAACCCTAAAAAGTTCTGAGTCCTACCAACACTAAAAAGTTCTGAGTCCTACCGACACTAAAAAGTTATAAGTCCTACCAGCACTAAAAAGTTCTGAGTCCTACCAACACTAAAAAGTTATAAGTCCTACCAACACTAAAAAGTTATAAGTACTACCAACCCTAAAAAGTTATAAGTCCTACCAGCACTGAAACGTTATAAGTCCTACCAACACTAAAAAGTTCTGAGTACTACCAACCCTAAAAAGTTATAAGTCCTACCAACAATAAAAAGTTCTGAGTCCTACCAACCCTAAAAAGTTCTGAGTCCTACCGTCACTAAAAAGTTATAAGTCCTACCAGCACTAAAAAGTTATAAGTACTACCAACACTAAAAAGTTCTGAGTCCTACCGACACTAAAAAGTTATAAGTCCTACCAACCCTAAAAAGTTATAAGTCCTACCAGCACTAAAACGTTATGAGTCCTACCAACACTAAAAAGTTCTGAGTCCTACCAACCCTAAAAAGTTCTGAGTCCTACCGTCACTAAAAAGTTATAAGTCCTACCAACCCTAAAAAGTTCTGAGTCCTACCGTCACTAAAAAGTTACAAGTCCTACCAGCACTAAAACGTTATAAGTCCTACCAACAATAAAAAGTTCTGAGTCCTACCAACCCTAAAAAGTTCTGACTCCTACCGTCACTAAAAAGTTACAAGTCCTACCAGCACTAAAAGTTATAAGTACTACCAACACTAAAAAGTTCTGAGTCCTACCGACACTAAAAAGTTATAAGTCCTACCAACCCTAAAAAGTTCTGAGTCCTAACGTCAGTAAAAAGTTACAAGTCCTACCAGCACTAAAAGTTATAAGTCCTACCAGCACTAAAACGTTATAAGTCCTACCAACAATAAAAAGTTCTGAGTCCTACCAAACCTAAAAAGTTCTGAGTCCTACCGTCACTAAAAAGTTATAAGTCCTACCAGCACTAAAAAGTTATAAGTCCTACCAACACTAAAAAGTTATAAGTACTACTAACCCTAAAAAGAAGTCCTACCAGCGCTAAAACGTTATAAGTCCTAACAACACTAACAAGTTATAAGTCCTACCAACACTAAAACGTTATAAGTCCTAACAACACTAAAAAGTTATAAGTCCTACCAACACTAAAAAGTTATAAGTACTACCAACCCTAAAAAGTTATAAGTCCTACCAGCGCTAAAACGTTATAAGTCCTACCAACACTAAAAAGTTCTGAGTCCTACCAACCCTAAAAAGTTCTGAGTCCTACCAACACTAAAAAGTTCTGAGTCCTACCGACACTAAAAAGTTATAAGTCCTACCAGCACTAAAAAGTTCTGAGTCCTACCAACACTAAAAAGTTATAAGTCCTACCAACACTAAAAAGTTATAAGTACTACCAACCCTAAAAAGTTATAAGTCCTACCAGCACTAAAACGTTATAAGTCCTACCAACACTAAAAAGTTCTGAGTACTACCAACCCTAAAAAGTTATAAGTCCTACCAACAATAAAAAGTTCTGAGTCCTACCAACCCTAAAAAGTTCTGAGTCCTACCGTCACTAAAAAGTTATAAGTCCTACCAGCACTAAAAAGTTATAAGTACTACCAACACTAAAAAGTTCTGAGTCCTACCGACACTAAAAAGTTATAAGTCCTACCAACCCTAAAAAGTTATAAGTCCTACCAGCACTAAAACGTTATAAGTCCTACCAACACTAAAAAGTTCTGAGTCCTACCAACCCTAAAAAGTTCTGAGTCCTACCGTCACTAAAAAGTTATAAGTCCTACCAACCCTAAAAAGTTCTGAGTCCTACCGTCACTAAAAAGTTACAAGTCCTACCAGCACTAAAACGTTATAAGTCCTACCAACAATAAAAAGTTCTGAGTCCTACCAACCCTAAAAAGTTCTGACTCCTACCGTCACTAAAAAGTTACAAGTCCTACCAGCACTAAAAGTTATAAGTACTACCAACACTAAAAAGTTCTGAGTCCTACCGTCACTAAAACGTTATAAGTCCTACCAACCCTAAAAAGTTCTGAGTCCTAACAACACTAAAAAGTTATAAGTACTACCAACCCTAAAAAGTTATAAGTCCTACCAGCACTAAAACGTTATAAGTCCTACCAACACTAAAAAGTTCTGAGTCCTACCAACCCTAAAAAGGTCTGAGTCCTACCGACACTAAAAAGTTATAAGTCCTACCAACCCTAAAAAGTTCTGAGTCCTACCGACACTAAAAAGTTATAAGTCCTACCAACACTAAAAAGTTATAAGTACTACCAACCCTAAAAAGTTATAAGTCCTAACAACACTAAAAAGTTATAAGTCCTACCAGCACTAAAAAGTTATAAGTACTACCAACCCTAAAAAGTTATAAGTCCTACCAGCGCTAAAACGTTATAAGTCCTACCAACACTAAAAAGTTCTGAGTCCTACCAACCCTAAAAAGTTCTAAGTCCTACCAGCACTAAAAAGTTATAAGTACTACCAGCACTAACAAGTTCTGAGTCCTATCAATACTAAAAAGTTCTGAGTCCTACCAACCCTAAAAAGTTCTGAGTCCTACCAACACTAAAAAGTTCTGAGTCCTACCGACACTAAAAAGTTATAAGTCCTACCAACCCTAAAAAGTTCTGAGTCCTACCGTCACTAAAAAGTTACAAGTCCTACCAGCACTAAAAGTTATAAGTCCTACCAACACTAAAAAGTTCTGAGTCCTACCGTCACTAAAACGTTATAAGTCCTACCAACCCTAAAAAGTTCTGAGTCCTAACAACACTAAAAAGTTATAAGTCCTACCAGCACTAAAACGTTATAAGTCCTATCAACACTAAAAAGTTCTGAGTCCTACCAACCCTAAAAAGTTCTGAGTCCTACCGTCACTAAAAAGTTACAAGTCCTACCAGCACTAAAAGTTATAAGTACTACCAACACTAAAAAGTTCTGAGTCCTACCGTCACTAAAAAGTTATAAGTCCTACCAGCACTAAAAAGTTATAAGTCCTACCAACACTAAAAAGTTATAAGTACTACTAACCCTAAAAAGAAGTCCTACCAGCGCTAAAACGTTATAAGTCCTAACAACACTAACAAGTTATAAGTCCTACCAACACTAAAACGTTATAAGTCCTAACAACACTAAAAAGTTATAAGTCCTACCAACACTAAAAAGTTATAAGTACTACCAACCCTAAAAAGTTATAAGTCCTACCAGCGCTAAAACGTTATAAGTCCTACCAACACTAAAAAGTTCTGAGTCCTACCAACCCTAAAAAGTTCTGAGTCCTACCAACACTAAAAAGTTCTGAGTCCTACCGACACTAAAAAGTTATAAGTCCTACCAGCACTAAAAAGTTCTGAGTCCTACCAACACTAAAAAGTTATAAGTCCTACCAACACTAAAAAGTTATAAGTACTACCAACCCTAAAAAGTTATAAGTCCTACCAGCACTGAAACGTTATAAGTCCTACCAACACTAAAAAGTTCTGAGTACTACCAACCCTAAAAAGTTATAAGTCCTACCAACAATAAAAAGTTCTGAGTCCTACCAACCCTAAAAAGTTCTGAGTCCTACCGTCACTAAAAAGTTATAAGTCCTACCAGCACTAAAAAGTTATAAGTACTACCAACACTAAAAAGTTCTGAGTCCTACCGACACTAAAAAGTTATAAGTCCTACCAACCCTAAAAAGTTATAAGTCCTACCAGCACTAAAACGTTATGAGTCCTACCAACACTAAAAAGTTCTGAGTCCTACCAACCCTAAAAAGTTCTGAGTCCTACCGTCACTAAAAAGTTATAAGTCCTACCAACCCTAAAAAGTTCTGAGTCCTACCGTCACTAAAAAGTTACAAGTCCTACCAGCACTAAAACGTTATAAGTCCTACCAACAATAAAAAGTTCTGAGTCCTACCAACCCTAAAAAGTTCTGACTCCTACCGTCACTAAAAAGTTACAAGTCCTACCAGCACTAAAAGTTATAAGTACTACCAACACTAAAAAGTTCTGAGTCCTACCGACACTAAAAAGTTATAAGTCCTACCAACCCTAAAAAGTTCTGAGTCCTAACGTCAGTAAAAAGTTACAAGTCCTACCAGCACTAAAAGTTATAAGTCCTACCAGCACTAAAACGTTATAAGTCCTACCAACAATAAAAAGTTCTGAGTCCTACCAAACCTAAAAAGTTCTGAGTCCTACCGTCACTAAAAAGTTATAAGTCCTACCAGCACTAAAAAGTTATAAGTCCTACCAACACTAAAAAGTTATAAGTACTACTAACCCTAAAAAGAAGTCCTACCAGCGCTAAAACGTTATAAGTCCTAACAACACTAACAAGTTATAAGTCCTACCAACACTAAAACGTTATAAGTCCTAACAACACTAAAAAGTTATAAGTCCTACCAACACTAAAAAGTTATAAGTACTACCAACCCTAAAAAGTTATAAGTCCTACCAGCGCTAAAACGTTATAAGTCCTACCAACACTAAAAAGTTCTGAGTCCTACCAACCCTAAAAAGTTCTGAGTCCTACCAACACTAAAAAGTTCTGAGTCCTACCGACACTAAAAAGTTATAAGTCCTACCAGCACTAAAAAGTTCTGAGTCCTACCAACACTAAAAAGTTATAAGTCCTACCAACACTAAAAAGTTATAAGTACTACCAACCCTAAAAAGTTATAAGTCCTACCAGCACTAAAACGTTATAAGTCCTACCAACACTAAAAAGTTCTGAGTACTACCAACCCTAAAAAGTTATAAGTCCTACCAACAATAAAAAGTTCTGAGTCCTACCAACCCTAAAAAGTTCTGAGTCCTACCGTCACTAAAAAGTTATAAGTCCTACCAGCACTAAAAAGTTATAAGTACTACCAACACTAAAAAGTTCTGAGTCCTACCGACACTAAAAAGTTATAAGTCCTACCAACCCTAAAAAGTTATAAGTCCTACCAGCACTAAAACGTTATAAGTCCTACCAACACTAAAAAGTTCTGAGTCCTACCAACCCTAAAAAGTTCTGAGTCCTACCGTCACTAAAAAGTTATAAGTCCTACCAACCCTAAAAAGTTCTGAGTCCTACCGTCACTAAAAAGTTACAAGTCCTACCAGCACTAAAACGTTATAAGTCCTACCAACAATAAAAAGTTCTGAGTCCTACCAACCCTAAAAAGTTCTGACTCCTACCGTCACTAAAAAGTTACAAGTCCTACCAGCACTAAAAGTTATAAGTACTACCAACACTAAAAAGTTCTGAGTCCTACCGTCACTAAAACGTTATAAGTCCTACCAACCCTAAAAAGTTCTGAGTCCTAACAACACTAAAAAGTTATAAGTCCTACCGACACTAAAAAGTTATAAGTACTACCAACCCTAAAAAGTTATAAGTCCTACCAGCACTAAAACGTTATAAGTCCTACCAACACTAAAAAGTTCTGAGTCCTACCAACCCTAAAAAGGTCTGAGTCCTACCGACACTAAAAAGTTATAAGTCCTACCAACCCTAAAAAGTTCTGAGTCCTACCGACACTAAAAAGTTATAAGTCCTACCAACACTAAAAAGTTATAAGTACTACCAACCCTAAAAAGTTATAAGTCCTAACAACACTAAAAAGTTATAAGTCCTACCAGCACTAAAAAGTTATAAGTACTACCAACCCTAAAAAGTTATAAGTCCTACCAGCGCTAAAACGTTATAAGTCCTACCAACACTAAAAAGTTCTGAGTCCTACCAACACTAAAAAGTTATAAGTCCTACCAACACTAAAAAGTTATAAGTACTACCAACCCTAAAAAGTTATAAGTCCTACCAGCACTGAAACGTTATAAGTCCTACCAACACTAAAAAGTTCTGAGTACTACCAACCCTAAAAAGTTATAAGTCCTACCAACAATAAAAAGTTCTGAGTCCTACCAACCCTAAAAAGTTATAAGTCCTACCAACCCTAAAAAGTTATAAGTCCTACCAGCACTAAAACGTTATGAGTCCTACCAACACTAAAAAGTTCTGAGTCCTACCAACCCTAAAAAGTTCTGAGTCCTACCGTCACTAAAAAGTTATAAGTCCTACCAACCCTAAAAAGTTCTGAGTCCTACCGTCACTAAAAAGTTACAAGTCCTACCAGCACTAAAACGTTATAAGTCCTACCAACAATAAAAAGTTCTGAGTCCTACCAACCCTAAAAAGTTCTGACTCCTACCGTCACTAAAAAGTTACAAGTCCTACCAGCACTAAAAGTTATAAGTACTACCAACACTAAAAAGTTCTGAGTCCTACCGACACTAAAAAGTTATAAGTCCTACCAACCCTAAAAAGTTCTGAGTCCTAACGTCAGTAAAAAGTTACAAGTCCTACCAGCACTAAAAGTTATAAGTCCTACCAGCACTAAAACGTTATAAGTCCTACCAACAATAAAAAGTTCTGAGTCCTACCAAACCTAAAAAGTTCTGAGTCCTACCGTCACTAAAAAGTTATAAGTCCTACCAGCACTAAAAAGTTATAAGTCCTACCAACACTAAAAAGTTATAAGTACTACTAACCCTAAAAAGAAGTCCTACCAGCGCTAAAACGTTATAAGTCCTAACAACACTAACAAGTTATAAGTCCTACCAACACTAAAACGTTATAAGTCCTAACAACACTAAAAAGTTATAAGTCCTACCAACACTAAAAAGTTATAAGTACTACCAACCCTAAAAAGTTATAAGTCCTACCAGCGCTAAAACGTTATAAGTCCTACCAACACTAAAAAGTTCTGAGTCCTACCAACCCTAAAAAGTTCTGAGTCCTACCAACACTAAAAAGTTCTGAGTCCTACCGACACTAAAAAGTTATAAGTCCTACCAGCACTAAAAAGTTCTGAGTCCTACCAACACTAAAAAGTTATAAGTCCTACCAACACTAAAAAGTTATAAGTACTACCAACCCTAAAAAGTTATAAGTCCTACCAGCACTAAAACGTTATAAGTCCTACCAACACTAAAAAGTTCTGAGTACTACCAACCCTAAAAAGTTATAAGTCCTACCAACAATAAAAAGTTCTGAGTCCTACCAACCCTAAAAAGTTCTGAGTCCTACCGTCACTAAAAAGTTATAAGTCCTACCAGCACTAAAAAGTTATAAGTACTACCAACACTAAAAAGTTCTGAGTCCTACCGACACTAAAAAGTTATAAGTCCTACCAACCCTAAAAAGTTATAAGTCCTACCAGCACTAAAACGTTATAAGTCCTACCAACACTAAAAAGTTCTGAGTCCTACCAACCCTAAAAAGTTCTGAGTCCTACCGTCACTAAAAAGTTATAAGTCCTACCAACCCTAAAAAGTTCTGAGTCCTACCGTCACTAAAAAGTTACAAGTCCTACCAGCACTAAAACGTTATAAGTCCTACCAACAATAAAAAGTTCTGAGTCCTACCAACCCTAAAAAGTTCTGACTCCTACCGTCACTAAAAAGTTACAAGTCCTACCAGCACTAAAAGTTATAAGTACTACCAACACTAAAAAGTTCTGAGTCCTACCGTCACTAAAACGTTATAAGTCCTACCAACCCTAAAAAGTTCTGAGTCCTAACAACACTAAAAAGTTATAAGTCCTACCGACACTAAAAAGTTATAAGTACTACCAACCCTAAAAAGTTATAAGTCCTACCAGCACTAAAACGTTATAAGTCCTACCAACACTAAAAAGTTCTGAGTCCTACCAACCCTAAAAAGGTCTGAGTCCTACCGACACTAAAAAGTTATAAGTCCTACCAACCCTAAAAAGTTCTGAGTCCTACCGACACTAAAAAGTTATAAGTCCTACCAACACTAAAAAGTTATAAGTACTACCAACCCTAAAAAGTTATAAGTCCTAACAACACTAAAAAGTTATAAGTCCTACCAGCACTAAAAAGTTATAAGTACTACCAACCCTAAAAAGTTATAAGTCCTACCAGCGCTAAAACGTTATAAGTCCTACCAACACTAAAAAGTTCTGAGTCCTACCAACCCTAAAAAGTTCTAAGTCCTACCAGCACTAAAAAGTTATAAGTACTACCAGCACTAACAAGTTCTGAGTCCTATCAATACTAAAAAGTTCTGAGTCCTACCAACCCTAAAAAGTTCTGAGTCCTACCAACACTAAAAAGTTCTGAGTCCTACCGACACTAAAAAGTTATAAGTCCTACCAGCACTAAAAAGTTCTGAGTCCTACCAACACTAAAAAGTTATAAGTCCTACCAACACTAAAAAGTTATAAGTACTACCAACCCTAAAAAGTTCTGAGTCCTACCAACACTAAAAAGTTCTGAGTCCTACCGACACTAAAAAGTTATAAGTCCTACCAGCACTAAAAAGTTCTGAGTCCTACCAACACTAAAAAGTTATAAGTCCTACCAACACTAAAAAGTTATAAGTACTACCAACCCTAAAAAGTTATAAGTCCTACCAGCACTGAAACGTTATAAGTCCTACCAACACTAAAAAGTTCTGAGTACTACCAACCCTAAAAAGTTATAAGTCCTACCAACAATAAAAAGTTCTGAGTCCTACCAACCCTAAAAAGTTCTGAGTCCTACCGTCACTAAAAAGTTATAAGTCCTACCAGCACTAAAAAGTTATAAGTACTACCAACACTAAAAAGTTCTGAGTCCTACCGACACTAAAAAGTTATAAGTCCTACCAACCCTAAAAAGTTATAAGTCCTACCAGCACTAAAACGTTATGAGTCCTACCAACACTAAAAAGTTCTGAGTCCTACCAACCCTAAAAAGTTCTGAGTCCTACCGTCACTAAAAAGTTATAAGTCCTACCAACCCTAAAAAGTTCTGAGTCCTACCGTCACTAAAAAGTTACAAGTCCTACCAGCACTAAAACGTTATAAGTCCTACCAACAATAAAAAGTTCTGAGTCCTACCAACCCTAAAAAGTTCTGACTCCTACCGTCACTAAAAAGTTACAAGTCCTACCAGCACTAAAAGTTATAAGTACTACCAACACTAAAAAGTTCTGAGTCCTACCGACACTAAAAAGTTATAAGTCCTACCAACCCTAAAAAGTTCTGAGTCCTAACGTCAGTAAAAAGTTACAAGTCCTACCAGCACTAAAAGTTATAAGTCCTACCAGCACTAAAACGTTATAAGTCCTACCAACAATAAAAAGTTCTGAGTCCTACCAAACCTAAAAAGTTCTGAGTCCTACCGTCACTAAAAAGTTATAAGTCCTACCAGCACTAAAAAGTTATAAGTCCTACCAACACTAAAAAGTTATAAGTACTACTAACCCTAAAAAGAAGTCCTACCAGCGCTAAAACGTTATAAGTCCTAACAACACTAACAAGTTATAAGTCCTACCAACACTAAAACGTTATAAGTCCTAACAACACTAAAAAGTTATAAGTCCTACCAACACTAAAAAGTTATAAGTACTACCAACCCTAAAAAGTTATAAGTCCTACCAGCGCTAAAACGTTATAAGTCCTACCAACACTAAAAAGTTCTGAGTCCTACCAACCCTAAAAAGTTCTGAGTCCTACCAACACTAAAAAGTTCTGAGTCCTACCGACACTAAAAAGTTATAAGTCCTACCAGCACTAAAAAGTTCTGAGTCCTACCAACACTAAAAAGTTATAAGTCCTACCAACACTAAAAAGTTATAAGTACTACCAACCCTAAAAAGTTATAAGTCCTACCAGCACTAAAACGTTATAAGTCCTACCAACACTAAAAAGTTCTGAGTACTACCAACCCTAAAAAGTTATAAGTCCTACCAACAATAAAAAGTTCTGAGTCCTACCAACCCTAAAAAGTTCTGAGTCCTACCGTCACTAAAAAGTTATAAGTCCTACCAGCACTAAAAAGTTATAAGTACTACCAACACTAAAAAGTTCTGAGTCCTACCGACACTAAAAAGTTATAAGTCCTACCAACCCTAAAAAGTTATAAGTCCTACCAGCACTAAAACGTTATAAGTCCTACCAACACTAAAAAGTTCTGAGTCCTACCAACCCTAAAAAGTTCTGAGTCCTACCGTCACTAAAAAGTTATAAGTCCTACCAACCCTAAAAAGTTCTGAGTCCTACCGTCACTAAAAAGTTACAAGTCCTACCAGCACTAAAACGTTATAAGTCCTACCAACAATAAAAAGTTCTGAGTCCTACCAACCCTAAAAAGTTCTGACTCCTACCGTCACTAAAAAGTTACAAGTCCTACCAGCACTAAAAGTTATAAGTACTACCAACACTAAAAAGTTCTGAGTCCTACCGTCACTAAAACGTTATAAGTCCTACCAACCCTAAAAAGTTCTGAGTCCTAACAACACTAAAAAGTTATAAGTCCTACCGACACTAAAAAGTTATAAGTACTACCAACCCTAAAAAGTTATAAGTCCTACCAGCACTAAAACGTTATAAGTCCTACCAACACTAAAAAGTTCTGAGTCCTACCAACCCTAAAAAGGTCTGAGTCCTACCGACACTAAAAAGTTATAAGTCCTACCAACCCTAAAAAGTTCTGAGTCCTACCGACACTAAAAAGTTATAAGTCCTACCAACACTAAAAAGTTATAAGTACTACCAACCCTAAAAAGTTATAAGTCCTAACAACACTAAAAAGTTATAAGTCCTACCAGCACTAAAAAGTTATAAGTACTACCAACCCTAAAAAGTTATAAGTCCTACCAGCGCTAAAACGTTATAAGTCCTACCAACACTAAAAAGTTCTGAGTCCTACCAACCCTAAAAAGTTCTAAGTCCTACCAGCACTAAAAAGTTATAAGTACTACCAGCACTAACAAGTTCTGAGTCCTATCAATACTAAAAAGTTCTGAGTCCTACCAACCCTAAAAAGTTCTGAGTCCTACCAACACTAAAAAGTTCTGAGTCCTACCGACACTAAAAAGTTATAAGTCCTACCAGCACTAAAAAGTTCTGAGTCCTACCAACACTAAAAAGTTATAAGTCCTACCAACACTAAAAAGTTATAAGTACTACCAACCCTAAAAAGTTCTGAGTCCTACCAACACTAAAAAGTTCTGAGTCCTACCGACACTAAAAAGTTATAAGTCCTACCAGCACTAAAAAGTTCTGAGTCCTACCAACACTAAAAAGTTATAAGTCCTACCAACACTAAAAAGTTATAAGTACTACCAACCCTAAAAAGTTCTGAGTCCTACCAACACTAAAAAGTTCTGAGTCCTACCGACACTAAAAAGTTATAAGTCCTACCAACCCTAAAAAGTTCTGAGTCCTACCGTCACTAAAAAGTTACAAGTCCTACCAGCACTAAAAGTTATAAGTCCTACCAACTCTAAAAAGTTCTGAGTCCTACCGTCACTAAAACGTTATAAGTCCTACCAACCCTAAAAAGTTCTGAGTCCTAACAACACTAAAAAGTTATAAGTCCTACCAGCACTAAAACGTTATAAGTCCTACCAACACTAAAAAGTTCTGAGTCCTACCAACCCTAAAAAGTTCTGAGTCCTACCGTCACTAAAAAGTTACAAGTCCTACCAGCACTAAAAGTTATAAGTACTACCAACACTAAAAAGTTCTGAGTCCTACCGTCACTAAAAAGTTATAAGTCCTACCAACCCTAAAAAGTTCTGAGTCCTACCGACACTAAAAAGTTTTAAGTCCTACCAACACTAAAAAGTTATAAGTACTACCAACCCTAAAAAGTTATATAAGTCCTACCAGCGCTAAAATGTTATAAGTCCTAACAACACTAAAAAGTTATAAGTCCTACCAACACTAAAACGTTATAAGTCCTAACAACACTAAAAAGTTATTAGTCCTACCAACACTAAAAAGTTATAAGTACTACCAACCCAAAAAAGTTATAAGTCCTACCAGCGCTAAAACGTTATAAGTCCTACCAACTCTAAAAAGTTCTGAGTCCTACCAGCACTAAAAAGTTATAAGTACTACCAGCACTAAAAGTTATAAGTCCTACCAGCACTAAAACGTTATAAGTCCTACCAACACTAAAAAGTTCTGAGTCCTACCGACACTAAAAAGTTATAAGTCCTACCAGCACTAAAAAGTTCTGAGTCCTACCAACACTAAAAAGTTATAAGTCCTACCAACACTAAAAAGTTATAAGTACTACCAACCCTAAAAAGTTCTGAGTCCTACCAACACTAAAAAGTTCTGAGTCCTACCGACACTAAAAAGTTATAAGTCCTACCAGCACTAAAAAGTTCTGAGTCCTACCAACACTAAAAAGTTATAAGTCCTACCAACACTAAAAAGTTATAAGTACTACCAACCCTAAAAAGTTCTGAGTCCTACCAACACTAAAAAGTTCTGAGTCCTACCGACACTAAAAAGTTATAAGTCCTACCAACCCTAAAAAGTTCTGAGTCCTACCGTCACTAAAAAGTTACAAGTCCTACCAGCACTAAAAGTTATAAGTCCTACCAACTCTAAAAAGTTCTGAGTCCTACCGTCACTAAAACGTTATAAGTCCTACCAACCCTAAAAAGTTCTGAGTCCTAACAACACTAAAAAGTTATAAGTCCTACCAGCACTAAAACGTTATAAGTCCTACCAACACTAAAAAGTTCTGAGTCCTACCAACCCTAAAAAGTTCTGAGTCCTACCGTCACTAAAAAGTTACAAGTCCTACCAGCACTAAAAGTTATAAGTACTACCAACACTAAAAAGTTCTGAGTCCTACCGTCACTAAAAAGTTATAAGTCCTACCAACCCTAAAAAGTTCTGAGTCCTACCGACACTAAAAAGTTTTAAGTCCTACCAACACTAAAAAGTTATAAGTACTACCAACCCTAAAAAGTTATATAAGTCCTACCAGCGCTAAAATGTTATAAGTCCTAACAACACTAAAAAGTTATAAGTCCTACCAACACTAAAACGTTATAAGTCCTAACAACACTAAAAAGTTATTAGTCCTACCAACACTAAAAAGTTATAAGTACTACCAACCCTAAAAAGTTATAAGTCCTACCAGCGCTAAAACGTTATAAGTCCTACCAACTCTAAAAAGTTCTGAGTCCTACCAGCACTAAAAAGTTATAAGTACTACCAGCACTAAAAGTTATAAGTCCTACCAGCACTAAAACGTTATAAGTCCTACCAACAATAAAAAGTTCTGAGTCCTACCAACCCTAAAAAGTTCTGACTCCTACCGTCACTAAAAAGTTATAAGTCCTACCAGCACTAAAAAGTTATAAGTACTACCAACACTAAAAAGTTCTGAGTCCTACCGACACTAAAAAGTTATAAGTCCTACCAACCCTAAAAAGTTATAAGTCCTACCAGCACTAAAACGTTACAAGTCCTACCAACACTAAAAAGTTCTGAGTCCTACCAACCCTAAAAAGTTATGAGTCCTACCGTCACTAAAAAGTTATAAGTCCTACCAGCACTAAAAAGTTATAAGTACTACCAACACTAAAAAGTTCTGAGTCCTACCGACACTAAAAAGTTATAAGTCCTACCAACCCTAAAAAGTTCTGAGTCCTAACGTCACTAAAAAGTTACAAGTCCTACCAGCACTAAAAGTTATAAGTCCTACCAGCACTAAAACGTTATAAGTCCTACCAACAATAAAAAGTTCTGAGTCCTACCAACCCTAAAAAGTTCTGAGTCCTACCGTCACTAAAAAGTTATAAGTCCTACCAGCACTAAAAAGTTATAAGTCCTACCAACACTAAAAAGTTATAAGTACTACTAACCCTAAAAAGAAGTCCTACCAGCGCTAAAACGTTATAAGTCCTAACAACACTAACAAGTTATAAGTCCTACCAACACTAAAACGTTATAAGTCCTAACAACACTAAAAAGTTATAAGTCCTACCAACACTAAAAAGTTATAAGTACTACCAACCCTAAAAAGTTATAAGTCCTACCAGCGCTAAAACGTTATAAGTCCTACCAACACTAAAAAGTTCTGAGTCCTACCAACCCTAAAACGTTCTGAGTCCTACCAACACTAAAAAGTTCTGAGTCCTACCGACACTAAAAAGTTATAAGTCCTACCAGCAGTAAAAAGTTCTGAGTCCTACCAACACTAAAAAGTTATAAGTCCTACCAACACTAAAAAGTTATAAGTACTACCAACCCTAAAAAGTTATAAGTCCTACCAGCACTAAAACGTTATAAGTCCTACCAACAATAAAAAGTTCTGAGTCCTACCAACCCTAAAAAATTCTGACTCCTACCGTCACTAAAAAGTTATAAGTCCTACCAGCACTAAAAAGTTATAAGTACTACCAACACTAAAAAGTTCTGAGTCCTACCGACACTAAAAAGTTATAAGTCCTACCAACCCTAAAAAGTTATAAGTCCTACCAGCACTAAAACGTTATAAGTCCTACCAACACTAAAAAGTTCTGAGTCCTACCAACCCTAAAAAGTTCTGAGTCCTACCGTCACTAAAAAGTTATAAGTCCTACCAGCACTAAAAAGTTATAAGTACTACCAACACTAAAAAGTTCTGAGTCCTACCGACACTAAAAAGTTATAAGTCCTACCAACCCTAAAAAGTTCTGAGTCCTAACGTCACTAAAAAGTTACAAGTCCTACCAGCACTAAAAGTTATAAGTCCTACCAGCACTAAAACGTTATAAGTCCTACCAACAATAAAAAGTTCTGAGTCCTACCAACCCTAAAAAGTTCTGAGTCCTACCGTCACTAAAAAGTTATAAGTCCTACCAGCACTAAAAAGTTATAAGTCCTACCAACACTAAAAAGTTATAAGTACTACTAACCCTAAAAAGAAGTCCTACCAGCGCTAAAACGTTATAAGTCCTAACAACACTAACAAGTTATAAGTCCTACCAACACTAAAACGTTATAAGTCCTAACAACACTAAAAAGTTATAAGTCCTACCAACACTAAAAAGTTATAATTACTACCAACCCTAAAAAGTTATAAGTCCTACCAGCGCTAAAACGTTATAAGTCCTACCAACACTAAAAAGTTCTGAGTCCTACCAACCCTAAAAAGTTCTGAGTCCTACCAACACTAAAAAGTTCTGAGTCCTACCGACACTAAAAAGTTATAAGTCCTACCAGCACTAAAAAGTTCTGAGTCCTACCAACACTAAAAAGTTATAAGTCCTACCAACACTAAAAAGTTATAAGTACTACCAACCCTAAAAAGTTATAAGTCCTACCAGCACTAAAACGTTATAAGTCCTACCAACACTAAAAAGTTCTGAGTACTACCAACCCTAAAAAGTTATAAGTCCTACCAACAATAAAAAGTTCTGAGTCCTACCAACCCTAAAAAATTCTGACTCCTACCGTCACTAAAAAGTTATAAGTCCTACCAGCACTAAAAAGTTATAAGTACTACCAACACTAAAAAGTTCTGAGTCCTACCGACACTAAAAAGTTATAAGTCCTACCAACCCTAAAAAGTTATAAGTCCTACCAGCACTAAAACGTTATAAGTCCTACCAACACTAAAAAGTTCTGAGTCCTACCAACCCTAAAAAGTTCTGAGTCCTACCGTCACTAAAAAGTTATAAGTCCTACCAGCACTAAAAAGTTATAAGTACTACCAACACTAAAAAGTTCTGAGTCCTACCGACACTAAAAAGTTATAAGTCCTACCAACCCTAAAAAGTTCTGACTCCTAACGTCACTAAAAAGTTATAAGTCCTACCAGCACTAAAAAGTTCTGAGTCCTACCAACACTAAAAAGTTATAAGTCCTACCAACACTAAAAAGTTATAAGTACTACCAACCCTAAAAAGTTATAAGTCCTACCAGCACTAAAACGTTATAAGTCCTACCAACACTAAAAAGTTCTGAGTACTACCAACCCTAAAAAGTTATAAGTCCTACCAACAATAAAAAGTTCTGAGTCCTACCAACCCTAAAAAGTTCTGAGTCCTACCGTCACTAAAAAGTTACAAGTCCTACCAGCACTAAAACGTTATAAGTCCTACCAACACTAAAAAGTTCTGAGTCCTACCAACCCTAAAAAGTTCTAAGTCCTACCAGCACTAAAAAGTTATAAGTACTACCAGCACTAACAAGTTCTGAGTCCTATCAATACTAAAAAGTTTTGAGTCCTACCAACCCTAAAAAGTTCTGAGTCCTACCAACACTAAAAAGTTCTGAGTCCTACCGACACTAAAAAGTTATAAGTCCTACCAACACTAAAAAGTTATAAGTACTACCAACCCTAAAAAGTTCTGAGTCCTACCAACACTAAAAAGTTCTGAGTCCTACCGACACTAAAAAGTTATAAGTCCTACCAGCACTAAAAAGTTCTGAGTACTACCAACCCTAAAAAGTTATAAGTCCTACCAACAATAAAAAGTTCTGAGTCCTACCAACCCTAAAAAGTTCTGATTCCTACCGTCACTAAAAAGTTATAAGTCCTACCAGCACTAAAAAGTTATAAGTACTACCAACACTAAAAAGTTCTGAGTCCTACCGACACTAAAAAGTTATAAGTCCTACCAACCCTAAAAAGTTATAAGTCCTACCAACCCTAAAAAGTTCTGAGTCCTACCGTCACTAAAAAGTTATAAGTCCTACCAACCCTAAAAAGTTCTGAGTCCTACCGTCACTAAAAAGTTACAAGTCCTACCAGCACTAAAACGTTATAAGTCCTACCAACAATAAAAAGTTCTGAGTCCTACCAACCCTAAAAAGTTCTGACTCCTACCGTCACTAAAAAGTTACAAGTCCTACCAGCACTAAAAGTTATAAGTACTACCAACACTAAAAAGTTCTGAGTCCTACCGTCACTAAAACGTTATAAGTCCTACCAACCCTAAAAAGTTCTGAGTCCTAACAACACTAAAAAGTTATAAGTCCTACCGACACTAAAAAGTTATAAGTACTACCAACCCTAAAAAGTTATAAGTCCTACCAGCACTAAAACGTTATAAGTCCTACCAACACTAAAAAGTTCTGAGTCCTACCAACCCTAAAAAGGTCTGAGTCCTACCGACACTAAAAAGTTATAAGTCCTACCAACACTAAAAAGTTATAAGTACTACCAACCCTAAAAAGTTATAAGTCCTAACAACACTAAAAAGATATAAGTCCTACCAACACTAAAAGGTTCTGAGTCCTACCAACACTAAAAAGTTATAAGTACTACCAACCCTAAAAAGTTATAAGTCCTACCAGCACTAAAACGTTATAAGTCCTACCAACACTAAAAAGTTCTGAGTACTACCAACCCTAAAAAGTTATAAGTCCTACCAACAATAAAAAGTTCTGAGTCCTACCAACCCTAAAAAGTTCTGAGTCCTACCGTCACTAAAAAGTTATAAGTCCTACCAGCACTAAAAAGTTATAAGTACTACCAACACTAAAAAGTTCTGAGTCCTACCAACACTAAAACGTTATTAGTCCTACCAACACTAAAAAGTTATAAGTACTACCAACCCTAAAAAGTTATAAGTCCTACCAGCGCTAAAACGTTATAAGTCTTACCAACTCTAAAAAGTTCTGAGTCCTACCAACCCTAAAAAGTTCTGAGTCCTACCGTCACTAAAAAGTTATAAGTCCTACCAGCACTAAAAAGTTATAAGTACTACCAACACTAAAAAGTTCTGAGTCCTACCAACACTAAAACGTTATAAGTCCTAACAACACTAAAAAGTTATTAGTCCTACCAACACTAAAAAGTTATAAGTACTACCAACCCTAAAAAGTTATAAGTCCTACCAGCGCTAAAAAGTTATAAGTACTACCAGCACTAAAAAGTTCTGAGTCCTATCAATACTAAAAAGTTCTGAGTCCTACCAACACTAAAAAGTTCTGAGTCCTACCGACACTAAAAAGTTATAAGTCCTACCAGCACTAAAAGGTTCTGAGTCCTACCAACACTAAAAAGTTATAAGTCCTACCAACACTAAAAAGTTATAAGTACTACCAACCCTAAAAAGTTCTGAGTCCTACCAACACTAAAAAGTTCTGAGTCCTACCGACACTAAAAAGTTATAAGTCCTACCAACCCTAAAAAGTTCTGAGTCCTACCGTCACTAAAAAGTTACAAGTCCTACCAGCACTAAAAGTTATAAGTCCTACCAACACTAAAAAGTTCTGAGTCCTACCGTCACTAAAACGTTATAAGTCCTACCAACCCTAAAAAGTTCTGAGTCCTAACAACACTAAAAAGTTATAAGTCCTACCAGCACTAAAACGTTATAAGTCCTATCAACACTAAAAAGTTCTGAGTCCTACCAACCCTAAAAAGTTCTGAGTCCTACCGTCACTAAAAAGTTACAAGTCCTACCAGCACTAAAAGTTATAAGTACTACCAACACTAAAAAGTTCTGAGTCCTACCGTCACTAAAAAGTTATAAGTCCTACCAACCCTAAAAAGTTCTGAGTCCTACCGACACTAAAAAGTTTTAAGTCCTACCAACACTAAAAAGTTATAAGTACTACCAACACTAAAAAGTTCTGAGTCCTACCGACACTAAAAAGTTATAAGTCCTACCAGCACTAAAAAGTTTTAAGTCCTACCAACACTAAAAAGTTATAAGTACTACCAACACTAAAAAGTTCTGAGTCCTACCGACACTAAAAAGTTATAAGTCCTACCAACACTAAAAAGTTATAAGTACTACCAACCCTAAAAAGTTCTGAGTCCTACCAACACTAAAAAGTTCTGAGTCCTACCGACACTAAAAAGTTATAAGTCCTACCAGCACTAAAAAGTTCTGAGTACTACCAACCCTAAAAAGTTATAAGTCCTACCAACAATAAAAAGTTCTGAGTCCTACCAACCCTAAAAAGTTCTGATTCCTACCGTCACTAAAAAGTTATAAGTCCTACCAGCACTAAAAAGTTATAAGTACTACCAACACTAAAAAGTTCTGAGTCCTACCGACACTAAAAAGTTATAAGTCCTACCAACCCTAAAAAGTTATAAGTCCTACCAACCCTAAAAAGTTCTGAGTCCTACCGTCACTAAAAAGTTATAAGTCCTACCAACCCTAAAAAGTTCTGAGTCCTACCGTCACTAAAAAGTTACAAGTCCTACCAGCACTAAAACGTTATAAGTCCTACCAACAATAAAAAGTTCTGAGTCCTACCAACCCTAAAAAGTTCTGACTCCTACCGTCACTAAAAAGTTACAAGTCCTACCAGCACTAAAAGTTATAAGTACTACCAACACTAAAAAGTTCTGAGTCCTACCGTCACTAAAACGTTATAAGTCCTACCAACCCTAAAAAGTTCTGAGTCCTAACAACACTAAAAAGTTATAAGTCCTACCGACACTAAAAAGTTATAAGTACTACCAACCCTAAAAAGTTATAAGTCCTACCAGCACTAAAACGTTATAAGTCCTACCAACACTAAAAAGTTCTGAGTCCTACCAACCCTAAAAAGGTCTGAGTCCTACCGACACTAAAAAGTTATAAGTCCTACCAACACTAAAAAGTTATAAGTACTACCAACCCTAAAAAGTTATAAGTCCTAACAACACTAAAAAGATATAAGTCCTACCAACACTAAAAGGTTCTGAGTCCTACCAACACTAAAAAGTTATAAGTACTACCAACCCTAAAAAGTTATAAGTCCTACCAGCACTAAAACGTTATAAGTCCTACCAACACTAAAAAGTTCTGAGTACTACCAACCCTAAAAAGTTATAAGTCCTACCAACAATAAAAAGTTCTGAGTCCTACCAACCCTAAAAAGTTCTGAGTCCTACCGTCACTAAAAAGTTATAAGTCCTACCAGCACTAAAAAGTTATAAGTACTACCAACACTAAAAAGTTCTGAGTCCTACCAACACTAAAACGTTATTAGTCCTACCAACACTAAAAAGTTATAAGTACTACCAACCCTAAAAAGTTATAAGTCCTACCAGCGCTAAAACGTTATAAGTCTTACCAACTCTAAAAAGTTCTGAGTCCTACCAACCCTAAAAAGTTCTGAGTCCTACCGTCACTAAAAAGTTATAAGTCCTACCAGCACTAAAAAGTTATAAGTACTACCAACACTAAAAAGTTCTGAGTCCTACCAACACTAAAACGTTATAAGTCCTAACAACACTAAAAAGTTATTAGTCCTACCAACACTAAAAAGTTATAAGTACTACCAACCCTAAAAAGTTATAAGTCCTACCAGCGCTAAAAAGTTATAAGTACTACCAGCACTAAAAAGTTCTGAGTCCTATCAATACTAAAAAGTTCTGAGTCCTACCAACACTAAAAAGTTCTGAGTCCTACCGACACTAAAAAGTTATAAGTCCTACCAGCACTAAAAGGTTCTGAGTCCTACCAACACTAAAAAGTTATAAGTCCTACCAACACTAAAAAGTTATAAGTACTACCAACCCTAAAAAGTTCTGAGTCCTACCAACACTAAAAAGTTCTGAGTCCTACCGACACTAAAAAGTTATAAGTCCTACCAACCCTAAAAAGTTCTGAGTCCTACCGTCACTAAAAAGTTACAAGTCCTACCAGCACTAAAAGTTATAAGTCCTACCAACACTAAAAAGTTCTGAGTCCTACCGTCACTAAAACGTTATAAGTCCTACCAACCCTAAAAAGTTCTGAGTCCTAACAACACTAAAAAGTTATAAGTCCTACCAGCACTAAAACGTTATAAGTCCTATCAACACTAAAAAGTTCTGAGTCCTACCAACCCTAAAAAGTTCTGAGTCCTACCGTCACTAAAAAGTTACAAGTCCTACCAGCACTAAAAGTTATAAGTACTACCAACACTAAAAAGTTCTGAGTCCTACCGTCACTAAAAAGTTATAAGTCCTACCAACCCTAAAAAGTTCTGAGTCCTACCGACACTAAAAAGTTTTAAGTCCTACCAACACTAAAAAGTTATAAGTACTACCAACACTAAAAAGTTCTGAGTCCTACCGACACTAAAAAGTTATAAGTCCTACCAGCACTAAAAAGTTCTGAGTCCTACCAACACTAAAAAGTTATAAGTCCTACCAACACTAAAAAGTTATAAGTACTACCAACCCTAAAAAGTTATAAGTCCTACCAGCACTAAAACGTTATAAGTCCTACCAACACTAAAAAGTTCTGAGTACTACCAACCCTAAAAAGTTATAAGTCCTACCAACAATAAAAAGTTCTGAGTCCTACCAACCCTAAAAAATTCTGACTCCTACCGTCACTAAAAAGTTATAAGTCCTACCAGCACTAAAAAGTTATAAGTACTACCAACACTAAAAAGTTCTGAGTCCTACCGACACTAAAAAGTTATAAGTCCTACCAACCCTAAAAAGTTATAAGTCCTACCAGCACTAAAACGTTATAAGTCCTACCAGCACTAAAACGTTATAAGTCCTACCAACACTAAAAAGTTCTGAGTCCTACCAACCCTAAAAAGTTCTGAGTCCTACCGTCACTAAAAAGTTATAAGTCCTACCAGCACTAAAAAGTTATAAGTACTACCAACACTAAAAAGTTCTGAGTCCTACCGACACTAAAAAGTTATAAGTCCTACCAACCCTAAAAAGTTCTGACTCCTAACGTCACTAAAAAGTTATAAGTCCTACCAGCACTAAAAAGTTCTGAGTCCTACCAACACTAAAAAGTTATAAGTCCTACCAACACTAAAAAGTTATAAGTACTACCAACCCTAAAAAGTTATAAGTCCTACCAGCACTAAAACGTTATAAGTCCTACCAACACTAAAAAGTTCTGAGTACTACCAACCCTAAAAAGTTATAAGTCCTACCAACAATAAAAAGTTCTGAGTCCTACCAACCCTAAAAAGTTCTGAGTCCTACCGTCACTAAAAAGTTACAAGTCCTACCAGCACTAAAACGTTATAAGTCCTACCAACACTAAAAAGTTCTGAGTCCTACCAACCCTAAAAAGTTCTAAGTCCTACCAGCACTAAAAAGTTATAAGTACTACCAGCACTAACAAGTTCTGAGTCCTATCAATACTAAAAAGTTTTGAGTCCTACCAACCCTAAAAAGTTCTGAGTCCTACCAACACTAAAAAGTTCTGAGTCCTACCGACACTAAAAAGTTATAAGTCCTACCAGCACTAAAAAGTTCTGAGTCCTACCAACACTAAAAAGTTATAAGTCCTACCAACACTAAAAAGTTATAAGTACTACCAACCCTAAAAAGTTATAAGTCCTACCAGCACTAAAACGTTATAAGTCCTACCAACACTAAAAAGTTCTGAGTACTACCAACCCTAAAAAGTTATAAGTCCTACCAACAATAAAAAGTTCTGAGTCCTACCAACCCTAAAAAGTTCTGAGTCCTACCGTCACTAAAAAGTTATAAGTCCTACCAGCACTAAAAAGTTATAAGTACTACCAACACTAAAAAGTTCTGAGTCCTACCGACACTAAAAAGTTATAAGTCCTACCAACCCTAAAAAGTTATAAGTCCTACCAACCCTAAAAAGTTCTGAGTCCTACCGTCACTAAAAAGTTATAAGTCCTACCAACCCTAAAAAGTTCTGAGTCCTACCGTCACTAAAAAGTTACAAGTCCTACCAGCACTAAAACGTTATAAGTCCTACCAACAATAAAAAGTTCTGAGTCCTACCAACCCTAAAAAGTTCTGACTCCTACCGTCACTAAAAAGTTACAAGTCCTACCAGCACTAAAAGTTATAAGTACTACCAACACTAAAAAGTTCTGAGTCCTACCGTCACTAAAACGTTATAAGTCCTACCAACCCTAAAAAGTTCTGAGTCCTAACAACACTAAAAAGTTATAAGTCCTACCGACACTAAAAAGTTATAAGTACTACCAACCCTAAAAAGTTATAAGTCCTACCAGCACTAAAACGTTATAAGTCCTACCAACACTAAAAAGTTCTGAGTCCTACCAACCCTAAAAAGGTCTGAGTCCTACCGACACTAAAAAGTTATAAGTCCTACCAACACTAAAAAGTTATAAGTACTACCAACCCTAAAAAGTTATAAGTCCTAACAACACTAAAAAGTTATAAGTCCTACCAACACTAAAAGGTTCTGAGTCCTACCAACACTAAAAAGTTATAAGTACTACCAACCCTAAAAAGTTATAAGTCCTACCAGCACTAAAACGTTATAAGTCCTACCAACACTAAAAAGTTCTGAGTACTACCAACCCTAAAAAGTTATAAGTCCTACCAACAATAAAAAGTTCTGAGTCCTACCAACCCTAAAAAGTTCTGAGTCCTACCGTCACTAAAAAGTTATAAGTCCTACCAGCACTAAAAAGTTATAAGTACTACCAACACTAAAAAGTTCTGAGTCCTACCAACACTAAAACGTTATAAGTCCTAACAACACTAAAAAGTTATTAGTCCTACCAACACTAAAAAGTTATAAGTACTACCAACCCTAAAAAGTTATAAGTCCTACCAGCGCTAAAACGTTATAAGTCTTACCAACTCTAAAAAGTTCTGAGTCCTACCAACCCTAAAAAGTTATAAGTCCTACCAGCACTAAAAAGTTATAAGTACTACCAGCACTAAAAAGTTCTGAGTCCTATCAATACTAAAAAGTTCTGAGTCCTACCAACCCTAAAAAGTTCTGAGTCCTACCAACACTAAAAAGTTCTGAGTCCTACCGACACTAAAAAGTTATAAGTCCTACCAGCACTAAAAGGTTCTGAGTCCTACCAACACTAAAAAGTTATAAGTCCTACCAACACTAAAAAGTTATAAGTACTACCAACCCTAAAAAGTTCTGAGTCCTACCAACACTAAAAAGTTCTGAGTCCTACCGACACTAAAAAGTTATAAGTCCTACCAACCCTAAAAAGTTCTGAGTCCTACCGTCACTAAAAAGTTACAAGTCCTACCAGCACTAAAAGTTATAAGTCCTACCAACACTAAAAAGTTCTGAGTCCTACCGTCACTAAAACGTTATAAGTCCTACCAACCCTAAAAAGTTCTGAGTCCTAACAACACTAAAAAGTTATAAGTCCTACCAGCACTAAAACGTTATAAGTCCTATCAACACTAAAAAGTTCTGAGTCCTACCAACCCTAAAAAGTTCTGAGTCCTACCGTCACTAAAAAGTTACAAGTCCTACCAGCACTAAAAGTTATAAGTACTACCAACACTAAAAAGTTCTGAGTCCTACCGTCACTAAAAAGTTATAAGTCCTACCAACCCTAAAAAGTTCTGAGTCCTACCGACACTAAAAAGTTTTAAGTCCTACCAACACTAAAAAGTTATAAGTACTACCAACCCTAAAAAGTTATAAGTCCTACCAGCGCTAAAACGTTATAAGTCCTAACAACACTAAAAAGTTATAAGTCCTACCAACACTAAAACGTTATAAGTCCTAACAACACTAAAAAGTTATTAGTCCTACCAACCCTAAAAAGTTATAAGTCCTACCAGCACTAAAAAGTTATAAGTACTACCAGCACTAAAAAGTTCTGAGTCCTATCAATACTAAAAAGTTCTGAGTCCTACCAACCCTAAAAAGTTCTGAGTCCTACCAACACTAAAAAGTTCTGAGTCCTACCGACACTAAAAAGTTATAAGTCCTACCAGCACTAAAAGGTTCTGAGTCCTACCAACACTAAAAAGTTATAAGTCCTACCAACACTAAAAAGTTATAAGTACTACCAACCCTAAAAAGTTATAAGTCCTACCAGCACTAAAACGTTATAAGTCCTACCAACACTAAAAAGTTCTGAGTACTACCAACCCTAAAAAGTTATAAGTCCTACCAACAATAAAAAGTTCTGAGTCCTACCAATCCTAAAAAGTTCTGAGTCCTACCGTCACTAAAAAGTTATAAGTCCTACCAGCACTAAAAAGTTATAAGTACTACCAACACTAAAAAGTTCTGAGTCCTACCGACACTAAAAAGTTATAAGTGCTACCAACCCTAAAAAATTCTGAGTCCTACCGTCACTAAAAAGTTACAAGTCCTACCAGCACTAAAAGTTATAAGTCCTACCAGCACTAAAACGTTATAAGTCCTACCAACAATAAAAAGTTCTGAGTCCTACCAACCCTAAAAAGTTCTGACTCCTACCGTCACTAAAAAGTTACAAGTCCTACCAGCACTAAAAGTTATAAGTACTACCAACACTAAAAAGTTCTGAGTCCTACCAACCCTAAAAAGGTCTGAGTCCTACCGACACTAAAAAGTTATAAGTCCTACCAACCCTAAAAAGGTCTGAGTCCTACCGACACTGAAAAGTTATAAGTCCTACCAACACTAAAAAGTTATAAGTACTACCAACCCTAAAAAGTTATAAGTCCTACCAGCGCTAAAACGTTATAAGTCCTAACAACACTAAAAAGTTATAAGTCCTACCAACACTAAAACGTTATAAGTCCTAACAACACTAAAAAGTTATAAGTCCTACCAACACTAAAAAGTTATAAGTACTACCAACCCTAAAAAGTTATAAGTCCTACCAGCGCTAAAACGTTATAAGTCCTACCAACACTAAAAAGTTCTGAGTCCTACCAACCCTAAAAAGTTATAAGTCCTACCAGCACTAAAAAGTTATAAGTACTACCAGCACTAACAAGTTCTGAGTCCTATCAATACTAAAAAGTTCTGAGTCCTACCAACCCTAAAAAGTTCTGAGTCCTACCAGCACTAAAAAGTTCTGAGTCCTACCAACACTAAAAAGTTATAAGTCCTACCAACACTAAAAAGTTATAAGTACTACCAACCCTAAAAAGTTATAAGTCCTACCAGCACTAAAACGTTATAAGTCCTACCAACACTAAAAAGTTCTGAGTACTACCAACCCTAAAAAGTTATAAGTCCTACCAGCACTAAAACGTTATAAGTCCTACCAACACTAAAACGTTATAAGTCCTACCAACACTAAAAAGTTATATGATGGTCACCACTTTGAATGAAGTCCTGTCAGGTGGTTGTCCTTACATGTTATTGACATAGTCGTTTTTGCTCATATCGGTTTTCAAATTCGCTTGCTATGGTAGACTCTAACACACACACACACACACACACACACACACACACACACACACACACACACACACACACACACACACACACACACACACACACACACACACACACACCACCACCACCACCACACACACACACACACACACACACACCACCACCACCACACACACACACCACCACCACCACCACACACACACACACACATAACACGTCTATTTTCGTGAAAAAGAAGGGATTTGACGCGATAACACGTCGAACCGTACTCTCGTGTGATGTGTCATCCGAAATCTCGTGAAGCTTCTGACGCTTCGTCGAAGGTGATGACGTCAGGTTGATGGTTGGGTTGGTTGCCGGCGCTGGTGACAGAGACGAAATTGTTTTGATCGTCAAACTGGTCATCGGACTGGTCGTTGAACTGGTCGTTGGCTGATGGTACGGGTTGATTGTCTGGGTCGAGAGGTCGAGTGGTCCCATAGCCGGAGAAGGCTGCGCCTTCGGTAACAAAATCCCTTGTCGGACGTTATCACTAGTCATGTTGTTCATCTTCCCAAATGTTAAACAGAACATAAAGTTCACGTGGGCGTGCCGAAAGATCACAGATTGTAGAGTAGAAAATTCAAAAGCACAGACTGCAGAGTTTTAACGGTGTCACTGCATCATGACGACACATAAAGGGATTACATTACATACATACGCGCTATGGTGAAAAATCCCTATCCTTTGCATGGGGAAAATTCCCTATGCTTTAACATGGGGAAAATTCCCTAGGCTTTAACATGGGGAAAATTCCCTATGCTTTACCAGGGGGGAATCCCTATGCTTTAAGATGGGGTTCGCTCACTTGTCCACTAGGGGATGGTGTTTGTGGTTCATGAAGTATCCGTCAGGGGGCTCTATTGCACGCAAGCGTGCGAGAGACACGAATTTGGGCAGTACTTCTACATTTAGTTCACAACTAATCCATCAGATGGCACCACTTGTAGTTCACCACCTGTCCGCTAGGTGAATTTAGTTAACAAAAAAATCCGCCAGGTGGCGCTACGATTAAAACAAGACGCACGATTTGGGACAGTACTCTAACAATTAGTTCGACAAAAATCCGATAGGTGGCGAAATCGGGAAGATTATTTTCGCCCCGAAAAAATCCGATAGGTGGCGCTACTGGTCAATCCAATTTAGTTCGGGAAAATTCCGCTAGGTGACGGCACCACGTGACCTACAACCGGGTCATTGACCTTGACCTATATCCGGGTACTTTTCCACTTCCACCCGCGCAGCGCAAACCATGCCCGGTACACCACCTACATTACTACTGTTGAGCAATGATGAGTTGGCTATCAGTGTCCATGACAAAGTAAATGCCAAATGTAGTGTTGTGTCCTGGATTGTCATATCTTGCATCGTCTGATGCGACCACGCTCTCTCCGGCCAGAGCTGACATGATGGCCTCTGAATGGCATGTCCTCTATCTCTGGCAGTATGTATGCCCGCTGTATGTTGTAGCACTGGCGGGGTGACAAGGCACATAGGTTCATTAGATTGACCAAATTGTACATAGTGAATGAATGTCCAGTCAGGAAGAGGACGCTTGGTATCAACAAGTTACTCTCATAAATGTTACCAATCTTGGGTTGTGGGGACCACATGAACGAGTGGCCATCAACACATTCTGTGGTCACAACCACTGCAAATCAAGTCACTGTGATGCTAGGCTTTGATATAAGTGGTTTAATGCAGTTTGGTGTTTTAGCAGGTGCAGAAAAGTGAAATGATGTTTTTATCACAGATGACAAACTTTCTCTCTTTCCCATTAGTGTAAGAACCGCTTGAGTCATCATCAGTGATACCGCTGTCACATGCTACAACATATTCTGCATCACTCACTTCAATGTTTCTCTTCTCGCTGTTGCAGACAGAATCGTCTGAAGATGGCGATAGTGAGACTGGGACATCCGAAGGGCGTCTATATTGACAGAACTGCCATGGTCAGGGTCAGTCGGAGAAGGCGTGCTAGACTGCGATGGCAACTTTGCATACCCACGGTCATGGTGAATGTTCAATGGAACAACAGTATTGTCAGTATTAACTACTGCATCGACAAAGTGTCGCACTGGCGACACGACCACTGGCTTCCTTTATGTTTTGACACTACAGTTCGATGGCGTGACAGCACTACAAGTGACATTTGTATTACCACGAGGGACGATGTCATCTCGCGAGCTAAATCCTTCGCTGGATCCTTCGAAGCTTGCGCTCGGTATTAGGCCCTATGGTTGTGTGGATACTTCCGTTATATATTATGAACAAAATGACACAATCTTGCAAATATTAATTAAAATTGGAGCACAAGTGCGATTTACAAGTGACTTTTTCAACGTTTTTTTTTAGTGGATATGTGTGTTATCTTTAATTTTCATGATTAAAATGCATGTGCACTCAAATGTGTTTAACATTTGAACTTTATAAATACAAAATACATATTTATTAATCTTTGTGGCTTTTTCCTGTGACGTTATTTCCTTTTTTCCTTGTTAGGCTTACATTCAAAAGTCAATAAATTATATACAATGTCCTTGTTATTAAAAGCATACATTGGTGTTTGCAGTCATGCAATCTATATCAGGAAAAAAGTTGGTATGATAGCATGCTTGCTAAATTGTCGCCTCAAAACTGGAGCATCAATTCAGGGTCCATTGGTACAAGCCAATATTTGAGACACATAAATTAGTATCAGTTATTTAAACGTGCCATTAATAGAATGGGCGCACAGACACAACGTGACCCTCTTCCTACTCCCGGCCCATACGAGTCACTTCCTACAGCCGTTGGATGTCGGGGTCTTTGGCCCGTTTAAACCTTAAGGTTGCTTACTACAGCGAATCCCGCAACTTTATGAAAGAGAATCTTGGGCGGGTGGTTACGCGCAGTGAAGTTTGTCGCCTTACAGCCAAAGCAATCCTTCGTACTATGACTCCATGCAACATAACTGGAAGTTTCCGACGTTCGAGAAATGTCCCGTTCAATGCCAGTGTGGTCACAGATCAACAGCTTGCACCAAGTAAAGTGGTAAATGATGATAACCAAGCAATAAACGACGCACCAACTGTATACGTGCCTGCAGCAGCTGACAATGTAGATCACCAAGCAATAAACACTACTGCTGACTTCTCTGCAGTGGGTAGGCCTAGCAATGTGGATCATCAACCGGCGAACACAATTACAGTTACTGCTGACGTGCATACAGTGTGTAACAGTGATGATTACCTAGCCCCGGACACTACAGTACGTCGTGGACATGCATGCACCTGGTAGCAGGGTAGATCACACAGCAACGAACACAACAACACATCTCCCGATTTAGATACGTTTCGCAACTCGAAGAAATTAACCTCGTTTTGTGCTACCATTAAAAAAAAGCATACAGTCGACACGGAATGGTAATGGTGGTCAAGCTATCACAGAAGGGCGTGGGGTGGACCAGAAATTCAAACCAACAAACAAACCAACAAGAAAGATATCAAACCCAACAAATAAAGCAAAACACAAACGAACCAACCAACCAACCAACAAACATTCACCAACAAACAACGCACAACTTCAAGAAATTGTAACATATGATGTGCTGCGTATGCAAAAGGGAAACACCCCCCAATGCCCAATGTGATGTAGATGTAATAGTTTGGGCGCAATGCGAAACGCCGATGCAATCACTGGGTGCACCTTATTTAGTACCCAGTTACAGAGGTGTCACTCAAGGAACATTTTAACTGCCCCTGTTGTGTGGCAAATAGTCAGGAAGAGTAATGTTTCAATATTTATAAAAAATAAATGTTCAAAATATTAAGCTAAAATATAAGATTGTGAACACTGCATATGAAAAGCAAACATTGTCAATTTACCATTAAATGTTTTCTTTTAAACAAACCTTGTCGTCATTAAATAACTTACATTTGCTCAAACACTCATCAGAAGTTAGCATCAAATATTTTCAGTGAATTCTACTATTTACAATAATAACGCCAGGAAAGCTAACCATAAACAACAACGCCATGCAGCGGGCGCCAGCGGTGCCGTGACGTAATTAATTAAGTTTTTATCGGTACGGCTTGCCATAACAGCCATGACCAGATTTAACAAGATTGCCACCCAGAGAATTAACTCTAGGTAGCAGGTGGACAAGGAAGCCCTTGGCTTATCGAGAGTCCGACTCTTTTATCTATGTGTATCCCGCCCGTCTGAGGTATGTGTCGATTTTATTTTTAAACATATTCACGCTACTAGCACCCACACAAACAGCAGGTAATCTGTTCCATTCATTTACAGTCCTTTGTGAAAATGAAAACTTTCTTATATCCAATCTACTCTGCTCCTTTGCTAATGCAAGTTCATGTCCTCTAGTCCTTCTATCTTTCTTAACTGAGAAAAACATATTTCTATCAATATTTTCATAACCCTTCAATATTTTAAACACTTCTATCTGATCTCCTCTCAATCTGCTGGTCTCTAGTGTTGTTAAACCGCATTTTTTAGGCGTATTTCGTAACTAAGATCCCTCAGATTTGGTATCATTTTAGTTGCTCTCCTCTGCACTCTTTCTAGCATATCTATGTCCTTCCTGCGATATGGCCTCCACGCTTGAATACAATATTCTAAATGAGGCCTAACTATTGTTTTGTACAGCGGTATTATTAGCTCTTTTTTGTTTAAACGTTATGTTTCGCCTAATTAATCCAAGGATTTGATTTCCCTTTGAAGCTGCAATTCCGCACTGCTCTGAAATCTTCATATCAGCACTAACGGTTAACCCTAAGTCCTTTTCTTTTACAGTAGTACTTAGTACAGTACCCCCCATTGTATATTCTACTTCTTCGTTCCCATGTCCTATGTGGAGGCATTTACATTTCCCAAAATTGAACATCATTTGCCACTTTTCAGACCATTTGATCAACCTGTCAAGATCATCTTGTAAATGCTGTCTATCTCCATCACTTTTAATCCTTCTAAACACTTTTGTATCATCCCCAAATTTCAACACCTTGCTTGTTATTTCATCATCCAAATCGTTGATGTATATTAAGAATAATATAGGACCTAATACTGATCCCTGTGGTACCCCACTCAATACCGATTTCCAGTTTGAAGCCTCCCCATCAACTACTACACGTTGTCTTCTGTCAATCAGCCATTGTTCTATCCAGTTTATTATACCATTTCCTATGCCATGGGCAATATAACAGCGTGTGTTAATATAAACCGGGGCGCTATGTTTGCCTCAAAGGGTGTTAAGATGCAATATTCTTAAACTTCTTGCATACCATGCTAACAACAAAGTTTAAGCAGCAATCTTTGATGTGGTACTTTGTCAAAAGCTTTTTGAAAATCTAAGTAGACGATATCTACTGGTGAACCCTCATCTACCCACTTAGTGATGTCTTCCAAAAAACATAACATATTTGTTAAGCATGACCTCGCTTTAAAAAAACCATGTTGAGATGGGTTTATCAAGTTTTGTTTAACAAGAAAATCCACCATGTGATCTTTAATTAGTCTTTCTAATAATTTACAAATCACTGATGTTAAACTCACTGGTCTATAGTTCTCTGACTTGTTTCTCGAGCCTTTTTTGAATAACGGTATAATGTTTGCTTCTTTCCATTCTAAAGGAACCACTCCCTCTTCTAATGACAAGTTGAAAACTGTTGCAAGTGGTATGCTAATTTGTTCTACAATTTCCAATAGTAGTTTGGGTGGAATACCATCCACTCCAGGTGATTTATTCTCCTTCATAGCCCTTATTTTCTTAGCTACCATTTCCGGGGTTACAATTAATTGTCCTAAATAGTCTGAATCTGCCCCCTTGAACTTAGCCTCTGGTATTGGCAGTGAACTAATATCTTCCCTGGTAAACACTGAACTAAAGTACTCATTCAGGTCTTCTGCCATTATGAATCCCTCTGATATTATATTTCCAGCACTATCTTCTCGAGGACCGACCTTATCTTGAACTTTCTGTTTGCTTCGAACATACGCATAAAAACTCTTGCTGTCATGTTTTATATTACTAGCTAATTGTTGTTCATAGCTTCTCTTGTTTTCTGTTGTAGTCTTCATCATTTCCAGTACATCTATATGACGTCCACATCATTTGTTTATACTAAATTTTTCTAATGGCTTCTTTCGATAAGTGTTTCTTTTTGGACCGTTTTCTTTGTTTTTTGAAGGGTACAAATTTATCGATTATGCACTTAATTTCACTCTTTAATATATTCCAGCATTCTGTTGCCGTCTTATTTTTCAGTGTCTTATTCCAGTCTATCTTTGCTAAATATTTCCTCATGTCCTTATATCTTCCTTTGTGGAAATTTCTCCTATACTGCTTTTTGCTATTCCTTTCTGATTTTACTTTGATGGTAAAATGTATCTGGTTGTTATCGCTACTCCCCAGTGGCTCACATATCTTGACATTGTCAACTAATTCATTCTGTGAGGACAAAACTATGTCTAACACATTCTCACCCCTGGTTGGTTCTAGCACATGTTGAGAAAGGAATGTATCTTGAACTAAAACTAAAAACTTGTGGTCCTCTCTCCCCATACTCTGTAGAGATTTCCATTGTATATGCCCATGGTTAAAATCCCCCATAATAATACAGTCCCGTTTACTTACTTCCCTTATAGCGTTTTGTATTTTTTCATTCTCTTCTATGCTTATGTTTGGACTTCGATAAACTAACCCAACTGTTAACGTTGAGTTTCCTGTAACTATGTTACACCAAACAGCTTCTTCGCAATCTGCTTCTCTTTCTAATTTTATTTCATAAGCCTGAATAGATTCTTTAATATATAAAATAACTCCACCTCCCTTTCTTCCTATTCTATCTTTTCTAAACATTACATATCCTGTCAGTCCCAATTCAGCATCTGATATATCGGTGGTGGTCCAGGATTCGGTTATACCTATTATATGAGGGTCAATATCTTCTACCATAATGTTTAGTTCATTTCTTTTGTTTACTATACTCCTTGCATTTAAACAAACACATTTATATCCAGCTTCAGAAGAGTTTTCCAGACTGTTATTTGTTGATTTATTTGTGCTGTCTTTATCTATGCCTCCATTTTCAGGCTTTTCTGTGAGTCCCCCCTGCGAATCTAGTTTAAATAGATGCAACCTGTCCCACTGTCAACAGATTGCAGCAGATTCTCTGAGAAAACTGCTGCCCCCTTTCCACTAAGATGGAGGCCATCTCTCATGTACATATCTTCCCTCCCAACAAAGTATCCCCATAAATCTGTGAATCCCACCCCCTCTTCTTCACACATCTGCTCAGCTAGTGCATTGATCGCCATCCTCTTGCAGTTTCTATACGTTGCCCCCCTTCCTCCCATTACTGGCAAAATTCTTGACAAAATAACCTATTCGACTCTCGTCTTCTTTAGCTTCCTCACTAACTGTCTATACTTCTGTACTATCGCAGTTGTTCCCTCCCTGTCTGCATTATTTGTTCCTACATGTACCAGTATAGACCCCCCCTTGCCATGTCCCAATACCTTCTCTATCTTGTCAGTTACATATTCAATCCTAGCCCCCGGTAAACAAACAACAATGTCCTTCCCCTCGCTCAGTGTCTTGTCCGTCTTTCTCATAATGGAGTCACCCATAAACACCCTCTCTTTCCTCATTGCCCCCTCAATCACTGCCTTAGAATAGCTCCTTCTTCAGTTTGCATCTGTCTGGTTGTTGTCTTTCCCCCCTGCCGTCTTCTCTCCTGTCACATTCTCTTCCGATCCATTCTTTCCTGTCGCTTTTTCTCTTGTCACCTTTCCTCCTGTCAGCGTCCCTTTTATCGACTTCTCTTCTATCACATTTGCTCTCACTTCCTTTCGTCCCTTCTTCTTTCGTCCCGTCTCATTTTCCTCTCTCCTCTCCCGTTCTATCTTCCCTCCCTCCTTCTCTACAGTCACTTTCTTCCCTGTCACCTTCACGCTTGTCACGTTTTCTGTTGTCGATTTTCCAATTTCTTCCCCTCCAATCACCTTCTCTCCTCTCAATCTCCTTTCCTAAGTTTTCTTGCCACTGCTATTCTCCTTCAGTCTTGCAGTATCCTCACCTCTCTCCCTGTCGTCTCTCTCCATTCGACCTGCCTCCTTGCTAATTCCCATTTCCAATTTGTGTGATAGCGTCGATTCGTGGAGCGTGCTTTTCTGATTTTACAAATGTAAGTATTTTCCTTAAAACAACTTTTTTTAACAAATTGTTTGCACAGTATTGATTAAACAACGGCTAGTAATTTAGAATATTGAAACTGTTCGTAAAGATTTGATGTTTATTGTGCAAAACGACATTTTCTGTTAACTATGTCTATGAGTATGACCAATTCATGTAACACCAGTATACCGGTGTAACAACAAGTCTTTTTTTTGTCCCGACTAAAAACAAGTACTTAGTTTTTTTTAATTAAACTGTGCACACTAGTTAAACTATTCACACTACACTACACATCTGGACCTAAAAGAACCGGATTGGCGATGGGCAAACGAATTGGTTGAGGGGCTCTGTTGCCTATTGCTATATATATTTGAACTGGCAGATGATGTTTCCGCATGAATGACAATTTCCGGATAGAACTCGCTTATGCACAGCACATAAAATTATCATTGTATTTATGCAAAAGCTGAGACGAGCCCAATTCGCGTCTGGCTGTTACCTGTCAGATCAAGTTACACTGAATTATGTATATATGCGTTCGACTGTCGCATAATCAGCAACGCTACAGGGAATGCCACGCTCAGGGCGTGGGGGTGTTTGAATAAGCGCGAGAAAGCGTTGACTTGAGGTGGGAATATTTGGGTAACCACTAGTGCCCTGCGCGGGCCGGGCCTCTTATAAATTTTGCGGGCCGGGGCTGAGAAATTTATTTTTTGCAAGTTTGGGCCTGATCGGGACAAACATTTGCGGGCCTGGGTCAGGGACATGATCTGTTTTTTTCCAAAATGTTACCCCCCCTCAAATTCCATCTTTAAAATTAGAATTCCTAATTGCCCACCTATTAAAAGCAGCTGGATGTTTTTTCTTCAAATATTACTCATCATGACAAGTCAGCGTGATTGATGCATGCGTTAAAGGACAACTCTTATCTACTCAGTGGTCATCAGTAAATGGAAGTATATGGCCTGGCTGTGGGGTCGGTTTTCATAGTGATGTGTTGAAAGTGCAGACATTGGAGAAATTCTCTTCAAAGGACCATTGCATCTATTTAGCCATGCAACAGGACTTCACACTATCCCTTAGTCTCCTGCTATGTAAACTCGTGGGATAACAAATACACAAGACGCCAATTTTATTCCAAAGGTAAATTACTCAAAATTATTGTCAGTCAGAGGTGTCTGATGCAGACAAAAACTGCCACTGAGTCTATCCAACCAAACAGCTAGCACTACATGCCTCTGACTCAGTATATTTTATAAAAATATTTCAGTTCGTGTACCCTAATAAGATGTTAATGTTGTATTCATGTTAACAAGACAATAGTATATGTAATACAGATTATCTACAGTTTATATTGTGTTTCTTCTTACTTTATTATAATAGTTTTATATTTCCTAAGTTGATAGCTAGTGTTTAGCGGGTTTGCGGCCGCGGACTTACCTGTCTTTGGCCCGCTTCATTGTCAATACGTATACTTCCGTAGAAATAACCAATAGCGAAAATAGCTAACTTATAGTAAATTACACGACGTAACATATTATACATATGTAAATATCAAGACATTCATGGTGTAATTTGTTAACAGATGGTAACTACTAAATAAAATAGTGTAATACATTATATTTAGTCGATATTTACGTAGTCGGTGTAATTGTTATGATGTTGCTACATTGACCAAGGACTATCACTAAGACCACAAGGTCTATAGTGAGAGCCACCCTTAAATATTACAAAGGTATATGTATTACTAATTTATTAATATTTCTTGTTAAAAGAGTTAAATTCAAATGTAAATTTATATTAATAGTCATTATGAAAAATCGATATCGTAGGTGTATGTAAAGAAAACAAAGAAGTCAAATTGTATTCAAATCGATTTTTTATCAGTAAATTTTATGTATAATTGTAATTTAGTTTAGTTTGAATGTGCACACGTCTAACAGTGATTAATTCGGCAGATTGTGCAAAGCCAAGCTTCTCGTCTCACCAGGGCCCCGGGTGAAGATTAATCCAAACGGACCCACTAGCGCGCCGACACAATTTTAGTCCCATACATGCGACACTGACGGAGATAATGTTTTATTATGTTCAGGCAAACAGAACAACAGAGTCTCGCACTCAGTCGTGAATATAAATTATCTGTTGTACCCTGGCCAGATTCGCCATATGTATTAATAACAATACGTACAGTGGCGCAGGCTCACAGCAGCATGAACATATTAATGTGTTATTACGGTACACGTGATGCCACTACTATCCACCAGCTGGGCAGTATCACCAAAACCAGAGGGACAGCATCTATGACATGAGAGATAACATGGTTATGATCCTGCTGTTGCTAACAACTGTAACATATTTATAATTACAGTGTAGTAACAATTAGGATACATTTTGTTTTAATTGGTGTGTTGCCAACTGAGGGAATTAGACATAATATATCCCCATGAACACGGTTTAACATAAAGTATTTGACTCATTATCGTAATATGACATTAATCGTTTGATATTTATACATCTGTGTTTGGACATCTGATTATTTATTACATAAACTAATAGCAGTTGCTCCTCTACAATGCAAGTTGTAGTTATTACTAATGTAAATAGCCAGTAAATTATATCGTTGGAGACCAGTGAAGACCTTATTGTGTCCCTCAAAATGCATAAAGATAACGAGATAGCATGCCCATTTATTTCGATACTCTCACCAACCTCGTCATATGTCGGTATCTTCTCTCAGAAGGTCCAGTATCATGCCTTGCCACTCCTCTCTGTGGTGTGTGTCGTTCTTGTTTGTTTGTCTTACATTTTGTTCTCCACACGTTCTCTTTCCGTGTGGTTCTTGGTCTTCCACTATTTGTTTTGGCGTGAATCATTATGCCGAAAATAGTCCGTTGAATTCCTTCTAGGCTGGTGGTGTGACCAAAACAATGAACGTCTGTGCTTCTGTACTATTGTATTAAAGAGTTGCTTCTGTACTATTGTATTAAAGAGTTGCTTTTGTATTTTGTTGAAGACTTGGTTCTGTTTGCTTTTGAATTTTATTGAAGTGTTGGTTCTGTACGTTATTGGCGAATTGCTTCTGCATGTCGTTGAATAGTTTATATATATATAATATATATATATATATATAATATATATAATGTGAGCTGGAATAAAAATAAACTATTCAACGATATGCAGAAGCAATTCGCCAATAAAATACAGAACCAACACTTCAATAAAATTAAAAAGCAAGCAGAAGCAACTCTTCAATACAATGCAGAAGCAACTCTTCAACAAAATACAGAAGCAACTCTTTAATTAATTTAATATATATATTGCATTGTTTTACGAGGACAGTCACAACAATTTGCTGTACGTTGACCTAAAAACCGCATATGTTTCAGACTACGGTGGCGTTTATTTAGACACGGACACACTCATCTTGAAGTCGCTAGATCCGCTCCGTATCCACACTCTCACCCTTGGTGTGTCGGGACCCGATGAGATCTCCAACGCTATCATCATCGCACGAAACAACGCATTCTTCCTCCGCATGTGGATCGAGAACTACAGCAACTATAGGCCGGACATATGGGGCCACAACTCGGTCACGTTCGGTCATAAGTTGTACCAACTGTTTCCTCACCTTGTGCACGTCGAGGAACAAAACTTATTGCGGCCGACGTGGAAGGAGACAGGTTTAATATACAGCCTCCACGGTGAGTTCTACAATTGGTCGCAGAGCTTCAGCTTCCACGTGTCTGGGGAGAACAAGTACAAAGTGCCGAAGACTGTCGATCAGCTGAGGGCATACAACAACACTCTGGGACAGGTTATGCGGCATATTTACTTCGGTAGCCCAAAGTTGCTTCCCGTAAAAGGCGCCCCGTTTACGCCAACATAACGACTGTTATAGTATCTAAAACATTCGATTGTGTTACGCCGATAGTCGCCAATTCAGACTTTTTTAGGGCCGAGTACTTTTATCGACCAGCGATTGCAGGTTCCCCAAAAGCTCCAAGTGCACCCGCTTCAGACCTTCAACTGCACCTCACCCTGAGGCTCTCTAAACACCTGCACCCACTCGTGTCTCTCTAACAAGTCAAACTGCACCTCTTGAGACCTCTGACTGCACCCAACTTGAGGCTCCAAAAACCTCCAACCAAACTCCCCCATTGATCCATCGAGCTAATTTCCTTCAGGCGAACCCTTGCCTCAGCGGGGGGTACGTACGCACCCATCGCACACCCACTGACTTGCAATGGAATCATTGATATGCCACGTAGGTCTGTACCATTGCAAAGGCTGACGCGGCGTCTTACAGCGTTTTTCTAGCCACCACATGGGAAATCTAGTCGATGTGGACAGATGATGCTGCGTTGGTAGTGTCTCCGAAACCACATTGATACCAATTTTGTACATAACATGATCTGTAATGTGTTTTTTTATAATACGTTATTCAGTGAGAATATTGTATTATTGGAATATATTTTATATGGTCATAATATTGACATTTTGGTATTTAACATGACACATAAGACCCTACATAAATCATTGTATAGCCATTTTTTTTAAAGCTATAGACAAGTTCAATGCATAATCTCTATTTGCATTGCCCTTATTCTACAATAACAGCGTTTCATAGACGAGGAGTACCCCCAAAATGCATGCCTATTTTGATTGTTGACATATCACATCACTGATTTGAACTATTATAGAGCCTTTAGAAACACTTTTTGCCTCTGTATTTCAATATATACATGAAATATAGCATGTGTGTATTAAATTGGAGGAAATAATTTTTTTGGGTGAACCAATTTATGTTGTCTCCTGATTTGCGTTTATTAGAAGTTTCCAAATTTAGCACTTTTCAAAAACCTCAAGAATCTTACATGGTCTTAGCGTTCGTATAATACGGGACAAAGTTAAAGATTTGTGAAAAACGTTATGGTACTTCAAACCAAGCAGATCATTAAATGTTTTAAAAAACACAAAAAATTTTGCGACCCTTTAAAAGAATGTTTGTTAGGACATCCGGTTTCTCCTGAACTATTCATTACTCACCACCTGCATACACGTGGCGTCAGGAGACATTGTATGTCATTGTAAATACTCAAGCTGGTACTATAGAAAATGTGCCGTCTAAACAGATATCTATTTTTTCCCTTTTGTTTTGTATACTCTGACTATCTAATAGTTGTATGCTGTAACTACATTTGACAGTAACAAAGGTTTTTCGTTACTTAAATGTCACTAGTTAAATTTAAGAAATGTTATGTAATTATTATATATGGTAATGTACACGGAATTGTACATACCAACAGGTGTGATATACAGTATTAATATGTAATATGCATCTATAATGGTTGTGTACAAGGTGTCACAGACACTACTGTAAATAATAATTATATGCACAGCGACGTTAATAAATTGTGTTCCCATTACCAGCCTAATATATATATATATATACTATCATTATATAGTTGGTGTGTCTCAATACATACAGAGATACGGCTGCATGGTCTGTCGACAACACTCATACTCAATATCAGGCAGCACCTCGTCTCTCGTACTTGGTGTTGGCAGGAGAGCCAACTTATATTGACCAACGATGGCACTTGAACTATGAGTAGAAGGTAACTTCTCTTCACTGCCAGTCATCACACAGTGTGCTCCATTCGACTAAAGTCCAGATGATGTTGATGCTGATGCGCGACAGTCTTGGCATGTAAAACATGAGGGCGACCGAAGATGTAGGGGAAACCCATTGGCGACGGCTTGATAGCCACGTTGGCCCGTTGGCATAGTCGGGTCCAGGGAGAGCCTGGGCGTATGTGCCCTCCCTAGACTACCCTCTCTGGACCCGCCCCTAACTGAATTAATCGAAAGCTGTTGGCTGAAGCTTCACACATAGGCGACTTGGCAGTGATAGTCGTACGTTGTTGATGAACAACTACAATACAAGGCTGCAGTATTAAGGAATGTACTGCTGGCACCAATCCGAGGGCGTCCCTAGTAAAATTGGGATAAAACAGCTTGTTCAATTTCACTCCTGATTAGGACACCGTCGACGCGAATCAAATGAAGAATAAGCTATCATTCACTCTTAGAAAATGTACCGTAAAATTACGGTAAAATGACTGGCAGCACGGGTGCCAACCGAATACCGTAAATTTAACGGTATAATGATTTACGGTGTACCGTATTTTTTACGGAATAATACTGTAGAATTTACGGTAGCATATTGATGGTGTACCGTATTTTTACGGAATAATACTGTAGAATATACGGTAGCATATTTACGGCATACCGTATTTTTACGGAATAATACTGTAGAATATACGGCAGCATATTTACGGCGTACCGTATTTTTACGGAATTATGCTGTATAATATACGGTAACATCTTTACGGCGTACCGTATTTTTACGGAATTATGCTGTGTAATATACGGTAACATCTTTACGGCGTACCGTATTTTTACGGAATTATGCTGTGTAATATACGGTAACATCTTTACGGCGTACCGTATTTTTACGGAATTGTGCATTAGAATATACGGTAACATTTTTACGGCGTACCGTATTTTTACGGAATTGTGCTGTAGAATATACGGTAACATTTTTACGGCGTACCGTATTTTTACGGAATTGTACTGTTGATTATACGGTAGCATCTTTACGGTGTACCGTATTTTTTACGGAATTGTGCTGTAGAATATACGGTAGAATGTTTACGGTGTGCCGTTTTTCATGCGGAATTATACTGTTGAACACCTCTGACCTTGCCTTACATGAAGAAAACATTGCACATGGACTGCACTATATATATGTACAGATGTATGCACATCACATTTATATCAAAATAAAGCATTGATATATAAACTCTACTGGTGCTTAATGGCAATACACTGAGCTCATCTATTACAGGAAGACACAGAGTAATTGTTGGTAAAGGTAATTATTTATTAATGGTACCAACAGAACAAAATACATGCATACTGGTGAGATAGCTAGACAGCTAATACAAACATAAGCATGCTTATCACATAGAAAACCTACAATTAATTAACAAGATAGCAAATGTTGGGGGGGGGGGGAAATTTGTCCCACAATATAAAGTGACATCAGCATAACAATTATAATGCTGCTAAAATTCAACTTTATGCAGACCTATCAGACATGCATTTGAAATGCACAACTTTTGTAGAAGATTAACAAATCCTGTAGGAAAATTCAGAAGGAAAGGGTTAACACATACTGCATACGCATTAAAAATGCACTCAAAGTAAAGCATACACTAAAATCTTCTAAAAACTTCATGGTAAAATGTACATAAAAACTTCAAAACATGATGTCATTTGTAATAAAGGTCAACTTACTGTATTCATATTGGAGTAAAACAGTATATGCTAAAAACCTTATCAAAACCCAATGGGAAAATGTACAGGGAAGTCTTAAAACAATGTAAATTGTTACAAAGGTCAATGGTGTGCATACATATTGTGTATGCATTTGAAGTAAAACATGTACACATTAAAACCATCCTCAACACCATATGGAGAAAAATACAAGGAAAGTGTACACAAAGTGTTGAATGTTTACTATTATGCTAAAAGGAAAATGTTAACATTCGTATACCATAACCTTTACTATAGCCAAACATGAACAATGTTAGATTTAATCTGTATCTACTGGACAATATACATGTGTAAACATAAAATAGATTACACAAGTTATACATTTACTATAAAAAAAGTACCAGCTTTCATAGAAGCTTCTACAACATTTTATCCCTATCCAATAGGTGGCAGTTGTTGTGGCCTAATGCACTAAGCTAAACAGAGGAAAAGTTGTATTGTTCTGACCCCAGAAGGATAAGTAAGTAAATTACTATCAACCATGAAATCCATTATTTGAGAGGAGACTCCTCACCTAAATGTTTTTCTGAACAAAATACTCAAAAAGTACTTCCACCATATTCTGATAGCTTATTACGTTAGCTATCAATAAAGTTAACTTTTATAACCATTACATACATCTAAGTCAATTGTATTCATGGATAAATATAGATTTGACTCGGTATTACAAATCCATTAAACGTGCAATTAAAAAAATCATAACTAGCTACTGGTCTCCCTTTTACTGCTCAGTCCACTCGTACTGGGCCAGTCCATTGATAAGACCGAGGACCTTGCTGCTCATGGTCGTCGATTTCTTTCGTTTGTCCCGCTGCACTTTGCTGCCAGTCTCCGGGTTGATGTGCACTAAGCATCTGCAACATATTGCAAATCATAAATTTCTTATTAAATAAGAAACAAAGGATTTATTATGTAATATCTGGTTTGTGTTGGTTCATTGGCATTAGCAGCCCATACATATGTATACCATATTTGATCCATGAACACAGTGCTACACTGTAACAGTAAATAGTTATTAACACATCATTTTATGCCAGTGTGCAATATTACAGCAATATGCCATGCTTTAGTTCTGAATATATACATATTCAAAGATGCTATGTTAATATAGTTCTTTTAATATTAGCCAACTTCTGACCCAAAAAGTCAATGTGGGGTAGCAATTATGATTTCATATGATTCTTTTCATATGATTCTACGTACAAGATATGTGGGTCTTCCCGTTTTGTCTATCATACACTAAGGTAATGCTTGTCTACATTTATTGTAAGTTTATAACAAAACAAAAAACCCAACCCTGCACGTTATAATTAGGTTCAAAATGTCATACCTCTGAATGAATTCCAGTGTGGAAGCAGCTCCAAGTGGGAATTTTATGTTGAACACAAAATATGCCACAAACATCATGCCGATGCCAACAACCATGTCCTCTATGTGGCTGGCCACAACAAGCTTGTCCATGACCAGCATCATGCGTCTTACAGTCAACAGAGACTCTCCTGTAACAAATCAAGCTCAAGTTAGTAAAGTACAGCATCAAGCTACAAAATATGTAATATTGTGAATTAGGCATGTTTTGTAGGTCACCACCATGCTAGAAGACCACAGCTGTTTTCTGGACTATCAGAAAGCTATTTCTGACAAGGCGATGTCCAAAACTGTCAACAGTTTTCCAAAAGATTAGAAATTCAGTATAAAAAAAAAAAAAATTCACTTAATTCTTTATTAAGAACCGCAAGTGGTTAGTTTATAATTATATAGAATTTCAATTCAATTTCTTTATTTCCAATTGAGAAAACAACACACATATATATATATATATACATACGTATTACAGTTGACAAAGTTCAAAATAGAAAGGGGGAAAGTAGAAGCTCATTGCATTATTATGCACTTTCCCTAACATCAATATATCATGATCATAATCTTAAACACAGTGTTAGTAACATAAAGAATATGCTATTGCTAAAGTGAGACCACTACTACATTCGAGCTTCCAAATACTTTCTGAACCTTAACAATAACCAAATTAATTACATCATTTATACTCTTCAATGAAGTAATTTTTATACAATTTTTTTGATTTCTTATAGTAAGTGATCTTTTTATGTGCTCATCTAAACAATTCCACAATTTAACCCCATACACAGATATACACTTAGCCTTTAACGTGGTTCGGGCATAAACATGTTTTAGTTTATTTCTTTGGCATATTACATAGGGTGTAGTATATTTGTATGCCATCCCAATGAGCTAAAAAATCTAAGTGTTATTTTATAAGATCTTGAAAATATCAATATACACCAAATACTCCTTACCACACAAAACGAGGCAAAGTGTCTCAGGCAAGGCTGGCAGCTGCTCTACTTCTGATGCCGAAGATATGTCCTATAACCAACACATATGTACATTACAAATTGTATATTTATATTTCTTTATTGTCAGCAGACCTATGATTAAGCGATTCTGATACCACTGGTCTCACATAAACAATTCCAATTTGTGAATCAGCCATTCCAATTCAGGAATAATTAATTGATCCAGGCCAATAAATAATGTAATTGTGTTCGGAACAAGGCTAATCAGAAATGTTGCCATGGTAGCATGGTGATATTTTATTGTGTCATCATCAAGGCGTGTAGTACAAGTTTTCCCACTTTATTTTGATGATTTGAATTAAACTGCACCGTCATGGCCCAGTCGAAGTGGGACAACCCACATATTAATTTTGTATATCAAATCAAATATAAATGTTATAGATACTCATATACTTTACATACCTTAGCTTCTACGAAGAGTTGGTCACTCTTTTCGTCAAACTCGGCCATCACTGCAAGGATGAGTGCAGCTGTCTTGCAATGGCCGCTGTTGACATCGGATTGCTAAATTAGCGATTAGTAACTAATTTAATGAAAGACGGCGTGGTACACACAGCCTGGGCGATATAGCAGTTTCCGTATTTAAATCTTCCAATTTCTAAACTAATAAAATACAGCTTTCAGTATCACATGGCGTAACATTTGCATTGCTTACCTAATCCTCCACCGGGTCTAAATTATAGTAGATTTACTGAACTGCAGCCACCAATATAACACCAGACATAAAAGTCGCGAAGTTTTTGCGAAACGCAGCCTTTCCGAAATAATCTGAATTCGAAGCTGATTAATCCCAGTTCAAAACGAGGCTTAGCAATATCTTTCGCTACATTTGGCGGCAAACTAGTTAATTACTTCTTTTCAAGCCTGCCGATAACGCTAGACGCGCTCAGGTTGTGACTCGCGGGGATGGAGTTATATCACTGATCGTTCTCTGACTAGAGTGATAAGCTAGGCTGGCCCACTGCAGCAACCCTGCTGGCCATTATCCCACTGTAAGGCAGAAAGACTTGTATCCACTGCTGAACACATAGCACACCACTGTTTGACATATACGACATGCAATAAATGTCTGGCAGAGGAAATGTTTGACTTGCAGATGTGTCGCTGTGCTCCCTGGATAAGATGACTAATGGCTAATTAATGGGGTAGGCCGCAGCCACTAACTTAGTCATTTGGGGAAGGGTTGTGATCTGGATATGAGATTAATCTGAGGTATAGTATCCCAATGGGATTATCCTAGGCTGTGGACAGTCGGGTGGCACACACGGGTCAGAGGTGTCAAGTCTACCCATTTGGCAATAGAACATATCCTGTTTCTTCATTCTTGGGACAATCTCACTACCGCTTTAGTACCAACATCTGCCGTCAGATCGATAGTTCACGGTTTAAGAAAGAATTGAATTACTCATTGTCAGTCCAATTATACAGCCTAACCAACATTTCACGTTGGAAATGCCATGCAATAAGTAAATATATCCTAAATTGATCCTCATCTATCGCGATCACATGAAAAGCGGTAGATCTACTGCATTAATTTTTTTGTGAAGAATTACTTGGCACATTTGTGTGTCTGTTTTTAACTCTCAACAACATTTGGAGGCTTGTTAATTAGCTGTCAATATTGATTGTGACACATCAGATATGGTATATTTCATGTGTAGCTTACAGCTTTTGCGACTTGTGATCTCTCTGTTCTCACCTTGTAACATAGCACGTAGACCTAGATAACTGTAGTAAAACAGGCAGCGTCACAATTTTGTTCAGGCTTTGTTTTACATGGCTTTTAAATAGTATGATATACGTACTTGGCGTTTACATGTGGTTCAGCGTAGCACATCACATTGTTACAAACACCTACGAAAAGGTGTTTTATGTTTTACCTAATTAAAAACATTGGCCTGCTGTGGGCCAAAAATGTTTTTAATGTCCATTAAATGGCGAAAAAGGGAAGCAGCAGGGGGTTACCCAGGGAAGGGGATTCCTTAATGTTTCTCATCTGTCTGATATATTTTTAACATAACATTTGAAAGGTGCACTAAGATGAGACTTGGCAATCTAATTTTTAGCCAGTTAATATAGTTAGTTTTTATGAATATACATACTGATTTTTGTGGCTTAAAAAGGAACATCGAGGGGGTGGGGTAGAAGGGGTGTAGGTAACCGTTCTATATTTAAAGGCGATAATTTGTTCCTTGTTTTTCATTTATTAATTTATATTGCCTGGATACTGCCTACAAAATTCTCTTTGTTATTTTAGTAAGCTCGTAACAATTTTCGTGATTTGAAAGTTCAGTCCGCGCATCATGTTCAAATGGTAAACAATGCATCTAGTGTCAAACAAGTTTTATTAGCAATTTCACCAAAGCGGTCCGAGTTGACCACAATTCCCTTTGATGTCCAATTTTCTCACGTTCAACGCAGCAGACTTCCTGTTACAAATTATTACGCTGGCTAATTCCTGGTGAAGTAGCAGCAGAGGAACAGCTAGACGCTCTCCCTTTAACGTGTTCTGTTTATGTCTGTACTTTCGGGATCAACTGTCCGAAAAGCTGCACTTGAGTGAAACTTTTCACTACACGTAATAAATTATGAAAGTCTAAGCTATTTTGACCTACGTTTCATCGATAAAAAGGACAAGCTGTAGTAATTACATTTTAGTTAGTGATGCATATTGAAGACACGCTTGCGTAACGGATCTATATGTTATAAATCACTAACAGTAGTATAAATTCATCGATCCAGTGCCTTTTTAGACAAGCTAAATAATTTACCACTACAGTCAGTGTGATTAATACAGAGCCATGGTCCATGACATAAGAATATCCGACAGAAATACTCATGCGCCGTGGCTGTTATGAAGTTTACATTTGTGTCCATCTTAAAATCCCATGAGAAATGAAACTTTGTATGTTCAGTCATAAGTTCATATATTTGAGTTATCCACTCACTGAATTTAATACCGATATTCTAAGCTATTTGCAAAAACAAAATCCTCAACGTGATGAGGTTAACGTACAATATTGGAAGAAGAAACAGAAGCATTGCTCTTGGTGTGAACTTGTATTTGTACACTATTGACCTGTTCGGAGATCGCACATTTTTGCGACTGCGCATGTACGAACATGGAATGATGCGGAAGCTTGCGTTCCAAACGTAAATGTAAACAGAAGAATGTATAACAACAATTGCTTATTTTTAAATTTAGTTGCTGCCAGTTGATGTAACGTATTTATATGTGGCCTGTGCTATATACGGGCCTGAATAGTCGTCTTTATAGTCAATATAGAGCCACCTTTGACCGCTGGTATCGCAGTCATTCTTGTCACGGTTTACTTAAATTGAATTTCGCGCTATCACGCGGCTATGCACTATGCAGACGAACGCAGTGTTACTCAGGATACTTTGCGTAGAGCTGTAATGAACCGATCTACGAACAGGTCAATAAACAGTCGGTTAAGCGATTGCACGTTTCTCCCACACTGCGCGCAGTGACGCCACTGACAACATGATATAATTTTACACGCATGTGCTGAAGCGCGCAGTCGTGGTTTTATTCTTAGCCGATAGATGTCGTATGTGTATTACAGCGAATGTACCGTAATTCCATTTTACGGGGAGACACCGTAAATATTACGGTAGATGCGCGTTAATTATACGGCAATCGTGGTTTTACGCTTAGCCGGTAGATGCCGTACGTGTATTACAGCGAATGTACCGTAATTCCATTTTACGGGAAAATACCGTAAATTATTACGGTATATGCCCGTTAATTATACGGTAATTTCTAAGAGTGTTGTTTGGAGCGGCGGCCGGGCGGTAGAGCGCCGGACAGTCGATCGAGGGAACGGTGGTTCGATTCCACCTTCCGCCGTTTCGAACTTTAGGCAATTTCGTTCACCTCACGTTGCCTAGGTCTTTCAGAAGAGACACAGAAAGCCTATGGTCCCTTCTAGCTCGTGTTTATGTAGGGGAAGTAAAAGATCCCACACAGAGTGTAAATGTGTAACCTGTCATAGACTCATAGAGTGGTGGTCTCTATCTCCAACCTACTGGATCCTGCTCCCAGCAGCCGGAGGTGTTTCCCGGTCGGTCGAGTGGGAGACGCAGAGGAGGCAGTGTATACACTAATTATTCGAGAACCTGAGCATTGGTAACATAGGTAAAGCTGCTTTTAAAGCAACTCATCTTGAAGGACAAGGTACACTGCAAGAAAATAACTAAACAAAATTCTGAAAATGGAAAGAGGCTGGGATAGGATGAGCGATTGCCAATCACTTTAAACAACTCCCTACGCTACCAGCTGGTATATCGGAACGTCTCATCAGTCATCACCATCAGATTACCAATAGGGAACACCCGCTATGCTATTCTCATCAGTGCTTATAATGATAATAAGATAACTTCTATTGCGTCTAAATCCTTGGAAACCAAGCTCAAAGGCACACCAACTTTGACAAATCAAGATCAAGCGAAGGAAGAATTCTAAGAACTACGGGGTCAAACGTTCCAAAAGATCCCACCTACTGATAAAGTAATCATACGTGGAGAATTCAATGCCAGAGTGGGTGATGATTCCACGTCTTGACCAATAGATCTGGGAACATTTGGAAGGGACAAGTGAAAAATTAGCAACTCCTTATATATGTATATATATATATACACACACAATTAAAATGAGCAATCACACATTCTTCAAAATGCCTGAACACTGCTACTATTCGTGGTAACACCCATGTTTGAAACACTGTCACTTAATAGATTACATAATAACACACCTGGTAGACTTAGCTGACAAACAAAGTACATGTGCAATGCGTGGTGCAGACTGTTCAAGCGACCACTATATCATTCGGTCATTGTGAAAATTCCATATCACGTCACCACGAAGAAAAACCGAGTCTACACTTATGAGGAAGCTAAATGTCAACACACTGTCAGACAGCAGGATGCAGAAGCTATTATAACAAATATGGAAGCCAACATGATGAACCTTCCATGTGATGGCACTGTATTAGTGATCAATGAGGGAATCTCTGTGAGAAAGTGTACCAAACACAATGGAGCACACGGAAAGGAAACATCAGGATTAGTTTGACGAAAATAATGAGGAAATACTACTACGGGACGAAAGGCGAAGAGCGCACGACGCAATAGTGTTTCAACAGACGGTAAGTCGAAACTACCGAGGCATTTCACTGCTCTCACCTCCGAAGAAAATTCTATCAAAAATCGGTGTGGGTTTCGTGCATTGCGCTCTACAATTGACATTAACAACAACAAAGCCTATATAATTTTATGGATTTTTATTGACTTGTCAAAGGCATTTGACACGGTGAACAGATCAACCCTTTGGATGCTACTTAGGCGACATGGCTGCCGTGAGACCTTGTGTCAAGCTAATTAAGGAGTTTCATTATGGCACGGCTGGTGCAGAGTCTATTGGTGGAACAGTCACAGATCCATTTGAAATCAACCATGGGCTAAAGCGAGGATGTGTCTTTGCACGCACTTTGTTCTTGGAGCAATACTATCGGCTGCATCGGAACACCTAAGAAAGGGCGTTTTCATCCATACTAGATCTTAACTCAACTGAACGTAGCTAAACTGAGAGCAGATAGAAAAACTTGTGAACTTTGTACTGAAATGCAGATGATGATACTATTGTTGCGCACACACTAGAAGACGATTTGTAACTTTGAACAAGCTACAACTTTATTTGAACTTACAATCGGTACAAACAAACCTATAACACTTGACGAAAGAGAGAGATTACTAATCTTATTTGACATCAGTATCAGCGAGATTATGCTATATGAGAACCTAAATAATACATTCCCGCATCTAGATCATTATATATATATATATATATATAATGATCTAGATGCGGGAATGTATATATAATATCATTATATATATATATATAATGATCATTATGGCAAACCTATGTGAAACCTTTCTGTAACTCAATTATTTGACTATATTTATTGGTTGGTTTAAAAAAAAAATTCTAATTTTATTGAATTAAAAAAAAATACATATGTCCTAGCACTAGCGGGAAATGAAAGTACATTCTGGACCAATGCAAGTCCTTATTAAGGTGGGGGATAACACATTACGCAGTTTCTTCTTCAACGACCCTAAGACTAGCATTACCAGAGGGCGGATGGATTTCGATCAGTTGTACAATAAAACACGTTCTGATTATATTTATAATTTAATTATCTGTCGTTGTATTTACAAATTATATTTTCACCAAACAAAAGTCTGGTGATGTATATATCAAAAAGTTTAAAATAACAGTTAAAAAGGTAGAAGAATAGTATAATTATAGATGATCATGTCGTACATATGTTTATAATAATTAACTGTATACCAATTATTTCTTTTCATAGAAATAAAAAACAACAAATTGCAATGTGGGTATGCATATACTTTTTTCATATCATTACAAAAGTTATGTTACATAATTACGTATGTTACATAATTACTGATCATCGTAGTTATATATATTATAAATATTTGTACTCATTAACTGAATCAATACACATACCGTTTTGCCACAGGCTTCAAGAACCTTTTTACATACTTCATTATATGTATTATATTTAGTTGTAGACCACCTTCATAAACACACAACATACATACACACACACACACACAACACACATACAACACATATGCAACACACATACAACACACATGCAATACACACAACACAGACACACAACACACACACAACACTTGTAAAACACACGTACAACACACACGACACACAACACACAAACAATACATACACACGCAGCACATATACAACAAACGTACAACTCACAACTTACACACAACATGCACACACAACAAACACAAACACAAACAAATCACATACAACACACACACAACACACATAAAACACACATACAACACACAAAACACATGTATAGCACACATACAACACACACAGCTCATACAGCACATACAGCACACATATAACATGTATACAAAACACATACAACAAACACACACACCACAACAAACCACAACACACAAAAAGCAAACACAAAACACATACAACAAAGCAAACACAAAACGCATACAACAAACACACACACCACAACAAACACACAACGGACACAACACATATACTACACATATAAAACACACATACAACACATATATAGCACACATACAACACGCACACCACATTCACACAGCACATACAACACACACCCAACACACATGCAACACACACACAACACATGCACACATACACACAACACACACATTACACACACACTCACACAACGCACACACACCCCGAAGACACACTCACACAACACACAGGCACCGCACTGACACACATACAACACATACACAACACACACAACACATACACACAACACACACACACTTATCACTAGACTACATTAAAACTACATATTACACTGAACTACACTAACACTACAGTCGACTACAATACACTACACTACACTACACTACACTAGACTACACCACACTAGACTACACGAGGCCCCACTAGATTGCACTTCACTACACTAGATAGACTACATTAAATCTACAATGCACTACACTAGACTACGCAACACTACACTAGTCTACCCTGCACAACACCAGACTACACTACAATAGACTACACTACACAAGACTAACACTAGACTACACTACACTACAGTAGACGAAAGTGCACTTCATTACACTACTCTACACTGCACTACACTAGACTACAATACACTAAAATACAATACACTACAATACACTACACTACACTACACGAGACTACACTACACTAGATTATACTAGTCTACACGAGACTAGATTACATTACACTAGACTACACTACACTGCACTACACTAGACTACGCTCCGCTACACAAGAACAAACTACACTTCACTACACTAGAATACACTACACCGACACTTGACACTATACTAGAACACTACCTGCACTAGACAACACTACACTACATTTCAGTATACTACACCTCACTTCACTACAGTACACTACACTACATTAGACTCCACTACTCTATACTATACTAGACTAGAGAAGACTACAGTACACTACACTAAGCTACACTAAACTACACTACACTACACTTGGCTCCACTAAACTGCATTAGACTACACTAATATTACACTCTACACTACTCTACACTTCACACTCACACTTAAATACTATTAATTACATCTACTTAGCCATTAATTACCCGTCAGTCCGTCCGTACCGTCAGGGGGCGCTACTCCTCCATTAAAATATGGTGTTGTGTTTCATTTACATAAAATAGTTCGTTTTTTCATACGGTATACCTCAACAAGACGCTGATGACCTCTTCACCACCCCGTCCTATAATAGACCAAGCCACCAACTCGCCCGTTAGCACGCCCGTCCAATCCGCTGGTTTAGCCAGGGAGCGCTACCTACTTCCGGTCACGCGACTACAAAGATGCCTACACCGAAGGCTGAGTCAGCCGTCATCTTAGACTTCGAGTCTTCACACCAAAACTTCTCAAAACGGGAAAGGGGCCATCGCCGATGACGTCATAAAAAACGATATCAACAACTACCCACGTAACAACGCATCCTACTCAAAGTTTTTTTTAATAACCCGTCATTGTAACGTGTAGCTCCACCTACATTTGTTCACACAGAAACGTCTAGGAAAAGACCGGGACTGTAGCAGGCGTTTGTAAATACTCGTCGCTGATTGGTTCATTTCATGCCGTTAAAAATATGTAAGTTACCCCTAATTACCCTTCATTACCCACAATTACCCCATAAATACCCCTAATTACCCATTAGGTACCCCTAAATATCCACAATTGCCCCTTAGTTATCCATAATCGCGTCTTAATTACTCTTGAATAGTCTTAATTACCCATTAATTACCCTTAAATAACCCGTACCGACCAGCGCGTGAGCTACGTTTTGCCAACAACAACGACCTGCGTATGCCGCCATCCAACAGTAGATACGGCGATCGCTCCTTCTCTGTTTCGGCCCCGCGGATGTGGAACACTCTTCCGTTAGAATTAAAGACAGTCACAGCCCTAGCCACATTCAAGCGACTTTTAAAAACCAACCTCTTATGTGTAGCATTGTATGTTTAGTTTAGTCTGTGATCTCGTACATGACATAGTGTTTTTAAATAATTTATTATCATTTAACTAACCTATTTATGTCTTATGATGCACATATTCTGTCACGTTTTAATTAATGTCATATTTACCATACAATCTTTTTACTTATCCATTATGTATCACGGTTTTAGCAATTTATTTATTTTTATTATCATCTATTTAACTAGCTAGTTTTAACATTCATGTACTAATTTATTTTAGCGCCTCTGAGTGGACTTTCTTCTAAATTTATGGTGCTCTACAAGTTGACTCATTATTATTATTATATTAATTACCCTTAAACCACCAGGAGGCGCCACCTCCGGTCACGTGATACAGATGACTACACCAGAAGCTAAGACAGTCGCCATCTTTGAAGTAAAACTTTTTTTAATCACCCGCCATTTTAAAAACATCCGTACATTTTCTACATTCTCGTCGCTGATTTGTCACTTTACCGCTACGACAGTGATGCCTCTAGACACCATAGCATTCGAATATACTACAACTATAATACGTGTTCATCTATAACTACTAAGCACAAGCTAGCATTAACTCTGAACCCCTCATTGCCCTCACTACCCTCTTAATTACCATTAATTACCCCCAATTACCTCTTAATTACCCTTATTTACCCTTTAGTTAACCCTGTTCACATTCAAGAGCGCTTCGTGTACTTCCTAATAATAAAGTCCCTCAACTGCATACCCGCTAGGTGAATCCTTAATTAGCCCTTGATTACCCCTCATTACTCCTGAACACACGTACCCGCAAGGTGAATCCAGCAGGAGGCACTACCTCCCATACATTCCACCAGATGGCACTACATCCAATACATTTCGCCTGGAGGCAGGTCACGTGACCACAGTGACAGCCGCCATCTTAGAATTTCACCATGGGGCCACCATCAACACCATCGTCGCGTATTACAAAACTCAAACTAACTATTAATATACTTTTGAAACTCAATGTAAAAATACTTACTATTTTTAATGTCCAAACTGAGTGAGAGCCCACAATGCTAATGTTGCAGATTTCTCGTATTTGTGGAGGTCAACCACTGAACTCATTTTGTGGACGATAGTGTTTTTAATCCTTGATCAGTGTAGTTCCGTTGCATGTCCAGCATTCACATTCACAATACTAGTTACGATATACCTATAACGGGGCAACTCGATACTAGTTACGATGTGGTCGACGAGTTCACTTCCATAAGACAAGGGTAAATAGATACCACCCAACGACAGGACGGGTACTTGATTTAGATATACGCCGTATTGTGACTAATACGTGTGTGTAGTTATACATTGTAGTACACAGGAGATCAGAATTATACTTGTTAACAATTATTGAAACAATTCAATATTGTTAGTTATGGTTAATAGAAGCACAGGTGCTATGTTTGAGTCTACCGGTCTTTCACTTATTCGTAAAGACTGAATACGCAACACAATCGAAGCATAACAATTAAACAATAGTAAATACGACAATAATATTTATTTGCGTAGAGGCAATATGTTACATTATATTCTCACAGAACAACGACTCTGACATCAGTGCACACATTTTAAACAGCTTGATATACAAGTGTAGTCATACTTACATCACAACTCCTTTCCAAGATAGGTATATATTATTATATTGCATATTTCGCCATTACAGTAGAAGCAACAGTAGCATATGTGTTTATAATATCTCTACAGTGTTATGCTGTACCAGACTAGAATGCGTATAATCGTTGTTTATTTAAACACTGCATATCAACACCATTGTCCAGCAGAATGTAACGAACGTGTTGATCGCATGTATATTATATTTATTGAGGTATGATTTTTCTCAGGTTTCTGTCTGTCTTTCTGATTGGCTCGTATTACAAAAATAATACAGATTTTTTCAAAAGCGTATTTTGACACAACCCTTATACATTGCACTAAAAGTCATGACTGACATTTGTTATGCACATTGCATCCTAAATATAAACTAGACATCTTCAGGACAACAATCGAACCGGTTCTCATACTGTCGTGAACAATGGATACTGTCAGAAACACTCGGAAAAAACAATTAACAGCTCAAACACAACACTACTAAACAAAACCAAAACGTGTCATAGAGTGACTGTCACTGAACAAGAGTACTCAGACAGCTAATAATGTCGTAAATGTCAGTATGCTAGTGGAACTCTACATGCAGCGACATTCAATGAATTTCGCCATAGGAGCGATTTAATCTGGTGCCGGTCAGGACTCAGATAGACGCTAATAGCTTTTTAACTGAACCGTAAAGAACTGAAACGGATTACCCAAAACAATTGTCTGCAACCACTGTGGACATTTTACAAACTATACTTTAAAACTACACTGGGCTGACACATCTAACGTGCCTGTAGTGCTTTTTGCATATGTCCCCGTATTGGCGTAGGCCTAATGACCTCGATGCTCTACACGCAGTGGCGTAATGAGTGTTGTCGGCGCCCTTATGCAAAACTTGATTAAGTTGCCCCCCCCCTACATATTTTACATTTTCCTTTCCGAGCAAACTGAACTGGCAATACAACCGTGCAAATTGAAAATTACTTGCATGTAAGAGATTTTCCGATACATTAAACTTTGTTTTACTGCGAACAGACTACGCATACTTACGCCTTGGTGACACCAAAAGCAGTTAACTTTTTATTCGATCTGAATTGTCAGCTGTTCATGGTAAAACCAATAATGAATCACGAACAATAAACAATGAGCACAGTTTCAAACACAAATAACTATGCGCACCAAACGGTACTGCATACCAAGACCGCTTTTTATGCTTTGAATATTGCAAACGTGTCAGTCACCTGCTCCAAGTTGATGTCTTCTACCGTCTATCCTGAGGAGGACCAAGTCACTGAGGGGATGTTGTTCCACAGACGTTCACTGATATATAAGGATTAACAACATCATCTTACTGAAGAAGTGTTCTCATCTAGCCGCTGTTGTGATCAGAATTTGTAACGTGACGCGCATATTCGGGAATACCCCTTCACACGATTAATGAAAGCAACTGCCGTGCACGGGGTGTCTTAAGAAGCAGGGGCGGATGCAGAGAGAGGGGACAAACTTCCAATTGCACCCTCGTTGAGACTCGCCAAAAATCTGGGGGGCCAAACAAAATTCATATTGGGTGGTCTGAGTCGGAGCGTCAGCATGACACCGCTGTCGCCTGATCCTGACATCGGAAGAAGGGGGGGGGGGGGGGGCTGGGCTGTTGAAACTTTTTCGCGGCGACGTTCACAATCTACCGCAGGCATTGAACCGAAACTTCAACAAGACTCTGCTGTCGTAGTGTCCTCTCATCGGAAGACGGGAGGGTGGTGCTGTTAAAAACATTTTGAAGCGACGTTCGCAATTTCAGGGGCACATTCAACAGGTCTAGGGGGCAGGACTTGTTCTATACATAATAAAGCGCTACAGACTGAAGATAGTAAAAGTATATGCACCAACAACATCATACTCAGAAGAAGACACAGATAACTTCTACAACGACGTGGATTATACCTTAGAAAAACCAACCCACTACACGATAGTAATGGGAGATTTTAATACGCTTGTAGGGAAACGTACAAACATTTCGGAAACGGCAATAGGCAAATTCGGCCTAGGTGTGAGAAATGGAAGTATACACCTTGGTAGAATGGGCAACATCAAGAAAGTACAAAATCATGAATACCATGTTCCACAAGAAAGCAGGGAGGAGATGGACATGGAAAAGCCCAAACGGAGAAACGGAGAACGAAATTTACTACATCCTAACAAACAGGCCAGACATGGTCACTGATGTAATTGTCATCAACCAAGTCAACATCGGAAGTGACCACAGAATGGCAATGAGCAACATCAAACTGGACGTCAAGGCTGAAAGGAAGAAGTTGATATACAAGAGACCACCAAGTGTAAATACCACACAAATCGGAAGAAAAAAGATCGAATTCCAACTCGAACTGCAAAATCGACTCGAGACACTACAGGAACTAGACGACACCGACACCATCAGCGAAAACATTACTGAGAAGATCCAACTAAGTGCGACAAGTGTAGCCAAAGCAATCAACAGGCATGTAGTGACGAGAATATCGTCACCGACACGAGAAATAATGAAGAAACGACGAGAAATGGTGGATAACGGCGACCATAAAAACAAATAAAGTACGTAGATATATGCAAGACCATTAAAAAGAACGCGAAGGAGGACACCAGAAAGTACAAAAAGAGATCATACGACAAACGAGTATGTCATCAAAGAGTCTGAGGAAAGAAAGAAGAACAGGCACCAGGCCGAGACAGACTGATTACACTTCAAGACAAGCAGGGTAGAGAAATACAAGACCAAGATATGATTATTGGATGAATAGAGGAATTCTACACCGAGATATACGACAGTGAACAGAATACCATAATTCACACCGAACCGTAAAAAGGTACCAAAGATAATACCATGGGAGGTGGAGGCAGCGCTAAGAGATATGGAGAATGAGAAGACAGCAGGCAACGACCATGTAAACATTGAAACATTAAAAGCAGGAGAAGATACCATCTCGAAGACACTGGCTAAACTGTATACTAAATACTTATCAGAAAGACGAATACCCACCGCATGGAAGAACGCAAAAAATGTTGATAATCTGCAAGAAGGGAAATAAGAAAGACTTAAAGAACTGCAGACCGATATGTCTGTTATCAAACATCTACAAATTACTCACAAAGATACTAACGAATAGACTAGAGAAGACACCGGACGAAAACCAACCACGAGAGCAAGCAGGATTCAGAAGCAGGTACTCGACGACAGACCACATACACGTCGTAAACCAACTGAAAGAGAAGTGCCGAGAATATAATATCGCATCGCTTTCGTCGACTACGAGAAGGCTTTCGACTCATTGCAAACTCAAGCAATACTGACCTCCCTTCAAGAACAGGGGATAGAAAACGTGTACATCGAACTCTTGAGAGACATCTACACTAACAACTCGGTGACACCTACACAAAAAGAGCAACAAGATCAACATCAAGAGTGGAGTACGACAGGGTGACAGCATATCGCCAAAGCTGTTTACGGCAAAATTCGAAAGCATATTCCAAAGACTGAACTGGGAAACCAGAGGCTTGATGATAGACGGAGAATATCTCAGCCATCTTCGCTTCACCGACGACATACTCATATGCGCTACTACACCGCAAGAACTACAAAACATGCAGCAGGAGCTAGCTAATAAAAGTGAAAAACAAGGTCTGAAGATGAACATCTCGAAGACAAAAGTGATGCTAGAAAGAAAGCAGATAGAGAACGTTGAAAGCTACTTCTATCTGGGACAGCGATACAGTATCAGAGAAAAACCCAAACAAGGAGATTCAAAGAAGAATCACCGCCGGCTGGACAGCATTCACCAAACACCATGACATCTTCATGGGTAACTGTTGAACCTGCTTGAAGAGACACATCTTCAACTCATGCATACTTCCATGCGATGACGTACGGTGCGGAAACATGGGCACTCACCATCCAGGCAAAGAACAAGCTAGCAGCCGCATAAACAAAGATGGAAAGAAGTATGTTAAACATCACATATCGGGAGAGAAAAACAAACATCTCGGTAAGACAGAAGACAAAGGTCTTAGACGTGATAGAACAAATCAGAAGGCAAAAGTGGACACATCAGCAGACTACGAGATAACCGATGAACATCACGTATCACAACCTGGAGACCTTACGAAGGGAAATTATCTAGAGGAAGACCGGCGAGACGGTGGAGAGACGAACTAAACGAGTACTGGAAGGGCACCATCTGGCAGAGGATAGCGCAAGACAGGCAGATTTGGAAACGACATGCTGAGGCATATGCCCAACCACGGGACACTGCGGCTGCACGATGATGATGAATGAGGATATGGGGCCACGCCACTCTAGTATAGGCAGAGGGGCTGAATTCCAAAGGTCTATGTGGGCACATGCCTTCCAGGCTCCCTGGATCCGCCTATTATAAGCATTCTTCAATCGCAGATCCCTGAATGGAGTCGAGTTCCATCCGAATCGGTGTGTCATACTGTTCCTAAATTCGTAAAGTTTTGACGGAGGGTGGATCAGTCGAATCTTGATGATCAACAGAGCTATAAACTCTTTATGCTGTGTGTCAAATTGGTATTTAGTTACTACTCGACAAACACGTCTTCGTCGCGTGGTAGTTTTCCGGACATTCTTTTCGGTTGTCATACACTTCTCTTAACCCTGTATTCCCCAGTCCATTCATCACTCCTTGTCTTTCTCCACAATACTTTGGTGTCACACCACGACGCTGTAAAGTGTAAAGCAACTGCCCACTGTATCCCTGGTTTCTGGTGATTCGTTTACATTCTTGGACAGGCTCTCAAATAGCCCCACTATGTCATTGAAACAGTCGTTAATAGCTATGACATCCGCAACTCCAGCGCCTCCACAGGGTTTCGAAATTCAGCCAGACTAGTATGGTAGGCCGGGTCTGCCCGTATTTCTCCTGTCGAACTTACAGCAACAAAAGAAGGACCTCTAATTTCAATTGTCGAAAAGAATGTCACAAGTGGCTCCTCTCTGGCAGACTAAACACCAGCCAAGTTTAAATTGTGACTGTCACAACTGAAAAGCAGAATTGCGTATGTTATCAGCTTGGTGGGCAAATTAACTGTCCATTCGTTACCCTCTAAATCCGATGCCCGCGTGTCAGTGCACCCATGCCCCCGGGTCACTACGCCACTGTCTACGTACTATCTAAGTCGCCCGAAGTCGACGTAGTAGCAAACAATGTTATACTGTGGACACATGTAGGTCCTTCGCGAGAAGGTCGTCCTAATATAATTATCCGAGACACGTACCATTGAGAGGCCGGGACACCTTTGCTGAGACATTAAAGTAATGCGCTAATTATCGCTTATTGTCGCTAATAGCAATTATTGTGGATAGTAAAAATCGCGAGTCTCACACCACGTTTTGGCCCCATATCCTCATCGTTTTGGTGGTGGAGAGGGGGGTTTCACAAATAGCCCTACTAAACGCATAGGGTTTCTTGGATTTAACGAACTTACGATACCACCCATGAGTTGCATGACAATTTGTATTTCCATTTCCCTGTGTGGGAACGTTTACTTCCCCGGGCATGGAAACAAGGTGGGCTTTTGTGGTCTCTTCAAACAGACACGAATAAAATGGGGTGACCGAAATACCCAAGTTTCAAAACGGCAGTATGTGGTGTAGAGTCCCGATCACATCGATTGACAATCTGACGATATATGACGTCCATTGAACACGGTAACGATGGCTACAATTTCGCCTTGCTGCAACGAGAGGCGCACGCAATCGAGTTAGACGTTCTTCCAGAACGGTGCCTCGTTTGTTTGCGACTGGATGTCTGCCGCTGGAGGGCGCGATCTTCCAATCAGCCAGAACGTTCCCACGTCCTGTAGACACATCGCGGAATACTGATAAGACCGTTGATATCTATTATTTTGAATTGACTACTAATATTCCAATATTACATTTATGCATTAATAGTTTCCCTACATTTATTTTCCAGTTTGTTGTATTATTAATTATTTGAATGCAACTAAAAACCAACAATACAAACACACACACAAATATATATATATATATTTATATGTATATAAATTATATATATATATATATACATTTATATGTATATATATAATGCCTCCTCAAGTCGATTATTCCGCTCGTTTCATTTCAACTCAATTTTGCTAACAAACCTTTTATCAACTACGGCATGCTAGCTAGTTTCGGAAATCATGAGTTCTTAACATTTGATTCTGAATCTGAATCCTGCGATCGGATTCATCCTAAGGTATCCTAACGTAAGGCAAAGTAAGGTTTGTTGACATATTCAGTGCGTTAACGGTTGAAAGTTGACCCGCCAACTGGCTTTAGCAAGTTGCAAGATGCAACAGCCAAGGTCA